>OZ038484.1:123696108-123781108 GCA_964036315.1 Acanthosepion esculentum | reverse complement strand
CAGCTGAAACATTGTGATAAATCTGGCAACAAAGACGAGGATGATAGTCTGAACAATGTAAATAGTGTAAATTTGACTTATGCCATTTTTCGACTTAGGTTGCCTCTCCTGGAACAAATTACCGATGTAAGGTGAAGTATACCTGTATTTGCAAAAATGTAATTTTTTTAAATATTCGTTTTATGAGCAGACATCTTTATTTTTCTGGATTTCTTTACATTCGATGTATGTGAAAAGTCCTTGTGCTGGCAGTAAGCCATTTTTACATTTTTTTTATTTGCTTTTTCCTTCAGTTCTCCAGCCACACACTGTCTACACACTGCTGTAGACTTGAGAGCTAAAACAGACAAGTAAATACTAAAATGAAAATATATTTATAATAGTGGATGTAATCATTTCACCCCAAGCAAGGTAATAAAGCAACAGATTACTACTGAGTGTGAGAGAATATAAGAAAACGGAAACATTAAAGAGTGAGTACAATTAAAGAACAGGAATTAAGATGACAGAAGATAATGACTGTCATTGCATTTAAATTTTGGAAGATCAAACTTGACTGGAAAGCAAGAGGCTGGAGAGATTTCCACAAATGCAAGAGAAGAAACTGTTAGCATAGAACATACAGTTACCTCTAGCCTTTTCATCTGTAAAATGATGAGACCATGCCACCATTCTATATATTATATATATTATCCTCTAGAAAATCAAGTTGTCAGGAAGTTTTCAGTTGTATATTTCAACTGATTCAATTTCCAAATGTTCAGAATACCCACTTCAATATTAATCCAATTTGTGGAAACATGATTATTTCTCAAAGGAAGCAACATTAATTAATTTTATTCCGTTTACTTTGTAGGAAAAATTCTTGATATAAGCAAATAATAGAAGGAATGATTATCATATTTAATTTTTTAAACTATCAGTTACCATCTGAAAATTTCTTAATATCACTCTCTCTCTTAACCCAACATGGATACATAATTCCTACCGGTATCAGAAGTTAGTTTTCAAGCTGATGTAAATAGTTGGGATATTGAATGCTGACTTACTAGAAAGGACCTCCCCAATTTGAATATTATTGTAACACAATATGCCTTACCCTATTTACTCCAGTCTAGTTCCATGTAATACTAAGCTTGGTAAATATTGGCCACCTTTTAAACTTATTAATGCAAATATCAAAACCAGATGTCTCATGCAAATTTTCACTGTATACCATATTATGATAGCTGAAGAATCAAAAGAAGGTTCAAACAGTTCTTAAAAGGAGTAGTATAAACCAGGTATGATTGTATGAGAACAAAGAAAAATAAAACAATACAGTACTGCTGGTGAGGTGGAAAGAAAAGAAGACAAGATATGTTGAAATAAAATTCTTTGTATTGCCGATATAGAGGATTAAGGCTGAATATCTCTTTGTGGGTAAGGGAAGTGACCTGGAGGATGGCTAAGTCAGTAGGGCTTGGTGTTGAAGCTTGTACCAGGTTGGTTGACCAGTAGTTGCTGATGAATTCTATGATCTCTACCTAGCAATCTGCTGCCTTCTTTCCTGCAACTGACTTGAGTGTTGCAAATGGATCCGAGTAAACAGTTGGTGGATACATGACTCAATGTTTTTTGTCACGCTTTTGTTTTAGCGGCAAGATTTGTGATTGGCTCCTTTGAAATTGTATATTATAATTAGGTGTGTGTGTGGGGGGGGGGCAGTGGACCAGGCATTCACATCTGGCCAACAAGTTTTGATGTGGAGAAAATCAGAAAGAGATCTAATTTGAACCAGAATAAAACAGGAGTGTTTAATGATCCCTACTTTTGATCCAGCCTAGACATGCACACCTTTGCAATTTGGGAATTTCCTGACCTGTGTTTCTTGCAGGTTATTCTAATATCATGGGAAATCAGTGATTTCATCTAAAATCTGAAGATCATTTTTCTTCTCTGATCAGACAAATAACACTTGTAAATATCATTGTTATTTAATAGTATAACTGACTTTGAATACTGAGCTGAGAGCCTCAAATTAATCTAGAGGAAGGGAAATCAAAAGGTTTTCAATTCAAAATTTGCTGCATGGTAAGTGAGCCTGTTATTCAGGAAAAAAGAAAACCCATAATAGAAATGATTATTATTATATGCTTTGCTATTCTTTGTATTGCCAATATAGAGGATCAAGGTGGAATGTTTCTTTCTGGGTGAGAGAAGTGACCCAGAAGATCTGGAGGATGTTAGAATTTGTAGGGCCTGGTATTGAAACTTATGTTGAGTTGGTTGACCAAGGCTGTTGGTAGTTTCCAGGGCTGTCTGCCTGCTTAATCTGCTGTCTACTCTGTTAAACTACAAGTGGTGTCCTTTTAAGCAGTTAGGGTGGATACATAACTCAGCTTTTTTTGTCATGCTTTTGCTTTAGGGACAATGTTTGTGATTGGCTTCTTTTATATTGTAATTTATATTTTGGGGAGGTGATTTGTTTTGTGAGCTGGATGGGATGCTTGGAGCCACAGCACAAAGAATGACATTTTAATTTTGCTTTCTTAATGTTCACATCCAGCCAACAGATTTCAATGTGGAGTGAATCAGAAAGAGATCTAATTTGAAGCAGAATATAACAGAGAGCATGTGGCTTTGAATGTAAGGATGCAAGGGATTCTGTCATCATCCTCATGGGTCAGGTGTTTGTATAACTTCCTGTCATCTGGTTGTCACATGTTTGTATATTCTAAGTTCAGCTGGGTTGGAGCACTCCTTTGTTGCAATTCTGCAATTGGTGGCTTTGAAATAAGGTGCCTAAGGTGATGCCAAGTACAAAACTTAATTTTGTTATCTCTCAGAGTGAACTTAGAACATACTGGCATCACCACAGATCAACTCTTCCAAGATCAAAGGCTCCTGATAGACATTAAATATGATTCAAACATCTGGTATTTCCTGCCATGAATCACATAATATATGACTTTTTAGCACTACTCGACCCAGGGATTGAACTCACAACTGCCAGGAACTCAATATTTATCAATCAATTCGAGAACAATTTTTGTTGAAATTCTAGAGTCTTAAACCTAATGTCTGTCATCAGGTGATGGGACTGTATGAGAATCTTAAATAGTCTTGCCTTCTATTTTAATCTACATAAACTACCATATATACTTGAGTATAGTGCAAGTTTTTATGATCAGTTTTTTAACACAAAGAATACAGGGTCACACTATACACAGGTCATTTTTTTAAGAGGTTAAAAATCATGTATCTTCGTTAACTGATTGTACTATACACAGGTAAATCTTTTCTGGAGGGGTTAAAATTCATGCCAAAAAATTCAAGGTTTGCACTTATACATGAAGTCACCTTATACACAAGTATATACAGTAAGTGATTTATATTGATGAATGAAAAGAGCTTTGTTTGCAATAGCTGAAAGAAAATTTTCTTATGAGTAATCTAATCTCACATTAAAAGTATATTAATTGGTAATTGACACAACACTTATTCACCAAAGTAAATTATTCCTTTATTCTAATCTCTGTTCGTACTCTTAGCTAATTTTATATGATATAAAGATATCAGTCATTGTTCTAAAGATGAGCTCGAGTAATGATTTGCTTGGGTCAATTGAATCAACTAAGTTCTAATTCAGTAACATATTTCTGATTCTCCATATCATCAACCAATTATATAGATATATATTATATATATAACAAACCAAATACAAAGCCTGCCAAATGACCAAAGAAAATAAAAGCTAATAAATCAAAAACCAAGAGAAAAAAACACTAAAAATGGGAAAAGGAAACAGAAGCTAAGAAGAAAAGACCAAAAGACAGACATCTACTTAAACAACAATAGACAGTTCTTTATGACTAAATGAACAAGGCAGAGGAATTTTGCTACCCAGTGATATGACTAAAAAATTCAAACCACTTCTTGAGTTTTGTGCTACTGCTATTGTCAGGTAACCAGTTGGGGTAGTTTGAAACTTGAGTAGTGGTTGGAACTTTGTTTCTTTTTGAGTCATGTGTGTATATGTACACACACATTGCATATATTTTGGTAACATGTTTTCATTGAGACATATTTCATTGAATAATTTACACAAGTTTTGTCTACTTATTTTCAGTTGGATCCTTTCATATTCACAAGCTTTTAGGTGTCATTATTAAAGAAAGAGAGAAAATTAATGTGTTGATACATGTATCAACACATTAATTTTCTCTCTTCCTTTTACTTGTATAAATTATTCAATGAAACATGTCTCTCTCTCTCTCTCTCTCTCTATATATATATATATATATATATTTTGTTGAACAATAAGGCAACATTACTTTTTGAATGTATATTCCAAATGCATTTCAGACAGAAAGTATGGAAAACTTTTTCTGTTAGACAATAAGGAAATATCACATTTTTAATGGATATATCAAAATGCCTTTCAGAGGATAAGACAAATCATCTGGCTACTTTATTTTAAACAATATGGAAACATCATTTTTTAATTGATATATTAAAATTGCAGGATGTAATATGTGAGTTAATACTTAGATGAAACCTATTAGATGAGAATTGTTTACCTAGAAGGGCAGTCAGTCTAGGAAAGAAAGGAAAATTAATTTTAAACCCACACTGTCTGGTGACCATACCAAATGATGAAAATGCCTTTAGAAGGAAAACTTGAGGATAAAATCTATAGCTGAAATCTGAAAGGTAGTCCGACATGGAAAATGTGTAAATAACAGTTCACTAAAGCTTGAAGGAGTCAAGCGGCCTACTTCTTGGATCTTTTTGTCAACCTCTCTGCATGAAGGTAGAGAGGAACGCAGATGAGGCTATGCTGATGGACAGAGTCTCATCTGTGGAGGTAAACGACAACTGACCATGTGTATACAGTGTCTACAAGGGAATTTTTGCCCAAGCATATTGGCTCAGAACGCCCCACGTAAAGCAAACTGGCTTTGTGGGGAGGATTTAGGTATTACAGATTTCATTAAAGCTTACTGTTAAGCAAATTCATATCGTCTCAAACAATTCTACTACAATTTAATGGACTCTCAATGTTAATCATTTTGATAATGGCTAATTTACTCTGTCCAGAGAAACTTACTATTGACCCCAACGTATTTGATGCCAAAAGGGAATATCGTCACTGGAGAATAACTTTCATGAACTTTTTGAGTATATACTGTGACCAAAGTTCTAATAAGCTGCACTATACTATTTACATTGTTCATACTATCATCCTCATTTTTGTTGCCATATTTATGTTTCGGCTGTTGTACGCCCTGGCCTTCTTCAGGTGGTTGGAATGTCAAGGGCACATGACAGTGGATAAAAGCATTAGTTAAATTCAATGACAGGACCCAAAGAGTATGAGTTCAATATCTGGTTAAGTGGGCGGAGAACTTGGAGAGGGGAATTAACAGGAGATAATTGATAACTGACATCCATTAGATATGGCATGTAGAACTAGAACAGTCTACCCCAGCAAGCGAAATAAAGGGTTCAGTTCAACATTCCAAACACCTGAAGAAGGCCAGAGCGTACAACGGCTGAAACGTTGTGATAAATATGGTAACAAAGATGAGGATGATAGTCCAAATAATGTAAATAGTGTACATAATACCTCATCTCAGAAATATAGACAGATACTGAAGCTACACTATCTCACCAAATATGTCTCAGCACAAGTTTGCAAGCATTTCGGAGATGCATCTTCCTATGAAGAGGCTTTAACAATACAGGACAGGCTCTACATTAAAAAGAAAAATGCAATGGTCTCTGAACACTTACCGACTACAAGGCATTAACTACTCTCAGATTCCATTGACATATTTTATCAAGCCTTAATAAAACCAAGTAGGGACTGTTCGTTTTCTTTGGTATCAGTGAAACAATATCGAGCTGACTTGATCCAGGATGCCTTAGTAAACGGACTACGGCCCATGAATATCCAACAGAGAATAGCTGAAAACAGCACTTTAACATTACAGCAGGCCTATGACCAGGCAAGTGTAGTAGATTTAGCAGAACAAAATGCTAAAAATTACGATGCAGTTGCAGCAACATCAAAGACCTCTCCACCTAGTTGCCAATCTAGGACTCTGCTTAAATTCACAAAGTTGAGGTACCAAAGAGGAAAGCTCATTAGAACAACTGCCATGAAAATATTTATAGAAAAAGCACACAGAAGTTATGTTATGGTGGTGGGAAAGTTATTGAAGCTGAGATACCAGATCACTAACATTACAGACCCTTCTAGCCTAGAAAACTACTATTCAAAATTTTTGGTATTACCTGTGTTCAAAATCAAACAGATTCAATATGACATACACTTATACATGAAAGAGTTCTTTAATTTGATTCTGATTGGAGTACTTTTTGCCTCTAAAGAAACATAAATAATAAAACCTAAACATATGAAAGTGAATTTATACATTTTTTTGTTCTCGAGAATTTACAACAACACTATTAGAGTGTTTACACTATTTATTGTATTTGTTATTGGAATGGTTGGCAAAACATCGGCTAATTGCCAATTGAGTTGAACTTTATAAAATGGTAAATAATAAGGATTTCCTTATAGTTGGTACACATATTTTAATAATTTAGTAAATGTTTATACAATTATAAATAAAAATTGTTTTCATAATTATTTCTTTATAAATTGGTAAATTATAAATATTGCATTAGTTTTTAGAAAGTTGTAAATTTGATAAATGACTATCATTAGATCAGAATGAAAGAAATATATTAGTGTTTGCTTTAATATTAAATCGTTAAAACATTTAAGGCAATAAAAAAGGATATAATTAAAAAAACAAAAAGGGGGAAACAACAATTATGGTAATTGGCAATACAAAATTAGGTTCAAGGAAAAAAAAAAAGATAAAAAAACAAAAATCCTATGGAATGAGTTTAACCGGCTATCACTCCTCACTCATCAGAACTCAATCGAGAAAAGTTAAATTTTTGTATGCACCAACTAAAAACAGAAAACACATATCAATAATATATTGAATAATATATTGAATAATATATTGAATAATATATTGAAACAGGCATATTTTTTTATACACAAATTACATTTAGTCAATGACTTTAGTTGGTGTTCACAAAAACTTTATTTTTCTTGATCAAGTTCTGAACTCATTGTAAATGATTTTTGTTTTTCCCTTTTTTCTTAATTTCATTTTTTAAGATCCAGAGACGGATATGCAATGTGATTGGCCCTGATCTGTCATCTCGTCTGCAGTCGCTCTCTCACAGACATGATGTTGCCTCGCTCTGCCTTTTTTACAAGTACTTTCACGGTAATTGCTCCGAGGAGCTGCTTTCGCTTGTCCCTAGGCCTCGTGAATTTAAACGTCCTACGAGGCTAGCATCCCGTTCCCACCCCTACACCGTTGAAACTGTTAGATGTAGATGTCTCTTTTACTCCAATAGCTTCATGTCTCGCACATCTCGCCTATGGAACTCCCTTCCCTATTACTGTTTCCCTGACAAATACAATCTCCAACGGTTTAAGTGTAGCGTCAATCGACATCTCCAGTTGCCTTGATCTATCCACTTCCCTTCTCCACATCCTTTCATCTTTCATTTCTATCTGCTCTCGCTCCAAATCTTCTGTAACCCCCTTGCCTTGATCGACCCACTGTCTTTCTCTTTCTCCACATCCTCTCCTTTACCACTCCTATCTGCCCTTCCTCCAACCCTTCTATAACCCCATGCGTGATAGTGGCCTCCAGCCTTGCTTGGGGTGATACGCTTAAAAAAAAAAAAAAAAAAAGAAAAGTTGCTGCTTACCCTTTTTCGTTCTTTTAATTATGTCCATTTTTATTGCCTTGATTCCAGTTATTGTTTGCTGTGAGTTCTCAAAAGCTTTTACATCATTTTTTACTGCAGTCTCCCAACCTTCAACATTGATTAAATTTTTTTTTTCTCTTCTGGTTTATTTAGATTCAGAACACGAAACACTTGTTGGTGTTATAATAAGCGTTTGGTTGAAAAAGGAAAAGAATAATGAGGATTAGATTTTTTGAACAACATGTAATTGTTTAATATATGTATAAGGTGTCTTACAGAATGGAGTCGAATTTGCTGTGGTGACAGTATTGGTGACAAGAAGGGGTAGCACTGGGAGTTGACCGATATCTTGTGTTGGTTTGACTGAGGTCACAGGATATGGTTGTTCACATTGATTGAGGTCACAGTGGTGGGTTGATTTGAGGTAGGTGCATTGGCTGTCAAGGTGATGAGAGATTGGTGTAGCTGGTAGGTCTGTTCCATAAAATGGCGGTAGCATGCTTGTGGAGACAGAGTCAATTTCTTGTGGAGTAGCTGATTGCTGGTAGACTTGTGTTTACATGAAATAGTGTTAGCACAAGTGGGTTGCATACTTGTGGAGTCAGAGTCAGAGTTGTTGCTTGTGGAGTTGGTGTCGCTGCGTGCAGAGTTGGAGTTGCTTGCATAGTTGGATTTTCCGAGGTAACTGCATTGGCAAGGATGAAGGCTTGTAGCTGGGTGATGTCAACATTAAGATGTTATCAATCGTGATGGTGTGGAAACTGGATAGTCAGCCACTGTAGTGCGTCGGGTTTACCAAGGTGACAGCATTAGCAATGAGTAAGGCTTGGAGCTGGAAGGTGTCAGCATTGAGATGATATCCTGCTGGATTAGTCAAGCCTGGGTATCATAACAGTTGAGTTGAGAGGAGTGGTGGTGGCAGCAGCAGCAGATCCCTGCATGTTGGCCCACAACTGCTTGTGGGTATTATGGGAGACCTGCTTTTAAGCACATCTGGCAGTCCCCAGGGACATCTCCTTTCCAGCGGGAACATTTGTCATTGGCCAGCATCGCTTTTATTACAGGGACTTACTTCATGGACCCAATGTGATGTTCGGAGACTATGTACAGAAAATGATTTTTTTTTATTTTGTTCTCTGCCTTCATGCCGTTCATATCCAGCTGGTACGCAGAGATCTAACTGCAATGGAGTATAACATTGGTTAGTGTAATATAGCAACACCTGTAAGTAGAGGTTTACGCAGCTTTATTTGACTAATTCAGCTTTACTACTGAAAACATTTATTTTATTATAGTGGATGGTTACAAGTGAGATAGGAAATGAAATGTGCTTATTTTATTACTACAGTTAGCTATTCTAAGTCTTCCAACAACCTTGTCTTGAGGTGAGAAGACTAAAACAAAAAACAAGAAAACTAAAGTCTAGTTCCTGAAAATCCAGGCAGCAAAACTTGCATCCAAGATATAGGTTTAGAGACACACTAACATTTGTCACCAAAACTCAATGTAACTGGGTAATTTTTGCCTATGCAAATGTATATTGATCCAACTTTAAATATCAACCATGGGTCAAATCTTCTCTCATAGACAAATATCTTCTTTTGGTTTTCTTGATTGAAATGTTCACTCACAAATTTTTAAAACCAATATCTTAACTTTTCTTTACTAGCAGCATTGTGCTCAAATGTGGAATATATGCTCCTTGCAGCTTCAGTTTTATTATTGGCTCAGTTTGAACCCAATCAAATATAAAATATGAAAATGAAATTTTTACTCAATAATCAAAAGATTGTATTTTATTTAAAATAAAAACATTAAAAGTATGTCATAGTTTTTTTTGGAAAAAGACAATAAAAATGTTAAACTTGAAACAGTCAATTCTATGCTGAACAAACCGATACCAAAAAAATTTATAGATTTTATTTATTTTTGCTAAAGAAAGACTGTTTTCATACTTTGGATTTGATATAAAAAGAGACTGTGACAGAATGCTTAAAAAAATAAAGAATTTGAAATTAAATACAAATGGAGGACAAAGAAATGCTGCTGGCTGACAAAAGCCTGTAGAGAATAACAATGTCAAGTATTTGGAAAATATATTTTCTTTAGAATCACAGAAAATATATAAATTATTGAATTTTTTCTGCTTTTTATCCAATATTTTTTTAATGGAAAATCCCCATAACTTGTTGTGGTTGCCCTTGGACTGATAAAATATGGATGCTGTAAAACATCACAAATATACAGTAATTGATTTATTGTCCTGAAATGACCGACTACACCAACTTTTTATTATAAGAGTCTAAAAGCAATTAATTTTCAAATACAGTCACAAGCCTCTTAGCTAGTTACTCATGATTATTATCAAGAATAATTATTATAATTATTAATAATTAAATACTTCTAAGTATATACTTTTAGATATATCTAGTTTAAAAGAATATTGGTCTACAAAGTCTAGATACCACAGAGGAATTTGATTTATTATAATAATTGATTTATTATCCTGAAATGACCGACTATATCGACTTTTTATTATAAGAGTCTAAAAGCAATTAATTTTCAAATATAACCATAAATCTCTTAGCTAGTTACTCATGATTATTATCAATCCTATTATAATTGTGCTTGCCCTTCCCTTCATTAGCTTGCACGACCATTATGCCCTGCCAATAACTCATAATTTGATTTCTGTGAGAAAATGAAAGAAAGAAAGAAAGAAGGGAAGATAAAAGTGTTTAATGTTTCTTGCCAGTACCTCATAAATAATGGACTATTCTGTTTGGAAAGAGAGAAAAAGACATTAATTGGTTTCAGTGAGAAAATGAATGAATGAAAAAAAGAAAGGGAAGATTGTTTAACAGCAGTTTCAGTAAAATGGAAAAAGTTGTCAATTTAAAATCTTTTCATTTGTACCCCCTTACTTCTTAAAATAATGATCAGCATCAATATTTATGATTGTTATTGCAATATTTTGTTAAAGTTGTTAAGCTCAAATATTTAATGATGCGATACGGGAATTTCTATGAATGTTTTATTGTCATAGAACTTACCATGAGCTTACTTCATCATTAACTTAAGAATTAAGATTCATCAGAATATTAAAATAGGAAAACCATGAGATTTTCACAAGTTAAAACTAGTAATAATTATTATGATTATTAATAATTGAATACTTTTAAGTACACACTTTTAGATATAACTAATTTGAAAGAATATTGATCTATAATGCAATCAAAAGACTTCTAAGTGAGATTTTTTGATATTTGGTTCAGACAAACTTCAAAAATATGGATGCCAATGTTTTAAATAAGGTGTACGAGCAATATGATATCTGTTAAAAAAAAAGAATTTTAAACTGTAAACATTCACAACACAAAATGTTATAACTTGACAGATGATTTTTTTTTTTTTTGAAAAGATAGAGAAAGTCTGGGTTTAATGTTCCTCCAATTTAATGTTGTCCTTGACTGAATAGATTCTAATTCCACCAGGGATGTTGGAAGGGAGGGCTTATATGATGGGTGGAGGGGACAAGAAGAGGGAAGAAAAAATTTTGTGCAGCTGAAGTTGGAAGTGAAATTAAGCAGTTTCCTCACCAGCACAGACAGAACGATATAACGATGGACAGCTTACATCAAAATACCAAATTGTCTGTTGACATAGATATTTGCTTCATACACAGGATGCGATTTGTAGCATTCTCCTCTAAAGTACTGCGTGTGTGTGTGCACACTTTGAAAGATTTACAAAGAAATACATGTGTGTATGTATGTGGAAGAGGATGTGTATGTATGGTTGTGTGCATGGAAGAGAGCAAGTACACGAGGCCGAAAAGTGTGTATATAAAATTGTATATCTCTGTGCATGTGCAAGAGGTTTTATGTGTGTGTGAGAGAGAAAGATAGATACTGAAGGTGCAAATACAAAGAAAAGGGAGAGATTGACAATGCAAGAGAAGCATAAAGAGAGTGAAACAGAGAGTGAATGCAAGTGTAAGAGAGAGTAAGATACAGAGAATATGGATGTTAAAGAGAGGGCAGATGGGAAGCCAAAGATGTATGAAGTCTGATCAAAAAGTATCAAGACTGTTGCTATAAAAAGAAAACTAAAACACATCAATTCGGCATTTAATCTCCTTTGAAATAGTCCCCTTTCTGAAGTCACATGTTTTATCCAGTTTCATTTCCATTGATAGAATTTCTGGAGCTCCTTTTTAGGGATAGCAAGCAGCTGCCTCGGATTTTGTAGATGTCCTGAAATCTTATTCCTTTCAATTTTAATTTTTGGGAAGATGAAAAAGTTGCAAGGTTCTCAGTGGTTGTCGGATCTGGGGAATGTTGCCCTTGGCCAAAAACTGCTGCACAAACCATGTTCATTGATGGAAAATCTATGGTGTGGTGAGACGACTATGCACTTCCCAAGCACTACTATGAGCAATAGAATTGAGTGAGAATGTTATAACAGTGTGCATGTGTGACAAATTTCAAGGTCAATCTGTGCCAAGTGGCTTCACTCTGAATACATTAGCAACATTACTATAGAAAGTCCCGATACTTTTGGATCAGATCTGGTATACATAAAAGAACAGATATGTATACAAGGATGGACCGATAAATTTGTAGCCTACAATGTCGTTATGAGCTGAGTTTTAATCTGAAATTTTCACTGTATTCAATTTCTGTGTGAACTGTTACATAATATCAACTCTCCTATATGGCAGTGAATGCTGGACAATTTACTCACAGACGAAGACGAGACTTGAAGCGACAGAAATGTGGTTCTACAGAAGGATGCTGAGAATACCATGGACTCGTCAGAAAGAGATAGTTGTAATTTCTAGGTCACATAATGAGGAAAGAGGGATTGGAAAAGCAATGTATAAATTACCTAATGAGCTTGAATAAATGGATGGCGAAACAAGGTTTAAGAGAGATAATAAAAAGACAAAATTTATTAAGAGCGACAAAGGACAGGAAATTGTGATTGACAACATCTTGAAGTGACATAGAAGATAGAAGAAGATTAAAGGCAAAGTACTGAGTTAAGTGCATTGTCAAGAAAGGATATTACACTGAAAAATAAATACCTGTTGTGTAAAATAATTTTCTTTTTTCTTTATTAACCTATAGATTTATTGATATTATAACTTAGTTGTATACAGAAATTTCCAGTGCTTTTTTTTACATCATAAAACCCACTTTCTCCTCAGTCTTCAGTTTTATAAATTTGCAAAAAAAGAAAAAAAGAAAGTCTGCTGGGAATTTTTGCACACATCTAATATATACCTGAGAAACTGCTTCATTTTTATGCATAAAGGAAAGACTGATTATATGAAATGTGATTAAAAGATAATACTTAAGATAGATACCAGTTAAATATCCTAATAAAATTTTATACATTAACACATAAGTAATATATATATTACACACATACAAGATCTGTCAGCCTTGATAGTGTTAAAAATCATTTACGCCATCTTGCAGAAGGAGACTTATTTTTCACTCTACAATCTCTTTCCCACAGAGGCAACATTGCAAGCCTGTCACTACTCTATCACTATTTCCATGGCAAATGTTCAAATGAGCCCCACTCAGTTCAGACCTTTATTGCTAAGACACATCATGCTATGTCCAAGGAACTGAATCACCAACATTTCCTCCATATTCTATTTATAAAGCGAAAGATCCACTCAGCTTTTTTTCTGGGAACTCAAGCATGAATGCTTCACTGAATACTACAATGTTAACCTCTTCAAGTCAAGGATCAATCTATCTATCCTCCTCATCCTCATAATATCCACTTGCTTCTACCTCTTACATTCATTACAAACCTCCTTCCATAACTATCTACCATATGTGGCTCTCGGGCCTTGTTTTGGGTGATCTTTAGTTGAAAAAAAAAAATGTCTGAATTGCCATGCTTTTCTCATTGTTTTCTCCAGTTTTGAATTCAGAGTTGTCCTTTTCCAAGATTTAGTTGCTTTATCAAGGTTTATAGAGCCATCTCTACTATTTACTTATAGCTATGTAGAAATGTGTTGAATTTATACCTTTCCCATGGGCATTATCATGAAGTGAACACACAGTCTCCAAGAGAATTTGAATTCTGCCTGTTGATTCCATTATCTGTGTTGCCATAATTAACTGAAAGTATGTGAAAGAAGATTTTTGGTGGCGTTACTTTAGCTTTCCTCTCTTCATAATAGCAGATAGCTAGAAAGGGTAATAACAAATAAGTGGTCACCTTTGAGAATCTTTAAAAGGAATGCAAAGAACAAAAGGTTTTTTTAATGGGAATAAAACCAATGTATAAACATACTATATACTATGTGAGTGTGGTTTGTAAGCATCTTCAGTAAATTCCAGTCCTCATTCTTTGCATTACCAACTGATGTAAGTTCACTGTAACAAATTGAAATCTTCCTCTCAATCACTAGATACCATTATTTTTATTAAGTAAAGTGATTTGCATACACCAATAATTTGCTAACACATGCAAATCAACCATGTCCACCTTTTTACTTCCACCAATGTATCATCTAGTAGAAAAATAAAAGCAGCATATAGCCACTTCCTTTTCTGATGTCTAGGTAGATTGATTTGTATTGATTTGGTCGGTTGATTTGCGATTCTTTACTAAAGTGATGCATTCAGAAAAAAATGTATATGCATAAATGGAGTTTGTAGTTAAAGTTTGACAAAAGGAGCCCCACATTTGTGGCTGCCCATATGCTTGTACATGTTTAAGAAACATTAGTTCAGTTTTGATTTTATTTGTGTGTCCTGAAGGACACATGGCACAGTGGATAAAGGTGTTAGTTAGATCCAGTGACAGGACCCAAAGAGTACGAGTTCAATATCTGGTTAAGTGGGCAGAGAACTTGGAGAGGGGAATTAACAGGAGATAATTGATAACTGACATCCATTAGATATGGCATGTAGAACTAGAACAGTCTACCCCAGCAAGCGAAATAAAGGGTTCAGTTCAACATTCCAAACACCTGAAGAAGGCCGGAGCGTACAACAGCCAAAACGTTGTAATAAATATGGCGACAAAGATGAGGACAATAGTCCGAATAATGTAAATAATGATTTTTTTCTATTTATTTAATTCACCTGAAGCAAAGTAGTAATGCCACTAAGATGCAAGGGGCTACTGGGAGTAAAAGAGAATGAAAAAGGCTTTAGAAGGTGTTTATAACATCAATAATGTTGATTATGATGATGATTGTAAGCACTTCAGGTTCCACTAGGGAATGCTGGGAGCAAAACTGATCCAACAGCAGTTTGAATAAAGTTATTGAGTTTACCACATCTCATGTCGTCTGTGTTGATCCGACTTTTCAGCAGCCAGTCTCATATAATTTACCTTTCCACTTGAATCCCAGTAAAGCAGAAGGGACCAGAAACCTAATCCTAAATAGGAAACAAGGGATAAATCTCTACTCCTGTTCAAAAGACTGGGGAGGAGTGTGAACCGGATGATAGTCCTATTTTTATAGAATCAACAGAAGATGAGTTGGTTCTTAAACCCCTTATGAATATTTACTTGCTACTTGAATGTCCAGAAACTAAATAGAAAAAAGAACTTCCCACATCAAAGAAATAAGGATAAAAGGAAAGATAAATAACAGAGACAGGATAGAACATGGATAGTGTGTTGTGGCCTTGTTAGGGCTAGAATTAAAGACACAAGAGAGAAATTGAGTTAAACAAATATATTAACAGAAAAATAGTAATACAAACGAGAGTGTTACAACAAGAATGTTCGGTTTGACTATCAGAGCTGACTGCTGTAAGCTACCCTCCTCTAAAAGGCAGTACCTGCTCTTATTTATAGAGAGTCCATGCATGCATGGGTAAATTACCATAACAGATAGTGATTTCTTTCACATAAGAAAATAGAAAAGAAAATGTTTCTTTTGTGAAACAGAAAGGTGTTGTTGATAATCTCAACGGATACATTTTTAAAATTCATTGAATGCTCAAATAAAAAATGTTCTGTTGTATATATGTCATAAAAGATCATGTATTGTTTTAATATTGAATCATGGTGATGTTCAGAATTCCTAGAGGCTCCAGTAATTATAGCAGTGAATGCTGGACAATCTCATCACAGACGAAGCAAAAACTTGAAGAAACAGACATGTCATTCTACAGGAAGACGTTGAGAATACCATGGACTGAACATGTGAGCGCCGATGAATTTTTGACAAAAAGGATACTTATATTTGACATCAGAAAGAAATAGCTGAAATTTCTAGGGCACATAATGAGGAGTGAGGGCTTGAAAAGTTTGACACTCACAAGACATATTGAAGGCAAGATGCACAGAGAAAAACAGTGTGTAACCTACCTAATGATCTTGTGTAAATGGATGGCAGAAAAGGATTTAGGAGAGGTAGCAAAAAGACAAAATTTACTAAAAGCTACAAAGGACAGGAAATTGTGGAGAACCATGATTGCCAATGTCTTAAAGGGACAGGACACATAGAAGAAGCTAGGTATTTATATTATTTACATTGTTCAGACTGTTGTCTTTATTTTTATTATCATATCCATGACATTTCAGCCGTTGTATGCTCCGACTGTCTTAAGGTGATACACACAGGAATTTTGAACCGAACCCGTTATCAATGTAAATAGTAACAATATCTCATCTCATAAATTTAGACAGAAGTTAGGTGATTTTTATTTTTGTTGGTTGAAAAATATTGGTTGGTTTGTATTGATTGAACAGATTTTATATTTAGTGTTAATGTTAAAAATGTTTTTGCTGTTTTGGTTTGATCTATATAGGCAGTTTTGCTCACAAGCCCTTTCAAAGTGATAGTGTTCATTTTGAATACTATTGGTCTCATTTTAGCTACTAGACTGATAAAGAAAGTGAACAGTCTTTAAAGTGATCAATTTTCCTTTTCTTTTGAACTAACACCAAAGACACACCTGGTTATTTATGAGAGAAAAAAACCCTTAAAACTGTGTAAGTAAAATTAATATATTTATGTGGACGACACATACTTTTTATTAGAAAATAATTTAAAATTCTCTCTTTTCATATATTTTGTAAAATGAAAGTTGATTTGAACAGCCATTCTTCTAGATCTTTTTGTACTATTGCAGGTGTCCCCCAGGCCCTATCCTTGGACCTACTTAGTTCTTAATTTTCATCAGTGACCTTCCTGATGACATCAGTTCTTGACTTGATATCTATGCTGATGGCACAAGCATTTACTCCTGTCTTAATAGTAGATCTGATCAATTTGATAAGGTCAAATTGGCAGCTGATCTGAAAAATGACCCACAATCTGTTAACAGGGGCAAGGAATGGTATATTAATTTGAATGCCTCCAAAACAAAACTTCTTTATTCATCATCTAAGGGAGCCCTTTCTGCCTCCAATCAGCATGGCTGATGCTAACCTCCAGGAGAGTGACTTGTTGCACCTTCACAGGCTAACATTCTTGGTGGACATAAAGTGGAAAGATTATATTGAGTCCATTGCTAGGTCTGCTGCTAAGAGAGTTGGTTCCCTGTGTAATGCTAGACAATTGTTCTCTCCAGAAAACTATCTTACATATTTATAAGTCTACCATTTGTCCATGCTTTGAATACTGCTGTCATATATGGTCCGGTGCTCCCACCATATATTTAAAGTTTCTTGATAAAATCCAAAGAAGAATCAGTAATATTATTGGTCCTGACCTGGCATCTTGGCTTCAGTTATTTTCTCCACCCCTGTATTATAGCTTCCCTGTACCCTTTTTATAAATACTTTCATGGTAATTCTTCAGATGAATTCTTCACTATGGTACATAGACTTTATGAAATTAAGCACAGTACTAGATTGACACCAAGTTCTCATCAATTTAGAGTTGAATTGGCTAGATGTAACCATGTTCTATGCCAACAGTTTCATTTGCACTGCTTGCTTGTGGAACACTCTTCTGGCTCTATGCTTTTTAGCCAATTTGGACCGTCACTTAAATGCAATGTCAATCGTTACCTAATGTCTTCTTGATTACTCTTATTATTCTCACTCCTTAATAATGTTTCTCTTTTTTCCTATTCTTTCGCACTCAGTAACCCCTTGTGTCTTAGCAGTGTTACTGCCTTGCATGGGGGAAAATGATTAAAATAGAAAAAATGTCAAATTTCATAAATGCTGTACATCTTGTTTGAATTAAAAAGTATTTAAAATAAAGTTTTCTCCAGACCAGAAAGTAGTAATTACGAACAAGCACACTATTGTTTTATAATTCATTTTAATAAACATAATTTTTCTTGCAAAAAGGCTTTGAAAATAGGAGTTACTTTTAAACAAAGGTATACATTATTTGCACCCAAAATTTCTGTTTATTATAAAATAATCATATTATTTTAACTGAAATTATAGGAAAACAATTACTGAAACTGGGTATAAATACAGAAAAAAAAAAAAACATTTCACTTAATATCAAGATTTCTACCTAAAAATATACTCAGATCTTTAGTGAATATCTATGCAGATGATACAACAATTTCTCGGTGCACCTGCAAAACTCTGGATGACCAAAACTGCAGCTTTGTGGAACAGACTACTGACTGGACATTTTCCTGATCACTATAATTGTAACCTCTTCAAGTTTAGTGTTAAACATTGTTATTCCTACATAATCTCATAACTTCTCTTCTACTCATACAACACAAAACAGTAACCCTCTACCTTCAGTTACTCTTGGGCCCTGTACTAGGTGACATTAGTATAAAAATGCTTAACATTGATGTCCAAAATTGTATATATATATATATATATATATAGGGTGTATCAAAAATACTTTTACAAACTTTGGGGCCAGGTTCCTTACACCAAAACAAGGGTAAAAGTCCATGTAAACAAATATTCACAAATCCTTCATTTTTGAGTTTAGTTTAAAAGAGTTTGATAGATTGTGCTGTTTTGCCATGTAGACTAGGTTATATTTATCATTCGTGTACATTTGTGGATAGCCTGCCTTCAACATTTAATATGTGTAGTAGCAAGTTAACTGAGAAGTATTATATTTAACAAAAGTAGGATATTCATATCATGAGCAGGCAGATATAATTTTTGCATACAGCTACATGAATGGTAATGGATGCGAGGCTACACAGCTGTATCAGATTACATTTCCAGACCAAAGGCAGCCGAGTCATCCAAACTTTGCTGCTGTTTATCATTGTATTGCTGAGATAGGATCCGTGGCGCCACAAACTATGGATTAAAGAAGACTGAGATCAGTTTGTACACCTGACATTCTAAAGCAGCCATTCTCAACCTTTCCCCCATCATTGACCCCCTCGGCTTTATGTATTTCTCCATTTACCCCCTACTCCCATACAAAAAATTCATAGCCATCATAAAGCATTGATGTACAATTTTGTGACTAAATGAATGAATGATTTTTTCATTCAAAATACTAAGGGTTTTTTTAATCAAAATACTGTGACTAAAAAAAAATACTAAGCGACACTCAAAATACTGATTTCTTATTTAGTACTAATCTACTAATTTTTTAGTATAAGTTAGTACTCTGTATAAAATTTAGTATTTTTATTAACGTCTGTAGTCATTAATAAAAAATTATTCATTTTATCTGCACTTTGCATTCTCTCTCTCTCTCTCTCTCTCTCTCTTTCATTTTACAAAATTAAATTTAATTGAATTATTTTTTAAATTATCAGGTACTTCAATTATTTACCCCCTAGGGGTAAATTTACCCCTGGTTGAGAACCTCTGTTCTAAAGGCTTTCAGAAATGATCCTGGTCTCAGCACATGTCATGTGGCCCTAGCATGTAATACATCTCATAGTGCACCACATAGAAGCACTTCAAGAGCTGCTCCTGTATTCGTATCATTTGTGTAAATTCAAATTAAAGGAACTCAGACACGTAATGGAAAGAGACTGTTTTATTCAGATTCCTTCGTTCTCCACATGCGTGCCCTATCTAAAAATGGCCATTCAGCCCCTTCCGGGTAAGCCACCCCTCTTCACTTGCCAAGGTGAGCAACTTGTGAAGATTAACAATATGTGCAGGGTCTTTTGTTCTTTGATCACTTACCACGGGAGAACTTTTGCCAATGGTTTATTGCACAAACTGCCAATCCACTGTTTGTCTCTTCAGTCTTGTTTATGGATTAAGCAACATTTGGAAAAGATGGAATAACAAATTTACACAACCAACATTTGTGGGCAGATTGGAATCCCCATGGTACAATACAGGCTAGACACCAGCATCAGTTTACAATTAATGTATGGGCTGAAATTGTAGGTGACTGTCTGGTAGGTCCATATGTTCTGTCATCATGTCTTACAGTAGCTGTCTACAGAGACTTTATTTTGAACACACTTCCAGACCTGCTATAGGATGTACACCTGCTAATATGAAGATACACATGGTTCATGCATGTTGAAGCTCCAACACATTTTAGTCACATTGATATCTACCATGAAAGCTGGAGAGGTAGGGGAGGGCTGGTTCCATGGCCTGCACATTCTCCTGACCTCAGACTTTTGGATTTTTATCTGTGGGGCACCTAAAACAATTGATTTATGCAGCAGACATTAATAAAGCAGTGATACTTCATTAACATATCATGGGGGCCTTGGAAACCATTTGATACCATGTGGGGGGATTTGACAGGGTCGGCCAGTCAATGATCTGACAGATGCATGCATGTGTAGAAGCAAGTGGAGGACATTTTGAACATTTGTTATGAGTTGCTGTATTGAAGTACAATGATGGCCTTTTTGACGGTAGACAGACAGTTGTGTACTAGGCATTTGTGTCTCGGACAATTGCGTACCAGACAATTGTGTCTCTGGATATTTGCATCCCTAGACAAATGCATCCCTGGATAATTATTTTAAGTTACCATTTTATTTTTTAAAGAGTTGTTTAATATAGAAATCTGCACACAAACCTTTAATTATTCTAAACAAGCAGAAAGGTAGTCACCATAAATTAAAAAAATTTATTTTTTAAAGCAAGAGAAAATTAAGCTAGCCATTTCAGTTCATTCCTGCAGTGCGTACTACAAATATCTAATATATTCTGGATTTTATAGATTATATTTTTATTTGGAACCCATGGCTAACTTCTGAAAATCAAACACTGGTGGAAAAATATTTGTGAATGAGGAAAATTACAGCTACCACTAAGAAAAACACTAATGAAACAAAAACATACTGATGATGTGTAAAGCGATCTTGCAATAATGTTAATCTGTCACTGTATTTTAAACAAAAATAAACTTTTAAGTTTTTTATTTTATTCCTTTTTAAGAAATTTATGAATACTACCTATGCTTTTTTAAAAATTTATGGTAATTGCCTTTAAAAGCTTCAAAAAAATTATCAGAAGTATGCAATTATCGAGGAATGTAAATGTCCAGAGACACAATTGTCTGGTATGCAATTGTCCAGGATGCAAATGTCCAGTACGCAACTGTCCTAGAAGCCTTTTGGACATATGTTTATATGGACATTTTACCTTGTTTTGGTGTCAGGAACAAAGTTTGTAAAAGTATTTTTGGATTGTATCTTGGATTGTACATTTAACAGTGTCTACCGTACACTTTAAACTTAATAACTCAAAAACAAAGGATCTCTGGACATATGTTTACATGGACTTTTGTTCTTGTTTTGGTGTGAGGAACCCACCCTCCAAAGTTTATATACCCTATATATATATATATATATTACAAAAATATAGTTTTAAAGTATGCTATATTTATGTGTTAAAGTGCTCATTATCAGGGATAGCATATGTAAATATAAAAGTGGACATTGAGCGGTCTGTTTCATGCTTAAACAAAATCTTCAGGCCTGAAAAAGCACTGGATGATCATTTTGTCCTTATTTGGAACTCATCAGCAGTGTGTATTCTCTAACAACTCTGAGAGTCCAACCCAGACCACTCTGATACGAAGCCTGTTTTACATCAGGTGGATACCAATATATGAACCATCAACTTGCCTACAGGTAAGGCAAAGAAGTCAAGACACTGTCAAAATACTAGCTGTTCACTGATGCAGTGAGGTATTCCTTTCTGTCCTGTTGTTGAAATGCAATGTTTATTTGACTTGTCTTCATGGCACAGTTGGCTTTCTAGGCAGGCTTTTGAGAGTAAAGAGTTCCAGAGAGGTGGGGATTATATTCCAGCATTTAAGGAGTTCTTTATTATAGTCCTTACAGTGCCTTCTTTTTTTACCTCTGGCAGCCTGTTTTTGAGTCCCTCAGTTGTCTGTGAGGGACTTGGTGAAAGATCTAGTAGTTTCTAAGTTTCTTTCAGTCCCAATAGTAACTGCATGACAAAATGGAAGCCAGAGGTCTTATGGGATAATTCCCCAGTTAGATTCATTCAGGGTTAATGCAAGGTTATGTTCTTGCACCTTTTTTTTTTCTCAATCTATTCCTGTCCGACAACAAACTTTTTCACCTCGCCCCAGGTTACAAAGATGATGTTCACCTGGAATACTGTATTGATGGAAGCCTGTTTAACACCAGGTGGTCCCCAACCAACATAAAGACAAATATTTGCCAGATCTATGAACTCCAGTACATGGCAGTGCAGTTTTGATGCACACCCAAAAGTCTATGCAGCTGGATCACAACATAATATCCAGGTTGTATCAATCCTTTCCCCTTCTAGCCAACAGTCAAAAAACTCAAGTTATAGCCCAACTCATTGCTTAACCACCTCCATTTTTCAAATCAACAATATTTCACTCAATATAGTCCATCACACATCATGGTTCCACATTTTTTAGTATTAAGGACTCTTGCTGTCACTTATTCTTTAATGTAAGCCAGTAATTGCTACAAGGGTGAACTGAACATTCAATGAATGAATAATAATAATTGGACATATAATAGTCCTATTTGTCAAATTATTGCACTAATTCTTGACTATTAATAATCACATTTTTTGTCATTTGTAATGCATTTCTATAGTAAATTAATTTTAAAATATTTTTTTAATCAATTCACCCCAAGCAAGGCAATAATGCCACTAAGATGCAAGAAGCTACTGGGAGTGAAAGTGAATGAAAAAACTTTAGAAGAGATAGGAAACAGGAAAGAAGCGATAAACTTCTACA
Organism: Acanthosepion esculentum; assembly: GCA_964036315.1. Lineage (NCBI taxonomy): Eukaryota > Metazoa > Mollusca > Cephalopoda > Sepiida > Sepiidae > Acanthosepion > Acanthosepion esculentum. The sequence goes on along the minus strand of OZ038484.1, from coordinate 123,758,193 downwards.
CCTGTTCAAAAAACCAGAGAAGGTGTGAACTGAACGATAGGCAAAGCTAGCTGTGGCTGCCACCATACACTTGCTAGTAGAATCAGCAGGTTTGTTTTCGCCAACCCCATCTTGTGTCTGAGACCACCAGTGACCTGTGCTGGGAAATCTGTCCCGGCTTTCCTGCATCCAAGGGTTGAGGTTAAAAAATTGGGTTAAGGTTAAAAAATTGCGACAAAATGCTAGTAAAAAAACAGCAAGATTAGAGCGGACAAACTCTCTCTTAAGTGCAGACAAATAAAGAAAAAAACCGAATATGTTGTACTTAACAGCACACACATTATTTTGAGCAAATGCTGTACTTAGCAGCACACAAAATATTATATTTTGAGCAAAATCCTGGGAAAGCTTGTCCCAGCTTTCCCGCATCCAAATGTTGAGGTTAAAAAATTGCGACAAAATGCAAATAAAAAACAGCAAGATTAGAATGGACAAACTCTCTCTTTTAGGCGCCGAGAAATAAAGAAAAAACTCCTGCTCAGTGTGTAACAATAGAAGAAAATGTTTATTTACATATACAGAAAAAAAAGGGTAAAGGGATAAAGACAATTAAGAGAGAAAGAAAGGGAAAAGAGAAAATGTCTTCAGGGAAGAGAAAAATGTTCATAACTGAAAAAAGGCTTGCTCAAAATATTTCTCTGAGTACCTAAAAAGTTCTTTAAGCGAGTAGAATTTTGTTAAGGCTTAGAAACACTAACAGTTCTTGTAGAATAGGAAAAATGATGGTAGATATAGGAATCTTGCAGTTGAGCGAGTTCATAGGTCAACAACAGAAGTCCAGTGGGCACATCAGAAGGAGTGGTGAAGGCATGCAGCTTTGAATTGGTCTTGAATTGTGGGCTGACGTTCGTTCTCGACAACCCTTTAGTAGGTAGTTCTTCTTTGGTTGAAAGTGGTTCTGAAGTTGACAGGAGCTCCCTATTGTTGACCTTACAGACGGCAGGCTGAAGTCTCATTGCCAAATAGGCAAAGATTCTCCAAATTTATGGAGATTTGGTAGGCTCCAAAGAATCAGGGACTTTTCCATCCAAAATTGTTGAAGAAAATTTCTGGCCCCTTCATTGGTCAGAAAATATATTCTTATCTCTGATAAGAATCAGGGTTCTGGGAGCCGGTTTTGAAGGTAATGAAAACAGGTTGGAGTGAACAAGCTGTAAGGTTTCCCCCAGACTTTATGGCACCATGGAAAGAATAATGGTGGTGGAATTCCTTTTTATATTTTCCAGCTCTCTCGTTAGTCAGAAAATATATTCTTATCTCTGATAAGAATCAAGTCTTTGGGAGCCGGTTTTGAAAGTAAAAAGAGGTTGGAGTGAGGATAGAAAAAATAGCGAGAATGTGAACTTGTAAAATATTGTTCTCAAATTAAATTCCAACACCTGGTTACTCTTAGGGCATTTTTGCCAAACAAAATAATTCCCATAGTTTCATGACTTTTAGAAAGAAATTAATAGAAATATTACATTATAGTCTGGATAAAAAAACAGATAATCTAAAAGGGATGTTTTTAAGTACATTAAAGGGCTAATGACTGAAAAATTAGCAGGTCCTCTGATTCTAGTGTCCAAGTATTTGGTCCCAACACAAGAGTCTCACAGGAAATTTTCTTTGGGCCTTTTTGGACAGAGATCTTGGAGCAGTCAGACTTGTTTTTCATCACGCTCAGCTCATTCAATACTGATGCTATGTCAAATCACCTGGCCCACGTGGTGCCAATGACGTAAATGCTATTAAGTTTTCTCAAATTGTACCTTTTAGTTTTAAACCTAACATTTCTCATAAACCATACATATTTTATGCATTTAAAGTAAATAAGTTCCAATACCCTAAAAATCATTTTTTAATGTATCATTCATTATTTTTTTGTGAATCAAAAAATAAAGTTAAATGTTAGCCTTTGTAGCTTTTTATAGGCATAAATATTTTTCCTGTTGATTTTACATATTAGCTACACATGTTTTGTAAAACTTCATCGGAAGTTTTTATTCCGTGTAATCTGTTGCCACTATATCTTTGTAAATTTTGTTGTTTCTTTATACATGTTTGCCTTTGCATCCCTCCGTGCATCCCCCCCCCCATTGTGCCTATGCAAACCCTTTTGTCTTAATTGCAGTTTTCACAGCTGCATATTTATCTGATGGAATAAAATATCTTTTAACATAATTCACACAATTTGTCAGGTCTCTCTTACATTCAAATGGGGTGACAGCGATTACACTATCTGTCCCTATTCATATATATATATATATATATATATATATATATATATATATATATATATATATAAGCAAATATGTGGATGTAGATCAGACAGTATGATGAAAAATATTGAAAAGACAAAGCAAAATCCAAATATGCAAGTTTAAATTAAAACAGTAAACTTGCATATTCAGATTTTGCTTTGTCATTTCAATATTTTTCATCATAAAGTGAACATTGAAGTCAACACTCAGAGGCGACAGGCTGTAAGATTGCGTCCAGCATGAAACAGGCTGTCGCCACTAAGTGGCGTCTTCAATGTTCACTTTTACATTTACATACGCTCTATCTCTGATATTGGAGCACTTTATCCCATAAATATAGCACACCTTGAAACTATATTTCTTCATTATATATATATATATATATATATATATTATACATTTTTCATTGAACAGTACTGACAAGGTAATTTTGTTAGTTATTTTTAATGTTTTTCTTGTATACATACAAGTATTTTTTTGAGACTTAATGAATGTAAAAATTGTCTAAAGGTTTGTTAGTTCTTAGCATTTTCAGCTAAATTGTTAATCATTTTCAAGGATTATTTTTGTTATACTACTAAAATAAATGGTACATAAGTGAAATAGTAGACGCTATAAAAGTTGTTGAAAATATATAGTCTTAATAAAAAAAAACTATAACAAAAGCATCTTCTCGGTCTTGTTCAATCAACCATGTATTAAAGTGGGATTGTTGTGCAAATACATAAATTATTTTCAATCACATCAATCATGAGACAAAATCCACTCCAAAATTGAAAAACTCTTGAAGATATAAAAAAAAGTGCTCAATGCATAAACGAATAAAAGAATTTCTTTTAAAGATATAACTCACCTGCAACTAGAGTTTCACCCTTATGATCTTCAGGCTGGTGTGTGTCATTGTTCATCTTCAGGGTCAAAATTTTTAGTCAAAATTTTTTAAAAACATTTGCCAATTGTCTTGTAGCGAAATCATGTTGCTACATTTTTTTTACAAATTTTTAGCAACATGATTCCGCTACAAGACAATTGGCAAATGTTTTTAAAAAAATTTTGACTAAAAATTTTGACCCTGAATATGAACAATGATGTTCGAAAGTACTAGGTTATCGTACGGACAATATTTATTTCGATATCATTTTCAAATAAAATGTCTCATTAGAAAATATGAGAAAATTCAAAAGAAAATATGCAGGACGATATTGTCTTTAACATTCAACACAACATGTTTAAAAGAAAAGTTGCTGCCAAATTACACACACACATTATATATATATATATATATATATATATATATATATATATATATATATATATACACACACACAAGCTCTATTCTGTCAGTAATACCTGCATTAATTCCTAACCACAAACAATCTTTTTCTGATTTCCAATGGATAACAAAGCTAGTGACAAAACTTGTTAGACAAATGTTAACAAAAAGAAAATTACAAATTTATATTTTTATTTTACAATCAAAGCTATTTTTGTAAAAAAACAAAAGAAAATGTAAGTGTAAGTTTATAGTTGTACAATGTACATACTCTTAGTTTAAAAAGCAGAAAAATTTCAAATAATTTTAATAAAACAAAAAATGCATTGTTTACTAAACTTCATGTGTTTTGTTTAAAGCAAAATATATTTCAACTTTTTTTTTTCACACCTGCTTGCAAGTCAATGGATAACAATAAGAAAATTGGCAATCTTATGTATCTCTTGATGTGTCATTCTTTCAGGATGTGGATAATCATGGTTGGCCATAGCTGCTTGCAAGGTTAGTGCGTACTACTCCTGACCAGGAGAGCAAGCCTAATTGGGGGCCCTCAGCAAAGTGCTTTGTAACCTTTGCTATATTATCAACATTTTCAACCTACATTTATATACGATACAAATTAAACTAAGCACAACTATCATTAAAGAATGAAAAATTTTAGCAGCTTTTAATGTCATTCTGGAGTCTGTTTTTTCTATTTGTCCAAATCTGGGAATTTGTTTGGCTCATGCTGTCTCAAAAAAAACACTATATAAAATTCACTCTTTTTTTGTCCATAATGTTGAATGTGTTAAATTATTCAACTTTTTAACAATCTCAAGTTGATATTAAAAATTTCTGCAAAACATTTCTTACAAAAATGTAGTGGATTTTTTTAAGGTGAAATCTTGTTGGTTTAATTTATGTTGAACTCAAGTTTGGTGAAAGATTAAATTTTGTTAATGAGTTCTGATTTGAAAGCTTGTTTGTTAGAATCTGTTATTGTACATTCTGTGAATTAATTGCAAGAGAAAAATTTACATTTAAGAATTTACTGTTCAGGTAAGTAGTAAATGTTTGTAAAGTTGAATGCAATTTTGTGATCAAAGAAGTTATCTACCTTTGATTGTTTTGTGTAATACAATGTTCTTGAATGTTGAGAAATAAAGTTGATTTGTTAGCAGGAATTTGTTTAACTTTGCATAAGAAATTTGGTGAGTGAATGGGAATATAGTTCACTGGTGAGTTTTGGTGAGTGAGTGTGAATATCGTTAAGTTTGTATAATGTTTGTATGGACAAAAAACTTATGGTTGTATGATGTGAAGTTTAGTTGCCATTCGTTTGATGTCACGATGCTCACTGGTGAGTGTGAATGAGTTTCTGTTTTTATTTGCTTCGGGTGGCTCACAGAGACTTGGCGCGAACTTGGATTTCAGTCACGAGTTGTAAAAATTAGTTAAGCGTGGGTGGATAGTCACGCTTACTTGTATATTTATTAACCAATGAGGGCTCAAGATTTTTTTTTAAAGTGTATGAAGTTGAAAGTGTTCTGTGATCCACTTTTTGCACAGATTTGACCAAACAATTTTTAGGTATATTGGGTAATGTAGAATTTGGGTTCTAGAAGTGGGTGGCCCTGTATCATAGATTCAACATCGACACGAGACCCTTGCACCAGCTGCCTTTATTTTCTTGCTCAAAAGCAAATACTTTCTCATTTACGACCCATCATTATTTTGTGTGTAGTAGTACTTGTTCCTCCATTTCATTTCTACAAAATTGTCAAGCAGATTATTTATTGCTTTCTTCTACTTACTTGTTTGCCTTTGATGTGTCCTGTGAGTGTTAAATTTACTAAGCAGTTTTTCTTGATTATGTGTTCCAAAGATTTCCTTTGTCTCTTCACGACAGTTTCTCTGTAGTTCCTATTTCTCCTTATATAGTTCTTTTCGTTTCTCATGTGCACAGTGCATGATATTATAAATGTTCATTTAAAAATCATATCTTTGTTGCCCTAACTTTTTTCTTTCCCTTTAAAAAAAAAAAATAAATAAATATTTGTAACGAAATTGTACAGCTTTAATTGCCATATCGGCCTGCAGTCATAAAAGTTTTTTTTAGCATTCTTCTTCTTACTTACTCGATTCGAGTTCAATGTCGCCGGCACTCAAATAAATAATATAACTGCGCTTATTGTTTTCATTTTCTCCCTGTTGCTAGAATTTTTATGTTGATCTCGTAATCATCGAAGCAAATGAAAATTTATCTTATAAATGATCCTACCCGTCATACCACAAAGTATAGAAACAGTTGTATCGAGCGAGTTTATTTTGAATTTGATAATAAAAGGTCAAGTGAAATAGCAACGAAATACAACATTAGGGAACATTAAATGAGAAATAAAATAAATCATTCGACTAACAAATACAAATTATTTAAAAAAACACTGCCTCAGAGTGAAAAAAAAAAAAAATTCAAGTCGGAATATCCCATCACGGAAACTAGAATAACACCGACAGATCGACTTCAAGTCGACCCATTTGTAGAAAATACATGTGACTCCACGAAATTGCTAAAGAAACTAAAGAGAATCATCATACCGTGATAGAAACATGATCCAAACAGTTTTATCGTCAAGATCTTGTAAAAATATTTTTTCTACGTGCGCTTCAGCCCCTTACTTATTGAAAACTGTTTAAAACTTGAGAAATTCAATGTGATAATTTTTTTTTTAGTGACTAAAAAAGCAGAATTCTTTGAAGAATTTAAAATAAATAAATCATCCCATTTCTTTTGCAAAATAATTGGACCCCATTTTATCGAAAATCTGTTCTGAATCGAAAAATAAAAAACGCAATAAAACTAAGACATTATTTAATTAGAGAAGTTTTTAATTGCTTTTTATGAATAATAAAGACAATATTATCTGAAGAAAAAGAAATTTCGATGAAAAATAAATTTTTATAAGATTTGTTTTCATTAATTTACAATTTCAAATTGAATAATTAAAAATTTTTACTACATTTAAAATTCAGTTTCAATAAGACTTAAAAAAAACTATATTTTCCAATCATAAAGCTTATTACAATCAATATTATATCCCGAATATTTCTAAAAAGAATCTCGATTGTTTTTTGTTTAAACGACCTATCTTTCAAAGTATACTAGTTCATACATGACATTATCAAAAGGTCATGTGTTTTAAGTGATGTCTCCCGCCTTACGGGAGGAAAAAAAACTCAAAATTTATCGTCTGCTCGCAATTCTGCGTCATCATACTTAACTTGTTAACACGTTTTGTCGATAAATCAATCAACATGTCATAAAAATAAGACCCCATGGTTAAGAAATGCTTGTATACAGCATTTTATGTTAAGTAATATTTGTTTCAAATCAGATTAATTTATGATTCTTTAAATTTACTAATTTTCCTCAAATAACGTTTCAGAAATATATATTTTATTTTTGCAAGATTTTTAAAACCCAGAATTAACTTCTGCTTACAAATGTGTCAAAATGGCCGATTTCATCGATTTTGCTGACAAAAATCGATTCCGATCAATATAATTTCTGTTTGAAATACACCACACTCACAGTATTTTGCTTATTGGAAATAGTAAATTTTAAATCCTTTTTAGCTTTCAATTAAAATTAAAGCTTTTTCATTTTTAACAATTCATTTTAAACAACCTTTACGTATCGAATTAATGGAAGTGCCTACCTGGGATTCTTTTCCTTATACTTTTTTTATGTGAGATGATGTAAAAAACACAAACTACATCGGAAGTGTACGAACACATACGCTTGGTTTGGTACAAATTCAAAATCTATCTAAAAAAGAAAATAATTCAAGGGGAAATTTAGTTTAAAAAAAAAAAAAAAAAAAAGAAAGAAAGAGTAATTTACAATAAGTTCCGCGGTAAAATCTTTTGGAACTCCCCTCCTAAATACCTGTGAACCTAAGAATTTTTTTAAAACATGGAGATTGAGATTTCTACTAACTTAAGACAAACAAGGAGATTCTTTTTTTTTCTTTTTAAAAAAAAAAAAAAACAGTAAGAGAAACAGCTAAGTCTAACTAAAAATGTCATTCTCGAAATTCACAACATTTCGAACTTCCAACAGAGGTGTGGTTTTGGACCAACATTATCGTCACCGTAACCCATTTCAGGCTAATGTTTCACTTGTTAAGTTAACAAATTCCAATTCGGTAAAATCTGTTCTCGAAAAATGTTTGAATTCTGTTCCGTAGCACGGTTTTTGACTGGCTAAAGACCAGAAATTGATCAGTGGCCAGCCAGAGTGTCTCCACTCGGGTTCCTCACGTTAAATTTTAAAACAAACTGACCTTGTATTGCATCCTGATTCAGTGGGGAGTCGAAGGTAAATACCCTGGGCCGAAACTGTTTTCAAAATACGTGCGGATTGAACGGAAAGTATTTTTATTCGATAGCTCTTTGTGAGTGAAGAAATCTCAAGAATTTATTTATTGTGAGAATCTTGTAAAAACTGGTACACTCGACGGAGGACCAACGCTTCACTGAGAGAACCCCAGTTAAAAACCGACAGACCGGGATAAATAGCTCAAAACCGGGAGTCACCTGGCCCCACCGGGAGAGTTGAAAGGTTTGTTTGTTGAACAGAGGTTGATAAATAAAATTAAAATAGAATTGACTGTTTCTTCACCACAATCATCCTGGAAGTACGGAGTTACATCATCGTTGCGTTATCTCAGGTGAGAAAACTATTAAAAATTAAATTCGAATTTAGAGTAAAATATTTTTTATTAATTTCTTACGAGTAATTATTGTTCATAATTTCAGTTACGTTTTTGTTTTATTTACTGCAGTTCTCAAGCAAGAAGCTTATTCTTGATTTGCAATCCAAGTAGTAGTTTAATGTTTAGTAGCAGAAATAGGAACAAAATACTAAATCAATAACCAATGAGGTTTCATTTTTAAATTGAATAAGTCACCCTTTAAAACACGAAGATAAAATGCATTGACAATTCCTTTAAAAAATTATTTCGTCTTAATTTCAGCAGTTTATTCCTTCTGCATTGTTTACTTATGGTTGTAAGTAGTGACTTTTTGGTAGTGTAATGAATGACGATAAATAGAAAATGAAATTTAAAATGCAAGACATGAAGAAAATTCGAAAATTTATTCTCTCATAATAAAACTCGATAAATTTGCTTTTTAACGCCCGCGCTAAATATCTCTTAAAATTTTCCCAAATTGTCATAATTCCGTATAAAAGTACATGCTGAACTATAATTAACAATTAAATTATGAAGAAACTTACCGTTTTGGAGTTATCGACAAGAAAAAATCGGACTTCTTGTTGGCCATTCGTCCACCATTACTGCCATACTGTTTAGTAATTTACTGCGGGATACATCCGGCGGCAAAAGCACAAATTTTGGCCAATTTACTTGTTTTACAGACTTTTGGTGCAATAAATCACTACGCTCTATCGTAAAGCAATTTTTTTTTATAAGTGTAGTTTTATTTATAACAGAAAACTTTAAACAAATTCAATAATACAATAAAACTTTTTTCTGTGTAAAATAGCAATGACAAATTAAAAGAACAAATAATTATTAAATAATACAATGAAGCATCCGAATTTTTATTGTTGATAACTCCAAAACGGTAGGTTTCCTTTATAATTGTTAAATTCTAGTTCAGCATGTACGTACATTTTACGGAATTATGACGATTTGGGAAAATTTTAATTTTTAAGAGATATTTAGCGCGGGCGTTAAAAAGCAAATTTACCTAAAACTCAAAATGGGAGTGCAAAAAAAACAAAAAAAAACCCAAACATTTTCTTCTTCTATGTTACACCCCGAGCAGGAGTTTGAGTCTTTATTCTTCTGCCTAAAAAAGAAAGAATTGTCCGCTATAATCTTTCAAGCTGTTGTTTTTTTTTATCGATTCTGTTACAACCTTTCTTAGCCTTTAACCCTTTCATGTAGTAAAACCGGGACAAATTTCCCACAAAAGGGTGATGCTGGTGTGGGGAGTAACAAAAGAAGTTTTTTTTACCAAGATTTAAAAAATTATAAAATAATTTAATTAATTGGTGAAGAAGTCCTGAAAGTTTCATTAAAATCCGATAACTTGATTTTTGCAAGAATTTCCAAATTAATGTGTTTTAACTTTTACACAAAAAACCCCTAAAATTTCCTATACTGATCTTGCTAACGCAAGAACAAGAATTTTAACCAAAATTTCAAACATGCGAGAGAAATGATTAAAAAAAATTTAATTAATAAATAATAAAAATACTTTGGTCTTTCCTCTGAAAGATTTTGACGCTAAAACTTAGTTTTGATCACGTCTGTTGGGGCATTTTCTTCCTTCAACGAATTGGTGGAGGTACCGACAAAAACGAAATGGTGTCAAGAGATAAATCCAGTTTTTCTATGTCATATTGCTACCACAGCTACACTTGACTAAATCCGTTTCTACAGGTGTGGGACGGTAAAAATACCTAATTATACTACTGCTTTATGGGTTTTTATTTACATACACAAAAAAGGTAAAAAAAAAAAAAAGGATAATAATACACAAATATGAGAGAAGAAAATTCCTTTAAAAAGGAAGAAAAAATCTTCATAAAGGCTTGCTCAAAATATTTCTCTGAGCACCTAAAAGTTCTTTAAATGAAACCCTCACGTAGATTTCTTCCGAGCTTTTGTTGAGGAGGAAACTGTTGGAAGATTCAAATTTTGTAGTTGAGTGAGTTTGTGGGCCAACAGCAGGAATTCTGCAAGGAAGCAGATCTCAATTAGTTTTTAGTAGAGGGTCAACGTTTTGTCTTTAGAGCCCAGTAGGTAGATCTCTTTCTTGAAACAGATTTCAAATGACAGGTGTTCTATCGCTGACCTGATGTTATCACAGACAATGTTAAAGTGTAGCGGACCGTGGGGATGTGAAGAGATATCAGAAAAGGTTAAAATTTCCTGCTAGTCGGTCCAACTACATGAGAATGTTGGGGTTTAATTAAGTCCAAAGAAAACGAACAAGACCGATATATATATATATGTAAACAAATATATATTAATAACAAATTACAATGACATGAACAATTACATAGAGCTTGTATGGAGAAGTTATGTGTGTGTGTGTGTGTGTGTGTGTTGTTGAGTGTTCATACGTACGTGTATTGTTCTTAGCGTGTTCCCAGAATTTGGGAAACGCTGTATCTGTGAGAGGTCACATATTGGTGTAAGTGGAAAAAGAGAGATTTTACATCACCTCCGCGCGTGGTAGCGGCCCAAGGCCTGAGTCAAAAAAAAGAGAGAGAGGCGAAGGGTCAGCCAGTATTTATAGCCAGGAGAGAGAGAGAGAGAGACCCCTGTTGAAGGATTAAGGAAACTGAGGAGGAGCTAACTCCGACAAAAGTACTCACATATATAATACTCACATATTCTCCAAAGAATATTTATCGAGATTAGAAGGCTCAGAAATATCAGGAACTTTTCCCTACAAAATTGCTATATACTTTCCCGGCCCTCTCATTCGTCAGAATTCTTGTCTCTGATAAGAATCAAAGTTTTGGGAGCTGGTTTTTTGGAAGCAAGGACCCGACAAGTTGTGAGTGTTACCCCCCCCCCCCCCAAACTTTATGGCACCATTCCTTTTTATATTTTCCAGCTCTGGTTCATCAGAAAATATATTCTTATCTCTGATAAGGCTCAAGGCTTTAGTGTAACATTATTTAACATGACGTATGGATGAAAAGGGTTAAAACGAAACGATTTTGGTTTTTTGTCAGAAAGAGAATTATTTTCCCAGGATATGGGAACAGATGTATGAATTTTGTTGAAAAAAAGTTATACAATGTGACTTTGCTAGACACAGCTGACAGGTTGGGGGCCAGAGGTTAAAATTGTCTGCTGAAAGGTATCAATGAGAAATTTTAGCTGACAAAAAGATTTCCCTGAGAAAGAAAAAGTAAAAAGCAGAAGATGATGTCAGAAAGGCTGACATCATATAATGGCTCCTCCCGAAGGAGGAGGGGATCTTCCAAAATTGGAAATGTGAAATAGAAAATGAAATAAAACGACTGGTTGAATTTTGGGAGATTTGCATAAAACCCACCTATTCGCCCACACCACACCAGTTGAAAGGGACACCCATAAATACAAGTGCCCACGTGGACCGAAGTTAGTTCGGGCCAGTTGGATTTGGAGAAAGTTGGAGCCAGCGAATTGCAGTTGGAGATGGTTGGAGGAGTTAAGAGATTTCTGATATAACGCTGCTCGCCAACCTAATGATAAGAATAATAATAATTATCTGCTGAATAAGAAAAACTTTGACAAATAACCTTGTGCCGTCCATGAAAGTACAAACAACAGTATTTGAAGTTAAATCCAGTTGTCGCTGAAGAAAGACTCCAATGATAAACCTTGTGCCGTCTGTGAAAGTACAAACAATAGTACTTGAAGATTCTCCAAAGAAGCTACCCGCAATTTTCATTCTGTCGCCAATTATTAGAACGGGTTGAGAAAAGAAGAAAAAGAACAAAGAAGAAAAGAACTGTAAATATTTTTTTTTTTTTGTTATTCTGATATAAACATCATATCATGACTTATTCGGGCGGCGTCCATTTTATTTTTCAATTTTGTATGCACGTGTTCGACTCCTTGGTTTAGTATGGTTAAGATATCCCAGTGGAAATTCGGCTTGATCCTCTTAAGATCAAAATTGCAACGTGGGTAAGAGAGGTCACAGTTGAAGAGGTCAACTTTGAGACCAGCTGCTGTGTCAAATGCCATCAATGACTGACGAGTGGGCTGATGGCTTGTTCTCTTATACCAGGATCAATCCTGACCAAACGAGCAGTCCGGGATTGACCCTGAGTACCGCCATACCTGATGACCGAAGCAGATTGGACCCGGAATGACATCATATTTGGAGGCCGTGACTAGACCGTGGCCGGAACACCGTCTTATAATTGGTCGCCACAGGCAGGCCGTGTCCAGAATACTTCATATTAGGAGCCGGATTTGAAAGCAGGGGAAAAAGTTGGGACAAAGATCAGAAAAGAGGCTAGAATGTGAACTTGTAAAACATTGTAGTAGTGGTTCTCAAATTAAATTCTAATATCTTTTTAGTTAACTCCTTGGAAAATTTAAATAATAATCTTTTTTTTTTTTTTGTAAAATAGTAATACTATTTACTAAAAATCTGCTCCGAGTCATAAATTAAATGCAATAAAAGTATTACATTATTTAATTAGAAAAGTGTGTGAATTTTTCATCAAAATCGATGTTTTCATTTTTTGTTTAAGTGTTTATTATTAAAATAAGGCTATTTTAGTGATAGAATCATAAGCCAATGGGTTGAAGTAGCCAATGTCAGCCTTACAATATACTCTAATATCCATTACATATGGCCTCAAAATTCTCCTGTAATTGGTCAAATTTCAAAATTTACTTTGGGGACTTGTAGCTGTATGTGCTCATTGAGCTCACTTGAATCTATTGATGCTGGTGGCAAATGGGCCGTCATATATGTCCAAGCATCATGGACACAAAAATTTGGGTCTACCACTGGTTGGCCAGGAGGGACACCTGTATTGAGTTCATTGTCAAACAGTTCAATGAATATATTCCCACTTAAATTAGAAATCTTAAACCCACAGATTTAATAAATCTAGAGACATTATGTACTAATCTGATACTATAACCTCATTTTTTTCCTCTTCAGTGTTAATTTAGTATTAGCATAACTAGTATTAACTTACATAGCTTCAGGTGAGAAAAAGATGTGAATATGTGTAAAAGTGTACCAGCCATATGTCATATTCACAAAAGTTGTGTGCACACAAGCAATCCTTACTCTGCTTAATATGTAAATAATCCTTACCAAGAAGAATGGTATTTTGTGACCCAAGACATGCGTATAGAAAATATTCACTATAAAAATGTGAAGAGTTGCCAAGGAGGGAGAGGGGGAAAACATGTTAGTATTTAGAAAAAGTTTGTGGAATTTACAAGACATTGTAATAGTCAGAGCAAGAAAGTGTAAACCAGCTTAACAGTTTGAGATCAAAGAACTCAGCTAAATTCAAACTCCACCTTTTAGTACATGTTTATCTGTACATTGCTCTAGCCATCCAATCACCATCACTGTAGACAATGGTAATGACAGCAGTAACAATGACCAAAATCATGATGATAGAACAAAGGATCACCAGAACAGAGGGATATTGTTAATAGTGTTGGCAATTCTGAAATGTCCAGCAATAATGTATTTAAAAATGGTTATAGTTCAGGGTGCAAGAGGATTAGTTCTGTAACCTTCTTTTCGTACTTGTTATGCAAGTTTAAAAGGATAACTGACATTCTCCTGACATGTACAATTTGTTTCAAATAAGTGCTTTTTAAATTCCACAATATTTTGTTTATAAGACTAGTAAATGTTTTATGAATTAATATAATTATTTACATGTGAATTATTGTCTTAAGTTTCATTGTAATTATCACAATGTTTTGACTGTGGTGCCTTCCAGATTTCATTAGGTGCTTATCAGTAACTTTCAGGAGGTTTCGAACTGAACCCTTTATTTAATCTACAAGGATAGATTGTTCTCTTTCTGCTGACCATATCTTGGGATGATTCTTGTAGTTCTTATTTAATACTGCTACCCCCATTTCCACTGAGTCTCAGAATTACCATGTCACCAAATTTATGAACCAATGCACTAGGCTAGTGTCCTATTGTGAGATTAACAACAAAGAAAAGGACAATAGGCCAGATGTAAATCTGTTGTTAACTGGGGCAAGGAATGGCTTCTTAATTTTAACACTTCCAAAATGAAACTGCTCGCTTTTAATTACCTGCGAGAACCCTTTGTGCTTTCTATTAGTATGGCTACTGCTAATCTACAGGTGCATGTCTAATTGCACTTTCTTGGACAAACATTTTCCACTCACAGGAAGTGAAAAGATTTGAATCAATTGCTTGTTCTACTGCTAGGAAAATTTGTTCACTGTGTCGTGAGAGACAATTCTTTGTGTAAGAATCTCTTACATATTTATAAGTCTACCATTGGTCCTTGCTTTCAATATTGCTGCCATATATGGTCTGGTGCTCCTGCTATATATTTAGAGATACTTGATAAAATCCAAAGAAGAAAGTGCAATATCATTGATCCTGACCTGATTTTTTGGCTCTGGTTACTTTTCCACTGCTGTAATGTAGCTTCCCTGTGCCTTTTCTATAAATATTTTCATGGTAATTGTTCTGACGAACTTTCCTCTTTGGTACCTGGACTTTATGAATTTAAGCATAGTGCTAGATTGGCAACAAAGTCTAATTGGTTTAAAGTTGAAATGGCGAGATGTAACCATAAGTTATATGCTAATAGTTTCTTTTGCAATTCTCTCTTGTGGAACTTGATTCTGGTTTCTTGCTTTCTAGTCAACTTTGATGTTCAAAAATTTAAATGCAATTTCCATCTTTATCTTCTGTCTTCTTAATTCCTGTTCTTTTATTGTTCTCACTCCTCAATAATGTTTGTCTTTTTCATATATTCTTTCATACTCAGTAACCCCCTGCATTTTAGTGGATTGTTTGGAGTGAAAATAATTTTTTAAAAAATGTAAATAATAAGTCTTTGTCCAAGAAATTCAGAAGAAAGAATGAATATAGGGCATACAGAATTTACAAAACTAAAATTATTTCCTTTTTTTTTTTTCTAACGAATGTCATATGCTTAGGCCATGACACAAACAATTAGCTGTAGATAGATATGTAGTATCAGCAGCTGATGGATGCCTTAAAAACCCAGGTTTTCAAAACAAAAATCTTTTTCTTTTCTTCATCTATGTGTAGGTTCATGCACCCTAACATGAAAATGCTCCTCTCCAGCCAGTGGGTAAGTAGTACCTTTCTTTGTTCAGATATTTTGACTCAAACTCTGTATAGCTTTTCCACAGCCAACCTATTTATTTCAACCTATTTTATGGAATAAATATATCATTAAAATTGTTATGTATTTGCTTTCATTATATATCATTTTGTTGAAAAGATTTTGATGGTATAGCTGCCTCCACAGTAGATAGGCATACTGCTTCACAAACAACAAACAAATTTAAAAAAAGAAAATCAATAAACGGCTTGTTTAAACTTTTGAGTCGAGGTCTCAAGATGAGGACTTGGTGACATACTTGATCATCATCAGCAACAGCTTTGTGCCTATATTACCAAATATTACTCACAAGATAAAAAAATGAAAGTAGGGGGAGGATATAATTCAAACCAGATTGCAAAAAAATATCTACATTTAAAAAAAAAATCTCAGAAAAATATGTAATAACCATTGTGTGTTATATTAGAATGTTTAAAAAGTATTTTCATTTTTTTACATACCTTTACTTTAAAGCAGAGGTTCTCAACCAGGGATAAATTTACCCCTAGCGGGTAAAAAATTATATAGTTGGGGGTAAATAATTGAAGTACCTGATAATTTAAAAAATAATTCAATTAAATTTAGTACTAAATAAGAAAACAGTATTTTGAGTGTTGCTTAGTATTTTTTTTAGTCACAGTATTTTGACTAAAAAAAACCCTTAATATTTTGAATGAAAAAATCATTCATTCATTTAATCATGAAATTGTACATCCATGCTTTATGATGGCTATGAATTTTTTGTATGAGAGTAGGGGGTAAATGGAGAAATACATAAAGCCAAGGGGGTCAATGATGGAGGAAAGGTTGAGAATGGCTGATCTAAAGCTTATTTCATGTACAGATTTAAAAACTGACTCCAATATATTTGTTATTATTGAGTGAAAGAGAAGCACACCAACAAAATCATATTATATGTAAATCTACATTGCCCAATATACCCATGATGAAACCCAATTTGATAAGGGTATACCAGACACATGCAACACAGTCAAATGTGCATGATATAGTGACAGGTCTTTTGTGAATGTAGAGCCCAGTTAAAAAATACTTTCAGGTTTGGTAACCCAATCCTCTCAGACAATCTCCAATTGAGAACATTCCTAAAAATTTAGATGGGACTCCCAAGTCACCTTCATAATTCAAACATAAAACAACTCTCTTGGCATCTGGGCATGATGCTTCTGAACAACTCTAACTATATTATTATTATAATTATTCATAAAAAATATTCCACTGTAACTTTTGTTTTAAGAAGAATTTATTATACAGAAATGAGTAGTTCACCCATGTCTGTGTAGTGTACTTTTCTGATGATGTAAAAACATTTACACATGCAGACACAAAAGATATATATATATATATTTATATATATATTATTTTAAAACTATAACTCTGGTGGTGTGAAAAAAAACAGATAATACAGTTTGTAAATAAAAAAAAATTAGACAAACTGATATTTGTGAGGAAAAAAAATCAATAAAAAAAGAAAAGCCTAAAAGCATCCATACTGCTTGAAAAAAATCAACCAGCATTGCAATGTCTAGCCAAAAGAAAAAAAAACACTGACAGAGTACCTAAGTTGAACGTAAAAGTGCTCAATACACTAAGTAGAGTAAAATTAAAAACCTAAAGAGCCAGAACCTATCTACCCAGCTTTCACCTACTGGATCATCAGGATAATTCTGACTCCAAGTTATCATCAGGATAATTCTCACTTGGTAGGTGAAACATAGGTAGGTAGGTAGGTTCTGGCTCTTTAGGATATATATATATATATATATATATATAGAGAGAGAGAGAGAGAGAGATTATTGATTTGTGGATATGTGAAAAAAAAAGGCTTTTTTGCCAATCCACTTTTATTTGGTCCCTACATATGAGCAACTCTATAAAAGAAATATCTTTCATTCTTTGTTCTCAGAACATTTACTAAATATTTCTTTTCTTTTTTTTATCATAGATTTTTTATTTACTTGACAGTTTGTTTTTCATTCTTTTGTAGTTCCATTTTCTTTGTTACCATTTTATACTTTTCTTTTATAACAAGTCTGATAGTTACATGGCCATCTTCAGATTCTTTAATTAAACTGTCGAATTGTCTTTTTATACACTGAAGATAGTGTATCAATAAATAGAAAATAATTTGACTAAAGAATTTAATTTAAATTATATTCAATTATATATGTCCTTTTCAATTGTACAATAGAATTAATGAATTTATCATGTGACACTGAATAACCAAATGAAAAAAATTAACATTATTTACATTATTCAGACTATTGTCCTCATCTTTGTTGCCATATTTATTACAACATTTCAGCCGTTGTACGCTCTGGCCTTCCTCAGGTAATTGGAATGTCGAACTGAACCCTTTATTTCGCTCATAAATGTCGAACTGAACCCTTTATTTTGCTCATAAAGCGAAATAAAGGGTTCAGTTCGACATTCCAACCACCTGAAGATGGCCGGAGCGTACAACGGCCAAAATGTTGTAATAAATATGGCGACAAAGATGAGGACAATAGTCCGAATAATGTAAATAATGTACATAATACCTCATCTCAGAAATATAATATAGATCCTGAAAAAAATTAAGTGTACACTCCATTTATATCATTTTACAAAAATTTCTTTAAATATTTTGACATATGGCAATGAATACAATCATTTGCATAATTTGATTTCAAAAGTTCTCAATTAAAATTATCGTTTGATATGTTTGTTTACTTGACTAAACTAACCCAGTGTGAATGAAATTTATGTGAAAGATATAATTTATGTTGAGAATACCATGAACTGAATATGTGAGTAATGAGTAAGTGTTAGAGAAACTGGAACAAAAGGGACACTTCTACTGAGAATCAGAAAGAGACTGTTAAAATTTCTAGGGCATATTGAAGGTAAGATGGATAGAAGAAAGCAGCAAATAACATTGTATTTGTGCAAATAGTTGGCTGAACAGGGATTAGGAGGGATAGCAAAAAGATAGACCTTACTAAGAACTACAAAGGCCAGGAAGATGTGGAGAGCCATCGTCCGTGTCCTGAAGAGACACGGCACATAGAAGACACAACTAAAAGATATTTCAATGGAATTTAAATTGCTCTCATTAAGTGGAAATTTTAAAGTTGTCTCCCTTTGAGACAATGATGATTCAGTTAACATTGATTATGAAGTAACATTACAAAAATTACATAATTTCACATTCCTTTAAACGGAAAATGAATATATACAGCATCTTCATCTTGAAAAGGAAAATAAACAAATGGAAGACTTGTGTTAAAGGCTATAAAAACGTTATTCTGAACACCTTGTGGAAAGCTTATTGAAATCTAATTTTTTAAACTGAGTGCAAATATATAAAAAATAAAATGTGTTTAAATTTTTATAAAACAGTATTTACAGTTTATCTGTATCAGGGGTTCTCAACCGAGGTCCACATGGGCCCTACGGGTCCATGTAATATTTCTGGGGATTCATAGGCAAAATATGACAAATTGTGGATCCGCAAGGATATTTTGGTGGTCCATGAAGAAAGCCAATTCGGAATGGTTCTTATTATTAAAAAATTAAATTTCTACTGTAATTTACACTGTATTGAAATTTTATATATATATATATATATATATATATATATATATATATATATATATATATATGATTCTTTTTTTTCCTTTATTTTATGTTGCTTTTCCAACATCTTGTTGAATCAGGATTTAGTCGTGTTCTCCACTGTTATCAAAATTTCGCAATAGACTTGACATTGTGAAAAGAGGTGATCTTCAACTATCATATAAACATTGATGGAACCAGATATAAAGAAACTTGCTGAGCAGCATCAACCACAGGGATCTCAATGAATAAATATGCCTTTCTTTTATGTCTAATCACACACTTAAATTGGTTTATTAAAATTTTTAACCAATGTGCAAAAATAAATGCTGCAGTGAATTCAATTACCTGAAGAGCTCTGTTCCCCATGGCCAGGAACATTGTAATATTGTAATACAAGATACTGGTCAATAAAAATTATTATTATAATTATTATTATTACAGAATAATTTATTTGCATTAAATTAGTTTTCATTTTAAAATAAAGCTTAATTATATAATATTTCTTTGATTATTATAACCTAAAGATTTTTATTAATGAAAAATAGAATATTGTTGTCTTATGTCAAATAGCTATTAAGGGGTGCACCAAGAAAAAAAGAAGGGAAAAGGAGTCCATGGGTAAAAAAATGTTGAGAACCACTGATATGTAGTTAATCAAGTTTTGGTCGGGTTGTAAAATAGACACTGCTACCAGAAATACTCTGTTTTTGAAAAAAAAATTTCATATTACTATAAATGACTATAAATTAAGCATTCTAGATCATGAATATATAAAAAAAAAGATTTATTAAATTTTATGGAAGTTAAAGGGGGAGGTCAGTTTGCAGTGTAAATTTATTGTAAATTAACACCGACTATGAAAGCCAAAACAATATGCGCACATGACATTTCTTAAAATGTACAAAATTTAAAAAAAAATTATTTGTAATCTGGAGCACTTAATTGATATTAATGAGAATAGAATTCCAGATTAATATTTCTAAGTAAATTTTAAATTTCATTTACATCACGTCATATGAGCAAATTTTTTTTTTTTGGTTACTGGTGGGGGTTCAATTTACAATGAATTTACATAGGAAACTCTATCCCAACCCACTCATCAACTTTTACAAAATTTAATTTTTTTCTCATAATCTGGAGTGCTTAATCTATGGTAATATGAAAAATTAAACAAAAAATTATTTCTGGTTATATAGAGCCTATTGTACCATTCCACCAATTTCTTCATAGTTTCTATTCTCCTCCGAACTTTCTTGTTACTCATATGTTCTCTTTAAGTATTCTTGACATTCATTGATAAAAACACATCTCTTGAGCTTCAAGGTTATTTTTTTTTCATTTGTGATAAAATTGTCCAGTTTTCACTGCTGAATGTAAGATTAGACATTACATAATGGTCCAGCACTTACTTTTTTTAGTTCTAATGTTATTTTTTGACTTCTTTATACCTGATGTTTTTTCTGTGAAGTATTAATTTCTGTTATTGAATTTCTATCACACTTTGCACCATCTTTTATTACACCACTTAGACTGTTGAATTTCCGCACTTGTTCAATTTTGACATCTCCATTGTGTAACCAACATTTTAAGCTCTCTTTTGCTCCCCATACATTCCATCTTCTTACAATAAATTGTAGTTCCTTTCATCTTGCTTTCATTGACTACATTTTCTAATAGTTCTTTCAGTTTTCCTTCTGAATCTGCTATCAACATAGTGTCCTGTATAGTGTATGTTATTAAGGTTATGTCCACTGATAATAATAAACTCTAGAAGTTCCTCTAATTTTCTAAGAATCATTTTACTGTACAGGTTAAATAAATCTGGTGAGAAAACATCTTTATTGCACTTCTCTTTCTATTTTAGTCTATTCATTTAATTCATTCTTCTCAATTTGCATATATGTTGTCATTCTTACTATATAGATCAAGTTTGAAATTCTTTATAAAATATATAAATGATATTGTGTTCTATGAAAAACAGATATTGATTGGTCTTTATTTCTGACAGTATGCTGACCATGAAAATAGCATTTCTTGTTCCAGTATCTTGAACAAAACCATTGTTCTTCCCCTGTTTCTGGTTTGATTCTGGTACAGGCTCTGTTCTTTCATTCTTTTATCTGCCATGTCCCTTTAAGTCATAGCCAATCATGGCTCTCCACAACTTTCTATTTTTTGTAGCTCTAAGCAATGTTCTCTTACTATGCCTCCCAGACCTTGTTCTGCCATCCAGTTACAAAAGCTTTTTAGGTAGTTTACTCATTGTTTCCTCTTTGGCCATTTTGCTTTCAGTCATTGTGTTTTGTGAGTCAGATTGTTTCTAATGAAATTTTCCTGTTTCTTAACTTTGCTTAGCTTTTGGAAAACCTCCTTCATTATTCTTATGCATTTTTTATTTCTGTCACATTTTCTATCATCTGTTAAAACATTTCTGAGATAAGTTTTCCGACTTGCTTGATTTTAATATTTCCAATTCATAGCTCACCTCTTTAGTTGTCCTTGACAACCATACATTCTCTCTTCTTGCAATCGATGGTTAGTCTTTTTTTCTTGTTTTCCTTTACGACATAAGAATTCCTGCTATTTCACTTTGGTGCTTGCCATTAATATGGTGTCATCTGTGTATCTTAATTATTAGTCTTGTTATGCTGTGTATGAAGCTGATAATTTGATGTTTTACATGCATTCCCACCTGATTACTTTGGCTGGGCTAATAAAACTTTCTATTTAGATCTTCCAGAATTTCACCACTATTGTATATTTCATTTATCACTTCAGTAAATATTATCACTCTCAGTTTACTTAGGTTGTCAGTATCTCTATGAGAATGTCATCTGGTCCTGCTTATTTGTTGCTCTTCATCTTAATCATTGTTCTTTCTTTAGATTTTATCACCATGAGTCTGTCCATGTATTGTAGGTTTCTATCTTCTGTTGTCATGGAAAAATCCTATGTATTCATTCCACCATTGTAGTATATTGAGACTATGGCAAGATAGGGGAGATAAGAGAGGTGAATCTGACTATATAATTGATTTCTTCAATTTCTATTGGTGAAGCTTCTATCATCCAATCAATTAAATGTTGTCAGATTAAGATTGGCTCCCAAAGATACGAAAAGCAAATTCAAATTTCACCTGCGGCTCATTTTTTTTCCAATCCATGCTAATTGCTTAACATTTGGAGAATAAATGTAAAAATGACCTGTGAATTAAAGTAAAAATGAACAAAATAAAATAAATGTAATATAGAAGAAAAATTAATAACTGACAAAGTGGCAAATTTTAACAAATGTTTGTTTTTTTTTTTTTTTTCTCTCTCTCTTGACACTGCTATTACTTTATATTCCTTTGGTATTTTTTTATTGCTATAAAACATTATTTTTAGAACTTAAAAAAAAGCAGAACATAAGAAACTAGATTTGTACATTTTCTTTTTTCTTGAGAAGTGACAGCAAAAATGTTAAAAACTATGAGTGTTTATTTACAAGAATAATTTCATATTTACAATATTATAAAATATATAAACCAACTATAATGCAATATTTATTATTTACCCTATTATAAAGTAATAACTATGAAAACAAATTTTTTTATTCATAAAATTTATAGAAAAAGAAAATTTAAATAAAAAGAATTATGTATAATAATAGCAAGATGACCACCCTCCCAATTGGAAAATTAAGACAAAAAGTAATCTGAAATATAAATATAATTTGAGAAAAAAATGTATGTCTGGAAATTTTTTGCAAAATATATAATCACAG
The DNA here is from genome assembly GCA_964036315.1 of Acanthosepion esculentum. NCBI lineage: Eukaryota > Metazoa > Mollusca > Cephalopoda > Sepiida > Sepiidae > Acanthosepion > Acanthosepion esculentum. The sequence continues at coordinate 123,735,347 of OZ038484.1, read as the reverse complement.
TTACTTATCGTTATGTGTTTAAGTTTTCTTGTTCTGTAGATCAGACATTTTTATGAAGTTATGAACAAAAAATTTGTTTTCATAGTTCTTTCTTTGTATTGTTGTTGGTTTACCTATTTTTATAATTTTGTAAAATATAAAATGATCCTTGATCTAATTAATTTTGTTGCCAATTCTCGAGAAAAAAGAAAATGTATAAATCCAGTTTAGTGTTGGAGTTTTATTAAAATTCTAAAAATAGCTTTTTGAAATGATAAAATTATTGAGATAGTATACAGTAATAAATATCTCGAGAGAAAAACTGTTCTTTTGACATACCATTTTTTTTTTTTTTAAGTATGTTTGCTAAAGTTTGGCAGCAATATTTCATCTAAGATAGAAGTAAACTTTTATCAAACAAGATAAATGCACTACTAAGAATCTATTTCTCAACCCTTTCTGAAAGCTTTTCTAATAACTCCATTGGTCAATCAGCAACTGTATATATAAACCCAGGGTTCCCACCAAAATCTCAGTAGCTAGATGTTAACGGAAAAAGCAATAGCTCTTCAAATTTTGTTAGTCATCTACATTTTTATTTACATTATTTACACACACTGTTATCCTCATCTTTGCTTTTACCACTACAATTTGATCATCAGGTGTTTGTCAATCCAAATAACCTTCAAGGAATTTCAAACAGAACTCTTTATTCAATCTACAGGTGCAGGCTGTTCTCATTCTGCTGACCATTTCTAGGGACATCTCATCTTATTTAGTACTGCTTAGACTACTCAACCCAGGGATTGAACTCAAATGTCACCAAATTCACCAATGAATGCTTTAATTCACTAGGCAATTTCCCATAGGACAGTTAAATAGGGAGTTTGAAGCCTTAAGCCTAAACTTAAAGATGAGGACAATAATCGATAATCCTTCAAATAATCAGCATAAAATAAACTGCTATTTCCTGAACGGCATAAAAACAATATGACCAATATATATATATATATGTTTATAACAATTAAATATTATTAAAATGGGGACTGATAGACTACGCAACAAATAAATGCTGAAAACACAGGACCGTTCTTGTACCGCTGATGTCACACAAATTTGTAAAGATGCAACATGAACAATGCCTCAGAAGTCCCAAACTTTTGACGTACATCTAAAGATTTTCTAAGTTTTGAGTATGGTTGGTGTCCTCATCAGGATTCACAAAATGATGCCATGAGAGTATATCCAGTAGTTGATTTCCTCAATTACATCATAAGCATCTGAAACAATATAGCTTCCAGGGTGAATATACTGCATAATCTCCTCTTTCAGTCTCTGCTCACCAATCTGGCACCTCAATTAAGAACCACTTTCCCTGCTCAATACTGCCAAATACCCAGTGGCCAGTGCACCATCAGCCATGTGATTATTTTAAGCAAAGAACATAAAATTAAAATATTTAAAGATATAAAATTAGTTTATTTTACACTGTTTAAGTGAAGCAGAATTTTTATGCTGCTTCTGTGAAGGATTACCCAAAAGTCTGCATGTAAATAATGATAATTCTTAATCCCCAAAATTCAGACAGATCTGTATTCTTATTTGTGAGACAATGTAAAATGCATTACTTAACTGTTCTCATGTTGAATTATAATCTGCAGAGAATGCAGTCAACAACTGTTACTTGATTGCAAATGTTCAGTATTTTATTATGTGTGAATATTGTGAATAAAGCTTTTTACTGTTATTTAAAATAATTCTTTGTCCATCACTTTTACAGTTACCTCAGTTTATTTCAATTGATGTCTACTGTTAGATTTTTCTACATTTTCCTTGGAGCCTATACAAATTTATATAATTATGTGTATTTAGGCAGCAAATTCCTTTAAGGTAAATACTATTAAAGACAACAGACATTTTACACTATTTACATTATTTGGACTATTGTCCTCATCTTTGTCGCCATATTTATTACAACGTTTTGGCCGTTGTACGCTCCGGCCTTCTTCAGGTGGTTGGAATGTCGAACTGAACCCTTTATTTCGCTCACTGGGGTAGACTGTGCTAGTTCCATGTGCCATGGAAGAAGTCTTCTGGTTTGTGGTTTGCTGCCTGGAAGGGGGTCACATTTCTGGGGTCTTTTAGTTGAGCTGATGGACCCATTCACATTCTTGGAGCGTGGTTTGGACCCAGGCTCCAGCTAAAGAATAACACTGGCCAACACAATTTTTGTGCCAAGAAACAAAACACATTTTTAGCTAATTTGATAGAGCTGATTCTGAAAATGACCTTAGTTTTTCATGGTTAGTTACCATTTTTGCTGTACTGAAATTGCTCATTTTTGAAAAAAATACCAATTTACAATCTTGGCTGATCACAAAATTTAGTTAATAAAGGTAATAGAAACCCATCAGTTTTCAGGTACACTGAGAAATTTATGTCAGGCACCTGAAATAAACTATTTTTATAAGAAAAAAGTGTTTTTGAGTCAAAAATTGTAAAACAGATGTACTGAAGTTTTCCAGTTTATAGCCAAAATTCAAATTAACTGATAAACTTTATCATTAATACACTTTAGTAAACTTGATAATTAAGGTGACATCAAAAAACTGGAACCCTAAAATCTTCTGTTTGATATTCATGAATTTATCCCATCACTACAGAAGGAAACTATGACATTGAGAGCATTTTGTTTTCCTAGTTGGAAAGAAACTCCAGCTAAAGACATCCCAATTGAATGCACCTATTCCATTGTACATGATACTGCTGGAGTATGAAAAGGGAGCATTTTGTTTTCACAGTTGGAAAGAAACTCCAGCTAAAGACATCCCAATTGAATGCACCTATTCCATTGTACATGATACTGCTGGAGTATGAAAAGGGAGCATTTTGTTTTCACAGTTGGAAAGAAACTCCAGCTAAAGACATCCCAATTGAATGCACTTATTCCATTGTACATGATACTGCTGGAGTATGAAAAGGGAGCATTTTGTTTTCACAGTTGGAAAGAAACTCCAACAAAAGACATCCCAATTGAATGCACCTATTCCATTGTACATGATACTGCTGGAGTATGAAAAGGGAGCATTTTGTTTTCACAGTTGGAAAGAAACTCCAACTAAATACATCCCCATTGAATGCACTTATTCCATTGTACATGATACTGCTGGAGTATGAAAAGGGAGCATTTTGTTTTCACAGTTGGAAAGAAACTCCAACTAAATACATCCCCATTGAATGCACTTATTCCATTGTACATGATACTGCTGGAGTATGAAAAGGGAGCATTTTGTTTTCACAGTTGGAAAGAAACTCCAACAAAAGACATCCCAATTGAATGCACCTATTCCATTGTACATGATACTGCTGGAGTATGAAAAGGGAGCATTTTGTTTTCCTAGTTGGAAAGAAACTCCAACAAAAGACATCCCAATTGAATGCACCTATTCCATTGTACATGATACTGCTGGAGTATGAAAAGGGAGCATTTTGTTTTCACAGTTGGAAAGAAACTCCAGCTAAAGACATCCCAATTGAATGCACCTATTCCATTGTACATGATACTGCTGGAGTATGAAAAGGGAGCATTTTGTTTTCACAGTTGGAAAGAAACTCCAGCTAAAGACATCCCAATTGAATACACCTATTCCATTGTACATGATACTGCTGGAGTATGAAAAGGGAGCATTTTGTTTTCACAGTTGGAAAGAAACTCCAGCTAAAGACATCCCAATTGAATGCACCTATTCCATTGTACATGATACTGCTGGAGTACGAAAAGGGAGCATTTTGTTTTCACAGTTGGAAAGAAACTCCAGCTAAAGACATCCCAATTGAATGCACTTATTCCATTGTACATGATACTGCTGGAGTATGAAAAGGGAGCATTTTGTTTTCACAGTTGGAAAGAAACTCCAACTAAATACATCCCCATTGAATGCACTTATTCCATTGTACATGATACTGCTGGAGTATGAAAAGGGAGCATTTTGTTTTCACAGTTGGAAAGAAACTCCAGCTAAAGACATCCCAATTGAATGCACCTATTCCATTGTACATGATACTGCTGGAGTATGAAAAGGGAGCATTTTGTTTTCACAGTTGGAAAGAAACTCCAGCTAAATACATCCCCATTGAATGCACTTATTCCATTGTACATGATACTGCTGGAGTATGAAAAGGGAGCATTTTGTTTTCACAGTTGGAAAGAAACTCCAACAAAAGACATCCCAATTGAATGCACCTATTCCATTGTACATGATACTGCTGGAGTATGAAAAGGGAGCATTTTGTTTTCACAGTTGGAAAGAAACTCCAGCTAAAGACATCCCAATTGAATGCACCTATTCCATTGTACATGATACTGCTGGAGTATGAAAAGGGAGCATTTTGTTTTCACAGTTGGAAAGAAACTCCAGCTAAAGACATCCCAATTGAATGCACCTATTCCATTGTACATGATACTGCTGGAGTATGAAAAGGGAGCATTTTGTTTTCACAGTTGGAAAGAAACTCCAGCTAAAGACATCCCAATTGAATGCACCTATTCCATTGTACATGATACTGCTGGAGTATGAAAAGGGAGCATTTTGTTTTCACAGTTGGAAAGAAACTCCAGCTAAAGACATCCCAATTGAATGCACCTATTCCATTGTACATGATACTGCTGGAGTATGAAAAGGGAGCATTTTGTTTTCCTAGTTGGAAAGAAACTCCAACTAAAGACATCCCAATTGAATGCACCTATTCCATTGTACATGATACTGCTGGAGTATGAAAAGGGAGCATTTTGTTTTCACAGTTGGAAAGAAACTCCAACTAAATACATCCCAATTGAATGCACTTATTCCATTGTACATGATACTGCTGGAGTATGAAAAGGGAGCATTTTGTTTTCACAGTTGGAAAGAAACTCCAACTAAATACATCCCCATTGAATGCACTTATTCCATTGTACATGATACTGCTGGAGTATGAAAAGGGAGCATTTTGTTTTCACAGTTGGAAAGAAACTCCAACTAAATACATCCCCATTGAATGCACTTATTCCATTGTACATGATACTGCTGGAGTATGAAAAGGGAGCATTTTGTTTTCACAGTTGGAAAGAAACTCCAACTAAATACATCCCCATTGAATGCACTTATTCCATTGTACATGATACTGCTGGAGTATGAAAAGGGAGCATGTTGTTTTCACAGTTGGAAAGAAACTCCAGCTAAAGACATCCCAATTGAATGCACTTATTCCATTGTACATGATACTGCTGGAGTATGAAAAGGGAGCATTTTGTTTTCACAGTTGGAAAGAAACTCCAACTAAATACATCCCCATTGAATGCACCTATTCCATTGTACATGATACTGCTGGAGTATGAAAAGGGAGCATTTTGTTTTCACAGTTGGAAAGAAACTCCAGCTAAAGACATCCCAATTGAATGCACCTATTCCGTTGTACATGATACTGCTGGAGTATGAAAAGGGAGCATTTTGTTTTCACAGTTGGAAAGAAACTCCAGCTAAAGACATCCCAATTGAATGCACCTATTCCATTGTACATGATACTGCTGGAGTATGAAAAGGGAGCATTTTGTTTTCCTAGTTGGAAAGAAACTCCAACTAAAGACATCCCCATTGAATGCACTTATTCCATTGTACATGATACTGCTGGAGTATGAAAAGGGAGCATTTTGTTTTCACAGTTGGAAAGAAACTCCAACTAAATACATCCCAATTGAATGCACCTATTCCATTGTACATGATACTGCTGGAGTATGAAAAGGGAGCATTTTGTTTTCACAGTTGGAAAGAAACTCCAACTAAATACATCCCCATTGAATGCACTTATTCCATTGTACATGATACTGCTGGAGTATGAAAAGGGAGCATTTTGTTTTCACAGTTGGAAAGAAACTCCAGCTAAAGACATCCCAATTGAATGCACCTATTCCATTGTACATGATACTGCTGGAGTATGAAAAGGGAGCATTTTGTTTTCACAGTTGGAAAGAAACTCCAGCTAAAGACATCCCAATTGAATGCACCTATTCCATTGTACATGATACTGCTGGAGTATGAAAAGGGAGCATGTTGTTTTCACAGTCGGAAAGAAACTCCAACTAAAGACATCCCAATTGAATGCACCTATTCCATTGTACATGATACTGCTGGAGTATGAAAAGGGAGCATTTTGTTTTCACAGTTGGAAAGAAACTCCAACTAAATACATCCCAATTGAATGCACTTATTCCATTGTACATGATACTGCTGGAGTATGAAAAGGGAGCATTTTGTTTTCACAGTTGGAAAGAAACTCCAACTAAATACATCCCCATTGAATGCACTTATTCCATTGTACATGATACTGCTGGAGTATGAAAAGGGAGCATTTTGTTTTCACAGTTGGAAAGAAACTCCAACTAAATACATCCCCATTGAATGCACTTATTCCATTGTACATGATACTGCTGGAGTATGAAAAGGGAGCATTTTGTTTTCACAGTTGGAAAGAAACTCCAACTAAATACATCCCCATTGAATGCACTTATTCCATTGTACATGATACTGCTGGAGTATGAAAAGGGAGCATGTTGTTTTCACAGTTGGAAAGAAACTCCAGCTAAAGACATCCCAATTGAATGCACTTATTCCATTGTACATGATACTGCTGGAGTATGAAAAGGGAGCATTTTGTTTTCACAGTTGGAAAGAAACTCCAACTAAATACATCCCCATTGAATGCACCTATTCCATTGTACATGATACTGCTGGAGTATGAAAAGGGAGCATTTTGTTTTCACAGTTGGAAAGAAACTCCAGCTAAAGACATCCCAATTGAATGCACCTATTCCGTTGTACATGATACTGCTGGAGTATGAAAAGGGAGCATTTTGTTTTCACAGTTGGAAAGAAACTCCAGCTAAAGACATCCCAATTGAATGCACCTATTCCATTGTACATGATACTGCTGGAGTATGAAAAGGGAGCATTTTGTTTTCCTAGTTGGAAAGAAACTCCAACTAAAGACATCCCCATTGAATGCACTTATTCCATTGTACATGATACTGCTGGAGTATGAAAAGGGAGCATTTTGTTTTCACAGTTGGAAAGAAACTCCAACTAAATACATCCCAATTGAATGCACCTATTCCATTGTACATGATACTGCTGGAGTATGAAAAGGGAGCATTTTGTTTTCACAGTTGGAAAGAAACTCCAACTAAATACATCCCCATTGAATGCACTTATTCCATTGTACATGATACTGCTGGAGTATGAAAAGGGAGCATTTTGTTTTCACAGTTGGAAAGAAACTCCAGCTAAAGACATCCCAATTGAATGCACCTATTCCATTGTACATGATACTGCTGGAGTATGAAAAGGGAGCATTTTGTTTTCACAGTTGGAAAGAAACTCCAGCTAAAGACATCCCAATTGAATGCACCTATTCCATTGTACATGATACTGCTGGAGTATGAAAAGGGAGCATGTTGTTTTCACAGTCGGAAAGAAACTCCAACTAAATACATCCCCATTGAATGCACTTATTCCATTGTACATGATACTGCTGGAGTATGAAATGGGAGCATTTTGTTTTCACAGTTGGAAAGAAACTCCAACTAAATACATCCCCATTGAATGCACTTATTCCATTGTACATGATACTGCTGGAGTATGATAAGGGAGCATTTTGTTTTCACAGTTGGAAAGAAACTCCAACTAAAGACATCCCAATTGAATGCACCTATTCCATTGTACATGATACTGCTGGAGTATGAAAAGGGAGCATTTTGTTTTCACAGTTGGAAAGAAACTCCAACTAAAGACATCCCAATTGAATGCACCTATTCCATTGTACATGATACTGCTGGAGTATGAAAAGGGAGCATTTTGTTTTCACAGTTGGAAAGAAACTCCAACAAAAGACATCCCAATTGAATGCACCTATTCCATTGTACATGATACTGCTGGAGTATGAAAAGGGAGCATTTTGTTTTCACAGTTGGAAAGAAACTCCAACTAAAGACATCCCAATTGAATGCACCTATTCCATTGTACATGATACTGCTGGAGTATGAAAAGGGAGCATTTTGTTTTCACAGTTGGAAAGAAACTCCAGCTAAAGACATCCCAATTGAATGCACCTATTCCATTGTACATGATACTGCTGGAGTATGAAAAGGGAGCATTTTGTTTTCACAGTTGGAAAGAAACTCCAGCTAAAGACATCCCAATTGAATGCACTTATTCCATTGTACATGATACTGCTGGAGTATGAAAAGGGAGCATTTTGTTTTCACAGTTGGAAAGAAACTCCAACTAAATACATCCCCATTGAATGCACCTATTCCATTGTACATGATACTGCTGGAGTATGAAAAGGGAGCATTTTGTTTTCACAGTTGGAAAGAAACTCCAGCTAAAGACATCCCAATTGAATGCACCTATTCCATTGTACATGATACTGCTGGAGTATGAAAAGGGAGCATTTTGTTTTCACAGTTGGAAAGAAACTCCAGCTAAAGACATCCCAATTGAATGCACCTATTCCATTGTACATGATACTGCTGGAGTATGAAAAGGGAGCATTTTGTTTTCCTAGTTGGAAAGAAACTCCAACTAAAGACATCCCCATTGAATGCACTTATTCCATTGTACATGATACTGCTGGAGTATGAAAAGGGAGCATTTTGTTTTCACAGTTGGAAAGAAACTCCAACTAAATACATCCCAATTGAATGCACCTATTCCATTGTACATGATACTGCTGGAGTATGAAAAGGGAGCATTTTGTTTTCACAGTTGGAAAGAAACTCCAACTAAATACATCCCCATTGAATGCACTTATTCCATTGTACATGATACTGCTGGAGTATGAAAAGGGAGCATTTTGTTTTCACAGTTGGAAAGAAACTCCAGCTAAAGACATCCCAATTGAATGCACCTATTCCATTGTACATGATACTGCTGGAGTATGAAAAGGGAGCATTTTGTTTTCACAGTTGGAAAGAAACTCCAGCTAAAGACATCCCAATTGAATGCCCCTATTCCATTGTACATGATACTGCTGGAGTATGAAAAGGGAGCATTTTGTTTTCACAGTTGGAAAGAAACTCCAACTAAATACATCCCCATTGAATGCACTTATTCCATTGTACATGATACTGCTGGAGTATGAAAAGGGAGCATTTTGTTTTCACAGTTGGAAAGAAACTCCAGCTAAAGATATCCCAATTGAATGCACTTATTCCATTGTACATGATACTGCTGGAGTATGAAAAGGGAGCATTTTGTTTTCACAGTTGGAAAGAAACTCCAACTAAATACATCCCCATTGAATGCACTTATTCCATTGTACATGATACTGCTGGAGTATGAAAAGGGAGCATTTTGTTTTCACAGTTGGAAAGAAACTCCAACTAAATACATCCCCATTGAATGCACTTATTCCATTGTACATGATACTGCTGGAGTATGAAAAGGGAGCATTTTGTTTTCACAGTTGGAAAGAAACTCCAACTAAATACATCCCCATTGAATGCACTTATTCCATTGTACATGATACTGCTGGAGTATGAAAAGGGAGCATGTTGTTTTCACAGTCGGAAAGAAACTCCAACTAAATACATCCCCATTGAATGCACTTATTCCATTGTACATGATACTGCTGGAGTATGAAATGGGAGCATTTTGTTTTCACAGTTGGAAAGAAACTCCAACTAAATACATCCCCATTGAATGCACTTATTCCATTGTACATGATACTGCTGGAGTATGATAAGGGAGCATTTTGTTTTCACAGTTGGAAAGAAACTCCAACTAAAGACATCCCAATTGAATGCACCTATTCCATTGTACATGATACTGCTGGAGTATGAAAAGGGAGCATTTTGTTTTCACAGTTGGAAAGAAACTCCAACTAAAGACATCCCAATTGAATGCACCTATTCCATTGTACATGATACTGCTGGAGTATGAAAAGGGAGCATTTTGTTTTCACAGTTGGAAAGAAACTCCAACAAAAGACATCCCAATTGAATGCACCTATTCCATTGTACATGATACTGCTGGAGTATGAAAAGGGAGCATTTTGTTTTCACAGTTGGAAAGAAACTCCAACTAAAGACATCCCAATTGAATGCACCTATTCCATTGTACATGATACTGCTGGAGTATGAAAAGGGAGCATTTTGTTTTCACAGTTGGAAAGAAACTCCAGCTAAAGACATCCCAATTGAATGCACCTATTCCATTGTACATGATACTGCTGGAGTATGAAAAGGGAGCATTTTGTTTTCACAGTTGGAAAGAAACTCCAGCTAAAGACATCCCAATTGAATGCACCTATTCCATTGTACATGAAACTGCTGGAGTATGAAAAGGGAGCATTTTGTTTTCACAGTTGGAAAGAAACTCCAGCTAAATACATCCCCATTGAATGCACTTATTCCATTGTACATGATACTGCTGGAGTATGAAAAGGGAGCATTTTGTTTTCACAGTTGGAAAGAAACTCCAACTAAATACATCCCCATTGAATGCACTTATTCCATTGTACATGATACTGCTGGAGTATGAAAAGGGAGCATTTTGTTTTCACAGTTGGAAAGAAACTCCAACTAAATACATCCCCATTGAATGCACTTATTCCATTGTACATGATACTGCTGGAGTATGAAAAGGGAGCATGTTGTTTTCACAGTTGGAAAGAAACTCCAACTAAATACATCCCCATTGAATGCACTTATTCCATTGTACATGATACTGCTGGAGTATGAAAAGGGAGCATTTTGTTTTCACAGTTGGAAAGAAACTCCAACTAAATACATCCCCATTGAATGCACTTATTCCATTGTACATGATACTGCTGGAGTATGAAAAGGGAGCATTTTGTTTTCACAGTTGGAAAGAAACTCCAGCTAAATACATCCCCATTGAATGCACTTATTCCATTGTACATGATACTGCTGGAGTATGAAAAGGGAGCATTTTGTTTTCACAGTTGGAAAGAAACTCCAACTAAATACATCCCCATTGAATGCACTTATTCCATTGTACATGATACTGCTGGAGTATGAAAAGGGAGCATTTTGTTTTCACAGTTGGAAAGAAACTCCAACTAAATACATCCCCATTGAATGCACTTATTCCATTGTACATGATACTGCTGGAGTATGAAAAGGGAGCATTTTGTTTTCACAGTTGGAAAGAAACTCCAGCTAAAGACATCCCAATTGAATGCACCTATTCCATTGTACATGATACTGCTGGAGTATGAAAAGGGAGCATTTTGTTTTCACAGTTGGAAAGAAACTCCAGCTAAATACATCCCCATTGAATGCACTTATTCCATTGTACATGATACTGCTGGAGTATGAAAAGGGAGCATTTTGTTTTCACAGTTGGAAAGAAACTCCAACTAAATACATCCCCATTGAATGCACCTATTCCATTGTACATGATACTGCTGGAGTATGAAAAGGGAGCATTTTGTTTTCACAGTTGGAAAGAAACACCAGCTAAATACATCCCCATTGAATGCACTTATTCCATTGTACATGATACTGCTGGAGTATGAAAAGGGAGCATTTTGTTTTCACAGTTGGAAAGAAACTCCAGCTAAAGACATCCCAATTGAATGCACTTATTCCATTGTACATGATACTGCTGGAGTATGAAAAGGGAGCATTTTGTTTTCACAGTTGGGAAGAAACTCCAACTAAATACATCCCCATTGAATGCACTTATTCCATTGTACATGATACTGCTGGAGTATGAAAAGGGAGCATTTTGTTTTCACAGTTGGAAAGAAACTCCAGCTAAATACATCCCCATTGAATGCACTTATTCCATTGTACATGATACTGCTGGAGTATGAAAAGGGAGCATTTTGTTTTCCTAGTTGGAAAGAAACTCCAGCTAAAGACATCCCAATTGAATGCACCTATTCCATTGTACATGATACTGCTGGAGTATGAAAAGGGAGCATTTTGTTTTCACAGTTGGAAAGAAACTCCAACTAAATACATCCCCATTGAATGCACTTATTCAATTGTACATGATACTGCTGGAGTATGAAAAGGGAGCATTTTGTTTTCACAGTTGGAAAGAAACTCCAGCTAAATACATCCCCATTGAATGCACTTATTCCATTGTACATGATACTGCTGGAGTATGAAAAGGGAGCATTTTGTTTTCACAGTTGGAAAGAAACTCCAACTAAATACATCCCCATTGAATGCACTTATTCCATTGTACATGATACTGCTGGAGTATGAAAAGGGAGCATTTTGTTTTCACAGTTGGAAAGAAACTCCAACTAAATACATCCCCATTGAATGCACTTATTCCATTGTACATGATACTGCTGGAGTATGAAAAGGGAGCATGTTGTTTTCACAGTTGGAAAGAAACTCCAACAAAAGACATCCCAATTGAATGCACCTATTCCATTGTACATGATACTGCTGGAGTATGAAAAGGGAGCATTTTGTTTTCACAGTTGGAAAAAAACTCCAACTAAATACATCCCCATTGAATGCACTTATTCCATTGTACATGATACTGCTGGAGTATGAAAAGGGAGCATTTTGTTTTCACAGTTGGAAAGAAACTCCAGCTAAATACATCCCCATTGAATGCACTTATTCCATTGTACATGATACTGCTGGAGTATGAAAAGGGAGCATTTTGTTTTCCTAGTTGGAAAGAAACTCCAGCTAAAGACATCCCAATTGAATGCAGCTATTCCATTGTACATGATACTGCTGGAGTATGAAAAGGGAGCATTTTGTTTTCACAGTTGGAAAGAAACTCCAACTAAATACATCCCCATTGAATGCACTTATTCCATTGTACATGATACTGCTGGAGTATGAAAAGGGAGCATTTTGTTTTCACAGTTGGAAAGAAACTCCAGCTAAATACATCCCCATTGAATGCACTTATTCCATTGTACATGATACTGCTGGAGTATGAAAAGGGAGCATTTTGTTTTCACAGTTGGAAAGAAACTCCAACTAAATACATCCCCATTGAATGCACTTATTCCATTGTACATGATACTGCTGGAGTATGAAAAGGGAGCATTTTGTTTTCACAGTTGGAAAGAAACTCCAACTAAATACATCCCCATTGAATGCACTTATTCCATTGTACATGATACTGCTGGAGTATGAAAAGGGAGCATTTTGTTTTCACAGTTGGAAAGAAACTCCAGCTAAAGACATCCCAATTGAATGCACCTATTCCATTGTACATGATACTGCTGGAGTATGAAAAGGGAGCATTTTGTTTTCACAGTTGGAAAGAAACTCCAGCTAAATACATCCCCATTGAATGCACTTATTCCATTGTACATGATACTGCTGGAGTATGAAAAGGGAGCATTTTGTTTTCACAGTTGGAAAGAAACTCCAGCTAAATACATCCCAATTGAATGCACCTATTCCATTGTACATGATACTGCTGGAGTATGAAAAGGGAGCATTTTGTTTTCACAGTTGGAAAGAAACTCCAACTAAATACATCCCAATTGAATGCACCTATTCCATTGTACATGATACTGCTGGAGTATGAAAAGGGAGCATTTTGTTTTCACAGTTGGAAAGAAACTCCAGCTAAATACATCCCCATTGAATGCACTTATTCCATTGTACATGATACTGCTGGAGTATGAAAAGGGAGCATTTTGTTTTCACAGTTGGAAAGAAACTCCAGCTAAAGACATCCCAATTGAATGCACCTATTCCATTGTACATGATACTGCTGGAGTATGAAAAGGGAGCATTTTGTTTTCACAGTTGGAAAGAAACTCCAGCTAAATACATCCCCATTGAATGCACTTATTCCATTGTACATGATACTGCTGGAGTATGAAAAGGGAGCATTTTGTTTTCACAGTTGGAAAGAAACTCCAGCTAAAGACATCCCAATTGAATGCACCTATTCCATTGTACATGATACTGCTGGAGTATGAAAAGGGAGCATTTTGTTTTCACAGTTGGAAAGAAACTCCAGCTAAATACATCCCCATTGAATGCACTTATTCCATTGTACATGATACTGCTGGAGTATGAAAAGGGAGCATTTTGTTTTCACAGTTGGAAAGAAACTCCAACTAAATACATCCCCATTGAATGCACTTATTCCATTGTACATGATACTGCTGGAGTATGAAAAGGGAGCATTTTGTTTTCACAGTTGGAAAGAAACACCAGCTAAAGACATCCCAATTGAATGCACTTATTCCATTGTACATGATACTGCTGGAGTATGAAAAGGGAGCATTTTGTTTTCACAGTTGGAAAGAAACTCCAACTAAATACATCCCCATTGAATGCACTTATTCCATTGTACATGATACTGCTGGAGTATGAAAATGGAGCATTTTGTTTTCACAGTTGGAAAGAAACTCCAACAAAAGACATCCCAATTGAATGCACCTATTCCATTGTACATGATACTGCTGGAGTATGAAAAGGGAGCATTTTGTTTTCACAGTTGGAAAGAAACTCCAACTAAAGACATCCCAATTGAATGCACCTATTCCATTGTACATGATACTGCTGGAGTATGAAAAGGGAGCATTTTGTTTTCACAGTTGGAAAGAAACACCAGCTAAATACATCCCCATTGAATGCACTTATTCCATTGTACATGATACTGCTGGAGTATGAAAAGGGAGCATTTTGTTTTCACAGTTGGAAAGAAACTCCAGCTAAAGACATCCCAATTGAATGCACCTATTCCATTGTACATGATACTGCTGGAGTATGAAAAGGGAGCATTTTGTTTTCACAGTTGGAAAGAAACTCCAGCTAAATACATCCCCATTGAATGCACTTATTCCATTGTACATGATACTGCTGGAGTATGAAAAGGGAGCATTTTGTTTTCACAGTTGGAAAGAAACTCCAGCTAAAGACATCCCAATTGAATGCACCTATTCCATTGTACATGATACTGCTGGAGTATGAAAAGGGAGCATTTTGTTTTCACAGTTGGAAAGAAACTCCAGCTAAATACATCCCCATTGAATGCACTTATTCCATTGTACATGATACTGCTGGAGTATGAAAAGGGAGCATTTTGTTTTCACAGTTGGAAAGAAACTCCAACTAAATACATCCCCATTGAATGCACTTATTCCATTGTACATGATACTGCTGGAGTATGAAAAGGGAGCATTTTGTTTTCACAGTTGGAAAGAAACACCAGCTAAAGACATCCCAATTGAATGCACTTATTCCATTGTACATGATACTGCTGGAGTATGAAAAGGGAGCATTTTGTTTTCACAGTTGGAAAGAAACTCCAACTAAATACATCCCCATTGAATGCACTTATTCCATTGTACATGATACTGCTGGAGTATGAAAATGGAGCATTTTGTTTTCACAGTTGGAAAGAAACTCCAACAAAAGACATCCCAATTGAATGCACCTATTCCATTGTACATGATACTGCTGGAGTATGAAAAGGGAGCATTTTGTTTTCACAGTTGGAAAGAAACTCCAACTAAAGACATCCCAATTGAATGCACCTATTCCATTGTACATGATACTGCTGGAGTATGAAAAGGGAGCATTTTGTTTTCACAGTTGGAAAGAAACACCAGCTAAATACATCCCCATTGAATGCACTTATTCCATTGTACATGATACTGCTGGAGTATGAAAAGGGAGCATTTTGTTTTCACAGTTGGAAAGAAACTCCAGCTAAATACATCCCCATTGAATGCACTTATTCCATTGTACATGATACTGCTGGAGTATGAAAAGGGAGCATTTTGTTTTCACAGTTGGAAAGAAACTCCAACTAAATACATCCCCATTGAATGCACTTATTCCATTGTACATGATACTGCTGGAGTATGAAAAGGGAGCATTTTGTTTTCACAGTTGGAAAGAAACTCCAACTAAATACATCCCCATTGAATGCACTTATTCCATTGTACATGATACTGCTGGAGTATGAAAAGGGAGCATGTTGTTTTCACAGTTGGAAAGAAACTCCAACAAAAGACATCCCAATTGAATGCACCTATTCCATTGTACATGATACTGCTGGAGTATGAAAAGGGAGCATTTTGTTTTCACAGTTGGAAAGAAACTCCAACTAAATACATCCCCATTGAATGCACTTATTCCATTGTACATGATACTGCTGGAGTATGAAAAGGGAGCATTTTGTTTTCACAGTTGGAAAGAAACTCCAGCTAAATACATCCCCATTGAATGCACTTATTCCATTGTACATGATACTGCTGGAGTATGAAAAGGGAGCATTTTGTTTTCCTAGTTGGAAAGAAACTCCAGCTAAAGACATCCCAATTGAATGCACCTATTCCATTGTACATGATACTGCTGGAGTATGAAAAGGGAGCATTTTGTTTTCACAGTTGGAAAGAAACTCCAACTAAATACATCCCCATTGAATGCACTTATTCCATTGTACATGATACTGCTGGAGTATGAAAAGGGAGCATTTTGTTTTCACAGTTGGAAAGAAACTCCAGCTAAATACATCCCCATTGAATGCACTTATTCCATTGTACATGATACTGCTGGAGTATGAAAAGGGAGCATTTTGTTTTCACAGTTGGAAAGAAACTCCAACTAAATACATCCCCATTGAATGCACTTATTCCATTGTACATGATACTGCTGGAGTATGAAAAGGGAGCATTTTGTTTTCACAGTTGGAAAGAAACTCCAACTAAATACATCCCCATTGAATGCACTTATTCCATTGTACATGATACTGCTGGAGTATGAAAAGGGAGCATTTTGTTTTCACAGTTGGAAAGAAACTCCAACAAAAGACATCCCAATTGCATGCACCTATTCCATTGTACATAATACTGCTGGAGTATGAAAAGGGAGCATTTTGTTTTCACAGTTGGAAAGAAACTCCAACAAAAGACATCCCAATTGAATGCACCTATTCCATTGTACATGATACTGCTGGAGTATGAAAAGGGAGCATTTTGTTTTCACAGTTGGAAAGAAACTCCAGTTAAAGACATCCCAATTGAATGCACTTATTCCATTGTACATGATACTGCTGGAGTATGAAAAGGGAGCATTTTGTTTTCACAGTTGGAAAGAAACTCCAGCTAAAGACATCCCAATTGAATGCACTTATTCCATTGTACATGATACTGCTGGAGTATGAAAAGGGACGCAAACAATATTGAACATGACAGACAATCAAGAAAGAGATAATTTTTATCATAGTTCTATTATGCTCACAAAGGTTTTATTTCTGCTGTTAGTTTATTAAATGATTTGATGAAAATACTTGTTGGTCTTGGTATATTCAATCGTATTATTTTTAAAGACTTAGGGTCTGATTGTTATTGCAAAAATAGTATTCTTCAATAAGCAGACCAATATTTGTTGATTTAAGTATGAATTAAGAGGTTTCTATGATTTTATTTTGAGAAATATTGCCATTGGTCAATATCATATATACAGAAAAAAAATGAAAAAAATGCTTTTTTCCAAAAATGAGGCATTTCTGTACAACAAAAATGGTAACTAACCAAGAAAAAGTAAGGTCATTTTCAGATTTAGCACCCTCAAATTATTTAAAAAAGGTATTTGGTGTCTTTTTTCTTTTTCTTTTTTTTGTTGACCAATGTCATTCCACTTATCCATTACCGATTGTCTGTACTCCCTCTCTGCAAGAATCGTAAGAAGGCACTCAAACCCCTACTCTACTAACTCTTGTGGGGGTGGCCACAAGTATCAGGTCTGCAGAGAGGTCTGTGCCCAGTGTCTGTGTCATGGCAACTCATAAACACACCTCGAGGTTGGTTTTCTATGCCGTGCATTGACAGAGGATTCTTGGAGTGGAGTGTTTGGGATGCCTTCCTTAACCTTACCATCACTCCTCCTGTTTCTAGGGCTGAACACTGTTGTCATCCATGGAATCAGTAGATTCCTCAAAGAATGTTGAGTGGCCTTGAAGGTCATTCCTCAGTCGACTGACCTTTCATGACCTAGGAGACTATTATATTGGGAATTAATGAAGTGGGGCATAAATGATCCTCTTTGTGGGCAGCTTGGCATGTCAGCAACTGAATCGTGCTCTTTCTGGTTCTGGGCAACAGCAGTAAATAACCTCAGCAACCCTGAGTTTTCACTTACCTAGTGATTGATTTGGAATGTGCTATCTCTCAATGATGTAGCCTTCAGTGGGGGCTGGACAGATTTGCCAGACTGTCATCTGTGTGACCTTGTTCTAGAGGAAACGGCTTTGCACGCCTTCTACCATTGTCCACAGGTTTTCCTGTTCTGGGACTAAGTTGATGGCTTGAATGATCCTGAACATCTAATGTCCATCGATCTTGCATGCACATTTGATAATGTGTCACCCTTGTATTCTGAGGTGAAATGAATGGGGTTTCTGATGTTGCTAGCCATGGCAAATGGAGAGGATCTTGCAATATGAACGTTATTCTCATCAGGATCGGGTCTGATTCAGGGTGAATATGAGAACTGATAGAAAGTGTTATCAACAGATTTCAGTGAAAGGTGAGTGAAAGTGGCAAGCTTGGTTCATGTGAATGGGGCCAGCCTTGATTATCTTTTTTAAGTCCACTTTGATGCAGCGAGGGTGGTTTCCTGTTGAACCCTACCCTGCTTAAGATACAATCTCTTTGTTTACTTATTTAATGTGAGTAAGTGTTGGTCTGTTCCTGGTGTTCTCTTTTCGTTATGATTCATGTCAAGATTCCCAACCACCCCAATTTTTTATCCCCTTGGTTTTTTCATCTCGACTAGGTCAGTCTTTGATTTTCCCACTCTTTCATTTATTTTCATCCTTCCTTCTCCATTAGTGAGTGAGCTGCTTGATTCTGTCTACAGGCAGAATACAGCAGCTGCTCTTATTTTTGTGGGGTGGATGGGTCCTACTAACATTGAATGTTTTCTTATATTTTACTTTTGTTTTATCTCCTCTCCCTCATTTCATGATCATCATATTTTTATAAAGAAAAAAAAGAAAAAAAGACATTTTGAACTGTTGAAATGTCTCGAACCTCTCTTGTGCTCTATTGCTGTTTCTATGGTATATGTTCTGACAAGCTACATTCCTTAGTCCTAACAATGCTAAACTTTGCAGCTAAGACCTGCCATGGGATGTACAATTTTGTATTCCATTAGCAAGAAGGAAGTTCCACTCAAAAAGCTTCTTCTCAAAAACCACTACTATGAGGGAACAGACTTCTGAGAGGTTGTTTACCTGATCACTATAATTTTAACCTATTCATGTCTCTAGGGTTAACCCTTATCTCTTCTACATAACATTGTGTCCGGGGTATGATGATAAACTACGTCCAACAGCAAGGCCTCTGATCAGGAGGTTTTGAGGAGCGTGGAATCACCTCTTAATTGCTGGTGTTCCCAGGTCCACCCTGACCCGGGGTGGTAGCACCTGTTAGGGTCCTAGCTATGGGCAAATAGTTAACCCCGAAACTGAGCTAAAAAGCATTATAAAAGTGTAAAAATAGGTTTTAATACCAGAAATACTTTGTAAAAAATTATAACCAGAAATAAATTTTAAAAAAGTATTACCAGCAATATGTTTTTGAAAAAATAAATACTATTACCAGCAATATGTTTTTGAAAAAATAAATACTATTACCAGCAATACGTTTTTGAAAAAAAGAAAAAACTATTACCAGCAATACGTTTTTGAAAATAATATTACCAGCTACACAATTTTGATGAAAAAATATTCCCAGAAATAGATTTTTAACAAAACAAAAATATTATCAGGAAAAAAAAAAAGTTGCTGGCATTAAATGACCCATTGAGGTTGATATGCTGTAAAACAAAACAAAGCAAACCAAACATCCTACATAACATCATAATCTGCACTTCTTATCTCCTTATGCTCATACAACATCTTTCAGTCACCCTCTACCTTGAGTGGCTTTTGAGCCTTATATTGGGTGAATATTAGTGAAAAGAAAAAAATGAAAAACCAAAGATGCTAAGAATTATATGCCATGCTAACATCTACAGCAGCAGCAGTAGTAGTGGTGGTAGTGATATTAACAACAGCAGTTTGAACACACAAACAAAGCAGCCCATTCTGTATCTGTGTGTTCACTGTACCTCCAACTTCTTGTACCATTTGCTTCAGTGTGATTGCAGTTATGAACAGAGAACCAGAGAAATGATAACAAGTCAGACTGTTTATTATTAAACTAAACATATTGATTTTTAAACTTTCAAACAATTAGAAATAATCAAATAGAAAATCTAGAAACATCTGTCTCTATAATTCAAAATTATATTGATAAAAGGTTCTAGTTCTTTAGTCTATAGGAAATTTTCATTCACAGCATAAAATCTGATTTTACACGTATTTCAGACTGTTTGTCTTTTGTGTAATTAACAGCAAATATGACAGAAACTTTTGATATGAGAAAGATCAAAATTGGTAGAATTTGCCTGTAGGATATATTTCCCAGTCAGTCATTTTCCAGTCTCAATATAATTTTATTTATATTGAATAAAATTATCAAATTAAATATGCAGGTGGCATAATGGTTATCAGCACAGAAAATGGAATTCTGTTGCATTCACATTTTCTTAACTGTTTGACTGTTCAGACCTTTATTTAAATACAGTAGGATTTCATTATCCATCAGGCAGGTTCTGCATGGACGAGGAATCTTTGGATAATAGCAAACTATCTAGGTCAGGGGTGTCAAACATACTGCCTATGGGCTGGATCTGGCCTGCCAAGGGCTTCCTTGTGGCCCTTGAAACAATTTTAAACAAACCTGTACTAGCTGGCATTTAAGAGATTAGCCCCGCAGTTTATTTTCATTGTCTAACGTGCCATACAGGAAACATCTGGCCAGTCGGGATACATCAAAGGTTTGTATTGCCCGAGCCGACAATAGGCCATCCATCTAAAACTGCAAATGCCTACGCATCTCTTGCTCTGTAATAACGAGAAGATTGTGTTGAATATTATATCTTGCCATTTCAGAAACCAGCTTAACATATTACCTGTGTCAAGTATAGTGTGACATTGCTTTTAAAATTCAGTTAAATTTTCACCATATTGTTATCAAAAAAACAAAAGGTTGATATAGAATGCAGAGTATTCCAAGAGAAGTTGATAGATTCATATTTTTTCACATCTGTAAATGGAAAAACTGTGTTTAATATGCATACAGCAAATTTCTGTTATGAAAGAATATAACATTCGCTGGCACTATGACAGTCACCATAGCGATAAATTCAGGAATTTGCAAAGGAAATCAAGGGCGGACAAAGTAAAGGAATTGTTGTCTGGTTTAAAGGAACAGCAGTCCATTTTCATTCATAGTATGGAGGTTAGTGATGTGGCTGTAAAAGCCAGCTACCTCATTGCTAAAGAAATTGCTGTGGCATCCAAACCATTCTTTGATGGCAAATTTGTGAAGAATTGTTTTCTGAAAGCTACAGAAAATGTGTGTCCTCAAAAAAACACCAGTCTTTTGCTTATATTAGCAAAATTTACTAATATAAGCTTGACAAGGAACACTATTTTCAATTGTATTTCAGACCTTGCAGCTGATTTAGATAGCCAACTCAAGGAAAAAGTTGCATCTTTTGTGGCATTTTAATTTGCTATCAATGAAAGTAGTGACATTACAGACATTGCTCAGCTTGCAATTTTCATCCATGGAGTTGATGCAAGTTTATGTTACTGAAGAGTTTGTTCAGTTAGTACCAGTGACAGGAATGACAAAAGCTGAAGACATCTTCGGTTCACTTGTTAGTGCATATAATGTTGGAGTAGACTGGGATCATGCTGTCAGTGTTACTACAGATGGTGCATCTTCAATGACTGGAAAGAAAGCTGGTGTTGTAGTAAAATTGAAGGAGAAAGTGCATACTGAAAATGGAGGGCTAGGCTTCTGGACTTTCCATTGTATTATCTACAAAGAGGCATTATGCTGCAAGTCACTGAAAATGGACCATGTGATGGAAGTTGTTGTTACAACAGTTAATTTTATACGTGCCAGAGGCCTCAACCATCATCAAGTTGATACTTTTCTTAATGATAAAGATATTGGCCAGGGTTTGCCATACTATACTGAAGTAAGATGGCTAAGTCAAGGTATTGTACTGAAGCATTTTTTTTAACTACAAGGGGAAATTGTAAACTTCATGGAAATGAAAAGGAAGCCTGTGGTACAATTACAGTCCCTGGAATGAGTACAGGGCCTTGCATTTATGGTGGATATAACCAACCATTTGAATAACCTGAATAGAATGTTGCAAGGTCGTAACAAAGTTGTCACAGAGTACTATGACAACATATGAGTCTTCAAGTCTAAACTTGTTTTGTGGAAGATGCAGTTGTCAAAAAATAATCCTGCTCATTTTCCATGTCTAAAAGATCTTTGCAATGCTGAAAGTACTAAGGACTTGGGTCAGTACAAAGAGAAAATTTCCAGTTTGCTTCAACAATTCGAGTGGCGTTTTGAAGTATTTGAATTCAAAATCTTTTTTAGTCCATTCCCTTTGACACCTTTTGATGTGCCAACTGATATGCAACTCGAGATAATTCATTTGCAATGTGACTCAAACTTGAAAGAAAAGTTTGCCTCTGTTGGCCTCGAAATATGCAAGTATCTTTTTCCTGGCTATCCCAAACTGAGAGACCTAGCTGCTAAAATTTTGTGCATGTTTCGAACTACTTACCTATGTGAGTAAATTTTCTCAGTAATGAGTATCAACAAAAACAAGCTCCGTTCAAGGCTAACAAGCAAAAACTCAAATGATATCCTGAAACTAGCTACTTCACAGGAAATCTCCCCTAATATTGATGCACTTGTCAAGACTAAATGGTGTCAGGTGTCTGGATCACACTAAGTTTACTAAATGGCTAATATTGTCAGAAAGTTGAAATTAAAGCTTCGTCTAATCATAGCTTTCTGAATGTTAGAATGTTTTGTAAAGAATTCAGTGTAAGCTAATTTGGTTCATCTCAAAGTATTGTATTGCATGTAACAATTTTTATTGAATAAAAACAATACAATTTTCTTCATCTTGACATTTTCTGTACATCTCTGACCCACATAATGTAAAATTGAGCTCATGTGGCCCCCAAATCATAATGAATTTGACATTCCTGATCTAGATATAACCAAAAGTTTTACTATCCACAGTAAGCTCATTTGATGACAATGGGAATGACCCTCTGACCACTTTGACATATATCTGATAAAACAATAACAAATTTTTTTTTTTATTACAATGATATTCACCCTGTACAAGGCCCAAGTGTCACTTGAGGTAGAGGATTATAGAATAAGAGGTACCACCCCAAGCAAGGTGATAATTCCACCAAGACACACAGGACCACTGGAAGTGAAAGAGTAGAAGGAACAGGAAACAAGGGATAAACTTCTACTCCTGTTCAAAGACTGGGGAGGAGTGTGAAGTGGATGATAGCTGAACATATCTATTCCTATTGAGGTAAAAAGAAAAGTAAATAAACGTTTAGTGTTTTAGGCACAGACATTAGAAGTATAATTGAAGTAGACTTTCAAAGGAACTAGAAACCCAATTCTAAACAGGAAACAAGGGATAAACCTCTACTGTTCTAAAGATGAATTAGATAAAAATGTTTTAGTATTCAATGGATGAAACTTTTTTGTTTTATATTGAGTTTTTTCATTAGGGTTTAATGATTTAGATTTTGATCTCTTTGATTAATTCTATTTATATTTTTTTTATTTTATATTTTCAAAATATACTGTTCTTATTAAAGATTTGTTTATGTATTGACCAATCAAAACTTGTAACAAACAATAGAATGTAATGTGTCAAGGGGATGCCAAAAAGTTCTATACCTGACCAAGAAAAGAATTTAAAAAAAAAAAAAATTGTTTTGTCATTGGTTAGCTTTTGAGGGTGTGTGTAAGGCCAAGAACTTTTCACACACCTCTTTTGTAAATTTCTTTATGGGAGAAATACATATATATCAGAATCTTAAGCAAATGAATGACAAATTGCAAAAGATTCTTTAATGCATTTCATTTTCTAGGACTTCATCAGACTGCTAAAGTAATGTTATATATATATATATATATATATATATATATATATATATATATATATATATATAAATGTGTTTGAGGGGTGATGTAAAAACAGGACTGTTGGTTTTAATTATGTACCAAGGGAAAACGCCGAAGATATGGGGAACACTGATATTCTCTTATCAAATTTTTCAACAGCAAAATTAATGATATTTCTCAATGTTTTACTCAACAAAGCTAATTCTCGTCACTTTGTTCATATATTTGTTGATATTACTGTCTGTATGTTGTTTTTTTTTTATACTATCTGCATTTGATGACTTTTTAATGGACTTGAAGACTGTAAAGATTTCACTTTATTTTGTTTGATAATTGCTATCTCACATGCTTCAGTCATGTGAATTTTATGGTGAAAAAAATGCTTTTTTTTTTTATTGTGAATGTGATTTACACATTCAAGTGATTTATATAAAATTAAGGACAGGAGATAAGAAAAACTATGTTTTATCATCTTCATCTTTTAAGATTTTGAAAGATTAAATCTTGAGTAACATTGACACCTTTTTTTCTTTTTTTTTTTTTTTTTTTTTTAAACTTTTCCCCCCAAGCAAGGCAGGAGTGCCACTAGTACGCAAGGGGTTACAGAAAGTTAGAGCAAGAGTAAAGAGTTGTGAGAGAATAAATGAAGAGGATGGGGAATAGATCAAGGCATCTGGGAATGTTGATTGACATTGCATTTGAATAGTTGGAGATTATAGCTATCAGGGGAGCAAGTAAGATCAAGGCAGTTCCACAGATGGGAAGTGCAAGACATGAAACTATTGGAGTAGAAGAGATGGCTTTATTTAACCGTTTTGACAGTGAAAGGTGCCAACCTAATGGCGTGTTTAAATTCATGCAATATGGGAACTAGTGAAAATAGCTTGTTGGAGCAGTTACCATGAAAGTATTTGTAGAAAAGACAGAGGGAGGTGACGGCATGTCTGTGAGAGTGACTGCAAATGAGATGCCAGATCAGGGCCAACCACATTGCATATTCGTCTCTGGATTTTGTCAAGGACCCTAAGACGAACAGCAGGAGCTCCAGACCATATATTCCATGTAAGGGTGAATGGTTGATTTCTAGATTTGAAGGATGGACTTGGGCGAGAAAAACTTTCTGGCATGACACAGAGAACCAACTTTCCTTACAGTAGATGAAGCTATTGATTCAATGTAATTATTCCATCTGAGGTTAGTGGACAGTGTGAGACCAAGCAGTCACAAAGAGGTGCTCTCATGGAGTTAAGCATCAGACATTCTAATGGGATGCAGGGAGGGTTCTCTGTGGTGGGTAATAGGGAGCAGTTTTGTTTTTGAGGCATTAAAGTTAACCAGCCATTTCCTGCCCCAGTCAACAACTGATTGGAGGTCCTTTTTTAGGCCAATGGCCAGGTTAGTTTTGTCAGTGATACCAGATTTGCTATTTAGGCAGGAGTAAATAGTGGTGTCATCTGCATAGATGCCTACTTGGGAACATGATGACATTGGGAAGATTGTTAATGAAGAAAAGGAACAGTGTAGGGCCCAGGATAGAGCCTTGGGGAACACCTGCATTCATGAGAAAGGAACTGGAGGAGAATCCATTAAGGACAAACTTCATTACACGGTTTGACAGGAATGATTATATTAAGTCAAATAATCATCTCTTGTAAATATGATCCATTGCTAAAGGTGCTGGGAAAATGGTTGTTTTCCTATACCTCTCTGGTAAATATGATCTATTGCTAAAGATGCTGGAAAAATGGTTGGTTTCCTGTAATCTCCAATAAATACTTGACTCCCTCTGCTATTCTCTGCCTTTACAAGGGCCAGATCAGGCTGAAAATGGAGTACTGCTGCTATATATGGGCAGGAGCTGCCCAGTTTTCACTTTCCAGTCTTGATAGTCCAAAAGTGTCTCCGCATCCTTATGGGTAACAAATTATTTTTCACCCTACACTCTCTTTCTCACATGAAAATTTGCAAATCTCTCACTACCCTGTCATTATTTTCATGTAAAGTGTTTAGACAAACTGCATTCTTTAGTTCCATTTGTTCTTGCCTTAACAGTTAATACCATGTACATTCTAGCAAACCAGCATCCTTCCCTTCCACTTGTGAGATGTAAATTACACTCTAACAGCTTTTTCTCAGAAACTGCTACTTTATGGAACTGACTCCCAAGAGATTGTTTCCCTGCTCACTACAATTTTAACCTGTTCAATCTTAGGTTAACTGTTATCTTCTTCACATATCCTTATAAACTGTCTGCTTCCTCTTACTCTGTAATCCTCTACCTTCAGTGGCTCTTGGGCCTTGTAAAGAGTGAGCATTATTATAAAAAGAAGAAAACAAAATTTAATAAAAAAAAAACTATATTATTTTCAGTAATGGCAGATAACTACAAAGAGTTTGCTGAAAAGTTCTCAGCTCTAGCAAATTCTTAAAATCTGACCAAATGACTGAACAGAATTTTTTTTTTTTTTTAATCTCTTCCTGGTCAAGTAAGAACTTTTCAGTCTGAAATTTGGCAGAACATCTTTATAATTTTTTGTAGGTCATTCTATTTTGACTTTTGCTTGTGAAATTTACTGTAACTAACAATAAGGTAAGAGCAGGGATTTTCAAGTAAGGCTGACATGCTTCCTGGATACTCCAAACAAACATTCTCTATGCTATCCTTGACTTTTTTCTTTTAGCCAATGCCTCTAAATTTTATAATTGTGTAAGTGTGTAGGAATTTCCCTGTTGTGGTATAATGGTTAACAAGCTGGCTTTGTGGATCAATAAAACTAAAAAAGTGAGTTTGATCCTCACTGGCTGCTGTATACTTGTAATCATGTACTAATTTAATGAAGTTGTCATGCTGATTAATTGATAACCTGAGTGGACATCATGAATAGCACAAAACTTGAATCTTTCATATTTAACATCACATTTTATTTCACTTCAGTATTTCATCAATTACTCTCAGGTGGTGTGCGTACATCAATTACTCTCAAGACCTTACTTTCTTGTTTGCATTGTCTGAGAGACTGCCTAACTCTTCTCTGGAGTAATTAATATATCTGTCATTCAGCTCATTGCCATGCTTGCAAAACTGAATGCAGCTGTGAGGTCATCTGATTCTGCATTTGGTGGCAAGAAGATCACATCAGGTCAACCTTACACCTGGCTACCTTGATGCCTGGTGTAAAATTGAGTGCAAATTCTATTTTGTTATATTGCACCAAAATTAAGCCTCTAGTAAATAAATATAGCACAAGTGTACATTTTTACACACAGGCATATGTTTGATGGAAATAAATTAATAATTAAAATTATAAATAGTTTTAACCTGTGAAAATTTCATTTTTCCTATTTTAAATTTCTGATAAATCTTAATTAAGTTAATAATAGAGTAAGCTCATGGTGAGTTCTATGTCAATAAAATATCTGTAGAAATTCCCCAATCACATCATTAAATATTTGAACTTAACCACTTTAACAAAATATTACAATGACAATCATAAATATGAATGCTGATCTTTATTTTAAGAAGTGGGTACAAATGAAATGATTTGAAATTGACAACTCTTTTCCATTTAACTGAAACAACTGTTAAACACTTATCTTACCTTCATTCATTCATTTTCTCACTGAAACCAAGTGTTGCCTTCAAATCCTTCCCAGTTATCCAAATGTCCAACAGCCACAGCTGATCAATGAGATGATCACTTTGATCCAAACCTTGCTTTATCCCATGTGATTAGTTCTGATCATAAGGCCAGCAAGGATCAAATCTTCGTTGGGCACCTTCACATTGGGCTGGTCCAAGTGAAATGAAGATGCAAGGAAAAGAAATAACTTGAATAAAAAAAATAAACGTTTTTATATATGTTCCTTTGTACAATACTTGGTTAGTTTTGTCTAGTTCTCATGTAAACAGTTATCAGCCCAACCCACTTCTTAAGTTAGACGTGATACCTGATGTATACTTTTTAAGCAGATAGTCACGTGAGGTTGTTCTTGTCCAGTGTCTGGAACAAAATCTGAATTGTTGCTATGATTCCTTTGTATTTATTGACATTCACCCAAAACTGGTGTAGGGCATGATGCAGTTAGGGAATTCGGAATTTCCCTTATGAACCAACAAGAACCCCTTTCTGCTGTCTGGGTTCGGAAAATTAATTACATTTCCAAATTGGGAGATTCCCCCTTTTCCATGGGTAGCAGTCGCAGGTATCGATCCACCCCAATAACTTCTTCCTTCTCTTATGGGCATCTTACACCAACACTTCCCAGTGGGTGTGAGCAGCTCCTCCATCTCCCTCGGTGTTTCATCTGCACCTGTCACCTTGGCTACTCTTTGACCAATGACTCTCAACTGCTTGTCATGGCTTAACTTTAAGGTCATTAATCAAATGAATTATAATCTCAAACTTGTTGCCTACATGAAATTCCACATACCATTTTTTGTTTTTATTTAGAATTAGACACTGACCATATGTCTCCCTGCCAGGGTCATTCCACAAGGAACTTTATTTCCTGATTTTGATTATAGATCAAATCTCACCCATTTCTCTTACCTCTGTTTTTGTAACCAGCACTTTTAGGGATAGGTCATCAATCAATTTTTAGAAGATGGCACGCTTGTAGAAATATCGCTTTAAGTAATTCTCCTGGTTTTTTGAGAATTAAGCTTTTTGAAAAGAGAAATCTTCATTCTTTCTCGCAGTCTGTCCATTGCTATATCCATTAACCCTTTCTTATTAATTACCAGTGCTCTCTCGGTATATCCATTATTCTATTCATGAAACTTTCTTTTCATTTACCAGCACTAAATAGTGTCACAAAGTAGTGTCTTTTCCCTTCTTTCCACAGGATCAAAATGAAATAGTCCATTATGGGGCATGGGGGGGGGGGGAGACATTTTTATTCTATATACAAATGCTGACTGAAAAGATTTAAGATTTAACTTGTGGTTATAATGATATCTTGCTCTAATAATATCTTTTAATCACACCCGCTTCCATCTCTGTAGAAGATTAACTGAATAAAAAAAGGGAAAGATCCACTTGTTTCAGTCCTTTATCACTTTAATGCAAACAGAAGCTTTGCTTATTTTACTTTGATAGCTTGACTGTGTAACAGTGATTATGTCTGGTAATTGTTATTTGAGCTTTGAATGAGACATGAACAAACAAGTGGCCTGTAGTTACTTTATTTATTCAGGATAACTTGTTTGACAATAAACTTTTCCTAATGTAATGAATATGTAAATCTAAGAATGACAACATATGTTACACTAGTGTCTAACTCAGATAATTTGAGATGAGTGTGTGTAGTTGATGTAAGGAAACACTTTTGAGAAACTTTATTGGATACAACTGATAATATGATCAAAATGATTGATATAAAAAAATAAACCAGTTAGAAACATCTTAATAATTTTCATTATTTCTTGAAATTACTGTGGACACTTTTTGTTTTGTTTTTGCATGCTTGGGTTCAAGTAACTGCTATAAAAATAATTTGATCTCAGTAAATATAAACATTTAAAAATTTATTACTGATACCAGGTGAGCAATTAAGTTTTCCCAAAAATTTGAGTGTTCTTTAGTCTTGTTTTTAAGTTTTCTACTTCTGCATAAATTTGTTGCTAATTAACTTCTACATCCTGGTATTGGGCATGAAGCCTTAAATTTATTTGTCAGCTCAACACTGAACCAAATCTGCAAGTACCCCACTGCATAGTTAATATTTATATCTTTGGTATATTATTGATGTCAGAAGACATAAATCATATTGAGACATCATGGTACAATATAGAAGTTGAATATTTCTTATATTTCTGAAACAAATTTTACCTGATTTTCATTTTTACTTTGTTAGAACTTAGTTATATTCTCAAGAACTATCCAAGTTCAGTTATGCATTTTGTTTTTTTACATTATCCATTTTGTTATTGTTTCTTTCTTTAAGTATACTATGATTATTTTTATAGACTACAAGGTGTAACAAATCATTATAAAAGATATTATAATAGTATATCTTCTGACACAATGGGACCTGGTGAGCACTAAATTATTTTATCTGAGTTGCATAGACAGTAAACTAAGATCTTCAAAGTGGCCACCTGCTGTTCACAAGTAGGCCAAAGGAAGTGAAATAAAAAAAAATAAAAAATTCAAGATCAAGTGTCACTTGACTGGAAGTTAGGAAGTTCCATTTGCTGGTTTATATAAGTAGTCAGTTTGAATTGTTGGTGAGTTGTGAACCATGTGTAGTAATGTAAAGAGAAGCAGAGATGTGGTAGGAGAGAGTTGGAATTCTCATTGACTAGCCAAACGGAATATCTGGCCCATTAGTTTGTTGTGAGATAGGATAGAAATAAAAGTGAATTTGTCTTGAGTGTCACCTACCTACCTACCCATCAGCCTGTAAATCCCTTAATAAATAACTAAAAATATTGGAAACAATGTTTTCATTTCTTGATTTAGCATTAATTTCACCTTTTTGTTTCCTTTGAATGTACACCAAAGCAAATGAGAATTGAAGCACAACATGGAATGAATTGTCCAGTCAGTGAAAAACTTTAAGAGAACCTCATGTTTACAGTCTTGGAAATATCTATGGATGTTGCTTTTCTGATTTGGAAAAATGTAGTTTTTATTGCTTAATCTTTGACAGTTATTTTAAATGCATGAAATGAGACAAGTACATACAACCTTTAGAAAGGCTTTATTTAACACATGCAATCTATAATGTTTTTTTGTATTATTACTTGAAAAGTTATAACCATATTTTTTATTTTTATTTTAAATACTATGTATTACATCTGTCATCCTGCACATTTGAGAAATCTTAAAGAAAACATGCTCTCTGACAGGGATTAGAACCTGTCACCTGCTTTGTCGGAGAAACCACGTTTGGTCCAGCATGATTTTACACACAGCTACAGAGAGTGTCACACATAAAAAAAAAGTTTTGGTAAATTGGAAGGGATAATGGGATAAGAGTGCGACTTCCAAAGGGAAGTAATTTGAAAAAGTGTAAAGCCGTATTGCTTTGGATAGGCTACTTTTATATTATTAAATGGCTGGATCATTTTTGAACAGACTGTATGTTTGCTTTATGGATTGGATATTTTGGGATTTTATTGCTTAACTGCTACTTTTATCCAAATTTCAGCTTTTAGGCAAATAAAGATAATAAACAAGCTCTGCTGTGCTTTATATAAGTATTTATTTTAAAAGCATATGGACAAAAAATATTTTAAGTCATTACTCTTCTTTTTTTTTCTTTTTTTTTATCATTAAGTGTCACTATTAGTTGCAGCTGCAATCCTGTCAGCTATTTTGAAGTCTGACATCCATTTTTTTTTGTTTGAGAAGTAGCCAACAGATCTCATCAAAGATTTGTTTTCTACCTAACACACACACACACACACACTCTCTCTCAATAGTTTTTATCTTTCTCTCACTCTTATGGTGCTCTTATAATTTGCTTGTGTCGACATTATTTACAGTTGAAACATTCAATATTGTTGTATTTGCTTGAAATCCTCTTCAACAGAGGCACTTAAGTATCTGACTCTAGATGCATATCTTTACAAAATGATCTGACATTGCTACGAGTTGTTCACGTGTATGCGCATATTCAACATAAAGAGAGGAATATTATTTGAAAAGAAACTGAAATCTTGAATTATTTCCCTTTTGAGAAATATAATCTTAAACACAATCATATTGGAACTAGCACAGTACCTGTCAAAAATGACAAGATTATTTATATATGGATCAGCACTTCTGCCATAAATCAATATAGTATCTGTACACTGGTTCAGATCAAATTTTTGTTTCATGGTTCTGTTTCTAGGATCAGTGTTGCATCTGTGTGCTCTGATTATAATCAAAGTATTCTTTTATATCCTTGTGTCTAGGATCAGTGTGTACTGTATAGAATCAAAATGTTTCATGGCCCTGTGTCTAGGATCAGTGTAGTACATGTGTTCTACTGAATTTAGTGCTGCAAGTTTATTTTATTTTCAAACAGTTCAATTTAATGTTCAAGCAGCAGAACATTGGCCTTATGGATATATCACTTGCTTGATTACTGCTTGGCTGGACATTCAAATCAGAGTAGTTGTTACTTGATAATTTTATATAACTTTGTTTTATAGTGAAACAGGAAAAGACATTATTCATCATTTATATATGATTGATATTTCAGGAACCTATCTATGGGGTAATGGTTAGCAAGCTAATTTTACCATCACAGCTGAAGGTAGTTCAATTCTAACTGGATGGCTGTGATGTGTAGATTTGTGCCAGACTAAGATCAGTAAATACCTACAAAAAACATTTTTGCAAAAGATATTATTGAATAATAGGATCTGATATTTTGTGTTAATGCCTCATTAATATGCTATTAATTATTAAAATAACAATCTACTAATAATTATAAGTTTCTCAAAGCATCTAATAATAATTTTAAATTTTCAAAAATTTGTTATTAAATTTAGGCTACTACCTGTAACCCGTTAAAGCCCACTGTCACCCAAAAATGGGATGGTGAGCATAAATGGGTTAACTGTCTATATTTCTGAGATGAGTTATTATGTACACTATTTACATTATTCGGACTATTGTCCTCATCTTTGTCGCCATATTTATTACAACGTTTCGGCCATTGTATGCTCCGACCTTCTTCAGGTGACTGGAATGTCAAAATGAACCCTTTATTTTGCTCACTGGGGTAGACTGTTCTAGTTCCACATGCCATGTTTTAATGGATGTCAGTTCTCAGCTATCTCCTGTTAATTCCCCTCTCCAAGTTCTCCACTGTCTTAACTGGAACTAGAACAATCTACCCCAGTGAGCAAAATAAAGGGTTCAGTTCGACATTCCAACCATCTGAAGAAGGCTGGAGTGTACATCGGCCAAAACGTTGTAATAAATATGGCGACAAAGATGAGGACAATAGTCTGAATAATGTAAATTGTATAAATGGGTTAATATAAAGTTTTTCTTTTAATTTATAAAGGTTAAATATTAAAAATAAACTTCAAAGCTTGTCCTACTAATATTTACAGAAAATAGTTAATCATGTGATTACAACCCATTATTGTAGATGGAATTAAATCAATTAGCATTGTAGTCATTAAATTAGATATGTTCTTCTGCATAGGAAGTGTGCGCTCTACCTAGAATCAGTGTCACTCCTTGGTCCTCTGCCTAGGATTAGAGTATAGTATTTACACACTCTCAATTGTGTATGAATGGTGGTAATATATATATATATATATATATATATATATATATAAGCTTTGGATTGCAATCTGGTCCTCTGTCGGTAGAGATTTCCTTTTGTGATACATACAGTAAACTAAAGAAGATCTCAGAATTGATCACCACTGCATTTAACTATTGCATTAATATTTAAGCTTACCTTTTAAGAATTCAGTGATAATTCTTCTGCGGCCATTTTAATTTGAAGACAGTTTGATGTACGTAGGTCCTTATTTTTCCTACAAATAATTACTTTTATTTCATGGGTGACTTTCATTGGATTTCACATTTAATTTCGATTATTCCCAAATTTATTTCCAACTTAGAAAAATTGTTATCATACAAAAAAATTGATCTTAAAAATAAAATCACTTAAAATGATCACTGACAACAATCGTAGTATGAAAACTTGGAAATTCAAAATTTCAGGATTTCCAGTCTGGATTTAGCTTGGAATGATTTTAATTTGCTCATGGAGTTGCTCTGTTTCCCAAATGGTAAGGTATGTTGGTCTATGGTCTCTAGTAGTAAAGTTGAAAAAGTATGACACACTGACACTCACATTTATTTATATAGAAGATAAGGAGATTTTTAAAAGTTAGAGAGTTGTGTCCCTTTAATTGAAAAAGTGTGACAGATATTTTCACATTTATTATATAAGATATATTTAGGATACTTTTATATATATATATATTTCCACCATTAAGGTTCAGTTAAAACATTAGGAATATCAAGCTGTACCCCCTGTGTATGTGTGTGTGTGTGTGTCTATATATATATATATATATATATATATATATATATATATATATAATACACACACACACACTTTTCTCATGCAGTCTCAGTTACGGTGGACTGGTCATGTCTTGAGAATGTCTGATGACAGGATACCCAAGATCCTAATGTACAGCCAGTTAGATCAGGAATGTAGGACACCCATGGCTAAGATACAAAGACAAGCTGAAAAGCAACTTGTCAGCAGTCAGTATACCACATAACACCCTTGAGCGCTTAGAATGGAGATCAATGTCTTTTAGTGGACTCAGCAATTTTCAATCTGCTTGTCTGAATCATCTTCAAGAAGCAAGAGCAAGATCTAAAAGGTCAGCCAATCAAACAGTGATCTCATCTCATAATCCTCACACTTGCTCCATATGTGGCCTCCTTTATAAATCAGTAGCGGTTCTTAAATGCCACTTAAGTTTATCGCACAAAATTTCATAACTAAATCAACTAAGCTGTCAGATTCTCATATGTTGAAACTGATGGGAGAGTCCATTATTATTATATATATAACATATATTGTTAAATATAACAGACAATTAATGTACATAATATTAAACAGATATAAGTTAATAACACAACTATACTCACACATACACACAGTAAAAAGAACTTTCAGATATTGGAGGCCATCTGTATTAAAACTAAGTAACCCATACTCAACAAAATTACATTTCAAACTAGTCCCAACACATTACATTGCATATAGACATATGGTTCTGTTGTTAATATTTTGTTCTCTCATGTGGTATGATGTAACAATCACAATGATAGAAAATATATACCAGAAACTTGAAATTAAAAATGTTTTTACCAAGAGAAATTTAACTTGGCAAAAACCACTAGAGGAGCTAATGTAGCATGTCTTCAGGAGCATTATGAAAGTCTGTCCAGATTTATATCTACAGATGACAAAGTGTCAGCTGCAATTAGGAAGAAAACTCTAACAAATGCCAAAGTATGTAACATCTTCCTCAAAATACTGTAGTAATGACTAAGAACAATTCTACTATATATATATATATAGGTGACAGTCTGTTTTATGCTAGCATAAAACAGACTGTCGCCTCTAAGTGTTGACTTCTATGTTCACTTTTATATTTACACACGCTCTATCTCTGATATTGAGCACATTATTCCATAAATATAGTACATCTTAAGACTATATTTCTTCATATATATATATATATATATATATATATATATATATATATAGTTACCTGTGTCTGTGTGTATATAAAGTCATATACCTGTACTTAAATTGTGGAGACATTTATTTTATCTTTGACTGTACAATAGTTAACCTCAATATAGTATTTGATAGGAAACCTCAAAACTCTAGTCAGTGTTTAATATCGGGACTGCCACAAGAAACACGATACCTAAAGTTTAAAATGAATTTTTAAAATTGAAAAATCTTTCCTGAAGCTTTCGTTTTAGTTTTAGTTTCTAGGTAAAAGATTAAATTTAATATTTCCAGTAAGCAAAATACTTCACTGCATTCCAAAAACTAATTTAAATTGACTGGAAGGAGTTCATTTTTGCTAAAATAGCTGATTATCACCATTTGTTTTACCTGTCTTTCATGCTTTTCTGAAACTTTATTTGAGGAATATTAGCTGATTTAAAGTATAATTAATCTGATTTGAAACAAATATTATTTACTTTAGATTTAATATTCTATGAAGACTTTATCTGTAAAACATAATTAAAGAAAATGACGTGAGTGCCTTATTTAAATACTTTGTAAATATTCAGTAATCTTACAAATTTAGGAAAATATTCTCTATAATCTCATGTTTTATTGAATTTTAGAAATCTTGGCTTTACATTTACTATAGTTATTGCTCTTATTTTCTGATAATGTCGTGTATGGTCACTGGTACTTAAAGAAATTGGCATGTTTATTCACATACAAAAAAATTTAAATTCTTTTAAAAATATTGTTTTTTTGATATTTTGTATTAAGCTTTTCCATTCATGATTAGTAAATACAATTTTTGCTCAATATCATCTAAAGACTGAAATTAATACGGAATTTTAAGATTTAAAACTTAATAATTTTTTCTAATTAAAACTTAAAAAAAAAATGAAAACATTGAAAAATTTTTTCTTAAGACAGTAGTGTCCTTAATACATCTTATTTATAAAAACAAAAGCTTTTTAAAATAAATAATATCATATTTTTATTGCATTTTTCTATTTTATGATTCAGAGCAGATTTGTGGTAAATGGTGTTTCCGTTTGACAAAAACAAATTGATGATTTAAATTCTCCTGCTTTAATTTCGCAAAATCTCATAAAATTAAGTAGGAATAACAGATGCAATGCACACGCACACACATACACACACACATATATGTATGTATGCATTTCGAAGAGGATAAAATCCAGGTAGAACTCAACATACAACACAGAGCAAGAATATAATATAAAAGGCTCAAACACTAATATTCCATGGTTATAATTTATTACATTAGAATCGTAATCACAATCCAATTCATCAGACCTACAAATTCAAAAAGCAAACAGAAATTCTGTTTTCTTTATAAATTTGTAGGTCTGATGAATTGGATTGTTATTACGATTCCAATGTAATAAATTATAACCATGGAATATTAGTGTTTGAGCCTTTTATATTATATATACGCACCAAGATTTGCTAAAAAAAAAAAAATTATGAAATAATTTTATTCATTTGTGAATAAGTCTTGAAAATTTTATCTTATTTAAAATTTCATCAGATTTAATTGATTTTTGCAAGAATTTCCAAAACAATGAGTTTTTTTACTGCAAATAACATGCTAAATTTCCTCATACTAATCTTTGGCCTCCCTGTTGACGCAATAAAAACATTTTTTTTAACCAAAATTTCGAACATGCTAGAAAGGATGAAAAATATTTAATAAATAATAAAAAAATACTTTGGTTTTCTCTCTTAATAACATAAATATTTTCATGATAAAACTTTGTTTTTTATCAAGCTTGGGTCCTTTTGTCATCATGGTATGGTCTTTTTTTAGAGGACTTTTGAATGTTCTTATTTTAATATATAATTACTTTTTTCACAGTCGTCTGTGGACCTTTCTTCTGGTTTCTTTCTTCCCTATTGCGTACAACCTTCAAATTTAAATGCAATGCCATCTTATGTTTTCCTGGAACCTATTCTTTTATTGTCTTTTCTTCTCACTAAAGTCTTCTCATTTTCTTCCACTCCCAGTAACTCCTTGCATACTTGCAGCATTATCACCTTGCTTGGGGTGAAATGATTAAAATATATAGTACTTCCTCAATTATTCAGACACCTTTCAAAAAGTGGTTGAAAAAAATATATTCAAAATTCCAGATATTTGAATATCTGAATTATAGAAAAAGAATGAAAAAATGTATTTTCAGAACAAAATTTAACATTTCTATAATCAAATAACATTTTCAAACACTTTGTTCAAAGTTTTTTCCAGTTTGTTTTTTATGAAAAATTTTTGTCTGTTTCCAGCTGGCCTTGTGTTGATCTGCTACTAACTCCCTGAAACTGGATTAAAGTAGATATATTTGTATTACAGCTATGAAAAAAAGGGAATGCAGGTAGCCCATTTGAGCGATAGCTAGCAACTGTTTTGTTACAAGTATATGTAAATGTATTAGCTCTGTGTTAGTCAAAACACTGTCTATAAAGATGATGTTGATTGGCTGTATATCAGCCAATCAGCATTGTGTTTACAACATATTATACAACAAAGGGTAGCTTTTGGCTGAAAGTGTAACAAACTCTAAAATATTTCAATAGTAATCATTGGTTCAATGTTTAAAATTAAGCATTGGGACTTTTGAACTTCATCATGGAAAATATCATTATCATCCACCTCCTCCTTTTTAACATATTCTGGCATGGTTATAAATTCAACAGTGCCTGGGTTACTGAGGTATTTCATATCTGGGGGCATCTGTATTGAACCAGTTATTTATTTCTGTTTCATTTACAGTGATGTTTGACACTGAAAATTGCTTAATAATATATTTTGTCATCATTCAGATAATTGAAAAAAGTTCAAATGATTTCAGTTTTTCTTTACATTTCACATCTCGAATATCAAGGCAGAGATAATCTGAGGAAGTATTTATTTATATATGTTATTCTCATTTTTTTCTTAAAGACATTGTATGGAAATTTACTAAGCACGGTCAAAAGTAAGGAGCAGCTAGTAAGGATTGAACTAACTCAGAAATTGATCTAGCGAGACAAGCTTGCTAACCATTAGACCACATTGAAGTGCCCAAGATGTTATTGTATGATGTAATCTAGATTGTTTGGTTATATTTATTAGGTAATGTTTATATAATTGAAGATTTTCCTTGTTGATAGGAATGTGTGAGTTGAGAAAATAAGTTTGAACATTTAATTTTGTTTTCATATATATATGACATATAAAAATGAGATCAGCAAAATATGTTTAAATTTCAGCTGAGATATCCTATGTTCCCTTTGGAAAGGCATGTAACCCCATTTCCTATGCTCCATCACATCACCAGTCATCTTTTGCCAATGACATATTACAATGCCTGACATATAAGAGGCTGTATGTATGAGTGAGCAATTGAGTAAACCACTTTTCCAAATCAACCTTATTGACTGGCAGGAATTATAATAAAGAGATATTACATTCAATGCTGAACTTGACAGGGTCTAGTCCGTATCTAAATTAACTTTAAAATCTAATGACATGACATATACTCTAGTGCTTGCTAGGAGCACCATTCATCTTCATATTGGCTGCATGCCAAGCCAACAGGCTGAAAAGAGACTTGAGAACAGAATGATACTGAATAAAACTGGTAAACAGGAAAATTTACAGTCAGAGTTCATGTATATATGTATGGATGTACTTGACTTCATAGAGGCAAACAACAATGTCAGACATATTTATGCAAAGCAATGAATGTTTCCTCTGAATGTTTCAAAAATTAATGCAATTTCATGTCCAAACATTGACATATTGTGCAAAAATGATATAACAGCAACGAAAAAATCAAGACCCAGATTTCATTGTTTATGAGATAGTCTTATGAGGGAGTGAAATGGAGACTTAGGAAACCAGATAAATATGTGGCAAAAAGACA
>OZ038484.1:123683608-123691108 GCA_964036315.1 Acanthosepion esculentum | reverse complement strand
TGTGAAAGCGAACCTCTTAAAAAGGAATTTTCAGACAACAATTAGCTTACTTTCAACAGTCAATATTGTAGAATACGCTGAAGCTAAAAAGAAGGAATTACATAGCTGGGTTGAAAACAAAGTGATTCTGTTGTATCAAACTCAGGCCAAAATACAATTACAACAAGATTTGTACCAAAAAAAAGAGACAAAAGATGGAATCATATCAGTTCATATCAATGACTTCTTCTGGCCAACACTGAAAGATTTTAAGAAAATGTGATAAAGAAAATCAAGCCAGTCTTTATGGTCAGATCAGAGGAAACTTCAAGTTTCAAATATCTTTGTCTTGAGATTTTTCAGTAAAAGGAGTCTATAATAATTAGTCAAAAAGAATTTGTCAAATTAATCCCTATGATACCTACAAAGATACAATTCAAACTCAGTTTTGTCAAATGACAAGCTCAGATTATGTAAAAGCTAAATTGGCTAGCTACACAGACACTTCCTGATTTAATCTATGAGATAAGTGATGTGACATCATCTTTGAAAGATATAATATTGGAGAGTATATCACTGGTAAATAAATCAGCTAGAAAAACTAATAAAATCTCATCCAGACTGTTAATACCTAACTTAGGCAATCTTTCAAGAATGAAACTGGTATCATAATGATACAGGATTTGCTGGACTTAACAATGGAAGATCTCAAGCAGGATATATTGTCTTTATTGTGGGTGACAATCATAGTTATGTTTCTATTTTTTGGCAATCTCATTGTCAAGGGAGTTGTAAAAAGTACATACTTGCTATAGTTGATACTGTAGAAGCTTGCACTTTTTATAGAAAATATCTTCTAGAACTTTTATATATTGAAGACAAGCTAGAAAATCTTCCAGTAATATGTAAAACTGACAATGCAGGCCAATATCAGTCTGCTCACTCATCTACTCAAATATTGGGTAAAAGGCTGAGAATTCTTTTAGGTAAGGGTCCATGCTGAATAGAATAGAACAGTGGTAACAGTTGCTTGAAAAAGGCTCCTTTTCATGTTGTCTGGAAATAATGATTATAAAAATTTACTTCCAATAACATAACAAAAATTATATCACTTACCGTCCTCCATATTTGTTATATAGGAATAAACTATTGCTGCCGAGACTGCAGTTTGAACATAGATCACCCGAGAGCAAAACACAGGCAATCCCATTTTAACTGAGTATATCACGTGTTAGTAAAAGAAATGTATATATGGGAATTAGTATAACATGTAAATGATCACCATTTCTATTCTATCCTCTATTACTATACAGATCACCATTTCTACTCTATCCTCTATTACTAAATAGATCACCATTTCTATTCTATCCTCTATTACTATACAGATCACCATTTCTACTCTATCCTCTATTACTAAATAGATCACCATTTCTACTCTATCCTCTATTACTATACAGATCACCATTTCTACTCTATCCTCTATTACTAAATAGATCACCATTTCTACTCTATCCTCTATTACTAAATAGATCACCATTTCTACTCTATCCTCTATTACTAAATAGACCACCATTTCTACTCTATCCTCTATTACTAAATAGATCACCATTTCTATTCTATCCTCTATTACTATACAGATCACCATTTCTACTCTATCCTCTATTACTAAATAGATCACCATTTCTATTCTATCCTCTATTACTAAATAGATCACCATTTCTATTCTATCCTCTATTACTAAATAGATCACCATTTCTATTCTATCCTCTATTACTAAATAGATCACCATTTCTACTCTATCCTCTATTACTAAATAGATCACCATTTCTATTCTATCCTCTATTACTATACAGATCACCATTTCTACTCTATCCTCTATTACTAAATAGATCACCATTTCTATACTATCCTCTATTACTATACAGATCACCATTTCTACTCTATCCTCTATAACTAAATAGATCACCATTTCTATTCTATCCTCTATTACTATACAGATCACCATTTCTACTCTATCCTCTATTACTAAATAGATCACCATTTCTACTCTATCCTCTATTACTAAATAGATCACCATTTCTACTCTATCCTCTATTACTATACAGATCACCATTTCTACTCTATCCTCTATTACTAAATAGATCACCATTTCTACTCTATCCTCTATTACTATACAGATCACCATTTCTACTCTATCCTCTATTACTATACAGATCACCATTTCTACTCTATCCTCTATAACTAAATAGATCACCATTTCTATTCTATCCTCTATTACTATACAGATCACCATTTCTACTCTATCCTCTATTACTAAATAGATCACCATTTCTACTCTATCCTCTATTACTAAATAGATCACCATTTCTACTCTATCCTCTATTACTATACAGATCACCATTTCTACTCTATCCTCTATT
Source organism: Acanthosepion esculentum (assembly GCA_964036315.1). Taxonomy (NCBI): domain Eukaryota; kingdom Metazoa; phylum Mollusca; class Cephalopoda; order Sepiida; family Sepiidae; genus Acanthosepion; species Acanthosepion esculentum. The sequence continues at coordinate 123,688,709 of OZ038484.1, read as the reverse complement.
ACTAAATAGATCACCATTTCTACTCTATCCTCTATTACTAAATAGATCACCATTTCTACTCTATCCTCTATTACTATACAGATCACCATTTCTACTCTATCCTCTATTACTATACAGCTCACGAGTTCTACTCTATCCTCTATTACTAAATAGATCACCATTTCTACTCTATCCTCTATTACTAAATAGATCACCATTTCTACTCTATCCTCTATTACTATACAGATCACCATTTCTACTCTATCCTCTATTACTATACAGATCACCATTTCTACTCTATCCTCTATTACTAAATAGATCACCATTTCTACTCTATCCTCTATTACTATACAGATCACCATTTCTACTCTATCCTCTATTACTATACAGATCACCATTTCTACTCTATCCTCTATAACTAAATAGATCACCATTTCTATTCTATCCTCTATTACTATACAGATCACCATTTCTACTCTATCCTCTATTACTATACAGATCACCATTTCTACTCTATCCTCTATTACTAAATAGATCACCATTTCTACTCTATCCTCTATTACTAAATAGATCACCATTTCTACTCTATCCTCTATTACTATACAGATCACCATTTCTACTCTATCCTCTATTACTATACAGCTCACGAGTTCTACTCTATCCTCTATTACTAAATAGATCACCATTTCTACTCTATCCTCTATTACTAAATAGATCACCATTTCTACTCTATCCTCTATTACTATACAGATCACCATTTCTACTCTATCCTCTATTACTAAATAGATCACCATTTCTACTCTATCCTCTATTACTATACAGATCACCATTTCTACTCTATCCTCTATTACTATACAGATCACCATTTCTACTCTATCCTCTATAACTAAATAGATCACCATTTCTATTCTATCCTCTATTACTATACAGATCACCATTTCTACTCTATCCTCTATTACTAAATAGATCACCATTTCTACTCTATCCTCTATTACTAAATAGATCACCATTTCTACTCTATCCTCTATTACTATACAGATCACCATTTCTACTCTATCCTCTATTACTAAATAGATCACCATTTCTACTCTATCCTCTATTACTAAATAGATCACCATTTCTACTCTATCCTCTATTACTATACAGATCACCATTTCTACTCTATCCTCTATTACTAAATAGATCACCATTTCTACTCTATCCTCTATTACTATACAGATCACCATTTCTACTCTATCCTCTATTACTATACAGATCACCATTTCTACTCTATCCTCTATAACTAAATAGATCACCATTTCTATTCTATCCTCTATTACTATACAGATCACCATTTCTACTCTATCCTCTATTACTATACAGATCACCATTTCTACTCTATCCTCTATTACTAAATAGATCACCATTTCTACTCTATCCTCTATTACTAAATAGATCACCATTTCTACTCTATCCTCTATTACTATACAGATCACCATTTCTACTCTATCCTCTATTACTATACAGCTCACGAGTTCTACTCTATCCTCTATTACTAAATAGATCACCATTTCTACTCTATCCTCTATTACTAAATAGATCACCATTTCTACTCTATCCTCTATTACTATACAGATCACCATTTCTACTCTATCCTCTATTACTAAATAGATCACCATTTCTACTCTATCCTCTATTACTATACAGATCACCATTTCTACTCTATCCTCTATTACTATACAGATCACCATTTCTACTCTATCCTCTATAACTAAATAGATCACCATTTCTATTCTATCCTCTATTACTATACAGATCACCATTTCTACTCTATCCTCTATTACTAAATAGATCACCATTTCTACTCTATCCTCTATTACTAAATAGATCACCATTTCTACTCTATCCTCTATTACTATACAGATCACCATTTCTACTCTATCCTCTATTACTAAATAGATCACCATTTCTACTCTATCCTCTATTACTAAATAGATCACCATTTCTACTCTATCCTCTATTACTATACAGATCACCATTTCTACTCTATCCTCTATTACTATACAGCTCACGAGTTCTACTCTATCCTCTATTACTAAATAGATCACCATTTCTATTCTATCCTCTATTACTATACGGATCACTCTTTCTACTCTATCTCTATACTGATCACTATACAGATTACTATTCGAGTGTGTCCTATTGAGTATGTACTATTAGTGTAAGTGTTATTTGAAGGCATCTGACACCAGTATTGTTCAACAGCGTTACTATAGTTGTATTGGTGATTACAAAGTCTCTACTACAACAAGCATTACGAAAGTGACGAGTATTTGTTGACATTATAAAAGTGGCAATGAGTGTTCATTGACATTGCAAAAATATCTTTTTCCTTTCCACAACACTGAAAGTTTTTTGAATATTTCCATATTTAAATTTGAATGCATTACTGACAAAGGTGGTACTCGAGTGAAGGAACAGTGGAGATGAAAGAAAGAGAGGTTTATTGTGAAAGAGAATACATGACTGAAAGACAGGGAATCAGGTAGCAGGCTAGTAATTCCCAAAGCAAGCCCCCAGGTATATCCTGTGCTCACCATATATAGCCACTGATGTAGTCAGTCCACATAGGGAGTGTGGGACATCCCATTACAACAATTATATAATTTTCTCTGATACTTTTTCTGTTTCTACAAATGTTTTTTTTTTTCATTTTACTTTTGATGGAGTTCCTGAAGGAAAGAAACATGTTGCAAAAGTAAGCTTTTCTATTTTGTCACTTCCATTTAATATAATCTTAAGTATTTTTCATTTCATTGGTAAACATTTAAAGTTCTCTAATAAATTAGTGATACCAAACAGTATACAGGATGGTTTTACCCACCCCTACTGAATTATATTGGTAAGTGTCTTGAGTTATTCTCCAGCAATAGTCTACTAGGAATCTGTCAATTTCAGACAGGCATCAGTGATAAGTGGAAACTGCAGGTGACTAGAGCTGATACAAGAATGAAACTGTTGTTGGAAAATGAAATAAAACCAATAAATAAAATAATAATAAAGAAGAAAAAAGATAAATTCATTAATTTCTCATGATCCAATTTCTAAAGAAACTGGAAAGGGTTTCTGGTCATATGTGAATTTTATGACCCCATTTCTGTAAATGACAGAATCCTTTTCTTTCCAATGTGATTGTTCAGAAATGTTTTCAGCAGCCCTATGCATGAAGTAGAGATTTGGTCATTCCAACTCGGCGTAAGGCTGACTTACGCTCAGCAGTCTCGTTCTTATACTTGCCATAAATTAGGAAAATGGACCTACTTAAGAGACATTTCAATTGGTTTCTACACAGTCAGCATAAAAGAAATAAACGTCCATAGCAGAAACTGAAGTTTTTTGGTTTTGTATGTTTCTTCTTGCTTCTTTGTTTACATATTCAACATGCACCATCAGCTAAAAACTACACACAAAACCCACAAGCAGGTTAACATCCAGACATCCAACAACTGACAAGGACAGTAACCAGCCAACGAAGAGGAACATTGAATCAAATCATTATTTACACTAATGTCCTCATCTTTGTTGTTGAGTATATTTATCAAAACATTTCAGCTGTTGTACACTCTAGACTTCTTCAGGTGTCTGTCAATCCAGGTGACTATCAGAGAATTTTGAACTGAACCCTTCATTTAATCAATAGGAGAAAATTGTTTTTGTTCTGCTGTCCATTTCTAGGGATATCTCCATCTTGTTCTTTGGAGTGCTGCTCACTTATTGCGAGTGCTATTCCCACTGAGTGTGAAGCTGTACGACCTGACTTGGGGATTGAAATCAGAATAAATATACAACCAAATTCCTAATCTGACAGACTATTGCAAAGATAAAGTAACAGTTCTATGATATATACATAATTATCTGGGCCAGTATCATCATAATATTTGTAATATAGAATATATATAAAATAAACATATACAATATTTATACATATCATCATATTGCCATTACAGATTGATAATTTCAAATAACAAAAAAAGAGACAAAAATACTAATTAAATACAACAAGGTAAATACACTAACAGTGCATGAGTATTTTGTACCCATGATTGTACAATAATTAACATCAAGATAGTAATTGTCACATAAAACTTCAATGTTTTTTTATATACACTACGCACAGCATGAATATTTATCCACTATTTAATCATAAAAATTTATCCATTATTGAAAGATACATATTCATAAAATACTTGCGAGTTTTGAATGAGATGAGCTTACGATCTTTCAATTTATTGTTCACAATTTAATTAAACATGGCAGCTCAAACAATACGTGATCGAATTAGTGCAGATTATGATTGGTATGAAGAAACGTAAGGTGAAGATATTTCCCTTGTCTGTTTCTGTGATAGGAAATATATAAATATATGTTTTAGGTGTATAAATAAATTGTAATTTAATTTTTTATTTAAATTGTGGCTGATTAACACTTAATATTAAAAATAACATCAGAAAAGAGAATTATGAATTATTATTTAAAAACAGATGATGAGATTTAATATATATATATATATAAAGATATATTTGTATATATATATATAGATATATTTGTATATATATATATAGATATATTTGTATATATATATATAGATATATTTGTATATATATATATATCTATATCTATATATATATATTTTTGTATATATATATATATATATGTGTATATATATATATATATGTGTATATATATATATATATATGTGTATATATATATATATATGTGTATATATATATATATATGTGTATATATATATATATGTGTATATATATATATATATGTGTATATATATATATATATGTGTATATATATATATATATGTGTATATATATATATATGTGTATATATATATATATATGTGTATATATATATATATATGTGTATATATATATATGTCTATATATATATATATGTGTGTATATATATATATGTGTATATATATATATATGTGTATATATATATATATGTGTATATATATATATATATATGTCTATATATATATATATATATGTGTGTATATATATATATGTGTGTATATATATATATGTGTATATATATATATGTGTATATATATATATGTGTATATATA
>OZ038484.1:123646261-123678761 GCA_964036315.1 Acanthosepion esculentum | reverse complement strand
CAGACAGAAAAAACATTGAAATAATAATTACAGATTAGTATGTAAATTAAGGGAATTGTAGTTGCTGGCGTGGGAGGAACATAATGCCTTTTCAAAATCAGCCAATAGTGGAGAAAAAAAAAAGAAATACTTTCCTCACACACATCTTTTAACCAAATGCTGAAATAAATTTTAGGTATGAATTGTCATTTTTGAATTTCAAAGCTTTTCAAAGGTTGCAGAATTGGAATGAAGCATAGCAAATCTGTGTTTTCAACCGATCAAACTGCTTCTAGTAATTAACTCACAAGTCCAATTCCATTTAATTACATATGAAACTAAATATTGATGAAAAAGTTGGAACTATCTAATGAAGTGGGAGCAAATAAGTATTTCTGTTGGAAAAATCAGATGATAGAATGTATGGACAGTTTCTGAATGTCTGTCACATTCTTGTTTTGCTAATATAATGCAAAGAAGTTCATCTGTTTGTCTGGTATCTACACAAAGTTTGGCTTCAATGATTGTAACTACCATTGCCTGTCCTCAGTTAAAGTTCAAATTATTTTCTGTCAGTTGATTTATTTCTACAGTTGAAAATAAATATTTAAAACTGGTGGAACCTATTGGTTGCAGTCACTTTGCATAGTGAAAGTACGGATCTCTTCAAATATTGACTCATTAGCACTATAAAGACATTTAGCCTTGTGCTGTGAGATCGGGGTGAAACAGCAGTGGGAGTAACTTAATATTTTTATGATTAATGACACTTTATTCTGGAAGTTGTCTATGTAAGAATCAATGTGTCAATTTTTCTTCAACATGTTTGCAATGATTTCAACTAAACTGAATCTTATTTTAGGACGTGTAATTTTCTCACAAATAAAATATTTAACTTGAAGTGCTTTTTGTTTTTGTAACTTTTTTAATTTTGGAAATATTCGTAAATTTTTTTAAAAAATTATAAAAGTGAATTTTGTTATTTCTTTGGGATTTTCACAAATACAGTCTTGAAAACAATCAAGATAGACATAAACATTTCAATTTAGGCCTTTGTATAATTTGTGGAATTCAGTGTTTGTAAGAGTTAATAAATATGTAGAAAGCTAAAATAGGATGCAGTACACATGTGTATATTGAGTAAACTCTTGTCAAAATTGGTTTTCTTCTGACTATGCTATTAGCGTGTCAGTAATTTCATTTGGGAATGTTAGTGCAGTTTTAAGGAAACACTAAACAAGAAAAATGCATATGTGTTTCTTCTTTTGTTGTTTCTTCTTTTGTTTCTTCTTTCTTTTTTTCTTTCGTCGTCTTTCTTCTTGTTTCTTCTTCTTTTGTCGTCTTTCTTCTTGTTTCTTCTTCTTTTGTCGTCTTTCTTCTTGTTTCGTCGTCGTCTTCTTGTTTCTTCTTCTTTCGTCGTCGTCTTCTTGTTTCTTCTTTCGTCGTCTTTCTTCTTGTTTCTTCTTCTTTCGTCGTCTTTCTTGTTTCGTCGTCTTTCTTCTTGTTTCTTCGTCTTTCTTCTTGTTTCTTCGTCTTTCTTCTTGTTTCTTCTTCTTTCGTCGTCGTCTTGTTTCTTCGTCTTGTTTCTTCTTCTTTCGTCGTCTTTCTTCTTGTTTCTTCTTCTTTCGTCGTCTTTCTTCTTGTTTCTTCTTTTTGTGATGAAGAATTATCATTATATGCTTTACTATTTAAACTAGTATTTTTGCCTTGGTTGTTATACTCACAATATTTCAGTCATTGTACTCTCCAGTTTTCTTAAGGTACTTGTCTTTGTAATCTCAGTATTTTAAACTGTGCCCTTTATTCAATCCATGCGGATAAGGTTTTCTCATCTTGCTTTTCATGCTCAGGGCAAAATTTTGTATCAGTACTCACTTTTTTTATTCATTTTTTTTGTTGCTTGTTAGTGTCTTCCACTGAACCAGAGCATGTGACTTTTCAACCCTACCAGACCCCCAGGGATTGAATTCACTATGTTTTAAACAATGCTTTAATCCATTTGATCATAATCCCTGTGTAATATTTAATATTATAATATTTAATTATTTAAGTTTAAAAAAATTGCATCATATTCCTAGTTATTAAGTTTGAGTATCAGGCTAAATTGCAAGGAATGGGAAGATTTGAAGATTGTGTTGGGCTAATCTTGAAAGTTAAAAAACAAAAACGTTCAGGAAATTTTTAAAATATGCAGATATCAATGATGTTATCATACTTTCAAACTTGACATTTGTCAATAAGTTATATCCAATAAATCTGTAAAATTCAGAGACCAATTTTACACTACAATGATATTATGAACAGAACCTCCCATCTAAAATGATATTAAAAAAAAATCAATATTTTCCAATTTTGAGAAGTTTAACAACCAAAGGAAAATTTAAATAATGCTAATCTACAAAAATTATTTTTAAAAAATTTGCTACTTTTTACGACTGGACCAGTCTATTTAAACAGTGACATCTACCTGAAAATGTTTAATATATTTTTGTAAGGCTTAGATATTTAATCAGAAATTTTTTTTTAACACATTTAAAATATTGTTTTGGCTGTGCTGTAAAATCATGCCTTTTGAACGAATCACACATTTGTACTAAAATATTCTTTTTTGGTTTCTACCTTAGATCCTGAAAGACAATGGCTAAGCGTATTGCAACAAATGAACTCAATGATAGGAACTGGGATGAAGAAGAGGAGGAGGAAGAGGTAAGAACAAAAAGAAAGTTGTATTTGTTTTCTTATTTCAAACTCTACTGTGGCTAATTGCCATTTGACTTGACCATCCCCTTATCTTTATAGTCTTAACAACTTCATCACATCAGCCCCTCTGGACAATCCCAGTATTGTCTTTAATCTGTGTGCTCTACATAATTGTAACACTACTTTCTAATAATTATGACTGCTGGTATCTTGATTGTATACGTCGATTGTTTCAGCAGCAATTAATAGATGTGACCACCATTCAAAATTATTTTATTTTTATTTTATACTCAATAAACATCAACATCTTTGTTTATTAGTCTTGAGTGTTCTATTTCAGTACTTGTTTTTCATTTCCAATAAAATATTTTAAAATTGCTTATTTTTAATATACAATACGGACAAATTAACCTTTTTTTTCTCCTTAAATGTTGGTTCAGAAGTTACAATATGCAATTTATGTTAATGGGTTATTTTAAATCAATACATTTATAAAACCTGTTCATTTGAAATATATGTGGTGTATATTTTAATTATTAAATTGAAGCAAAGAAATTAATTAAGCTTGTTGCTTTTATTTCCACCGTAAATTTTGTTTACTGGTTGATTCTTTCAGTTTATCCTGGTACTTCCAGTCTGAAATGACTGAAAAGAAAAGAGAGTGCTGCTTTGTTTTCAATGTTCTTTAATAACTTTTTTGGTTCTATATTAAAGGGTTGGTAAATATATATTGTGATAGATAAGGGTGAGGGGAAATGTCATAATGGCATTTTTGTTACCTTTTTTTTTTTTTTAATTAAATTTTTACTGTCCATTCCCATGATAATAAAATGTTCCTGTAATCTATTTGCAAATCACTTCTAACTAATCTCCATCCCTGCTTTCTTTCATGTAATCTCTTTCTTTTGATGTCATGTGTTATAACAGTTTTGAAGATTATTCTCTGCTAAAAGCTTCAAAGTAACTTTTTTCTTTTTATTACATAAAGGATTCTGTTTCAGCTACTACCTTGTTTTTTTTCCACAAATGATACCGTTAAAAATATTGTTTATGAATAATCTTTCAATATTTCATATTAATTTCAAAATAATTGTGTACAATGTTTTCAATTTTAGTTCTATTTGCAAATTTTATTATTGGGAAAACAAAGTTATATAGATATAGTGTGTGTCATAACAAAGCTTTCAAAAAGAAATGGTATAAATTTCTCTTGACCTCACATGTGAATATAGAAAGAAGTACATTCATTTATATTTGAGTCATGATTCTTTTGCAGTTTCAGTAGCAACTTCATACACAGGATTGAATTATCCTTATTCACTTCTATTGGCAGCTTATGTCCATATCACATTAAAACATCGGTTCCCATATGATCACCAAAGTTAAGCAACATCAAGCCTAGTCAGTATGTAGATGGGTGACTCCTCGGGAATACCAGGTGCTGTAAGCTTGGATGTGCAGATGGTGTAATGGATAATGGCTTGGAATTGTTAATCTGGGAGCCAAGATCCAATTCCAGTTGGATTCTTTTTATTCACTTACATGCAAATAATACCCCTGGGATAGGTATGAATCTACCTCTTCCCCCAGCTATGGGTTAATTATTAAGATTTGTTTGACTAAACCATTATTATCTCAAAAAAATCCTTATAATCTAAAGAATATTTTCTAGGTTTAAATAACCTGCAAAGTTGATAAGCCATAAAAAATGAATGAATCAATCCCTTCCATGGGTAAGAAGGAAGTTCCACTCAGGCAACCACTTTGTTGTAGAACACGCTCCTGTAATAACACTTCCCTGATCACTGCAATCTTAACCACTTTGAAGTAGCTGTTATCTATTCTATATATCTTCATAATCTGTACTTACCTTCTTCTTGTATATATCCATACAATTTTATTCAGTAATCCCCTACCTTGAGTGGCTCTTGGGCCTTGTATTAGGTGAACATTTATTTAAAAAGGAAAAGAAAAAAAGAAAACAAAAAACTTAGTTTTCACATGGCTGTGGTGCTCACATCATGCCCAAGATAGACTCCCTTACATGTGCACTATTATTTAACTACAACCAGAGGGAGATGAAGATTCATGCTTTTCCTAAGGGTATTTGTGCAAAGTAAACACAAATTGTCCCAATTGTTTGAACTCTCTTTGCCAATCACATTCACTCTGCTGTTAACTGTTGTCACCTACACCTTGCATTTGACTACAGGTTAAGAAAAGAAAAAGAAAAAAGGTAACAGTCTCTCTTTTTTTATATATATATATATATATATACACACACACACACACAATATTTACATTAGTCGGACTATTGTCCTCATCTTTGTCGCCATATTTGTCACAACGTTTCGGTTGTTGTACACTCCGGCCTTCTTCAGGTGGTTGGAATTTCGAACTGAACCCTTTATTTCGATCACTGGGGTAGACTGTTCTAGTTCCACGTGCCATGTTTGATGGATGTCAGTTATCAGTTATCTCCTGCTAAATTTCCCTCTGAAAGTTCTCCACTGCCTTAACCGGGTATTGAACTCACACTCTTTGGGTCTGTCACTGGATCTAACCAACGCCTTTATCCACTGTGCCATGTGTCCTTGAGGACTGTAAATACTGTACATAATACCTCATCTCAGAAATATAGGCACATACATACATACATACATACATACATATATATATATATATATATATATATATATATATATATATATATATATACACACACGCACATACATATGCACACTACTGGACTCTCCCATCATTTTTCTGATGTATGAGGGTCAAGCAATTCAGTTCCTAGGTACTGACAGCCAGACACTCACGCATGTGATTTGATTATAGTGGTGAAGGCTTTGTGCAGAACCAACCACATTTTTTGAAGACCCAGATACAGAGACCTGGTGTACCATGTGGCACAAAGTTCCTAAATGACCCTCCACAGGTTTTGAATTCAGAGTTGTCCTTTTCCTAGACCAGTTGTCATCCAAGGCTATAGGACTCAGTCTGTCCTGCTATTTACTGATAGCTGGGGGGGAGAAGAGGATTCATACCTTTCCCAAGGATATTAGCACATAAGTGAATATAATGGATTTGACTGGAATTCAAACTTAGCTCTCTGATTCCTCACTCCAAGCCGCTATCTATTACTCTACCATACATCATATATATATATATATATATATATATATATATATATATATATATCTATCTATATATATATATATATATATAGTATATGAAATACACCTTACTATACTTTTTCTTTTGTGAATGCTATTTTTCTTTTCTGCTCATACTGTAGATTCCTGAATATAGTTTAAAAACAAAGTGTAACATTTTTAGCAGTACTTCAGGACCCATATAGATATCAATGTGTCAAAAATATTTTTTATATTCTTATAAATAATTTGGAAATAACTTTAACTCTAATTAGTGAGAAATGTTGCTGAGATTTGATTTTGAAAAATCTTGTGATCACCACTTCTCTCCTGTTTCACAATGCCAAAATGTTCTTGGTAGAATGGGTTGAAAGAACCAGGAAATTAAATACATGAAAAGAAATGGTAACAAAAAAATAGGAAAGATTATTCTAATTTTGATTTTTTTTCCCTCCTTTTTTCTTTAATTAAAAATAAATTACCTAAAACTCATCAAAATCTCATAAATATTTTTTTAATTATCTATTATTCACTATTTTACATGAGGTACTTTGTTTCCTGTCTTTTTCTCTCTTTTTAATCACTTTTTTGTGCTGAGCTTATAGCCTTTCCTTGTTTTTTTTTATATAAAAGAAACAAAACATTTTAAGATGGTAAAATAAAACTATTAAGATAATAAAATAAAATGAAAAATATTTAATGTTTCATTTTCACCTCTGAGAACTGAAAATGTGTATAAAAACTCCTTCGTTATGTATACTTTAGTTAACTTATAACTAAACAAATTGGTTCAAATTTATGCTGGATATATTTCCCAATTAATATTTCTGCAGTTTGATTTTAATTCTTGACATAAATTGCTAGCACATTTTCTAATTAATTGACCTAATTCTAATAAGATTATAATTTTTTTCTCTTAACTCTTTGAAAACTGGTTCTTGTTTGATCACCGAAGTTAGGCAGTGTTAAACCTGGTCAGTACTTAGATGGGGGAGGTGCTTTACAACACAGGATTCTGTATGCAACCTTATACAATTCAGGATATGTTTCAGCTTTAAATAAGCCACAAAGGTTTGATAAGCTGTAAAAAAATAGTCAATCACTCTTTGAAGAAAAATTGCTTCTAAATAGATCACCTCAAATGTTTTAGTTTTAGAACATTAGACTTTAACTATAAAAATAGGAATTGAGATATGTTTTGTAATGAATGCTTTGAATATAATGTGTGTTCTGTTTTTCTTGACATTCCCAGTACTTTTTGCATTCGAATGTTCATAAAAATATGGATGGAAGTGTTAAACGAGAAAGATCATTAATAAATCCTGCTTTTCTCATAGAATGAATGGAATATTTGACAAAGTAACCTTTGCCTCCTTAGTGCCATTACTCCCCTATAGAGTGTAAGACCACAGCCTCACAACACTTGTTGATGTTGCTGCTGTGGTTTCCAGAGTTGCCAGTCCTATACCCAACTAGTTTTGATTTCTCAGCTGTTTTTCTAGACTGGTTACCAGTTGAGGCTAGAGAGGCCAGTTTCCTTTATTTAACCCATAGCTGGGGGAGAATAGATGGACAGAGTAACACAAATACCAAGATAGATATGTACTGCTCAGAGATTGATTTTAGCAATTTTTCTAGTAAGTTACTTTAACATACTTCAGCTAAGAATAAATCTATTTTAAAATTTTGATTATAATTATAGTGGCTTGAGGTAGTTTTTTGAATAGCACTAATGTCAGCATTTTTTTTATATCATTGTTTTTCTTGTGAATGAATTATTTGCACTGTAGAGAAACAAGTAATAAAACGATTGAGCCAGTGTGTTAGGATTGTGAAGATTGTGGTGTTGAAAAAGTGTCAGTACAATTGAGATATAATTTTTGATAAGGAGAAAAGTATTGAAACAGGTGGGAATAAAAAAAAATCAAGAATCCTGACAAGAAGGGCCTTAAGGAATAGAAATGAATTATTGTGAAAAGAACAATTTATTTTCTTTTTTTCTTGATGCAAAGACTTCTTTTGAATAGTCGTCATCTATAATACATGAAAAGAAACAGTTATAGTTGGTAAAAATAGTTAACATTGAAAACGTCCGTTATAAGTAAATCTTGTTTCAGTTTTGATATGCAGACTGTTCAGCCTAACTCTGTTCACATGAGATCATATGCATTTCTTTCAAGTATTTACCTGCTTGATTTAGAGGGGGAAAATCACATTATCATTGCAGCAATGTTTTTAAGTAAAGTGAAACCATTGGTAGTCAGATTAACATTAAATAGAATATAATATAAATAGATGTAACTCATTATGAAATAGAATATAATATAAATAGATGTAACTCATTATGAAATAGAATATAATATAAATAGATGTAACTCATTATGAAATAGAATATAATATAAATAGATGTAACTCATTATGAAATAGAATATAATATAAATAGATGTAACTCATTATGAAATAGAATATAATATAAATAGATGTAACTCATTATGAAATAGAATAGAATATAAATACATGTAACTCATTATGAAATAGAATATAATATAAATACATGTAACTCATTATGAAATAGAATATAATAACTCTTTCAAAAGATTTGAATACACTTACTTCACATGTTGCCATCACTAAAGAATTAAAATCTTAATTAGGAAGCTGAACAATTTCCATCAATTTTATGTTTGGGAGAAACTGATTGCGGCATGAAATTATATTATATATGGGTTGTCAATTTTTTATGATTGTTTGAAAGGAAGTACTTTTGAACTGGTTTGAAATAAATGTTTCTTTGGCAATTATTTATACAGGGTGTGGCAGAAATACCTCCCACATTATGGTAATACATTAGCTAGATGAAGACACCATTGCCACTAATGTCTTACCATTGTGCGGGGGGGTATTTCTGCTACACATTGTATTATTTACAGTAGAACTACTAACCACATTTTTCTTATAACTGCAATGTTTTAGCAATTGTACTTTACAGCTTTTTTGTAAGGGTCTGTTGATCTGTTACACATTCATGAAATTTTGAACAGGATTTTTTCTTTATTTTTTAATTTAATCTACAGCAAGTAGATTGTTCTTGTTCCATCGTTCATGTCTAGGGATATCTCGTCTTGTTCTCTTAATAGGCTTTACCAACTGTATGTTGATTTTCTATTGCTCTAACTCAAATGGGAAGAAAGAATTTGGTAGTGTTTTCTAGACAGCATTTCCAACTGATTTTATTTTATTCTCACAATCATGGTTTTTTTTTTTTTTTAAATAACTTACCAATAAATCTATTGGTATCCAGGGGTCGGGATTCCAAACATTTAACAACAACACACCTTTTTAAATGAAACCTATAAAAGTTTATTTTCTGAAGGAAAAGTAGAATCAGTGTGTTTGTTGAAATAACATTTATACATACTTTTCAGGAATATACAATACAATAAAATGTTACATTTTTTTTGTAGTGAATTTTTTTTTTTATAAAGTAATTAAGTGTTTTTACGGCAGTGTGAAATGTGTGAACAGATTTACTTTATGACAGTCTAATGTATTTGTGAGTTCATAGACGAAGACTTAGTAGGCAGTTGTGGGCATATCTTCTGTTGTATATGTACACACATATAAATCCAACTGGCCTTCCAAATTGTTTTGAACCCTGAGAAGAAATATGCTTCTATTTTTATATCTGTCAGGGAGATCCAAAATCTAATTTCACATAGAGTTGTGAACTTTTTTTGAATACAAGGTTTTTAATGGTTAGAAAATAATTTCACACTGGCTCATGAAAATTTCTAAGTCTAATAGCTTACAGATTAAGAGCTAACAAGATTTTTCTTCTTTCTAATACATCCCAAAGAAGCAAATCTAAAACTCATGAGTTCATTATACTGTGCTTTCAAGTGCAGGATGTTTAGAGCTCATTACCTTTGAATAGCACCAAAATTTATGATTTACTACTTGAGACTGTGAGAACTTTCTTTGAACACTGAATTTTATGTTATCATGGAGACCATTAATTAGTTTTGTATACATTGGCTAAGTATGAGGCAGAATTATTTTTTACCTTGAGCAATTAAATGAATAATTAAGTTTTTATTTTTGTTTAGCAGACAAAAATGTGATTTTGATGTCTTTATTATTGCTTGATTCATGAGGAAATCATGTAAGTGTTGATAGTTTGGAATTGTTTTATTAGACTATTTAAGATATTCAATTGAGTAAGATTTGATATAATTACAGTTGGTTGAAAACAAACATGCTTTTGGTGAGACATTCTTTATTCTGGTGTCTTAAGGGAGACTAACTTTGGTTTAAAACTGGTGTGATGATGTCAGTGTGAATAGTATTGTTGGTGTTATAAAGATAAGGTCACTGGTGAAGATGAACAGAGGATCACACAGCATTAGTCAGCTTTTTAGTTAATAGCACACACAGATTTATTCCTCCCCCTTTTAAGAGGACTTCAGAGATAGCTGCAGAAGCTGCACATCAATCAAGGATCTGCTTTGCCAGGAATCATATTTGATTCTCTTGAGAGATTTTTACATGGGTTGGTACTACCTGTACTATTTTGAAATGCTTTTGTCATGTAACTAAACTTTCTCAAAGATTAAGAAATTGTGAATTTAAAAGATTCTTCATGCATTCCTGGGGACTATCTTGCTTATTTTATTTTATCAAAGAAAGTGTGGAAATATTTGGTAGAGGTTTATACAAAATATATCAAAATTTATTTCTTATTTAATCAATATGTTTGTCAAAAGAATTAATCACTCTTGAGGTTTCATCAAGCCAGGAAAAAGAGCAAAACTTGGGTGCATGCATATATATATATATATATATATATATATATATATATATATATATATATATATATGTCATCCATATACAGGCCTGTTTTGCTGTATCACAGATCATCAGTGTGGCTAGACATCCGATTGCTTCAAGCTGGGATTGAAACCTGACCGATTTGGCATGAGTCGGAGTTTCTACCTCTGAGCTATCAGTGCATAGCAGAGGGAAAGGGAAATTCTAGCGTATTATTTTTATGAATGTAAACAAATGCCAAACAACCATAGTGCTCAATTCATTCAATAAAGAGCATTGCGTTAACGGAGACGGCTGCTGTTTAGAATTACCCTCTCTCTCAACTGTGCTCAACTGAAATATCAAGAGCATAATAATGTCATCCACATACAGGCCTGTTTCACTGTATCACAGCTCATCGGTGCAGCTAGACATCTGATTGCTTCAAGCTGGGATTGAAACCAGACTGATTTGGCAACAGTTGGAGATTTTCCCTCTAAGCCACCGGCGCATGGTTGAAAGAAAGTTGAGTTTCTATATACTTACTCTGTGAATAAACACACTCAATGACTGACACTGCTCAATTCGGGGAAGTGATGAACTTTGTAATATTAGTAATAATAGTCATTGTTTACAAATTCGCACTTAGCTTCCAAGAGTGCACAACCGAATTTAAGTTTTTCGCATGCGTATATATTGTCATTGTCAGACAGACTGTTTCGCTGTATCACAGCTCATAAGTATGACTAGACATCCGATTGCTTCAAACCTGGATCAAAACCAACGACCGATTTGGCATCAGAGTTTCTAGATATATATATATATATATTTAATGGATTTTATTTTTAATTTAAAATTATCTTAAACATCATATTTGAATAGATTCTCCATTTTATTTCAAACACTGATCTGCACACTTGAAAACTTAAAGAAGAAAGTTTTCTCGAATACAAGCTGGTAGATGAAATACTGTTTAAAGTAAAACAGGAAATCAGTTGTCACTAAAAATAATGTTTGAAGTAATAAAAATATCTTGGATTAAAAATAAAATCCATAAATTCTTTAGAAATTGCTTTGTTTACATTTCGGATATGAAACTGAGCTTACATGCCTGTTGAGAAAATTTGAATGTGTGTGTGTGCTTTAAAGGCAACTAGAAACTTGCTAGATTGTGAAGCTCTTTGTAGCTGGGCAGTTAAAGTATACTGGGTCAAACAGTATTTTCTGCTGCAAAGGGGTATACTGCTTTGCATCCTTCCAGAGGATACATTTTCTTTAATAAGTTTTCTCAAGTGTACAGAAGAGTAAACAAAGTAAATACTGTTTTTTTTTAAATAAAATTGATCATCTACTCAAATATGAATATCAACTACAAATAATGCTTGAAGTAGTATATGTATATATATATATATATATATATATATATATATATATATATATATATAATGCTTGAAGTAGTATATATATATATATATATATATATATATTAACTGATTTAAAATATGGTTTCTTTGCTACAGAGGAATTACCATGTTTCAAAAACCAAAGCTAAAAATTTAATAACTTATAATTTATTCCAAAATTTGCTTGGAGATGAAACAGAACTAATGATTTTAATTCAATTATATAATTAAATTTGAAGGTTTTAGGTTTGGTTTTTGAAACATGGTAATTCCTGTGTAGCGAAGAAACCATATTTTAAATCAGTTAATTTATAATATTTATGGTTTGTAAATTTACATTGAGCATTGTTTCGTAAAAATAAAAATATCAATAAGAACACCGGATTATATATCTTACTGTTCTTTCTTTTTATTATAATATATATATATATATATATATATATTCTTTGGCAAAGTAGTAAGAATTACTCATAAGTTAAATGGATTAATCATCATCGCATTCCCTGTGTCAATTTGGTCATTTCACATATTTTTTGAAATCACTCCAATAAGTAAAGAAGAAGCTTTAAGTTCTCTGAAGTTTTGAGTAGCACTTCATTGGATTTTTTTACCTTTCAATTTATATGGCATGTCTTAATTTGTTTGATGTTCGATTACAAAAGTCATTAAAAAGAAATGTTATTCTGTAGAAAGCAGTGCAAATAAACTCGTATGACTGCTATGTACATTTGTAAACTAATTTATCATTTTATAAATGGCTACAACTACTACAAAAATACTTCTGCACTCAAATAACAATAACCAAGTTAATTATATACGTCCTTATTTATTCATGAGTAAAGTGATTAAAAGATTTGCTTTCTTATCATCTATTTATTCATTCATCCTGTTATCTCTTGCCTTCCTTAGTTTTTCTTTTTCCTGGAGCTAAAATTCTTGTTCCATTCTTTAATCTTTGTTGTTTATCTATCTATATATATATATATATATATATATATATATATATATATAATGTGCTAAATTATTTAACCTCATCTGGCACAAGGTAACCAAATATGGATTAAAGGCATTAGTAAAGTTAAATTAATAACTATAATACAAAAGTGGAATAAAATAAAATTTACATACATCACCCGTACAAATTTTAGTTTGAACCATTTATAGTAGATAATATAGTATCCAACCATTATAAAATATATCTTCTATGGCAGTTTTTTTTTTTTTTTTTTAAGCTTATCAACCCAAGCAAGGCTGGAGGCCACTAGCACACAAGGGGTACAGAAGGTTTGGAGGAAGAGCAGATAGGAGTGGTAAAGGAGAGGATGTGGAGAAAGATAGTGGATCGATCAAGGCAAGGGGGTTACAGAAGATTTGGAACGAGAGCAGATAGGAATGAAAGGTGAAAGGATGTGGAGAAGGGAAGTGGATAGATCAAGGCAACTGGAGATGTCGATTGACGTTACACTTAAATAGTTGGAGATTGTATTTGTCAGGGAAACAGGAATAAGGAAGGGAGTTCCACAGGTGAGATGTACGAGACATGAAGCTATTGGAGTAGAAGATACGTCTACATCTAACAGTTTCAACGGTGAAGGGGTGGGAACGGGATGCCAGCCTCGTAGGACGTTTAAATTCATGAGGCCTAGGAACCAGCGAAAGCAGCTCCTCGGAGCAATAACCGTGAAAGTATTTGTAAAAAAGACAAAGCGAGTCAACGTTGCGTCTGTGAGAGAGCGACTGCAGACGAGATAGCAGATCAGGGCCAATTACGTTGCATATCTGTCTCTGGATCTTATCAAGAACCCTGAGGCAAACATCAGGGGCTCCAGACCATATATGGCAGCAATACTCCATGCAAGGGCGAATGGTCAATTTATAGATTTGGAGGATCGATTACGGGGAGAAAAATTCCTGGCTTGGCACAGGGAACCAACTTTCCTTGCGGTGGATGATGCAATTGACTCGATGTATTTGTTCCATCTCAGGTTAGCAGACAAGTTATACATTTCAAACCTTCAGAACATACTCTTCTCTCTATATAATTTTTTTCACTGGTATTTGCAATTTTTGTCCAGATTAAGAGATGCCGAACAATATGTTACCAGAAAATTGATGGTTCATCTTATTTGAATTTTATAATTATGTATTTTCACTGGTAATATTTGTTTTGTTTTTTAATTTTATTCATCATTCTTACTGCAACAATATGGCCTAAAAATTTGGGACATAGAGATAGCAATATAACTGCAGATTCATGTATCCTCTTGCCGTATGTTCCTGTGACCTAATGTGATGGTATCATCCATGAAAAACATGTTTCTCTAATAGGAGATGTAGGATTTTTTTAAAACTTCAGTCTAAATATCACTGCATTGAGTATTGTATAATATTTGAATTTCAATTTTTTTATTATTTTGGGGAACAAGTGTATCTTACTGATTTGTTTTTTTGTTAAATCAATCCCCCTGAAGCAAGGCAATAACACCACTAAAGAGTGCAAAGAGTGACTGTTAGTGAAAGATAAGGAGAAAACTTTTGAAGGAACCTGAAACCTAATAGTAGTACAAATTTCAGAGTTTAGACAGACATTAGTTGTAGTAGAAATTAGAAGAAAGCAGAAACTGAATCCTAAACAGGAAACAAGGGATGGACCTCTGCTTCTGTTCAAAAAAACAGGAAGTAATGTGAACCAGATGCTAGGCAAACCTATGTTTCATTTTTGTTTCTTTTGGAATATCTTGGTAAATCTAAGTGTATTCACAAGCATCACCAGCTCATCAATATTCTATCCACTTTTTAAAATTGTCAAAAATAAAAAGAAAGTTATATTTTAATGTTTCCTTTTCTAACATTGTAGGTTTTTTTGTACTAATAATTTTATTTATTTATTAAAGTGCTAAAATTTGAATCATAACCTTATTAGTTATATTTAGGCACTTGTAAGACATAACACACACACACACACACACACACACACACACACACACACACACACACATACATACATACATTCGTACATATGGAGGCATTTATAGTGACTTGGATTGAGGAATCAGCTGAATTCGAATTCCAGTTGAGTTTGAGTTTGTTGCATTCACTTATGTGCAAATACCCTTGGGAAAGGTATAAATCCATCTCTTCCCCCTACCCGCAAACCAGCTATGAGTAAATAGCAGGACAGACTGGGTTTTGTAGCCTTGGGTGGCAACTGGTCTAGGAGAAGGAAATTCTGAATTTAAAACCTCCAGCTATGGATTAAATAGCCTCGTCAACCTGCAATTGGCTACATTCCTAAAGCCATGGTCAATCAGGTTGGAGCTTCCTCCAACAGAAGTGAGTCTTGTCTTTTTCTTTTTAGTTGCTCTTTTTCTATTTCAGAAGTGAAATGCATACAAAATCATGTGTTATTTCTTCTATGCAACTGATGTGGTTTTTATATACACATATGCTTACGTACACTTCATGAATAAGCTGTCAGCTGAAAAGCCTTTATGTTTATGCATAATTTATATTTATGTTTGCTTTTACTTCTTGCCTTCAGTATTTTGGTTTTCTGCTATCACTTCTAAAGAATTATATTGGTACTTTCTTCTTTTTATTAACTTGTCTTTCAGTTCAAGAATGCTTCTAAAGTTGGTATTTCTGTTTGACAAGAAATGATATTGGTCATCTTTTACTTCATGGTCATTTTTCTTCTGTTGTTTTGTTGTTTTTTTTTTCTCCCTATTTCTCCATAAGAACAGATCTCATATTTTATAAAGATAAAAATTTATTGAGTTTTTTCTCTCTCTCTTCAATCAGCATAAATTTTAGTATCCAACTCTTGCTCAGCATATAATAGTTGTGTACACGATAGAGAAATTAAGTGAAATGAATCTGTAATTTTAACAAATCTATTATGCTATTCTCCCTACCAGCCATTTCCTCTTCTGTTCTATATCTCTAGGACTTGAGATAAGAATACTAACTTTAATCTCCTGGTAATCTAACCTTACTCGGAATTAAATGCCAACAGTGTATTATCCTGTGCTACATTGACATTCTAAGATTGAAGTTTTAAATTCAATGATAGAGGGTTATTTTTGCATAACTGGAGAAGTTATATTCTTCTTTTGTGCACAGTGTTGCTTCACAAATTGGACAATCATGGCTCTCCACAACTTCCTATCTTTTATAGCTCTGTTTGTCTCCTTACTAACTATCTCAGTCTGTTCTGCCAGCATCATTATGTCGTTAACTTGTTTTCTCCTGCATCTCTTGCCTTCTGTATATTTTGTGGGTTTCAAATTCTCCAAGCCCTTTTGCCTTGTGTGCTCCAGAAATTTCAACTCTTTTTTTTTTTTATTCTAAGTGAAAGTGACCTTTTTGTTTCTATTTTATTTAAATCTTCCTTCATTCATGTTATCTTGTTGATGAAATGTATATTTACCTATGTTTTTACCCACATTCCTAATTTGCATATTAATTTGCATATTAATTTGCATATTAATTTGCATATTAATTTGCATATTAATTTCACAAACAACTAATATTTTAAGCTAACATTTTTTTTTTGCTCTGTTTATTTTCAGAGTGCAACTGCTTTTCTTTTTTTTTTCCCGAATTGCAATTTGTTTATATTTCGTCTTATCGGATTCAATTTTTAATTACTATTTTAAAATTCATTTAAACTCTGCTTCTTATCAGTTAATATTTCAAAATGTTTCATCTTGAATGAAAGATGAAAAAAATGAATATATTGTTTTTTTTGTTTTATTTTTTAAAAATCTAATGAAGAAAAAGAACTGCTGGAAAATCAGAAAAGCCTAGATGCTCTGAAAATGTATTAAGATTGATCTCCTGATATTTCTTAAAATAAGCTCCCTTGACAAGAGAATCCTATTTCCATTTCAACTGCCTAAGAAACTTTAATTTTTAACCATGATCTACCTACAATGATGAATTTCCATAGAGATATGAACAAGAATACATTGCTAAATTTAATCACAAGGTCAGAAGAGGTGACAAAATGACTGTTTTGATTTTCATTTGCTATCATATTGCTGCTATCATTTTTACTTATTGAACACCATGAAGATGTGTGACTTAAACCAAACTGCATTAGAAATCTTAATTACTTCTCATGATGCAGGGTCTAATAAATTCTTTCATTTTATCATGGGCTTCTAAGCTGTATTAATTTAATAGGAGCCACTCTTTTCGCAATTGCCACCTACAGATATGAGTCATCAGCATTGACCAAGAGGGAAAGACACCGGATTGATGCTTTCGAGATGTGGGCATATTGCAGAGTTCTTACAGTACCATGGACAGAAAAGTATATATTGACAGAGCAGATGACACTAAGGAAGCTCTGTTACTTCGGGCATATTATGCACAAGGTAGCTTCGATAAGGACATTCTGCTGGCCCAGTAGAGGGCAAGTGACACCAGGGATGACCACCCATGTTTTGGTTTGATGATATTAAGTTATGAACTGGAATGATGGTGACTAAAGCTTTCTTTAAGGGTAGCATCAGACAGAGAGAGATGAAGGCGAGTGGTGACCACAACGGTGTCAAATGTGCTAACTGAGTAAATGATGATTACTCGAAGTTGTGGCAGTTAGATGATCTTTTTTGTTAGGCCTTTATTAGTGTAATCAAAAAATGATTACTTACATTGATGTAAGAAAAATATATATGCTCTCTAGCATACCCTACTGGGCAGAGAAAACTGTTGTTAGATCTGACATGCTTATACCGTCTTTTGAATCCTGTCAGTGCATATTATTCTTAAATAGGATTTATCAAATATTCAGGCCGGTAGATGAAAAGAAATATACTGTTTAATAGTGTCTACTCAAATATGAGTATCCACTAAAAATAACATTTAAATTGATAAAATCTGTTGGATTAATAAATAAAAAATCCATTATTTGTTTAGAAATTGCTTTGTTTATGTTTGGATATGAAACTAAGCACACACACACACACACACACACACAAGTGCTTGAATCTCATCAGGGTCAATTTGTCAGGAAGGTGACTTCTTAATGTTATCATCCTGAGGAGGGGATTCCAGGATGTGCTTCCTTTGGAAAGTGACTGAAAAGTAAACCACAGGTTGCCGCCAAGACTTGTGAATGAAATTTGGTAGCCGAAACAGTTTGGACGTCATTGATGATTGTACTAGCATGAGGTCATTTTGACCGAGGGTTTGAGTGTACTGGCATTGTTCAAACTGTTGATGGTGCCAGATTATGCGCTATTTCATAAAAATTGTAACTAACGTTCGCTAAGCATAGTTGCAGTATAAACCACTGGTGGGCCCTATGGGTTTTGTACAAAGACAGATATGCTTGAGTAGGTGTCAGTATCAGGGATTATCTAGCTGCTTTAGTAGATAGGTGTATTTGGAAAATGAGTAGCTGGTCATACACACAGACACACACACACACACAATGAATTAGTGTTATATAATGAATTGATGTTTGATATATATATATATATATATATATATACTACATAAATTCATTTTTTTAATTAATAGTTTTATTTTGTTTCAATCACTTTAATTTCTTCTAATTTATTTATTTTTCTCATAAGTAACTGGACTATTGCATTATCACTGTTTCCATGGAAAGTGTTCAGATGACCTACAATCCTTTGTACCACCGGATTCTAACATCTACAGCCAAGACCTGCCTTGCCACACACATTATAGTGAACCATCCTTATTACCTTCGTACTCCATTGCTAAGATGTAAGTTCCACTTGAGCAGCTTCTTCCTACATGCTGCTACTCTGTGGAACTGACTTCCAAGAAAATGTTCGCTACATTCTTAACCTACCTGAATAATCAAGAAATCTTGTAAAATAAAATATGCTTCCTCCCACACGACTTGAGCCTGTATCTTGTATGGAAACCATCATTTGGAATACAGATTTGATTCCTGTTGGAGCACACACATTTCTACAAGATTTTTCAAATATTCTGGCCAACAAATGTAATTAATACTGTTTCATTAAAACAGAGCATTTACTCAAATAAGTATCCACAAAAATAATGCTTAAACTGAAAATATATTAAAATATTTGTTGCATTTAATCCATTATATATAATATGTTGCCATTATTGAATTATCAAGAGAGGTCGTTGAATATGTGTGTTTATAAGCAGTAAATTGCTAAATTGGAAGTCCTCTGTGGTTGAATGGTTAACAGCACATGTCTGTCTTTTATTTCTCAATCACTGTATTTGTTACATATTAAAGTTTATCTTGTTAAAAAAAATAAATAGTAATTTCAATATAGAGCGTTTTATTATCATCCACTTCACATAAAAATGTTTAAAAAAATAGAAGAAATTCCATTTTGGGTTGGTGATAAAAAAATAAATGGCTTATCTTGCAGCTACCTGATATTGTGGATTTTATAAGTGACAATTCGGAGACTTTTTGCCTTGTTTGAAATAGTTTTCAGTCTTTTAGATTAGTCTGTGCTTGTCTCCCTGACTTTGATCCTTGTATGGAAAGAACCCAAGACATTTTAGCTGCTGGGTGTTGTTAAAACATCTGGGCCAAATCAATAAGGGCTTAGGAAATAAGCACTCATAAGTTGTCCTTCTCATTTAAACATGGCATTAAGAATACAAATAACTTCCAACTAGTGCATTGCTCTCCAGTTTCATCCTTGTCCTTCGACAAGTGATACTGCCATTTTTTTTTGTTTATTCTTGGGAGTTTTCTATTTGCATTCTCTATTCTTTCTGTCAGGTTTAATTCTTCTGCTAGTTTGAGGCTGCAGCTTCTAAAAGAATATGACAGGTTCTCTTCTTTCCTTTATAGACAAGTGGAAATGCTTCCAAAAGTCTGTTTGTTGAATATTCAGTTGTCAGAAATATGAGATAAATTTGAACTGTCTTCTATGTGTATAAATGCAATCTTGAATTTTCAAGTATATAAGTTATGAGAATAATGTACATACATCACTGTTCCACAGGAATTTCTCCAGTAATTCATAAAAAAAAAAAAATAATTTAATATAAATAGTGTGTTTGTTTTGTTTTGCTTTACATCAAAATCAAATTATACCATTACTTGTTAGGGAAAACCCATCTTGTTTCTAAGTAACTCCTGTCAGATTATACCGAGTTATATGGTATCAGCATCTGAGTGTTATCTCTGGCTTATTGGGAGAAGCAAATTGATAACTTCTTGAAGAGCCTAAGTGCAAACCACTACAGTTTAAATTTTAACTTGATTCACCAATTTTTACATGCTGTTAACTGTTTGGCCAGCTCTTTGCCTCCTTAGGGTTCTATAAAAATCTTGAACTCAAAGAAATTGTGTTTTTACTTTTAGGCCAACTTTAACATGCAAAAAAAAATTACAAGTAATATTACCTTTTAATTTTTTTTTATCTTGGTGCAATCTTATGCCAGAGACTCAAGGTAATTATAAGGAAGACACACCTTTGTGAATAGTTACCCTTCAGCTCTGATTTAAAATTAGTTTTCCTTATGGGGGTGAGCAATCTTTGGGCTGATTAGATCTCTTTATCACTCCAGAAATGTTTAATAGGCTTTAAAATTATTTTTCTTCTTCAGTATTGTGACTTTACAGTTCATTTTAATCACTAAGATTGTAACAACAAAGTTTGATTTAGCTCAGTATTATAAACATTGATATATACCAGCAGGTGTACATATTAAGAGACTTGTTTAATTTTTAAAAATTTGTACCTTGTTAAATTATTTGTATTGAAGCAGATCAGACTGAAAGAAAAATTTAAAAGGAGCAACAAAGTTTGTTGAATATCCATAATCCTTGGGTGCATTAACAAAGCATTTTACAAAACAAAATTTTATTTATATATATAAATTTTTATTATTATTATAATAAAAATGTTAATGGTCAGAGTTGAATTAGACTAAGAAACAGTAGTATTAAAAAATGCTCAATACACATAAACTTGAATTTTCATGTTTCATGTAGAGCTTTTAAGTATAAATATTAGGATATCAGCTGATTCTGTTACCTTGGTTTCAAACAGGCATTCAGGCAATTTTGGTCAATTGATTTCCTAACACTTTATTTAAAAAAAAAAAAAAAAAAGGAACTTTATGAACGTTATATTTTTTAAGAATAAATAAATGGACAGCGTGAGATGGGGTGGGTGAGGAGGAGGAGGAGAATAAAAGCAAGTGTATTAGAAATTTATTGGTGGGGGATTTAAATATACATACTTTTTCTTTCATCCTACTTCATATGAACACAAAAGGAACATTTTAGTATGTAAACAATGGGTCATTCCTGTAACACTTCAGGCATGATCCTGGCTCATGGCAAACCAAATGTAACACTTTGATCGATCCTGGTTCACATCACTTCAATCCGATCCTGATTCACAACAAACGGCCACAAATGTAACATTTCATTGTGGTCAGCCCTGGGTGGATCCTGGTTTGATCAATGGAGTGATCTCTTCGATCTTGACCTGCCTTACTCCATGTTGTGGTTGTTTTGATTCATAAGGAGGCCAAGATCGATTTGTCACAGGTATCTTTGTGTTGAGCTGGTCCAAGTCAAGCAAAGTCGTACAGTAAAATTGGAAAAAAAAAAAAACAGCATTCGAAATATATATAAAAAATAATTACTATTTTTATATCAATTCTGTGTACAAGGGTTTGTTAGTAGTTGTGTGCACATACAGGTGTTTGTTGGCCCAACCCATTTGTAACTTGGTTGCAACATTTTGGTAAGCTGGTAAGTTTTTTGGCTTGCAAAGTTATCGAAATTTGTTTTACTGTTTTGGTAAGTTTGGCTCAAGGCAGAAATCGGAGGTTCTTGTGTTTGGCAGGAAATGTGGAATCTCTCAGCGCCCTCCGTCGCTTCCCTTCTCAACTCTCTGACTGTCTCTCTGAACTCAACTCAGCTGTCTGAATGGCTTCCATGCATTCATTTTTATGGACTCCAACTAGAAAGCAGTGCTGGTTAAGATGTAGGATGGGTTTTGGTGAATCCCCTGATTTACAACAAAAGTCTATTTTTGGTCTTGAGAAATCAAATTCATTCTTAATTTGGGGGAATTCTCCCTCTCTCGTTGGGGGTGGGTGGTTGCAGACATCACTCCACCTGGTTGCCTCCACCTTCTCTTCGTACCATCTCTTACTATTGCTCTCCAGTGGGCATGAGCAGCTCCTTCACCTTAATGACTCCTCTGTGCCTACTACCATTCAGTAGGTGCAGACAACCCCTCATCTTTGCTTGATCGCTCTTCTATGCTTGTCACCTCCAACATTTGGTTGGAGATTGATAAAAAAAAAAATGGTTTCAAATGTACTCAAAACTGAATTGACACCACATCTGATTTTCTCACCTCTGACCTGAGAGACACTTTACCAGGGAAAGTTTTAGTGCTCATCTGTAGGTGTTCAATTCATTGTTTTTCATTCTGATATCCCGCGAAATGAATTCATTTAGATTTAACTCAATTCTTCTCTTGTCAGATTCAGGCATTGGTTGACACAGGCTGTCAACAGCTGATTTGTTTGCACAAACTGAGAATCGCTTTCAAGTGGTCATTTGGTCCATTGTACTTATTTCGATTCTCTGGGAACAATTCTTAATATCAGCCTATTTTTCTGGTATTGGTTAACCCATTTCATGCTAAGTTATTCATCATTATCTCGTTTTCATTGATTTTCCAAGTCATTATTATTATTATTAATTACCAGCAACCCAAATAGTGTTACATTCCGATCTCTCATTCAAACGTTTTTGAGTCTTGTTGACAGGGGTTGCAAATATTAGTATGATTGTTGTAAGGTTTTGCTTTTTTTTGCTTTTTTTTTAAAGAATTTTCCAGTTTACAGTATATCTGTTTTTTAAAAATATAGCATACCTATTTTTTTTTTTTTTTTTTTTAAATAAAGCATTAGGAAATCAATTGACTGAAATTGCCTGAAGATACTGAAAGGTTGAAACCAAAGTAGCAGAATTGACTGATCTCCTAATTTTTTATACTTTTTTATACTAATATATATATATATATATATATATATATATATATATGAATCAGTCATTCAAAAAGTAGATTAGTAAAGTTAATGATATAAAATGGCGAAATCCCTTCGCTAACAAATTTTAAAGGTGCATTAACCTACCATCACTCGATGAATGTTATGATCCTTGTTTTTTTAAATTATACGCTGTATAAGGTCTTTCTTTAATATGCAAGTACTTTCAACTGTACATTCAGTCATCTTCAGGGATGGAAATTATTTTGTTTTTGGTAAAATTCAGGTAGCATCCGAGACGAAAAAATATAATGCGAATTGAAATATGTTTTTTTTTTTTTTTTTTTTTTTTTAAATATGTTATTGATAACGGATACAAACATTTGGAGTGTGCAGTCACAACACTAAGGTTGAATTTTTTTGAAAATTTAAGAGAGTGCGTTTTTTACTAATATGGCAATTTGAGATCATCAGTCAATGTGGCATGAACTAAATAGTTCAATAGAGTAATCTCTCAGTTGTTATCCCCAAAAATTTGCATGTCGGATCAGTTCTTTTAAATCAAATATATGGTGCAGTTCAATTTATATTACAATGAATCATTCATACAAAAGTTTTTGTATAATTTTATATAGTATAGCAATATTACCAACTATTAACACATGTTTAGAAAACTACATTACATCACCATTTTTCTACAGATCCATTATTCATGAATGTAACTTATCTCTTCTGAATACATAAAAATCAATTTATATACAAAATAGACATGAGATATAATTTAATGAAAAATTGTTCAAAATATTCTGCAGTGTTTCACTAACTTTTACATACTTTAATATCCGGAATGTTTTCTTACACTTATTTGAATATTATCTATTACTTCCTGACATTTGAGACATATCCAATCAAAACATCCTACTGCATCTTACTAACTTTTACACACTTTAGCATCGAGAATGTTTGCCACACATTTTTAAATATCTGTTACTTCATTACACATGACGCATACCTAAGCAATAAGAAATAGCCAAACACAACATACTATTAGTCTGCATCTCTTTACTTTTTATCATTTCTATCTTGATCTCTGATGAAGCTTTAATAAAGTGAAACATGCTAGATTAAGATCTGTTTTCCACTTGTTCTTTTTTTTTATCATATATATATATATATATATATATATACACACATACACACACACACTTTATTTTAGGATATTACATCAAAAACATGTAAAAAAAAAAACTCTACACAAATACAATCATGTTTCAATGTATAACACATCTCATTAGGTGTTAGTAAATAACTGGTGAGTAGGCAATTTATTGAAATTTAGAAACAAGATACACCCTCCTCTCATGAGGAAAGGAAGAAAAGAAAAATAGTAATAAAGAGAAGAGATGGTTGGAGAGTTTGTTTTGTTTTAATTCGGATCAACCAATTGTAATGGCGTATGCTAAGTTCAAAGCAAGGAGTGGTAAATGTAAGTTAAGAAGCAATCATACATAAGAGGTCATGACCCGCAGATTTAGAATGTTGGAATCTGACTCTATTTGTTCTCATTTTACATGGGGAGATATATATAATGTTAGTAGTCAATAAATAAATAAATAAATAAATAAATATATATATATATATATATATATATATATATATATATATATATATATATATATATATATATATTCCCAAGAGGATAGAATCCAGGTAGAGCTCAATGTCCAGGATAGAGCAAGAACATAATATAATTTTTTTAATTTTTTTTGAATTTGTAGGTCTGATGAATTGGATCATGATTACGATTCCAATGTAATAAATTATAACCATGGGATATTAGTGTTTGAGCCTTTTATATTATATATATATATATATATATATATATATATATATATATATATATATATAAGGAAAAACTTTTAAGTACAAAACATTTGCATGTACATACACCTTGTGAAAAGCTGATTCTCTGTTTCTGAACTTTTCTGACAGTAGTAGATTTTTAATTTTATGTTTGATTGTGGTCGCACATAAATTTCTCTAACTCTGTTTTGGTGCCATTGTCTGCCTTAGAACTTCAATTCTTGTACCATTTTAAATGACATTTGGTGCATTAAGGAACATAATTTAATTTTATTGTTATAGAATTTTCTGGATTGGTTTTGCTGTTGTGTAAGCTTTTTCATTGCTCTTTAGCATGAAATCAATAGCCATGATTTTAGAGATTTTGGCAACAATAAAAAAAAAAGCATTTTTTTTTTTTTTTCATTCAATTAAATCTAATGTGGTTCTATGCATAGAACTTGAGTTAAGCCCAATTCACATATTGACACATGTATTTTGAGCATATATTTATGTGCTTTGATATAACTGTGTTTGTCACTGGGAAAAATGTATTCTGCATATATATATATATATATATATATATATATATATATATATATATATATATGTGGGTGTTATTGTTTCCTTCTGTCTTAGTTTTTCTCTTAGACTGAAATACTTTGAAGAGATAAAAAAACCAAACATGGTATGTTTAA
Organism: Acanthosepion esculentum; assembly: GCA_964036315.1. NCBI lineage: Eukaryota > Metazoa > Mollusca > Cephalopoda > Sepiida > Sepiidae > Acanthosepion > Acanthosepion esculentum. Next base: position 123,653,174 of record OZ038484.1, on the reverse strand, counting down.
GAAACAGTTTTAGTCTTAGTTTGCTTTAATTTCTTTTATTTACTCAAATCCTTATTTGTAAGTACACACTAGCATATCAGTCACTTGTGGTGTTTTTGACTCAAAGCGCTGATATAGTTTGGGATTAAAGTTTAAAATGGATGTTGACTTGCAGTAATCTGAAACAAAATTTAAGCAAAGTGTTTTTGTTCATGAAACAAATGTTGAAAGTGAAAAATATGTGTATGGGCATTCTGTTGTATTTCACATTAATTTGATTCAAGATTTTATCTGAGTTTACGAGGACATTCTTAAGCTGAGTATATTTTGCCTTTATTATTTTATTTATTTTTTTAATAATCTCATTATCTCAGATTTGTAGATAGAAATTTACCAAAAATTTAATTTTTATGCTTAAGAAATTGAGAAGTAAAAAAAATTAAAGAAAAAGTGCTGGAAGTTTTGCTCTTTGTCTCTGAAATGTTTACAAAAACTTATATCCTGCCATAAGCTAGAATAGGTAAAAGGATTATTTTTATTTCACATTGAAATTATTCAGTAAAGTAATGAAAAATTGCTCTTCCAGGTCAATGTTGTTCTAGCTGTGGGTAGCCATTTATTCTTTCATCAATGTAGACATTTTGTTAAAAGCTCACTTTAGCTATTTCATATTTACAATATGGATGATAAGTAACAAAAACTTAGTTAATTTCATAGATTTATTCTAAATATTGTAAGATTTGAAAGCAGATTGTTAGTATTAGATATATTGGATAAGATAGTTCAGACTATAGATTTGGGCTACCAACAAATATTTTCCCCTTCTTTTTCATATGTAATATATTAACTGAAGTATCAAAAATAATTAGAGACAAGTACTTAATAAAATGTAGCTTCTCCTTTTGATTGAATAATATCAGCTATACAATGTGGCATGAAGTCTGGGGTACTGAAATTGTGTGGGTATATCTCTCCAGGCATATACTTGGACTACCCATAACTACTAGATTGTATCTAAGTGCAGTTGTATAGAATTTTGAGAAGTCTACAGTATATCCAGTACATATGCAAGGAGGCTTAAACCTGCCGAGTGTGGGTCAATAGAGTATCTAGAAGCAAGGGTTTCTGGAACCTTTTTATGTCACCCATGTACAATAACTAGCTGTGTTATCTTGTTGGAACAAACTGTCATCACTAGAAAATATGGTGAATATAAAGGTCTCCAAGAGATCTGTGTATATAACATCTATAAAGACAAATTCTAGTATCTCAAGTGTTCCTTGTGAACTCATCTGAACATACCATATCATTAGAGTCACTATCAGCTTGCAAAATGCATTGATGACAGGATAGATTCATATCCTCATGGGATCTCCACATATGAACTCTGTCTACTTGAAAAAGATGAAAGTGAGATTCATCTGATCAAATACATGGTGCCAGTTTTCTCTGGCCCAATAACAATTTTCTGACCCAGGTAAAGTTGAGGTACCCAAAGCTATGGTGTCAGTGTTGGTCGATGACTATGAAATTCCATGGAATGTAATGTACACTGTAAAAGGCATAGATGAATGTGTTGGACAGAATGTGCATTGAACTGGGATGTGATTTGATACAATGTTCCCTTTTGTTGGGTGGTTACCATTCCTGTCAGTTGCTGGTGGACATTAATGCATCACCTGTGGTTGCTTGCAGTTTTCACTTGCTGCTGTAATCTGTTTGGAATTCATACATTCCCAGTAGGAGTAGATAGGTTCGCCTATTGTTCAGTTCCCTCTCCTCCTCAGTCCTTTTGAACAGGTGTACAGGTTTATTCCTTGTTTTCTGTTTAAGATTGGGTTTCCAGCTCTTTTTAAAGTTTTCTCATTCTCTTTTACTCTCAGTAGCCCCTTGTGTCTTAGTGGCATTATTGCCTTGCTTGCAGGGAATTGATTAAAAAAATACCATTTCTATTGTTACTCAAGAAAAACCTAGCAGTTGCCCTACTGTAGATAAAGTGTTCTTTCTGGCCCCAATAATCATTCCATAGTCAGTCAGTGTTAAACTCTGTCCCCTGGCTGCTACAGCTACACTACCTTTTTACCTTATGTATCATCCTACTGGGTCCATTTCTGCAAGTAGAGAAGATGAAACCATCCTGTGTATTGCTGTCTCTAATCAAAGGAAAATCTTGATATAAAACTATTTTCTTTCTATGAAATCTTACAATAATTTTTGTTTGAATTTCTGAGATAGGGAATTATTATTATACATTGTTCTATTTAGGCTTTTAACTTGGTAGATACAGCATAAAAAATAATACCAGATTTAAGGTTTCAAAATTACAAGACTGGCCAAGTAAATAAAAGCATTAAGTATATCTGTTTACCTAGTGGTTGTGAGTTCAATCTCTGGGTCAGCTTGTGAGTCATTTAGTCTGATTCATGACAGCCATTGCTGCTGCTACTATGCCAAAACAGTTTTTGCTTATGTTTTATGAAAACTTCCCTTCTGTTAAACATTTGATTTTCTTTGTCTAACTCCAGCTTTGTCTTTCAGAAAGATATATGGAAAAAAAAAAAAACAACGTTTCTGTTAACTGTTCTCTCTTGAAGGTATTTATCATTAAAGGAAGTGTTAATATATTTATTACTATTGAGTTGTGGGGGTTCTAATTTACTCGACTTCTTATGACATGGAATATTGGCCTTGTGTATTGTACCTTTGAAGTTTTATTTTTTTTCTTGTCCAATATCTGTTGATCAAAGTTAATTTTTTTTATCTGGTATTTTGTTATTTCTGTCAGGGATGAGTTACTTAAATAATAAAACCTTGCTGTTTATTTTCTTGTGAATCTTGTCTAAAGGTAGAATTTGTCTTGGTACAACAAGTGTTGTCTTGCAACAACTTTATTTAGAAGTTTTATTTTGGTGCTTGGCTTTCACTATGCAGTCATTGTTCATCAAAGAGAGAAGACTGTTCTTTTGATCAGAAAGTGAAAGCAAAGAAATGAAAGTAGCTGATGTCCATTCATTAGTTTTTAACATTCAGCTTGAACAGTCATACACAACTTTGTAATGTTGCCAACAGCCAAGTGTCAGCTTTAGGCTCAGAATCTACTGCTGTTTGACCGAATCATTTCATAAAACTGCCAAGACTCTCAAAGAAAGATAAGCATGTTTCTTTCTTTCTTTCTTTCTTTCCTCCATAATTTCTTTGATCAATGTTTGATAATTAAATGATGAAGTATTATTGTGTTGAAAATAATGTGAGGTTTTAACGCAAACTAAATTGATTTTGATCATTATGGGATTAAAGGACGTTGAAGATTCATTTTCAGATGTAACCATATTAGCTGTGGGTTGAATGCAGAAGACTTAATTATGTGAATATTCTAGTTGAAATCAAACCAGCCACAAGACTCAACAGGTAAAAGATGTGTGCACCCTCATTATTCCAATTGGAGATACACAATAACATCAAGCTTGAGATTGTATTCCCAAATTGAAACATTTTTCTTTTATAATTACTACAATGTCTTACGGTTAATACAATGATTACCATAGAATAAATTCTAATTAGAATGAGTGATGATCAAATGGTAGAATTAAGAGTTTGCCACTGAATTGGGACTCCATATAGAAAAACATGAAGCTTTTGAAGATTGTTTTATTTTTTTTTTGTTGTTTTTTTTTTTAAGTATATAATAAATTATTGAAACAATTAGAAAGTTTTGTTATCTTCAAAAAAAGAAAATGAAAAAAATCTTTACAACCAAATTTGATAATCACAAGCAAAAACCATCATTGCACTCGGCAGTATCCACTCACATCTGGAAATCAGGATTGTCATATTCTCTTATTCCCTTTCTCCCCTTTGCTGGCAGTGATGGAGATGGCTGTGAAAGCCCAGCCTACTCTTGAAGAGTCATGAGCAGGATTCACAGAGGTGTGTTGGGGGTGGACTACACACAATATCTATATACACATTGGCTGTTGCACTTGTATCTGACTAAATTTTAGTTCATATTATCCACAGTTTTTAAATACTGTATGCATGCAAAGTTTTTCTACATCTATCAGAATAGTCCATTTTATAGATATTGATAATTCACATATCTCTATGTAATGGACTCTTCTAACAATATATTATAAATAGAATTTTGTGTTATTTTAAACTCAGCAAATAAAATACCATAATTGTGCATGTTACTGAAAAAATATATAGGATGAGCCCAGAGTATAAATTGCAAATTGGAGATACCAAAAGCAAACAAGTACAAAAATTTAAATACCTAGGAACTGTTCTAGCAGGGGACAGAAAGTATGACACTGAAATCTGAAGGCATATTGGGTTAGCCAAAGCTGCAGCCCAAAAGCTAAGCAAAGTCCTAACAAATAGAAAACCTTTGCTAGAAAGTGTACTAAACTGTTATGTGATATTTGCCCTCCTGTATGGCAGTAAGTGCTGAACAATCTCCTCAAAGATGAAGAAGAGACTTGAACCAACAGAAATGTGGCTCTACAGAAGGATGCTGAGGATACCATGGACTGAATATGTGAGCAAAGACAAAATTTTAGAGGAAATGGAAACAAAAAGTAAACTTATCAAGAAGAGACAGTTGAAATTTCTAGGGCATGTAATGAGGAAAGAGGGCTTGGAAAATCTGATATCCACAAGACATATTTAAGGCAAGAGGAACAGGTAAACAATGCATAGCATACTTAGTGAGCTTGAGTAAATAGATGGCAGAACAGGGTTTAGGAGAAATAACAGACAAAATTTATTAAGAGCTACAAGGGTCTGGAAGGTGTGGAGAGCCATGATTACCTATGTCTTGAGGGGTCATGGCACATAAATAAGATATATATGAATAAAGACTAAAGGAAAACTTATCTTAGCCAACACGTTTTATCCTCTGACGCACTTTATCAAGGCAAATAATTTGTTCATATTGGCATTTTACAAATATATTTTTAGTTATATGTGAATTTTTACACACACATGGAGATATATATATATATATATATATATATATATGTGTGTGTGTGTGTGTCTAATTTGGCAGCAACTTTTCTTTTAAACATGTAGCATTGAATGTTAAAGACAACATAGTCTTGCATATTTTCTTTTGAATTTTCTCATATTCTCTAAAGCGCTAGGTCATCGTATGGACAATACATATTTCGAAATCATTTTCAAATAAAAAGTCTCATTAGAGAATGAGAAAATTCAAAAGAAAATATGCAAGACTATGTTGTCTTTAACATTCAATACTACATATATATATATATATATATATATATATATAATTAGTAGGGTGTGAACCGGATGATAGACAACCTATCTATTCCTTTTATCTGATAGCTGATTCAGTGTAGTGTAATTTAACAGATATCTGAAGTAAGACTGTTGTACTTTTCAAGCTCTTTTAAATACTTGTTGAGTTTTTGCTAATGTTTCTATGAAATGAACATTTGATTTTGATTCAGATCAAAAAGAAAAGGGCCAAAAAATTTTATGGTCTTGCATTCCATCCTGAATATTTGGTAATATTTGGTATTCACTCCCATATCATAACCTCAAGGAAGGAAAAATGATTTGGGAAGAAAAAGATAATTGTTGGTTTCATCTATGTGCTGTGTCTCTTCTTACATAGGCAATCATGGCTCTCCACAATTTACTATCCTTTGTAGCTCTTAATAAGTTTTACCTTTTTTCTATCTTTCCTAATCCTTGTTCAGCCATCCATTCACACAAGCCCATTCAGTAGGTTATGTGCTGCTTTCCTCTGTCTGTTCAGCCTTCAATGAGTCCTGTAAGTCAAATTTTCTAAGCCCTCTTTCCTCATGTGCCCTAAGAATTTCGGCTATCTCCTTCTGATGTTAAGTATAAGTCAACTTCTTTGTTGCTCATATATTCAGTCCATGGTATTCTCAGCATCTTTCTGTAGAACCAGATTTCTGTTGCTTCCAGTTTTTTCTTCATCTGTGATAATATTGTCTAGTATTCAGTGTTATATAAGTGGCCCAATATTACAAGTACTTTCTTCTTTGTTTCTAACAAAATTTTCCTGTTTTTTAATACTTTGCTTAGCTTTTGGAAGGCATGTTTTGCTATTCCAACGTTCTTTCTGATTTCTGTCGCACTTTCCATCTTATGTTAAAACACTTTCCAGATATTTAAATTTGTTATACTTGTTTGATTATTAGTTTATCCAATCCAAAAGTATCCATTGTGTGATGGTTGTCAGAAGTTTCTCTCAACGAAACAATTTATGAACATAAGTAAAAAAAAAAAACAAACAAAAAATATTATTGGCAAATTTATCATATTATGTGAAATCTATTGATTTCAACACTTATATATGTTATCTCCTCCCTCGACTCCAGCAGGAAAAAAAAAAATTGTTTGTTTCTAAAATACTAGAATTGTCAAATGCCACCCTGAAAATGTAGATCTGCAATGTTGCACACAGAGTGGATTACAGAGTTCACCAGTTGAAAACATTGCCAGGAAAAATAATGGTGAGAGAAAGTCCAGATAAATTAATGAATAACTGCAATCAATTTTTGTTCACAAAAACAAGTCTTTTTTGCACTTGTTCTTAATTAATCTTTGATTTAATTTTGGAGGGTTTTTATTTTTCTCATTAAATTATAATTTCTGTATGCTCTGGAGAAATTATTGGTTTATAGGGAGTGTCTCTTAATTTCTGTCAAACAACATATTTGAAATAGTTATTAAATTCTGCGCCATGTTGATTGAACTGAAACGCTATTAATTTATTCATAAAAGGAAATGACTGCTGTTGATATTCAAGATTATTTTTTTTAAGCATTTCTTCCAAATTATTTTCCTCCTCTTCCTGCAGTTGAGTATGACATAAAAAAAAATGGAAGTGTTTCAATTAAAGTATCATTTCTTTTGTTTTTTTTTTAATATGAAAAATATT
>OZ038484.1:123353761-123641261 GCA_964036315.1 Acanthosepion esculentum | reverse complement strand
CACTCCCCATCCATCAGGCTAGGATCAAAGTGTAATATCTGTTCTCATCTTTAATGGTAATATTAGCCATTTCCTTGTAAGGAAACATTCAGCATTCATTGACCAAACAGCCACTCAAGTTACACATTTATTCACTCGTTGGGATCAAAGCATATTATCTGTTCTCATTTCTAATAGTTATGGAAATCTTAGCCATTTCCTTATAAAGAAACATTTAGCATTCATTGACTGAGCATCCAGTGCTACTTTTGGTTGAAATATATAAAATTTTTCTATTAAAACAATTTTTCAAGTCCAGTAACTGTTATTACTCTTTCCAGTATTGATGTGGGCTTCCTTCCTAACCTTTTGCTTAAAATAGTGCAGACTATTAACATTTTGATTAAGCACTTAGTAAAGTAAGGTATCTAAATAGGAGAATAATTTCAGCAGCTTGTGGCTGTGTAAATGCTGAACAATTTGTGCAAAAATCAGTGAAAACATTCTCTCTGAATATATGTACAAGGATACAAACCATAATAGAATAAATTAGAAGTAAGAAATAAGTTAACAAAAAAGTATTTTATTTAAGGTTTTGATGATAATCTGAGCCCGTTTCATTTATTTTATTATTTTTTTTACTTTATTACTAACTGAAATATCGATCTGAGTTTTGAACTTGGTGGTGGTGATATTTGATTCAAGAATTATTAAAAAAAAAATGGTTTTAATTATCATTTTTAATGAAATTCTCATTCTGTGTGCTGTCATGGAATCGTAGTTTACCAAACAAAGTTTCCATAACTTGACCTCACAAGGTGATAGATAAATTGATAAAAGTTAATCATATTTAAATTTTGGGTTAATGGAAAGTCTAAAAATATATATCAAATAACCACGTCACCTTGAAAAATATTAGGGTGTCAAAAAGTCTAGTTATGTTAAGAAAAAGAAAAAAAAAAAGACTGTTTTTATACTTGTTATTCTTGGATCTTTGACAGATCAATGATTTATGGATGAAAATAGTCTTTAGTTTTTAAAGTCGGTGACTATTTGCATGAGTTTAGCTGAGAAAGTAAGCTGTGTTAAAAGGTAATTATATTGCTTGAGTAAGTAAAATCTGAGTTTATCAAAAATTGTTCAGTTTAAAAGATACTAATCTTTGTTTTTCTATTCAGGATGGTCTCACTAACGCTTGTACTGCTCTTGGATGTAACAGCATGCATCTAGCAAGCCTTACATAAAGCCAAACACATTTGGTGTATAAATGTAGTTCATGACTTTCTTTATTTTGGTAGTACTCTATCAAGTACATACTGAACAGATTGTGAAGTTTCAAGGATGATCCAAAGAGCCATTTATGCTTTCAGTAAGTTGGAACAATTACTATGGAGATATTGTGGAATTTTGAAAGTGGCCAAGATCAAAGTATACTATGCTTGTGCCTTAATATTGTTGTGAAATGTGGGTTGTCTATTGCAATCACTTGAAGCAGCATGAGCACTTTATCAACAATGTTTGTGCCAAATATTTGGCATCAGCTGGAGAATGCACCTTTGCTCAAGCAATTTTATGTTGCTAAGTTAATGCAACAGTAATGAAGTAACAATTCACAAATTTTCTGTATTGGAGTGGTCATGTTGCTTGCATGAGTGGTAAACGGATTCTTAAGAAGGTTTTGTATGAAGAGCTTGTTAACAGAAAGTGACTAGCACATAAGCCAAAGAAGCATTATAAAGATGACCTGAAAGAATCACTGAACCGTGTCCATATGACTGATTAACAAAAATGATAAATAGTTAAAATGATGTGTCTGAAAAGATTGTGATGTGGAACTTCCAGAGCATATAGGTGACAGGCATGATTTCACCTGTGCTGTTTTTGGTAGGCTTTGCTTGCATAAAACATGAAAATACAGAGTACCAACTAACTATGAAGTAGCACTAAATATTAACAATTCCTGTTACATTTGTGGAAAAGTGTGGAAGTCAGCTGGTGGCCTAAAAAGTTTCACAAACATTTACAAAAATAAATCTAATGACAACAAAATTTGTGTCTTTTGCCTGTCAACATTGTCGTGGTGGTTCTAAAAGTTTGGTTTAAAGAACCAGGTCCCTTCAAGGCACTACTGAGTCTGACAATGTTATCTTGAAATGGTCATATTTGATGTCAAGGTAGTAGCCATAATATATAGGATAGGGTTGAATGGATAAGCAAATTAATCAATTACCATTTAATCAGTCTGAAATCAACCAATTTTCTGGAAGATGGACAGTCATTTGAAAATTATTTTCATGAATGTCTTCTGAGTTTTCAAGTTGGGCCATTTTTTGATTACAAGATTTTTAGGCATGACAAATGTAAAAAAAAAAAATTTTTTTTTTGATAGAAGATTTTAAAAGCTTGAAATGTTATATACTGTGCATAAATTTCACATTTATCACTAAGCTGTCTATTGGACTAGATTTAAACATTAAGCAAAGTAAGTATATACCTTTAGGCCGTAAGCAGCTGAGGGCATCAAAAAGAAAGCACCAGTGGTTTAGTAACCAAATTATATCTGCAATAAAAGATACCATTCCTGGCTTGAATCTAACTTTATAGCAATGGACCTTTTTTAAAAAAAAAGAAAAAAATTAGACCACTTTTTAAAAAAAATTTACTCTCAATATAGATTGGCAAAATAACAAAGTTAATAAAATAGAATTAATTTAAATAATAATCTTTTATGTTTAAGATAACGGATGTTTCTTAAGCCAAAGATGAAATTTCTGTAATGTAATAAACAAGGATGACCCAGTATGAAAGTTTCATGTTAAATACAATCTTTAAACATGAAACTCGTACTATCGATGTAAGGTAATATGTATATTAATATATACTTCATAGTACTGTAACACTGCATTGAGCACTGTTTTGTTAGCACCAAAAATTAAATATTTATTTGCAAATTTATATATGCACTTGATCGCACACATGTATGTTTGCTTATATCTATATTTAGTTATTTAATTCAGTTATATATATATATATATATATATATATATATATATATATGAGATACTTCCACTAATTCGCTCTTTTTTGCTGAAAAAAACAAAACAAAAAAACAGAACATGATGAAAAAAGGCCTAAAATTAACAAAAAGTCAAAATGTTTGTTATTATTAAGAGGAAAGACCAAAGTATTTTTTATTATCTATTAAGTTTTTAATCCTTTCTAGCATGTTCGAAATTTTGGTTAAAAATCTTATTTTTTTTATTTTATTTTTTTTTTACTCAGCGTTCAACATTATATTTACAATTAGTGTTTTTTCACTTTTTTCAGGAGAAAAACATATTAATTTGGAAATTCTTGCAAAAATCAAATAATTGTTGGATCTTAATGAAACTTTCAGGACTTATTCACAAATCAATGAAATTATTATTTCTTTTTTTCCTTTTATAAAATCTTGGTAAAAAAATTTTTTTTTTTTTTTTTTTTTTACATGTAACCCCCCCCACACACACACACCTTAATTTCATTAGATTTTCAGAAATTAAATTTCAATCTCAAAAATTGTTTTATTATTTAAAAGCAGGACTCCTTGGTGAATTTAAGTCATCATTTTTTTTTTTTGTAAAACAGGACACTGTTACCAAAAATCTGCTCTGAATTATAAAATAAAAAATGCATTAAATCTGTGACATTATTTAATTAGAAAAGCTTTTAATTGCTTCTATAAATAAGATTTATTAAGGACACTACTGTCTTAAGAAAAAAATTTTTTTTGATGAATAATGAATTTTTACAAGAATTGTTTTTTCTTTTTTTTTTTAATTTTAATTATAATAATTTATATTATAAATCATTTAAAATTCTGCATTACTTCAATCCAATTAAGTGATATTATTATTAAGTGAAAGCTATTTTTATGAATCAAAAATTGAAAAGCTCAATAAAATTGTTTACACCCAATATTTAAAAAAATTTAATTTTTTGTATGTATATAAAATATTATGTAACATGTCTGTTTGAAAGTATGGTTGGCCATACATGACATAATCAGAAAACAAGAGCAATGAATATAGTAAATTTACTGGCCAATTTTGTGATAGCAACCAAAAAGTTGAGATCCCATTAATATAATTTCTATTTGAAATACACCAGAATATTTTGTTTACTGGAAATAGTAAATTTAATCATTTAGCTTTCAATTAAAGCTAAAATGAAAGCTTCAAGAATGCTTTTTCATTTTAAAAAATTCATTTTAAACCTTAGGTATTGAAACTGAGTGGAGGCACCTTTGGGGTGTGTGTATGTATGTATGTATATATGTGTGTGTGTGTGTGTGTGTGTGTGTGTATATATATATATATAATATATATATATGTAAGCAAATGTGTGGATGTAGATCCGACGGTATGATGAAAATGTGGAAAAGACAAAGCAAAATCCGAATATGTGAGTTTACTGTTTTTATTTTGTTTTTGTTTTTGTTATTCTGTCGACGTCAGACGTTTCGGTCAAATAGACCTTGAAATTTTCAATCTGAGGAATTTGGATTGAATCTCGGTCCTAAGGAAATAAATTATAATCATGTAACCTTAAAGTTGTCTGCTTCTTAATAATAATAATAATTAATGTTTGCTCTGTTCTTACATTGGGCTCTCTGGATTATGTCTTCCTTGGAATTATCCATACAGATTACCAAACAATGTCATTAACTCTCTCTCTCTCTTTCTATATTCACACACACACACACACACACACACACACACACACACACACACACACACACATATATATAAGGCTGAAAGAATTTCAAGAGATAAAAAAATAACGATAATAAAAATATTTATTTTATATTATTAGGCCTTGAAACTTTTTAATCATTTCACCCAAACAAGGCAATAAAGCCACTAAGATGCAAAGAGTTACTGAGTGTGAGAGAATATGAAAAAGAAAACTATGAGAGAGAGAGAGAGAGCACAATAGAATAGGTATTAAGAAGACAGCAGGTAACAATTGACATCGAATTTAAATTTTTCAAAGTCGAACTTGACTGGGAAGCAAGAAGCCAGAAGAGTTCCACAAGTGAGAAGTGCAAGAGAAAAAACTGTTAGTATAGAACTTACGATTATATCTAGCCATTTCAACTGTAAAAGGATGAGACCTTGATGCCAATCTAGTACTGAAAGTTGGTTCGCTGTATTGTGCTAGACAATTTTTCTTGACATAATCTATCTTATAAAGACGACAAAACAAAACTGGTCTCCCTTAATCATCTGAGAAACCCTCTTCTACATTCCGTCAGCATGGCTGATGCTAACCTCCAGGAGAGTGATTTGTACTTTCTAATGTTCTATTAGATTATATTAAATTAATTGCTAGGTCTGCTCCTAGGAAAGTTGGTTCACTGTGTCATACTAGACAATTTTTATATCCAGAATCTACCTTATATATTTATAAGTCTACCAACTTTTCTAGCAGCAGACTTAGCAATTGATTTAATATTGAATCTTTCCATTTCAAGCCAGTAGAAAACATTAGCTCAAAAAGGTGCAACAAGTTTTTACTATAGACTTTACTATCATATATAGGTGGGTATGTGTATATATGTACACTGTCTTATTAAAGTCATTGTTTTCACAATATAATTAACCAGTTAATTTTCATAAAATTTTCAGGATATATTTCTATCATGATTAGACCATATGAATTTGTAAATTTCAACATGTATAGAGGGCCACTTGTATTCGAGGATACCCATCTACTAGGGTGGCTAGCCAATCCCTGTTGCAGACGCTTGCTCAGGCGCATTTGTGCTTATTCAACACCCACAGAGCAAACCTGTGGTTTATACTGCAACTATGCTGAGCACACCTTAGAGTTCAACAATTTGAACAAGGCCAGCACGCTCAGGCCCTCGGCCACGATGACTTGTGACTTTGTGCTAGCACAGTTATCAACAGCCCCCAAGGGTTCTGCCTACCCAATTTCACTCACAAGGCTTGGGTCAACCCGTGGTACGGTTTTTCAGGCACTTTCTGACAAATCGACTATGGTGAGATTCAAACCCAGGTCTCATGGTCAGAATATGAACGTTCTAACCACTTGGCCACATGCCCAACATAGATATCTTTTTATTAAATAATATTTAATATAACATGTTTGATGGTGATATTTGATTTCTATTATGCAACTTCAGAGTTCTTCATATTATAAATGATAGATATTTATTTTTTTAATTTCAGGTATATAAAGGCCACCATGGGTCATAAGAAAGATATAACCAAGAGAGAAATAAGATATTGTAAAGTTATTGATTGATTGATGTGAACACAATGTTGGAAATTGGAAAACAAATTTGAACAGATCATAGAACAATCAAAAGAGAAATTGCAAACATTGGCAAGATAAGAACAAGAAAAAAAATAGCTCCAAGAATATTAAAAAAAACATATTGGAGCAAAATTAAAAAGGTAATAAACAAGAAAAATGGATTGACTAGCACAAAAATATTTGAAATTGGTGTTACGAATGTAAACAGAGAGAAAATGTGAAATTTTAAGTATTGGCTAAAGTTATGAAAGCTAAAGAATATATTCATGTAAGACAATATGCTTTATGTTGTGCAACTGTGACTATTGCCCACCTTACCAAAAAGATTACAGATATTAATTTAATAGTAAACTTGGGCTTCATCATTAAAAGAGATGAATATGAGAATGACAAACAATATCCAGTTCAAAGAACTCTGGAAAGCAATAAAAACTGCCACAAAATTAAAGTTGAAACAATAGAAAAGTTAAGAAAATCATTGAATGTCTTGGAGACTGTATTAAAATGTAAAATAATAAAAAGATAATATATTCAGGTGTGTAGGATATTGTGTGAATCAAATATGTTTCTGTCTATATTTCTGAGATGAGGTATTATGTACACTATTTACATTATTCGGACTATTGTCCTCATCTTTGTCACCATGTTTATAACATTTCGGCCGTTGTACACTCTGGCCTTCTTCAGGTGGTTGGAATGTCGAACAGAACCCTTTATTTTTGCTCACTGGGTGTTCTAGTTCCACATGCCATGTCTAATATCTCCTGTTAATTCCCCTCTGAAACTTCTCCACTGCCTTAACCAGGTATTGAACTCCCACTCTTTGGGTTCTGTCACTGGATCTAACTAACACCTTTACCCACAATGCCATATCTCCTTGAGGAATGTGGAACTAGAGCAGTCTACCCCAGTGAGTGAAATAAAGGGTTCAGTTTGACATTCCAACCACCTGAAGAAGGCTGGAGCGTACAATGACCGAAACGTTGTGATAAACATGGCGGCCAAGATGAGGACAAGTCTGAATAATGTAAATAGTGAAAATGTGTTTCTATAGCCTATATATTTTGGATTTATTTATAAGTAACAATTTATGCTGACCTAACAGCCCCAGAACAAGTTATCAATATTTTTAATAAGAATAGATATTGTGAGTTGAATTTCATTTATTTTTGATGACAACATCTGTTTTGTACATATAACAATTGTTTACATCAGATATCAGTCACTTGGGGTTTTTTTTTTCTATTTAAGAAGAGAGGAATAAAATTATAGTTTGTTTATCTACATAAAAATATATATTAAAAGGATTTGATATTACTATTCATGTTCTCAGATAATTTTATTGATGTTTAGAGTTTAATTTCTTAATAAAATATCAGTTTGTTGAAATCAATTATATAGTCAGCACTAACTTGTATTTTCTCTTTTTTTTTTTCTTCCTTCATTTCACACCAAGTAAGGCAATAAAACCACTAAGACATAAGGGATTACTGAGTGTGGAATATAATATAAGAAAAAAATGAAAAACATTAAAATGTGAGAATAATAAAAGAACCAGAATTAAGAAGATCGAAGATAACAATTGATTTTGAATTTAAATTTTTGAAAATGAAACTTGATTGGAAAGCAAGAAGTCGAAAGAGACTTCTACAAGCAAGAAGTGGAAGAAAAGAAACTATTAGAACATCTAGCCATGAGGGACTTATACTGCTTTAATTTTGAATACACAAACTTAATGTACTTTTCAAAATATAACATTAAAAAATTAACATTTGAAAGAGTAGTTAGTCATATAACAATGAAATGTTTATCTCCATTCTATATTTCTGTTATGCTATCAGAAGTCTAGTTTGTGTAGTCATATTGATAGCTTATAAATTACTTCTTTTCTATGTTTTGCTTCGTGCATTAATACAGATTAATATTACGCAGATGTATGTAATAAAAGTTCTATTCTGTCAGTAACACATGCCCTGTCCTCCTGGACAATGCTTTTTTTCATCATTATACCCCCAGACAAAGATGAAAGAATGCTTTTATTTTATCAATGGACTTACTCATTTTCACAAAAAGAAAATGACTTCTCATTTTGACTTTCCCAAAATATTAAACATGTGCAAAAATTTCCATTTAAGGTAAATATTATTAAAGACAACAGACATTTTGTATTGATTAATTTTAATAATCGACTTTTAATATTGACAGATAACCATTCTCAGACAAGGAGGAAATTCCATCAGAAATTGACCGATGTTCATTGCGTAAAAAATGTACAAGAAATATGGTTCAAGCTTTTAACTCTCATAAGCCATTATCAGGATAGGTAGAGACTTTTGGAGAACTTTGTAGAACTAGTGAGTGTTGTGATATAAGCCAGGTGTGAAATATGGGGACATGGGCTCTTAAGTTATAATTGTTTTTATTTATTGATAGCTGTTTTTGTTGTATGAGTATTGCTCTAAGGATCATGAGTCTGTTTTTACTCTTTGAATTTGCTAGTATTTTTGTATTGTTGGTGAGTAGGTGTCTAATGTTACTATGATCCATATGCTGCTTATTAATGACTATTTTTAGTTTTCAAAAATGAGCCCTGGAAACTTTTGCAAACACCTTATAGTTTTCCTGAATAGGTTTAATTTTGCTCTGGATTCAGTTTATTTTTATATTGAAAGTGATTATCGTACTGTATGTATTTATGTGTGTGTGTGTAATATATATATTTGTGTGTGTGTGTGAGAACATGGCCACAATATACTGACTGTGTTCAGCTGAACATGCCATCTGACGAGACCTTGGCGGTTGAAACCGTGGTAATGTTCTGGTCAGTGTTCTTATCTTTATATATATATATATATATATATATATATATATATATTGTTTAGTAAGGTTTTTTGAGTTTGCAGGCCGGTAGATGGAATAAATATTGTTCAAAATAAAGTGGAGCATTTGCTCAAATATTTTTGAAGAAAGAAAAATATGTCAGATTTAAAAATTAAAAAAAAAAAAAAATGGATTTTTTCTTTATTACTATAAACGTTAGTTTTAGTGGGTACATGTATTTGAGTTGATATACCTGTCTTTTTTTTTTTTTTTTTTTCTTAAACAGTGAAATTAACAACCAGTCTAGATTAACTGTTTAAGAAAATAAAACAAGAAAACAAAAAAAAATAACCATAGATAGCAACTCAAATAAGTGTATCCAATAAAAATAATTTTTTAAAGAAATGTTGGATAAAAAAATCCAAATAAAGATATATATATATATAATTAATACAAATATCAAATTTGTCAATTAGCTGATTCATGTTATTCCTGACTCTAGAGATTTGTAGACACACTTTCCAGTAATCACTCAGTTCACTAGTCAGGAGATACCAGCTATATATATATATATATATATATATATATATATATATATATATATATATATATATATATATATATATATATATAATGTGGACACTGATATTTGAAAGAGACACGCCCATTTTTGTTTTAAACAGTATGTATTATGTCCATTGAACACTGTATTCAAGAAATCTTAATAAAGAAAATATGTTATCTGGTTGGGGTCGAACTGGCACTAACGTTTGAGATATAGAAATGTCATTGCAAGTTTTGGGATTCTATGCCCAAATAGATTTCTCACACCAGAAATTCTCTCTCACTCACACACACATACACAAAAGATTTGTTCACTGTCTCTTGTGTATGCTTGATCTTCAATCAGCTTGTTAGAGGGTGGTCAGCATCTTTCATCAGTTGAGCCACATTGCCAATCCTTTCTATCTTGTGCAAGTCATAGACTCTCTTTGAACTTCTTTGGAGTGACAATCCTATTAATGCTTCTCCTCCTGTCATTGCTCTCATCTGTTCATAAACTTATGACTCAGTGTATTTCTTATTGATAACACATATCTATTTGCTTAATTTGATTAATTTTTTTTTAGCTTTGTGACTTTAAAAAGAAAAATTTTTTTAAAAATCTTTTATAGCAGAAAAAGATGTATAAATGTATAAATTATATTTGGACCTGAATTCATTAAACTAAAATCATGTAAAGATTTAAAAAAAAAAAAAAAAAAAATCACTGTTATGATATTGATCCCTTAACAGTCAATGATTCGGCAGCATGCTTAGGAAGGAGATGAAGTCCAGAAATCAACAGAAAAGCGGTGGAACTGTTAAAAAAAAAAAAAAATTAATTTTTTTTTTTTTTTTTTTTTTTTTTTTAAGATGAGAAAGAGAATAATAAGGAATAAAAAAAGTTATAGATTGTGTATAAGATGTAGATTTGTATAGATATATAATTGTACATGGTAAAAAAACTTAAGATCTTTTGTTTAGGAAGTAATGGAGTCAGAAGTTGTTTATCAATTTCAGTTTCTCTACTTTTGTTTGCATTAGTTTGTGCCAATGAAAGTATAAAGGTTCTCTCCCTCTCCCATTTTCTATCTCTCTCTCCCGCCTTCTCCCTCTCTCTCTCTCTCCCGCCTTCTCCCTCCCTCTCTCTCTCCCGCCTTCTCCCTCCCTCTCTCTCTCTCTCCCGCCTTCTCCCTCTCTCTCTCTCCCGCCTTCTCCCTCTCTCTCTCTCTCCCGCCTTCTCCCTCTCTCTCTCTCTCCCGCCTTCTCCCTCTCTCTCTCTCTCCCGCCTTCTCCCTCTCTCTCTCTCTCCCGCCTTCTCCCTCTCTCTCTCTCTCCCGCCTTCTCCCTCTCTCTCTCTCCCGCCTTCTCTCTCTCTCTCTCTCCCGCCTTCTCTCTCTCCCGCCTTCTCCCTCTCTCTCTCTCTCCCGCCTTCTCCCTCTCTCTCTCCCTCCCTCCTTCTCCCTCTCTCTTTCTCCCTCTCTCTCCCTCCCTCCTTCTCCCTCTCTCTCTCCCTCCCTCCTTCTCCCTCTCTCTCTCCCTCCCTCCTTCTCCCTCTCTTTCTCCCTCTTTCTCCCTTTCTCCCTCTTTCTCCCTTTCTCCCTCCTTCTCTCTCTCCCTCCCACCTTCTCCCACTCCTCTATTTATTTCTCTCCCCCTCTCTTTCTCCCTCCCCCTCTCTTTCTCCCTCTCCTCTCTCTCCCTCCCTCCCTCCATTCCTCTCTCTTTCTCCCTCCCTCCATTCCTCTCTCTTTCTCCCTCCCTCCATTCCTCTCTCTTTCTCCCTCCCTCCCTCCCTCTCTCTTTCTCCCTCCCTCCTCTCCCCTCTATTTATCTTGCTCAGATTTCTTGGTAATTCTCCACATGTTATTATATAAATTGTATACACTTACCGTACTTTGTCAGTCTCAAACCAGGGAAGTTTTCAGTTATTATGATAGGTTTAGTTTTCTTGTATAATAAAGTGTTTTCATGACTCAACACCCTTTAAGATTATGGACTGAACCACACGTGCATGCACACACACACACACACACACACACACAGATGCTTTGTATCAGCAGGCAGTCAGCCTTCACCACCCTGGACATATGGCAAAAATATATCATTTTCAATTATTATGATGGTAATAAAAAAAGAACTGAAACTTGAGTTTGTTTTGCAATTTGTGTTATCATTTCTTTGTTCTTATTTATTTAATTTTTTTAAAGTCATCCAATCTCAGTAAAATTCCTTATTCAGAAACTTGTATCAATATCACAAAATAATTATATTTCCTGTGTAGAAAAACAGGAAATACAATTAACAAAGTAATATAGATGTCCTCATCCCAATTATCTTTGAGGCTTGCAATGTCATAGAAAGAAAAATTAGTTTTGTACACTAGAATTTATGTACCAGCAATAACCAGTTCAGTGTATTAAGGAAATAGTTTTGACTAGCAATTATTCAAAAGTTGTTATTTTAAAGTAATATCAATTTGTTTAAAAATTAATAAGTCTCTACATGATTAATATCGGAGAACGTAGAAAAGATTTGATTCATGTAAAGCAACAATTGGCTGGCAGGTGTTACAAAAATATCTGGTATTAGACAATATCAAGACATATTTTGTGTCATGCTGAAAATGCTAAAGATTTTATAGCAGTTAACATTCTGTATATTTTTATCTAATTCAAGCATTTGATAACATTTTGAAAAATCCTTTTTTTTTTTTTTTTTTTTCCTCAGCAACTCTAACTTTGGATGGGGTCAAATTTTTGAATTAGTTTAATGTTTGGCTGTATTTAATAGAAGGTCAATTCTTGATAAATAGAAATGTGAGTTTTGATTATTGTCTTCTTAGAACTGACCTCTTTAAATAATTTTCATGTAATTTCTATACTAATCTTGTGAGGTAGAACAAAAAAGCTCATTTACTCTGATTTTTGTGGAAGAGACATCACTAGATTGAATTAACTTGCACAACATTTCCACAAGCATGGACAGTGGAATGAGAACAATCTACTCATGGATTGAATAATGGGTTAAATTTTGAAATACTTGCAAAGTTACCAAATCCAACAGACACTTGAAGAAGACTAGCCAAACTTGGTAGAAACTAAAATAAGGACACTTGTCGGAATAAATCAATGTATTATGATAATAATAATAATTTTTCCTTCCCAAAATTCTGACAAGCATTACTGAGAAGTTTATTTATTTTTGTTTATTGGAATGAAAATTATCTTGAAGATTTGATCCTGCAGCAATTGTTTCTAAGAAGACATTTGGCTTCTTTGAAAAAAAAAATTATATATTCTTTATTATTTTTAAATAGTAACTTATGATTTTATTTATTTATATATATATATATATATATATATATATATATATTACTTCTGGCTTTGGGCAAGATTACAGTGACTTTAAAAAGATCACAAATAAAAATACTATAACAAGCATATATATATATATGTACTCATTTTTGTGTGTTCATTTTGAAGAATTACTTTTTTATGTTTCACAAAAGTATAAGAAATATCAACAAGTTTCCTCATTCCATAGAAATAGCTTCAATATGATCAGCCTATTCTGTTGTAAGTTTTTTTGTACCTTTTGTCATCGGTAAAATTCGGAATAGGGTATAAATTTTTATCGTGCATGCCTTTTCTCAGGTATCTGTTCCAATGTTTGGAAATCAGTTAAATGTGAACTTTTCAGCATTTTTATATACTCACATATATATGATAAAAGTATAATTTTAAGATTTATGGATAAAAGTGCTCAATATCAGAGATAGAGCACACGTAAATATAAATATAAAAATGGACACTGAGGTCAACACCAAATGGTTGACCTCATATTTGAGTAGATGCTTCATTTATTTATTAAATAGTATATTTATCTATTTTCATCTACCGGCCTGAATATTCAAGAAATCTTAAAGAAAAATGTGTTCTCCAGGAGGATTTGAACTTAAAGGCACAATTCAGAACTTGCTTGCTTGGCAAATCTTCTTTGTGGCCAAGTCAGTTAAGGCACATCAGATCTAAAGAGGGTTTCCCTCTGCCCAGAAAGATGCAGGTTCAAATCCTGTCAGTGAGTGCATATTTTTCCTTATTAAGATTTCTCAAATATTCAGGATGGTAGATGAAAATAAATAAATATACTGTTTAATAAATAAACAAAGCATCTACTCAAATATGAGTATCCACTAAAAATAATGTTTAACATATATATTGTCATCCACAGACAGACTGTTTTGCTGTATCACAGCTCATCAGTGTGGCTAGATGTCTGGTTGCCTCTAGCTAGGATCGAAACCCGACTGAATTGGTGTCAGTCGGAGATTTTACCCCTAAGCCATTGGCACACGGCAGAGAAGAAGATGAATTTAAGCATATTTATTTTTAGATAAACATACAGTGACTGAGAGAACTTGATTTGATTTACTGAAGAGTCATGCATTATTAGCTGTAAGAGTCACTGTTTACAAACACACACTCCTTCCCCAGAGAGCTCAACCAATGGTGGATCCAAAATACTTTTACAAACTTTCAGGAAACGTCAAAACAAGGATAAAAGTCCATGTAAACAAATGTCTGCAAATCCTTCATTTTTGAGTTAAGTTTAAAGAAAGTTTACCATAGATGGTACCATTAGATTAGGTTACATTTGTCTTTCGTGTACATTTGTGGCTAGTCTCTCTTCAATGTTTAACGTGTGTAGTAGTGAGTTAACTAAGAAGTGTTCCATTTAACAACGGCCGGATATTCATATTGTGAGCAGGCAGATATGATTTTTGCATACTGCTGCACGAATGGTAATGGATGCGAGGCTGCACAGTTGTATCAGATTGCATTTCCAGACCGAAGGCAGCTGAGTTGTTGAACTTTTGCTGTTGTTTATTGTCATGTTGCCGAGACAGGATCCATGGTACTACAAACTATGGATTGAGGAAGACCAAGATATGCTTGTACTCCTGACCATGAAGAACACATTCTACAGGTTGTTGGAGACAATTCAGGTATCAGCACATGTCAAGTGTCTCTCGCATGTCGTACATCTCATAGTGCTGCATGGAGAGCAGCTCCTTTATTCGTATCATTTGCAGTGTGTGCAGGATTGTTTGCCCTATGATCCTCGCCACAGGAGAACTTTTGCTGATGGTTTATTGCACAAACTGCCAATGGATAATCAACTGATGGATATATCAAAGTTTGTAAAAGTATTTTTGATACACTCTCTCTCTCTCTCTCTCTCTCTATAATGTATATAAATATATATATATATATAACATCAAATGTTATTTAGGGTTATCCAATGAAAATAGAATTTGAGTGAATAAAAATATTGGTTTAAATATAAATCCATTAATTCATTCATTCATTCATATATATATATATATATATATATATATATATATATATATATGTGTGTATGTGTGTGTGTTGGTGCTTTTATGGAGTTTTTGAAAATGAAAGAATTGGGCAAAAGCTGTTAAATCAATTGTTTATAATAGATGTGTGATTACGATTTTGTTTTGTTGAGAGAGTTACATTAAAAAAAATAAATTGGATAAGTGATTCTCCTTGATATTCTTTCTCTCACACCCACGCACACAGACTATATTTGCCATTCTATATTATGTAGATTCAATAAGGTCATTTTTGTATTTCTTGTATTTACTGTACTTTATCCTGACACCTTAACAGTGGACATAGAGTTCAGTCGCATCATATTAGTCGTATTAATTCAATTTAATATTTTAAAAAAAAAACCAACTTTTTTTTAACAATTCTATGTTTCTGTTTGTTATACAAAATGTTAAAAAAGAAAAAATGTGTGAAAATGTTTGACACACACCTTATACATTAACAAGTTAGTAGTTTCTTAATGACTAATTGTTTTAATGAAATTAGTGGTTGTGATTGGATTTGAAGAGTGAATTTTCTTCTTCAGACTTTGAGTCTTAATTTCATGAATCATTAGAAAAATAAGAACATTATTATTATTGTTTTTCTGAAATGTTAAGAATGTAGTGAAAGATCTTGGATTTTTTTAGAAAAAGATTTTTCTTAGGAAAAAAAAAAATAGCACATACAAATTTTGTGTATAAACATTATTAAATAAGCCAAGGGGGGAAAAAAACAAAAAAAAAATTTTTTACGTCATTAAAATGACATTTCATTTCCTTATTTTTAAGTATATTGATCCAGATTTTGAGAGATCCTGGTTAATCCATAATCTATGCCATTAACAAATATGGCAGTTTTGATTGTATAATTACATAGTAAAATACAATTTCATTTTTTTTTCTCTTAAGATTTAACAATATACACTACATATTTGTGCCTTTTTTTTTTTTTTGCGTGTGTGTTTAGATAAATTTTATCTTTCCAATGAATAAGTTTTACACATTTTCTGAATGTTCACTGAAACTCAATAACACTACCAGAAAAATGTTATCTCTCTCATCTCCCCCCCCCCCCGCTCTTTATATTGAAAGAGATATTTGGCATTTTTTCACATTTGATTTTTCTTCCACCTCCTCCTATTCTTTTTGCTTTTTCTTTTCTATTCATTCTTTCTTCACCTCCTCCCATTTTTTTTTGTCTATACTTCAATTAAAAATCTTTGCTTACTGCTTTTCATTCATTCGACATGCTCTTGAGTTTACAGTTGTTATCAACAAAAGAATTTGAAAAAAGTTGTATTGATAGAAAAGGGATCAAGTTGATGCGTTGCCTGCTGCTGCTGATGGAATGCACAGTGTTAGGTGGAATGACTTGATTTTCATGCAAGTTTGTTTCAAGACTGACTGGGAACAATTAGGGAAGGGGGGGGATACTCAGGACTTGGCTCATCAACCCATTAACAAGCATCAAAAAGATGTGCACATACATACACATACATCTTGTAATTTATAATTATAAGGCTTATGTAAGACTGTATATACATAATTACACTAATGTATATAATATGAATACATAAAACTATAACATCAATGTTATTTTATACAGTTGATCATAAATGCATACTTTTTTTCTGCTTCTTTAGAGGAACCTTAATATACACAGAGTTTCATATTTACATGTACATGTTAGAACTTCTCAATTTAGTCCGGTTGTTGTTAATTTCACTCTTTAGGGAAAATAAAAAATGAAAAAAAAAAGAAAAGGATAGCAACTCAAACATATGTACTGACTTAAAGAGAACAAACAAAACAGTTATAGTAATAAGAAATAATGTACAAATACATAAATAGGAAATTTATGCAAACAATTTTTTTATAAATGACATAAAGTAAATAAATTATTACATAAACTCTCAACAAAAATGTTTCACATTCTGAGATGTTCATGCAGATATTCAGACATATTTAAATATACATCCTTACACTGATAGACAAATATATTTATATATGCACACAAACTAATATCTTTATGGTTACTAAAATCACTGAAAAACAGCAGTACTGTAAAACTTTTACATTTACTGTTTATTTGTGAAAAAAGATTAGAAAATAGAGTTCATAAAAGAAGTGAATCATTGACTAAACACAAATATTTTTTTTTATTGTTGTTGATATTGTTTACAAAATAGATATTTACTTTTTTTATTAATCTACTTTATACAAGTTAAATGACTTTTTTTTTCTTTCTCTTGATTTTTTTTAGTTTTTTTTTAAAAAATTTTATACTCCAGAGAATAAAATTATTTTTTCCTTTTATTTTTCCCATTACACATTCTCGTTCACGGATGATTGTTTTCTGTGTCAATGAAAATTTCTTATGAGGACAATCTACTTAAGTAATGTGTGTGTTTTCCTTACATATATTGCATGAATATGACATACAATAGTTGTGTGCAAATAATTTTTACCGGTATGTTTCAGATATCAAAGATGTTTAAACTAATGTATGTGTATGCATTTGTAATCATAAGGGACTGTTTCTAATATTGTGTGCTTATGTATATATATTTTTTTCTGTATGTGCTTGTCTTTCATGTTTGAGGGGGAATATGTTTGTGTGTGGATGGATTAAAGTGTTTAACGGAAGCTAAATATCCTATGCTACTCCAATTCCTGCACATCTTGGAAAGGGACTCTTCATATTATTATTCTAGGGCCTGGTTGTATTAGAATTCCTGCCACTTTATATTCTTGCTGCTTGTGCTTTGTTTGTTGATGTCCAACTTGCTGCTTGCCTGCTGTACTGTTGTCATTTCAATCTACTACCTCATCCCCACTTCTGGCCTCCTCTTCTACTTGGGAGAAATGGACAACATTGCTACAGAGTCAACTGCACACTGCTGGTACTGCTGCTGCTGCTGCTCTTGTTAAAGTGCTCTGTGTGTGTGTGTGTGTGTGTGTGTGTTTTCCGAAATAGAGAGAGCAAATTCAGTTCTTTATTCTAAAATGATAATGTTTTTCCCTTGTCTAACCTGTTATAAATGTGTGAAGTGATTTTAGTTTCTCTTTTAGAAACTTATTTAACTGCAGTCATGAATTTTTTTCTTCCCTGCAATAATATGGCTATAAGTATTAAAAACTACATTTGTTTATCATTAGGATTTGATTTAGTGAAAAGAAGATAAAAATCTCAGTTGTCGTAACACATAAAGTGAATAGTAATGTATTAGGATGCCTTTTGTATTGTTTTAAATCTTTGCTTTGTAAATAGATGATCAGTATTGCAAGGTATGAATTCTGTTATGGGTGACAATCTTCTCTTAACTTTCTTCAACAATTCTACTTTTTACTCTTTTACCTAACATTATTTCATGGGTCTTTTTTTTTTATGGACAGTACAGATCTTTTTCGTCACTAATACGAAATCGGTTGGCTGCTCTATAGATGTGTCAACATACCTTTAAAAACAGTGATTTTTTTAATAGCATCCACAGTCTATCCATAAAGATATAAATATTGACTCTTGACAATATGTAAATTGTAGCTTTAAAAATATATGTCAAGTGAAAGTGGTTTGATCGTCTTCTCTTTTTATTAATATTCCCTGTGCAATATTGACGAGGGAAAGTCACACTTTATATTACTTAAAATATAGTAATTTACTTAAACTAACATTTCCATTATTAAATTAAGTGCTTTTTTTTTTTTTCTTTTTTTTTTTTTTTGCCTTTCCTTGTTTCTGAGTTTTAAGTAAAATTATAATTGATATCAAACACACAAACAATTTTTTCTTTTCTTTATCACCTGTAACTATTTTCATTGTCCTTCCTAAAATACATTTATGTATACCTCACTAGAATGAAGGAAATTTTATCCTGATTATGGTTAACACTTATTTTGAAGCATTATTATGTTTTGCTTCCATTTCTATTTGCTTTTCTTGTATTATTACATGTTCAAACCAAACAGCTTATTGTTTGGTTTGTACAAGAAAAATATCTCTTTAATAAAATTTTTGTGTAGCTTGTCTTATCAAATTTAGAAAAGCTAATTGTTTTTACTGTGGCTTTCAGTTGCTAGTTATTTAAGTTAGCTGCAACAATTTTCTTTTCAAGTAATTTATTTCTGTATCTTTTTAAGTAATTTATTTCTGTATCTTTTTAAATGGCTTGAATGCAGATAAATGCTATTCCCAAAATAGTGAGTAATTTAACTTGTATTTTTGGTATCTTTGTCTTTGACATAATTGCATTTTTGTTCTTTATAGCTTTTTTTTAAATTTTTTTTTTTAATTAGACTTTTATTACTTAGTCCTGTATTAAAACTTAAACTGCAACATTCATGTCACTGGTGAAATGGTTTTGTATTATGCAAATAAGTTAATTTTAATACTTGCTAAGCTGTTTGTACTAAAGTGCTTTTTAAGGTGGGTGGGGCATAAAATGATTGAATAATTTTGTCTGTTACACTTTAAAGATAGTATATAAAAAATAAAATGTAAGAAAATAAATATACGTATATCTTTAGTGGAATAGTAGTATAAAAGTTTTTTTTTCTCCAGTGTTTGGGTTGAGATGAAAGTTTTTTGTTTTTTTTTGTGGTTTTCTTCTTCAAAATTTTCTAGTATTTTTTTTTTTTTTTTTTCAACACTTTGGTTTAAAATATATTTTGGAAAAAGAAGTTATTTCATTTATTTTTTTGATAACACAAAAACAAAAAAGTTTAAATTTCTTGAAAACTAGAATTTGGAGAGTTTGAATTAATTTATTTGGAGGATGGACATTTTGGGTCCAAAAGAAAAGAAAAATTCAACCTCAGTTTACTTAAGAGATCAAAAGTAGAATAATCAAAGATGAGAGGGGGAAGAAAAGGAAACGTTGAACATTCAGAATATACTGTTTTATTAATATTTAATAAGTTTGGCTTGGTTTAGCAGAGGGCCACAAGTGCTACACAAATGGATTAGCATGACTAAGTTACTATCACTCTTTGCCATGGACCCGAAAGTGCTGTTTTATATCTCGGATACTATATCTATTTGATGATTGAGTCACCAGGCATTGTACAATATAAAAGCAACAAGTTGTTTTGTTGTCATTTTCTCACTCAGCATGATTTTCAGTTTCATCATTTTCTGGTTTCACTTCAGGCAGAATTCTACTTAATCTTTGTTATTCCTCTATTCAATATATAAAGAAAGGTTTTGTCATACTTCAATTTACTCTAGTGTCATCCTGTCCCTTTATTACTTGCTGTAAGCAAAGTTGAGGACCCGTATGTAAGCTGATCACAAAGTTGTGGCATAAAATGCTAAACCTTTGCTACAAAACTAATCTGATTGTGCAGTAAGAACAACTTACTCCTAGAATCTCATGTTCAATTTCATGTTTCTCTTCTCCATCATCACATTTTTTTATGTGTGTGTGTGTGCGTGTGTAATTAGTGTGTACATATAAATAGATCTAGCATGTTTGCGTCTATGTGTAAAGAAAGGTAATATACATTACAAGCAGGTACTATTGCAATTATTTTAACACTGAAGATTTGAAATGGTCTTTCCTTTTAATGTAGCTAATTTAAAGGTACAATCACAACATTTTTAAAGATTAAAAAATAGTTTTGACGTCATTCTGCCTAAATCCTCTAATGAAACTAAGTGACAACCTCTAATATAAAGCTACCATTTAATGACACTTACTTTTACTTACCACAAAAGTATACTTTGTTTTATATTGGGCTAATAGCATTAGATTAATTTCATTGGGCTTACAGCCACATCATGTTGAAACACCAATTCCCATATGATCACTGAAGTTAAGCAACATCAAGCATGGTCAGTACCTAGATGGGTGATTGCTTGAGAATACCAGGTGCTATAAGCTTAGATATGTAGGTGAAGTAATGGATAATGACTCAGAATTGTTAATCAGAAAAATGAGTTCCAATTCCCATTTTCATTATATTCACTTATGTGCAAATACCTATGAGAAAGGTATGACTCCACTTCCCCCCAGCTATGGGTTTATTAGTAAGACTTGGATCACTAAATAATTATTACTCAAAAAAAAAAAAAAATTACAATTTAAATATTTTCTGGCTTTAAATAACCTGAAAATGGTTGATAAGTTGTAAAAAAAACAAAACAATCAAATCATTTCATTGCTTATTTTATAGTAATATATATATATTTTTTTTTTTTTTTGTATTGATCTATATATTTCATGAAGGATTTAAGAAAAAGTGTGTTTTATATATGTATATTATAAATTCATTGATATTTTTCCTAATTACTTTTTAACATTTAATATCAATGTAAAATCTCTAATGAATTTACTGCAAGGGAAAAAATTTGTTACTTTCTCAATTGATAAAATCTTGATAAACCTAAACAGAAATTAGTACAACCTGTAAGACACACACACAGGCACTTACATAATTCCCTATCTGACATCTTAAAAGTGCAAGCATAGATTTCAGATAAGTGATTATGCTTATGTCTTATCACCTATTCAAGATTTATCTTTTTATCTTGAAAATTGTTTAAGCTTCTGAAATTACTGAAGTGGACTTGATTCTAATCTGATTATTGTTTTAACTTGTTTTTTGTTATATTGAATGAAAAAGCACAAAATTAGCCAATAGAATAATTAGTTGCATTTATGTTGCTTTTAAGTTTTTGTGATGAGCAAGACCTGCTCAGTAGAAAGTCAGGTTTACTTTAAGGATGTTTCACATATGCTACAAAATTTTCTATGATGTCTGTCTTTTTTCATTAGAGAAAGAGATAATAACAAGAAGGTTGAACAAATTTTTACACACATTGTAAATATACAAAAATGCCAATCTGTTATACATCGAAATTCTGTGCATTAAGCCACTTCCCAAAATAAAAGGGATGCATGCCTATTTTAAATCGGTTTCAATTTACTTGTGCATATTATTAACCCTAACTTGGAATGGAATATTGGACACTTTACTGCTTTTGCTGTTTACTTGGCTAAGCTAAATCTGGCATGAGCCTGGGGATGGAGCCAGCAAAATATGGAGAAAGAGAGGTGTGTGTGGGGTAATGTATTGCTGCATACACTCTTAGGCCCCATAAAATTTGCTATGTTTATTGGAGCTTTTTACAAGCTAAAATTAGCTCTTTATTATATTTTAGACCTTGTTACAGTGTTCATACTTGAAGTTTTTAAATATTAGCTGTGATGAAAATCTCGTAAAATAAACGAATTGCAGTTTCATTAAATACTTTGTTCATTGATTGGTTCAGCCTTGTTATCATGAATGGAGAGATTTTAGTTTTCCAAAGAGTTACCTTTTCCTGGCACAAATGGTGAAAACGGATAGAGCTTTTCTAATGGGGGGTGCAGACTAATTCCTGAGGTATTTTTCATTTGCTTGAGTTGTTTACTTGACTAAAGTAAATCTGGTACAAGTCTGGAGATAAAACCAGCAGAATATATTTATTTGCATTAGTTGTCTTTTGGGGCAACTGTAGAAATGGGCATTTAGACATATTTGTACTCGGTACATTGCCTAAAAATGTCTAAAAACATCAGGTTCTTTATACCATGTCTAATACTTTGTGCTACTCTTGCTTGAGAGAAGTTACCAGCACAGAGGATTTCAGGAATTAGCTCAGTATTTTCTTATTTATCTCCGTACAAATTTAGTTCCCTGGCCATATGTAGCTGTGAACTTTTCTAAGTATATTGCAAGTTCATGAGGATCTGTCTTCCAGGCAGTACAAGTAGGGTCAGTGTGTACATTCTGATACCTTTTTATAATATGGACGTAACTGAGTAATGTTTGTCTTTTAATTCACATGCAAATGTATATGGATTACAAAGTTTTAAAATACAAAACAAAATAATAATAAAGTTCTTGTTCTGCATTTCATTGCAGTGAAGAAATAGTAAATCCTACTAAAAATGTATATGTCACCATTTCTTTGTATAAATTAGCATCAGCTTAGTTATGAATTAGACTTTTTAAAAGGTGCTAAAGGATTGAAAAAATGGCTTTATGCAAAAGACCAAATATTGTGTGTGTGTGTGTGTGCATATATATATATATATATATATATATATATATATATATATAGAATTTGTGGGTGTAAAATTTTGGGTATAACTAAAAATATATCTGGAGAAGGACAGTATGAATAAAAACCAAAGGAAAACTTATCTTATTTGACATGTTTCATGCTCTGATGTACTTAATCAAGCCAAATGTAAGGATTTTATTTTGAGACAAATTCTTATAAACAAAAAAATAAAAATATTTTTACTTTATCAGAATTTTTTAATTTCAGAAATGCTCATAAATATTCATCAGGCTAAGTGAATTTTATTTAAAATATATAGTACATAAATTAATCCCAAATTAAAATAATATTAATTACATAATAATAAAAAAAATAAGAACAAATTCAACATCTTTTACTCACTTTTGTTTATTAGACATTAAATTACATCACTTAGTTTCCTCCATAAATTACCCTGACTTTACAGTTAGCCTCATGAATATTTATGAGTGTTTCTTAAATTTAAAAATTTTGAAAAGCTAACATTTTTACTTTTGTTTATAAATCCTTGTTGCAAAATAAAATTCTTACATTTGCCTTGATAAAGGCCATCAGATGCTGAAACACATTGGTTAAAATAAATTTTCCTTTTGTCTTTATTCAGACTAATAAATATACATTTTTTCTCACCAGTAGCACAACTCGGTTGTACTATTGGTGAGGAAAAAAAAATGTATATTATTAATATATAAATTATAGCTGTTATTCTACATGAACCACTATTTTATTAGCCCCAGCACTCAATGTGTGATATATATATATATATATATATATATATATATATATATATATATATATATATACACATACAATATAGTTCAAAAGTTTGAGGTGAACCACTGGTAATTTTTTAAATTGGGCCCCAAATTAGTTGTTTATGTACTTTAAATAATAAAAAATTATTATACATGTTTACAAAAAAGTGAGACATGATCTTTTTTATTACAAATTTTATTATGACAAAAAGAGAAAAAAAGCATTTTATGATTAAATTTTGCTCTTGTCAAAATACCCTCCTAGAGCCTTGATTACTGCAGTACAATTTTTTATCATTTGTTGCAAAAGTTTCTCAAAGTATAAGTTTGATAATTGATTCCATTCTCTTTTCAATGACTCTAAGAGCTCATTTTCTATTATTTTTTTTCACTCTTCTGTCGAGTTCCATGCTAATTCGGTAGGTGGGGGTGGATTCAAATTTTTGAATTGTAGTGTGTGCGTGCGTGTGTGTGTGTGTGCGCGCGCGCGCGCGCGCGTGTGTGTATATATATATATATATATATATATATATATTATTTTTCTGGGTAGAAGTTTCTTGTAAGTGAACAAGAAAAGTTATGTTTGAGTCCAGTGAGTATAAATATTGTGTTGATCATTGCATATTATGGAAACATCATGGGAAGGTGACTAAGCAAGATTGGCTAAATATATCATTTGTTGACTACATTTAAAACTACTGATAGAGATTTGATATTTTGGGGGATTTTTTTCCCATGTTTAAAGCTTCTAATATTTTGGATTCTCATTGTTTTTACAGTTATTTATGAGCATTATGCTAATGAAAATATCATTGTTTAGCAATATGTTCCTTGATATATGCACAGATTGTGCTGTGATTGGCAAGGTTGCAGATTAATCTACAGGATAGAGTAGTTGCATATCCAACATATATATTTAATATTTGTCACCTATCTTATGATGTCACTATAATGCATCATTTTTGTCAAGTTTTAAAAGTATTTGATTATTAAAAAAATGGCATGTCTATATAAACTCAATTTTTTTAAAGTAACTAGAAGTATCATTGAAAGGACATTATGACAAATATTCAAATTGTATCTAGATTTATTGAACTCAGATATATATTCTCTTGTATGGGAGAATATATATTAACTTTTATATATTAGAACAAGGTAAAATTTGCATCCAGATTCTTAGAACATTTCACCTGGCAGATTTTCTATTAATACAATGTGGTATACTTAGTAATAAAAGTGATAAAAACAAAATCATAAGGAAACTGAATGAATGAAATTGGCTTGACTACATGCCTTGGTATATCCCCCACCCTGGAAAAAAAAAATTAAAATTTTAGCATTCCAACATATTCAGTGTTTTCTGACATTGCATAATTATAAATGATGTATGTGGTTTTATATCTCTCCCTCCTGCATATATACAGTGTGCAACAGAAATACCTCCCACATTATGGTAAGGCATGAGCTAGATGAAGACACCATTTATGGAAGAAACTGATTGTTGGATGAAATTATATTAGATATAGGTTGTAAATTTTTTTATGATTGTTCGAAAAAAAAAAGTACTTCTGAACTGGTTTGAAATAAAATTTTCTTTGGCAATTATTTATACAGGGTGTAGCAGAAATACCTCCCACATTATTGTAGCTAGATGAAGACACCATTGCCACTAAAGTCTTACCCTCATGTGGGAGGTATTTCTACAGCACACTGTATAATTCCATTGACAAAAACATTACTTTAGTCCAATGAAGTCTCTTCTAGAAGACGGAACACATTGCACAGAATTTTTTTTCCATTTTGTAATTCTCTTGTATGCAAACAAGAAAAATTAACTAAGGAAGCAATTAAAAAATATAAAAATCTTAGTAGTTATTCTTAATCAAACCTGTATTACATGCATTGTTAACTCGGTATTTATGCATGTTCATCATTGTCTCTTTCATTGTGATAGTTTAGAAAAGTAAAAAAAAAGTAAAACGAAAAGAAAAGTAAAAAAAAAAATGATTTTGCTGTCAGTTAATACAGTTTTCTCTATACTTTTTTTTTATTGTTTAGAACAAATTTTTGCAACACCCGACACTGTGCAAAAATTATGCCACGTATGGATTTGATCATGCATAATGCATATTTGCTTATTTTTCTGAAAGTATGCATCATTTGAAAATTACATAACTATGCAGGTTGTCACTGAATATTGTATAAACATGTGGCAAAAGGAGGGAAAAAAGTTAATCATAAAAATTGGTTGACATATATCCTCACTTGTAGAGGGAAGGTGATCACAGAAATAAAATGCAGGAGAGTGTATTTGTGCATTTTTTCCCTTTTCATAATAGCGTTGTTTGTGTCTCTGTTAACATTTTATGCTTCATTGTTACAAGGTTTTATTTTCATTAGAGAACTAAAGTTCATTCTCAGTTGTATATAAACTGTCATGTATGTATGTATGTGTGCGTGCATATATGTATATCTGATCTATTTAAAACAAAAAATGCAGTTTTGTTAACAGTTGAATAAACCTAATAAAAAAACTGCTTTAAAAAGAAGATAGTAAATATTGGTGTCTAATGGATTTTTACAAACATTACATTGTAAAGTAGCTTATTCTTTTATTGCAACTGAGAAATATAGAGTTAGTGTTAATGAGTATCACCTACAAAGCACTTAATATCTTAGAACTGAGTCAAACATTTGAAGTAAAATTATAAAGGAAAATGGTTACCTTTTTAATGTTTTTTTTTAAAAGTCATATTTGTATAATAAATTTTCTTTATCATGTGGCAAAAAAATTAATGAATATCATCTTTAAAATACCGATAAAAGAGTTCCTGCAAACACACACCCACATACACACTTGAAACTCTTGCACATGAATTGAATGCTATTTTAGAATTAAGCTAGCCATTTTTAGAGAAGTTTTATATCGAGGTGAGTTTTGATAATTACAATATAATTCAAAGAACTTTGAGTCTTAGACGTTTTACAGCTAAGATCTGCCATGCCACGTTCACGGTGTCAAATCATCGTCATACCTTTTTTGTCCCTTTGATAAGGAGCAAGTTCCATTTGGACAACTTCTTCTCCAGAACTGTTACTTTGTGGAACAGATCTTCCAAGAGGATGCTTCCTTGACAATTACAATCTTAGTCTCTCTTCAAGTCCAGGGTCGACCGATATCTATCGTACACATCCTCATAATATGCACTTCTTACTTTGCAACAATCTCACTCAGTAACCCTCTACCTTGAGTGGTTCTCGGGCCTTGTATTGGGTGAACTAACAATCTCACTCAGTAACCCTATACCTTGAGTGGTTCTCTGGCCTTGTATTTGGTGAACTAACAATCTCACTCAGTAACCCTATACCTTGAGTGGTTCTCTGGCCTTGTATTTGGTGAACTAACAATCTCACTCAGTAATCCTATAAATTGAGTGATTCTCTGGCCTTGTATTGGGTGAACTAACAATCTCACTCAGTAACCCTCTACCTTGAGTGGTTCTCGGGCCTTGTATTGGGTGAACTAACAATTAAAAAAAAAAAGATAGGATAAGTTTAAAAGGTGTACTTTAAGTTCTCTATGAAACCAGACATCTTAAACTTAATCATCTAAAAGGTGTTTAATACACAGACTTATAAATACCTTCCATTCTGTCTAATATTTCTTACCCCTATCTCTACTGTTATCTGACAGTAGATATTCTCTATATTATAGCAATCATAGATTATAATACTAGGTACAACCTTTTTAAAAATTCTGTAGGTCAGTGTTAGGTGGGAGGGTGTGTGGTTTTTAAGTTCATGATTAGTTTCAATGAGTCAGGCACTATACAACAGGAGGGAGACTATGCCACTGCTGCTGGAGAGGTGAAGACAAAGATGTGAGTGCCTAGGGTTGAGAGGATCAATTCTTCTTCCCTGACTGGGGACTTAGTGACTGATGGGCAGCTCAGGGATATATTATGAACCATAACACAATTAGTTGCTGCTGCTATTTTAGCTAACGTTGTGCAAGCCAGAGGCAGAAGTAAAATTGGGTTACTCTGGTCAACTGATTTAGTTACACTCACAGATGGCCTTCCACCTATCAACATTGTCAATAAAGAGGGTAACTCTTTTGTTGTGTCATCCAACCAGATTAAAAATAAAAAAAAGAAAACAAAAAAACTTCTTTGCACTTTTCTATCAGTCATAAATACCTTGTAAGTAAACTGTAACTCGGAAGTTTTATTGAGTTTAGTTTCAATGAAATTATGAATTTTTTTTTTATTATCATAATTTGCTTTGATAGGGATGCTCTGATTTTATTTCCAAGTTTGCATTCACAAGAAAATAGAGATTGATTAACAGATCTTGATAAAATTTTTACTATGTATTTATATAAATATATGATATTTAATAAATATTCTAATTATTTACAAGAAATATTAGCGATAAATTATTTGGTGCAACTCAAGGATGATTCTTTATATTGAAAGTTATTTTTTCATATCAAATACACAAAGTTTGTGATGGTTTGTAAGAAAGATATAACTTAAAAAGAAACAAGATATAAAATTATTGAGTAATGGAAATGCAACATTGGAATTTCCTTGAATGTTTAATAGAGATCACAGAGCAATCAGAAAAGAATTTAAAGAATGTCATATAGAAATAAAGTGTTGTTGCTGACACTTGGGTTTGAACACGGATTGTCAGAGAGCAAGCACAGTCAACCTCATCTTGAAATAATTAGATCACGTGATGGGTAAAGGAAAAATATATATATGGGAATTGGTGGTATCTGACCAAGTATTGTTTGAAGGCATTAGTTAACTATTGTTGTATAAAGTCTCTCCTACAAACGGGAATTACAAAAAAGATACTGGCAACATAATAAAAAAAATCTGTTTAAAATGTGTGTTTAAAATTTTAGGTATAACTAAAATCTGTAAAAGGACAATATGAATAAAAACAAAAGAAAAACATCTTAATCAATGTGTTTCATCCTATGATAAAGTCTATCAGAGGATGAAATGTGTTGGCTAAGATAAGTTTTCCTTTTGTTTATATATATATATATAAAACATTAGGCAGCATGTATTTTATATACAAAGACTGATATGCGTGATTGTTTCTTTGTATGTATGTGTATATATATATATATATATATATATATATATAAAAATGAGTAAATATAGTTTTAAGGTATGCTATATATATATATATATATATATATATATATAAAAATGAGTAAATATAGTTTTAAGGTATGCTATATTTATAGAGTAGAACTGCTCAATATCTGGGATAGAGCATGTGTAAATATATAAAATGTTGACATCAGCTTCCACATTTTTTTAAAGGGTAAATAGCAAGAATAGTGCATTGACCAACAAGTAGAAATGATTTGTGCTGCAAATGTAACCAGATAATATGCCAAATATTAAGAACATTGGCTAAAAACATGGAAGTAATCGGATTACCATCTTCAGGAAAGCTTCACAAAGAAAAAGGTTTAAGTTGGGTGGAGGAATACATGAACACTGATTTCTGAACAGTAACATTTCATGATTAATCTATAGCTTCATTGGATGAGTCTAATGGCTTGGCTAATGTTGGTTCCTTCATAGAAATAGTAAACCAATACAACTTAGAAGATAACTGAGTTGTAGGTGGCGTCTGGGGCTAGTATTGTTGGTATTAAAGTTACTTTCAAAGTTGATGATTGTGTCAAAATAAATGTAGAGAATTATTGTAAATTCTTGAACAAGACAATTTTTGAGTGGTACAGGTCACAACCAAGAAACTTTAAGCTAGGAAAGTTGGTTCCTTAAGTTGTGCTAGACAATTTTTCTCACTTAAATTTGTCTTGCACATTTATAAATCTACCATTCATCGAATATTGTTGCCACATTATTTGGTCTGAT
The DNA here is from genome assembly GCA_964036315.1 of Acanthosepion esculentum. NCBI lineage: Eukaryota > Metazoa > Mollusca > Cephalopoda > Sepiida > Sepiidae > Acanthosepion > Acanthosepion esculentum. The sequence continues at coordinate 123,611,444 of OZ038484.1, read as the reverse complement.
GCTTCTGCTATGTACATAGAGATTCTTGACAAAATCCAAAGAAGAATCTGCAATGTTATCAGTCCTGACTTGTCATCTCAGCTTCAATCATTTTCTCACTGCTGTAATGTAAATTCCCTGTGCTTTTCTACAAATATTTTCATGGCAATTGTTGTGATGAACTTTCCTCTTTGGAATTTTGACTTAATGAATTTAAGTGTAGTACTAGATTGGCAACTCAGTCTCATCATTTTACTGTTTAAATTGTTAGATGTAGCCATAAGTTCTATTTTAATAGTTTCTTCTCTTGTACCTTTTGCCCGTGGAACTCTTTTCTGGCTTCTTGCTTTCATTTCAGCTATGATAAAAAAAATTAATGCAATGTCCATCGTTATTTGCCTCTTTGAATTCAGTTATTTTATTGTCTTTTCTTTTCAATGACGTTTTCGCATTTTCTTATGCTCTCGGTATCCCCTTGTGTCTTAGTGACTTTATCGTCTTACTTGGACTGAAATAATTTTTTAAAAATACTTTCAGGCAAACAAAGCTGCCTATTGCCCATCTTGTCAAAAAAAATAAATAAATAAAAATTATAGACCCCAAATAAATGAAATAGTCTCCAGCCTTTCCAGATATTCATCCAATAGAAAACTTGTGGTGCATCGTTAAGAGATACATATGAGAATGAAAAACAATATTCAAGTGAAGATCGCTGAGAAGCAATAAAAACTGCTACAAGTAATTTTAAGTAGAAAAATCAATGGGAGGAAGACTGATGAAGGTTACAGATTGTCAAGGAACCCATATTAACTTGTAAAATAATAAAAAAAAATGTATTCTGGTGTATGAGATATTTATCAAAAATATGTTTATATATCTTTGGGTTTATTTATAAATAAAACAATATATATTGCACTTAGTTTATTTTCATAATAAAGTCTGACATACTCAAAACAAGTTCTTTTCAATATAATAAGAATAGCTATAAACTGAAACTCAAAGGCTATATTACTCATAAATTTAGGTATATCCTGAAAATTTTATCAACATTAGTTGGCTAATACCAATTTTATTGTGAATACATTGACATGCATTGCATAATAAAATCTGACATCCTGTATAAAAAGTTGCTATTGTCATTGTTTCTTATGCAAAACATTCAGTGAGTTTTATATTATTTTTTTTCCAATTTTATTTGAAATTTTATTTTTAGATTTTTAGAATTCTTAATAAGAACCAGACTAACCACTATAAAATAAGCAAATGTTCCATGAAAAGTTTGAGAAAAGGAAGAAAGGATTTTTTGTTAGATTTTTCATGTTTGAGAATAAATAAAAAGTTGGAAAAGTGTTAAAAATGATTTTTAATGTATAAAGTAATACAGTTTTTTCTTAAGTTGGATCTTTTTTATTCTATTTTATTTTTTTTAAAAAACAAAAAGAGATGGATTGAAGATTATGAAAGAACAAAAGTTCATAGGTTATGGGGGACAAGGTTATATTTTAAATATTTCTTTTTCTCCAAAAATGGTCATAGACAGCTCTTGTTTGCTGTATACTTGGGGTTTATGATGTCTTATTGTTTTTGTTTCTTTTTTTTTTTTTCAAAGATCCTCATTAATGTAGTCAAAAGAATTGCAAAAATCAATTTTCAGATTTCCTATCCATCCTACTCGCCACCATTCAAGCTAATATAAAAAATTAATTTCTTTTAATGTTAGTTCATAGTTGATTATTAATAATTTTGATTATTACAGTATTTGTCTATGATCAAAGGAACTATGTCATGTATTTTTCATTAATTATGTTGAATTTAGCTTTTAAAAAATAAATTTAATGACTGTTATAAATAAGATACTATTGTTTTTAACAAATTTTAAAAACTTTATTTGATGTATATTCCCAAACATTTTGTATAAAAGTTATTTAATTTTTTAATTAATAAAATAATTTTTTTATTTAGCATTTAAAATTTTAAATCTTATGACTCACTTTAAATTTAAAGTTTTTTTTACAAAGGAATAAGCATGTGTGAGGTAGTTGGATAGTTAATATAATGGGAAAAAATCCATTGTTTCATTGTATGACAGGCTATAATGATAAAATTACAATGTGAATATTGGAGCTGGTTTCTACAATGTTTATTGCTACTGGCTACTAAAGATGTTAGCAATATCTCTCACACTAACAAATCTGCTTATTGGGTGGAGAAAATAACTTGGGGGAAAAAGAAGTACAAAGTTTTGACAAAAGAAACCTAACAACACCTTCTCTACTGAAAAGTGTTTATGACTAATTTTCTAAAGCATGATTCTCAGGAAGCCATGCTGCAAAATTTTCATGAATGTTACTAAAATTGATAAACAAATGCAAAAAAGGATTTTTATCATTGGTTTTTCTGGAAATATGCCTATTGATGCCATCACTGTTTACTTTGGTTCTTGCTTTAAGCATTAAATCTATCTCAAAGTTAGCAAATAAATTTGTATTTGCATAACTTCTTTTATAAATAACAAATTATTAATTCTTTAGTAATAGTCTTTTAATCTTTTTAAGATAATTTTTTTTTTTAATTTGTACATTTTTTAATATATATTTTAAATTTTGTCTGATTATCCTTCAGTTATTTTTTTTTTTCTTCATCCGTTATTATTTTTCAATAACATTTTAGCCAAGTAATTCTTATGCTCTTTCTCAGGTGGAATATGTCTTTGTCTGCCAGCTGTGTTGCATTGTGGGATGTTGTTTTTCTACTGTTGATCTATACATTTCACCATGATGAGGAATCAAGTAGTTAATGTATTGGGGTGGGGAGCAATAAAGCAGGGGGAATAGCCGAAAGATTCATTGATTAATAACTTGTTTCAGAAGTTTGAAACACATGACTGATTTTAGTAGGAAAAACTAATGTGATGAGTTCTGTGGGAAAACTTAGCATTTAACAGAAAAATGGGCAAAAAATAATGCATATCACTGGTTTTGCTTTGTTATCTTCATCGCAAAGTTTGGGAGTATTTTAATACTCAAACTCTATTGGTAAAGTATTGGCTTATTTGACCTATTTAACAATTTTCTCAGTTATCACTATTACAAACGCATGCCTATATTAAGTTTAAATTTTGTACAGCAATTTTATTGTGTATTTTTTTTTTTAATTTCATTATTATTTTATACACAGACATGCCGAAAAGTCATGGGACAGGTGCTTTGTGTTATGTGGAACAACCTCTAGTCTGAGGAAATGCAGCATTTTGATGTATTGATTTCAGATGTGGTCAGAAGGGTAACAGGACAAAATCCCAGTCTCATGAATTAAAGTGTCGTATAAAAAGAAACAAATTTAACATAAAAAATTCAAGGAGGTTTTAATTCAAATTTTAATGTCAAATTGAAATGTCAAATTGAAATAATAATAATAATAATAATATCCAATATACACACTTACCTGTAGAATATCCACATTTATGCTCCATTTATGTATATATAATTGGGGATGATTACTTGAAACAAATGCATGATAACATGTCTATGTTAATATAATAGGATAACAAGCAAATGGCCTTTACACCTAATCTTATTAATTAATCTTATGAGAGTGGGATTTTGTCCACTTTTGAGATAAGAGGTTGGGTTTTTGTCATGTATTCTGTCAGAAGACTCCTTCAACGATATTGAGCCATGCTCTCTCAATAGCTAACCATAGCTCCTTGATATTTTTAGGTACAAGATCTTGCATAGACCTCTCTACCATTTGACATAAAAGCTTAATTGGGTTCATATTGAGCAAACAAGGTGGCCTCATTCATTCATCAGAATTCCCTAGAATATTCCTCAAACTATTTCTAGAGAATTTGGGCCCAATGACACTGAACATTATACTACTTGAATAAGCCATCATTGTTAGGGTTCATTGAAGTCCATGAATGGGTAAAAATATTCATGGATGAAGAAAGTCAAAAAACCTATCCATACTTTTGCCATAACATATCTTAGGTTTATCACACTGCCTTCTGCTCATGTGTGCTTATAGTTGGTACTCTTGTGGTCGTGTGATCGAAGTTTGAGGTTGGTTGTGTCAGTTTTCTTGCTGTTGTTACAGTATAAAAATGGCTGCTCTGCTTGCAGTGTGTGCCAAGGAGCGACAATGAGCAGTGATCAGATTTCCCTGGTTGGAAAGTGCGTTAGGGGCTGAAATTCATCAGAGGCTTTTTAACACAATATGGCAACAGTGTACTATCATGTAGAAGTGTGTATGAGTGGATAGAGAAGTTCAAAAGTGGTCGGACAAGTGTGATGCACAATGAAGATTAGCAGGGCGCCTGTCAGCCTCTACTACTAATGAGAAGATTCAGCAAGCTCAAGAGATGGTAATGATGAACTGATGAGTTATCATCATCTCCACAGATTCAGATCACTGCTCTTTGTTCCACACTGTTAACTGAGTGGCCATGTTTACACTGTAACAGCAGTAAGAAAACTGGTGTGATCAAGCTCAAACTTTCTGCAAATTTTGATTTATTACCCTCGTAGCTGTCACCAGTCAATGATGTGTTTAAGTGCACCAACAAACTCAATCCAATATGACCAATGCCATGTGTACACACATATCCCATCACTAGCCTGCACTTTATCTTAACAATTGGTGCTTATGACCTCATGAAGTTTGTGTCATGCCCAAACACTACCATTAGTTTGAAACAACTGCAACTCTGACTTATTGGACCATACCATATGTTGCTAGTCTTCCAGGGTTCAATTAGTAATGTCATGTTTTATGGTATTGTGGTGTTTACAGTGTGGCAGGAGTGATATCACCCCTGAAAGAATAATAATGATAATAAAGGAGAATATGCTGCAAAAAGAAAACGCCAAGTGAAGAGAAGCGTTTTCAAATAACAAAAATGTTAAAATGCTGTAAATGTAAATGTTACAGAAAGTTAATTTAGAACATGAAATACTATCTTTTTGTAAGTGTACAAAGGATATCAGATTACTAATAGAATATTACTGGAACAATGATAATTTGGAACTTTTAGAAAAAGAAAGGGATTTTGACACTGTAAGGATCAAAATTAAAATAAAGGATTTTTGATTTAGAATTTATTTTTGAAACGACTCTCTGTAGTTTACAAAAAGCTGCAGAGTGGTTGATAGTGAGGTGATAAACAATAGTCTTGTTGTGGACCTTGGGAACCAAACAATGAAAAAGTAAATTGTTTACTCTTGGAGGAGTGAAATTGTACTCTGAAAGTATATGAGTATGTTCACACTAGAAAAACAGATACGTCACCAATTCTCTATATAAAGAGGCAAGCCAACCAGAAGATAGGAGAGTTTTGGGTTCATCTGTTTTTGAATGCAGTCGAACTGAGTGGAGTGACGTCAGAGATTGATAAGAAAGTGTCCACTGTGTGTTGCTGAGCTGAGAGCAAGGAAACGAAATACTGCCGCTAACATCTAAGTACCGCTACTCCTGCTACCACTAATACTACTACTACTACTGTTACGACTACTGAGAATGGGAACATCGAATGTTGTAGTAGTTGCGCTAAGAACAGACCAAAAAGGGTTAAAATGAAGGCCACATCTCTCCCTACCAAAATTATTCGAAGTATTTGTTTGGTTATTGTTCACATACAAGAAACATTCAACCTTGTGCAAGAAGAATTATATTTTTTGTGTGCGTGTTTGCTTTTATATACAAAAAAAAACTTTCATCCTTTCAAAATTGAATCGACTTGGTTATTTATTTTTCTGTTAACCTGATTCTCATCCAATGAACTCTCAGGTGGACCAACAGTGAGCTTCCGGATTTCTATGATCTGACGACCACTCTTCAGGATCAAAAAAATCACCACATGGCTGGAGGGTGGCTTTGAATTGATATTGGGAACTGGAGACTTGTGTCTAACCTGTAATACTGGACCATACCTTACCAACGGCTGGTCTGGTGGAGTGCGTGGGTCCAGTGGGATGACGATATGGTGTTACACACAGGGCCACTCTGGTGGAGCTTCTGCTTCCATATATGAGGGAAGTTAAAGATCACTGAACTGACATATTAGATATACATCTGGTACCTCCTGTATTAAATATAATTGTGATTTGAACCAGTGTTATTTGTCAGTTATAACAGATATTTCTAGCCAAATGCTTCTGCTCAATCATTAAGGACCTGTAGTCACCTACTCTTCTGTTTAATGTAGATAGTAATACATTTCATCAAGTATTCCCAGTACACATGTTACTAGTGAATGTCAAATGTCTCCACAATTTTAGAAATAGAATTATTTATTTGATGTACTAAAAAATCATTGAAGCATTTCATCAGGCATTTCTCCATAAAAATGTTGAAAATTTAACTTTATTTCTGAATGAAAAGCTGAAATAAGACCAAATCAAAAGAAAGGCTATTTTTCTTGTTTTTTTTTTTTGTATCTGTTATAAAGGAAAAAAATCCTTTGTTTATTTGTATTAATGTGACAACACTGACTGCAAGTTTCCTCACATTTCTCTTTCAACCACTTATTAAATTCAAGATTATGACAATAATTTAAACCCTACTGTTAATTGTCACTTTTAATTAAATATGTGTTAACATTTCAGTATTTGTCAACATTTAATCATTGTTGTTTGTATGTTATAAGAATGTCAAAAGTTATGCAATCCAGTTTCTTTCAAAAAATCTAACTTAAATTAAGAAGTAAACAAAGAAATCTCTCTCAGATACCCATTTATTAAAAAATTTTTTTTTTTTTTATTAACCTAAATCAGTCTCAGCTTGGGTAATTGTTACATTCAAATGAAAGCTGGTCTTGTCTTTGTTTTCCTACCTACTACAGTACAATTCTTAGTCATGTTCTCTTCTGAGGAAGGCTTGTTTTGGGAGAGATGTCTCTGAAGAGCAGAGTTGCTTTAGAATACTGTCCTGATTTTGTATTGGCTGCAGATTTTAATATTTTCTAATTAGTGATTCTGTATTTATACTGATGGCACAACTATTTACTCTTGTCTTAATGGTAAATCTGATAAGTTTGATGTGGTCAAACTGACGGCTGATTTTAAAAATGACCTTCAGCATGGCTGATGCTAACCTCCAGGAGAAAGACATTGCTCCTTCTCGGACTAACATTTTCCACACAATTATATTGAATCAATTGCTAGGTATGCTGCTAGGAAAGTTGGTTCGCTGTGTTGAGGTAGACAATTTTTCTCCCCAGAATCTATCTTACACATTTATAAGTCTACAATTCATCCATGCATTGAATATTGTTACCACATCTGGTCTAGTGCTTCTGTTATGTATTTAGAGATTCTTGACAAAATCCAAAGAATCTGTAATGTTATCAGTCCTGACTTAGCATCTCGGCATCAGTCACTTTCTCGCCATCATAATGTAGCTTCCTTTTCTATAAATATTTTCATGGTAATTGTTTTGATGAGCTTTTCTCTTTGGTATATTGATTTTAAAAATTTAAGTGCAGTACTAGATTGGCAGCTAGGTCTCATAATTTTACTGTTGAAATTGCTAGATGTAACCATGTACTATGTTAACAGTTTCTTCTCTTGCACTTTTTACTTGGCTTATGTCCATATCAGATTGAAACACCAATTCTCATACTATCACCGAAGTTAAGGAATGTCAAGCCTGGTCAGTATCTAGATGAGTGACCACATGGGAATACCAGGTGGTGTAAGCTTGGATGTGTAGGTTGTGTAATGGATAATGGCTTTAAAATTGTAAAGAAATGAGTAATAACTATCTACAGAGAAAATTCAGTTTTTTGTTTCTTTTGCTTTTTAATATAAATAATTGATAAACTAATGCCATAAATGTTACACATTTATTGATGCACAAAATCTAATTATTTTTCATTTCTAATATATATATATATATATATATATATATATTAATCATTTCACCCCAAGCAAGGCAATAATGCCACTAGGACACAAGGGGTTACTGGGAGTGAAAGAGAGTGAGAAGACTTCAGTGAAGAGAAAGGACAATAAAAGAACAGGATTCAGGGAGACAGAAGATGGCGATTAGCATTGCCTTTAAATTCTTAAAGATTGTAGTTAGAAAGGAAGAAAGAAATTGGAGGGAGTTCCACAGTCGACAAGTCTGAGAAAAGAAACTATTAGAATAGAACAGATGGTTGTATCTTGCTAGTTCAACAATAAAATGGTTAGACCTGGTCACCAATCTAGTAGCATGCTTAAATCCATGAATGACGAGGCTCCAAAGATGAAATCTCATCAGAAAAATGGCAATGAAAATATTTGTAGAAAAGAGTGAAGCCATGTCCCATTGGTGAGAAAGTGACTGAAGTCGAGATCAGAATTGATTAGAAATTGATATATTTATTTTGTAACAACATTTTCTGGGATAGATTGAAACCAAAGATTATGCTTATGACACATCTGTATCAGCTCCAAAAGCAACGGTGAAAAGTTAGTAAAATAAACAAATTTCTTTTAAAAATTGATAAAACATTAGCAACATTAATACATTAATGTATGTAATGTTTTCTAGAGTTCATGAAAATTTTAATATTCCTATAAATATTTTCATAGTAATTGTTCTGATGAGCTTTTCACTTTGGTACCTCAACTCTACAAATTTAAGCACATTACTAGATTGGCAGCTATGTTGCATCATTTTACAGTTGAATTTGCTAGAGTGTAACCATAAGTTCTATGTGAAGTTTCTTCTCTTGCACTTCTTGCTTGTGGACTTTTTCATTCTAGGTAAACACTTGCCTCATAGTGGCTAAATTCTCTTGCTCAGTTTGAAATGATTTTTTTTAAAAGATTACCTTCTCATAAGTTTGTATTGACTAAGTAGGTATTCATCCAATATTTGCCTAAATATTATTTGTGCATGTACATACGTGTTCTGCAGATTGAAGTACTATTTTTGTGTTAATTTTCCAATATGGGAGAAGATGATTATATGTGTAATGTGTGTACTGGGAATACTTGATGGAAGGCATTGAACAGCAGAATAGTTTTTCTTAAAAACATGAATACTAATATTAAAGAATTAAGAATTTGTTATTTATAAAAGAAGTTATGCAAATACAAATTTATTTGCTAACTTTGAGATAGATTTAACGCTTAAAGCAAGAACCAAAGTAAACAGTGACAGCATCAATAGGCATATTTCCAGAAAAACCAATGATAAAAATTTTTTTTTCATTTGTTTATCAATTTTAGTAACATTCATGAAAATTTTGCAGCATGGCTTCCTGAGAATCATGCTTTAGAAAATTAGTCATAAACACTTTTGAGCAGAGAAGGCGGTGTTAGGTTTCTTTTGTCAAAACTTTGTACTTCTTTCTCCACAAGTTATTTTCTCCACCCAATAAGCAGATTTGTTAGTGTGAGAGATTTTGCTAACATCTTTAGTAGCCAGTAGCAATAAACATTGTAGAAATCAGCTCTAATTAATATTCACATTGTAATTTTATCATTATTGCCTGTCATACAATGAAATGTTGGATTTGTTTATCTTTCAGAACAATGTTAGGCAAATGAATGATAAAATGAAAAAAATTCTGTGTAACACATTTTATCCTCTAGAAGGACTTCATTGGACTAAAGTAATGTTTTTTGTTGATGGAATTATATATGTGTAGGAAGGGGAGGGGGTTATAAAAATTTTAAGTGTCATTTATAATTATGCACTGACAGGAAATGCTGAAGATGTTAGAATGCTGAAATTTTTTTTTTTTTTATAGAAGTATCTGGACATGTTGTCTAGCTGATTTCATTTAGTTTTCTTCGTTTGTTTTTGTCACTTTCATTATTAATTATCCCATATTGTGATAATAGAAAATCTGCCAAGAAAGGTGAAATGTTGTAAGAACCCAGGCACAAGTTTTACATTGTTCTGATACATAGAAATTTATATATCATAAATAAAAGTGATGTTTATGTTGATGGAAAAATATATATATATATATATATATATATATATATATATATATATATATATATATATATATATATATATATAATGAAATGGACAAAGTCCGACAATTATTTTAAGACATTTTTATGTTTAACATTCTTTTTATAGATACAAATATTTAAGTAAATGTTCTGTTTATAATAAACAGTATTAAACAACATTTACCGGCCTGAATGTCCGAGAAATTTTCATAGAAAATATTTGTCCTCCGACAGGATTCGAACCTGTATCCTGTACAGAACCATCATATAGCCTGACGTGCCTTTTAACCAATTCAGCCACAGAGGATCGTTCGGTTGGCAAGGTCGAATTTACTGCTTATAAACTTCAATCTCCATGAATCTTTCACGTACATTCATATCTGCTCATGGTGTATCAAATGTAAACAAATGACGTCACACATTATAAAATGGACAATGTCCGACAATTATTTTAAGAAATTTTTATGTAAAAGATTCATGGAAGATTGAAGTTTATAAGCAGTAAATTCAACCTTGCCAACCAAATCGGTTAAAAGGCACGTCAGGCTATATGACGGTTTTGTTTAGGATACAGGTTCAAATCCTGTCGGAGGACAAATATTTTCTATGAAAATTTCTTGGACATTCAGGCCGGTAAATGTTGTTTAATACTGTTTATTATAAACAGAGCATTTACTTAAATATTTGTATATATAAAAAGAATGTTAAACATAAAAATGTCTTAATATATATATATATATATATATATATATAGGAGTAGGAGATATAAAAATGTGAGCATTGGTTACAACAGGAAACACTCTTACACACATAATTCCATCAACAGAATCATTATTTTTGTCTGAAGTCTTTCTCGAAGATGACACCTTTTATACAATATATTTTCCACTTTGTAATTTAGGTTCCAATATGAAAATATTGCTTGTAAAGTATTTTAGAAGTCACTTTTACTTTTTTTTTCTTTTAATTATTTGTGAACTTTCAAGCGACGACACAAGGAACGAATGTATGAATTTTTTGAATAAAATTTTCTTCACATAAGTAAAATATGTCAGTAATGTGTTTGTATTTTTAATTTAATTATGTACAGAAATCCTGTCTATATTTCTGAGATGAGGTATTATGTACAGTATTTACATTAGTTGGACTATTGTCCTCATCTTTGTCAAATATGGCGACAAAGATGAGGACAATAGTCCGACTAATGTAAATACTGTACAGAAATCCTGTAGGAAAAATTTTGCATAATTCTTAATATACCTTTTGAGAACAGGGAAGAGAATCCAAGAAAACAGTTTTAGTAAATTGATGGCAACAAGTACTTCTTTTTTATGTGCCATGTCCCTTCAGAACGTAGGCGATTATGGCCCTCCATATCTTCCTGTTCCTCGTAGCTCTTAATATATTTTGTCTTTTTGTTATTTCTTCCAAACCCTGTTCTACCATCCAGTTACTCGAGCCCATCACATATGTTACACGCCGTTTTCCTAGTGGTTGTAAAAGTGTAAGAATTACTCAGAGGGGGAAGTTGTAGAGGGTCATGATCGCCCACATTCTGGTTTGGCTAATTTTAGAAAAAAAGTGAACTTTTTAATAAACATTTCTTTCCACTCCCTCCAACTGAACCACTCATAAAAATGTTTTTAAAAGAAATCAGGACAAAACATTGCAATAATTTAACATTATTTTCTATGAATGGTTACATGATTTTGAATGCTGTTTTCTCAACATAGGGTAAAAAGTTGGAATATTGAAAGTGTTATTTGTAATCATGTCTGTTTACTTAAGAACTGTCTGAGATTCTATTTGCTTTGGCTTACTGAGTTCTGCCAGTGAATGGACTTGTGAAAAGACTTTTTGTCATCATTCATTTTTCCCTCTGTTCAACAGTTAATGTTTCTCACTCACAGGTTTCTTATTGGTCTGCTTATGATTTGTTAATATCTCTCAACTATATCATTCAAATCAACTTGCTAATTTTTTTATATTTAGAAGGAAGGAAGGGTGGGTGGGGTTTTGCTGGAAAATAGTCATGGATATTAATTTAATTTTTATCTTTTGCATAAGTGAAACTGATATTATTTTGTTTTCAAATATTTTTTATGAAAAAAAGTTAAAATTGTCATTTATTAATATACCTGTCTGCCTGGAGATGTCTAGCACACATTTTATCAGATGTTATAAGCGTTCATGTTTACTTAAAATTTGTAATCTACAATCTAAAACGTCAAAGAAAAAAGTTATGCTATTAGAGGGAGGTTAATATTATCTAATATGTGCTCTCTCTCTCTCATATACACACACATACACACACCATGCACGCTCTGTGTGTGTGTGTGTGTATATAATACTGTTATTGATTTAGATATGATAATGAATTTGTTGCATTAAGAAGGAATTATAATACATGTTAGAATTTGCTGAAGCATGATTTTATTTACTTTTTCAGTTTCACTTAAAAATAAGATTCAGTGGCAAGTTTAGCAAATTTAAAATCCAAACAGTTGTAAAAAAAAATTACTTTAAAATTAAACATATTTTAAAAACTTTATGACTGTAACACATTAAATACAGTCAATATTTTTAAATAAGGCCTTTTCGTGATATGAGAGTGATTAAATAGTTTATTTTAGCACTAATAACATTTTGTTTCTCTGATTAATTTCATTCACATGGATGACTATTGAAAGTATGCAATATTATTATTATTAGTCATTTCACCATATCTCATTAATTTACAGATCTCGCTATAAATTAATTTAATTTTCTTTTAAATATTTTGCCTCATCAATTTTGGATGATTATGAATCTTGAAATTAATCCTTTAAGGCTAATAATTATTTGAAAAAGAAAAAGTATGCACTATTTTTCCTAACTTATTTTGAATTCTAAAAGATTGAGCTTTAAGTGTTTGGTTTTTGAATTAAAATTATTGCTTGAATTTTGTTAATCATGTTAAAAAGGGGAAAAAAATGTGGCCAGACAGTATATAAGTATTTAGAGGTTTTGCAAATTTTATTATGATAAACTAACATTAGCATTTATTTTTTATATTTATTAATTTTCTTAAATTAAAGTCGAGGCTGAAGGTAAAGCAAATACAATTAACCAGAGTATGGCTGTAGGTGCAAGTGTTCTCCTCCCCTGATCTCAAGTTTTAAATGAGATTTGCATATTGCTTAAATTTACTGAATAAAGATTTTAAGAGAAAAGATGTGAACTTGATGGAATTTTATTTGGGGGAAAGGACTTGCTAATTAACTGATTTTTCAGTCTACACTTAATTGCTGCAAGAAGACTATTAGAGAAAATAATTTGAACAGTTTTGAACTGGAAAGAAAAAAAAAATAACAATCATGCGGGAATGATAAGAAAATCCTTTGTTGATGTTTTTTTTTTACTATTAATTTTTTTTTTTTACACAATGATGCTCACCCTGTACAAGGCCCAAGAGCCATTTGAGGTAGAGGATTACAGAGTAAGAGACACCACCACAAGCAAGGTTATAATGCCACCAAGATGCAAGGGGCCACCAGAAGTGAAAGAGAAGGAAAAGATTATAGAAGGAACTGGAAACCCAACCCTAAACAGGAAATAAGGAATAAACCATTCCTTATGTTCAAAAGACCAGGGAGGAATGTGAACTGGATGATAGGCAAAATGATCTATTCCTATTGAGCAAAAATAGTAAATTAGTTGTAAATAATAAGTTCAGATTTTTAGGCAGGGACATTAGAAGTATAGAGTTGAAATAGATTTTTGAAGGAACCGGAAACCCAATCATAAACAGGAAAAAAGGAATAAACCTCTATTCCTGTTCAAAAGACCAGGGCAGAGTGTGAACTGGATGATAGGTTCACTTATCTACTCCTAATTATCTTTATTTTTGTATCTTTTAAATAGCATTTACTTTCTTTCATTTATTCAGATATCTTACATCAGTTATCTGACTTGCAAATACAACTCTCCTCCCATTTTCTTTTCCTCTGATATCCTGCAAAGTTTTTTCAGATAATCTGTTAATTGCTGTATTTAACAACAGTTTGTTTTTTTGTTTTTCCAGTTTAATATTGTTGTGATTTATTGTAGTTGTTGTAACTTAGAAAGGGTTACTGAATGAGGAATAATCAAAACAGAGGTTGGAAATGAAATGGTAATCTTTATAACATCAACAAAATACAATATTCGCCAGCAGCGTGAAATAGGTAAACCACTACTTGTGGTGGATTACTTAGACAGCATATTACTCCCATTTACAATAGTGTGCAATATATTTATGAGGATTGGGACATACCCATTAGTGTTCATAGGTACAGTATATAACAGTAGTTATATTATAAAAAAGGAGATGATTTTCTATGCATGACTTTGCATGTGTGTATGTAATGTATATGCATATATCTTGTTAATGAGTGACTTAAATGTGCTTGTGTCATTTAATGTATACACATGCACATATGCTTGAAATAAGACATTGAAAGTCATTCCCCTCCAACTCAGTCTGGACAACATCTACTCTGGGCTTATAAATCATAAAGCTGGAAACAAGAAAAAAAAATCTGCTAATTTTAAGATTTTATTGAACTTTTCAGAAATTATTTGGAAATAAATAGAATTCTTACAGATTTTTAAAAAATAATTGTAATAATATTTTTTGGTTGTTAATCAACTTAAAAATATACTTACACACATGCACTATATATATATATATATATATATATATATATATATATATATATATATATATATATATATATATATATAGTGTGTGCATATGCAAACATATATTCACGTAAAATTTGAATTAAATTGAAATGGACATTTGTGTCATGATGGCTAAATTTCCTTACTGTTTGGCAACAAGCCCTGGTAAATAGGAAAAGAGTACAAGCTGAAATGTGTGCACTTTGAAGTCATTTTTATGACTCATTTATTTAAACTGAATATATTCTCTCACAAACATAGTTTTTTAAATAGATAATCAATTTCGATGTGAAAATTGATTATCTTCACTGTCAGTGAAGCAACAGGTACCAAACATAAATAATTTATAAATCCTTTCAAAATCAATAAACTTCATTTAATCTTTATCGCCTCACCCAAACAAAAAAAAATTATGTAAATGTATAGTTGGAAATATATATAATCCATGCTGAAAGAGTAGCTATTGTCAGTGCTATTGGGATCATACCACTCAATTTAGCCTAAAATGTACTAAAAATAATGTGGCACACATTCTATTACAGAAGAAAAAATAAAAGAAAACTTGTCAAGAGAATTATATACATGTTGTTATTCTGTTTGTTAGACAAGGTAAGATTCAAAATATCGAGATACTTTTGTCATTGACAGAATTCTTTGTAATTCTGTATTTGAAGATATTCCTCACTTCAGTCTCTATCCTTTAAAATTGACTGATAATTCCTGCAAATTCATTAATTTGGCTCAATTCTCTTATCTCAAGGTAATTGTGCAACATAGGCAAGAAGTATTATTTTAGCACTGTGAAGTTTTCAAAAGCCATTTCATTTGTGCCCGAGTCAATATGAATATGTATTTAAAGCACATACACACCTACACATACTGATGCCTGGAAAGGTTAATTTTCAAAGTAATAATGGCCTGACTTTTTATTTCTTCCTCCTTTTCAATAATTGAAAACTCTAAAGACAAATCTCTGCTGTAAAATTTAATGTGCTCATGTTCTTTCTAATATGTGTAGCCATATTTTGAGCTATAAAGTTAAACCCTAACATATTTATCATCTGTTATGAACTGCTTGATTACCTTCTGTCTATCAATTAGTCTGTATAAGTTGACTTTCTTCCAACCTCACCCATCTAATTCTCCTCCTCCTCTTTGTTGACAGAACTGAATATTATATAATGCCAGGGATGTATTCTTCAGCTGCTCTGTTTTGCCTGTCTGTCCAACCACCTTGCCTGTAGATTTGTTCAGTGTGAAGCAGAGAGAGAGAGAGAGAAGATAGGTGTGTCAACAGAGATTTTGTTAGAGTTTGTAATGACATTATGAATGAATGTAGATGCTACTGTTTTAAAAGTATTTTATACTGAATTAAGAACTTTTTGTTGTTATTTCATGATTTTCCCTCATTTTGTGTGTGTGTTTGTGTGCTAGAGAGGGAGGGCGTGCTCTTGTGATTTTAGTGCTAATGTAGATTTTTCTGCAGAAAATTGCAAGTCGGTTTGTTGAAATCAATGTTTTAGCTTGCTGCACTTGTGCAACTTCTATCACCAGAGAAACAACAACAACAACAATCATTGGATTAATAAAAAGAAGAGTTAACCTGTGATGATAAAAGAGAAGGAGGGAGGGAGAGTTTGGAATTAGGTGTGAGTAAGTGGATATTATCTTGATGCATCCTCTCTTCCACAAGAAGAGCACGGACTTTTACTCTCTCTCTCCCTCTCTCTTAACATCACTTCTTCTTTGAGAAAGAATGGACAGACGGATGTTGGTGTTTGTTTGGGAAATAGGCACACAATGTTAGTGGGTAGTGGCATGTCAAGTTGATCCGAAACACATGCATATGCATAACTGCAGTTGTTGTACTGTTATCTAAAGATGTATTTTGCTGTTGCATAAAAAAATGTCAGAGTAGATAATATGCTCTTGATGTAACTTAAATCAACTTTAATGATATCGTTATACTTTTTATGTCAGCTTCTCTGGCTTTGGTCAAGTGACATCCATTAAGTGTTAAAATAACTTGTTTTGTTCTCTTTGATATAAACAGAAAATTACCTTTTATATTGTTAATAAACCTGGTTTACATCTCTAAACAAAAGTAGTCTTTATACTTAAAAACCATTGCTATCAAATATTACAAAAAGATACAGGAGAAAAATTGCTTGGAATAAATTAAGAGATTAGAAAAATAAAAGAAGTGAAACTAGAATTGCTATTCATTTTTTATCTTTTTATTTAAATTTTTTAAACTAGCAAATATAAACAGCAATTCTAATTTATTAATTCAAGCATCAACATTAAAACAATGGATTTTCTTCTAAATATTTCAGTCATGTTATTCACCTTTCTTTTCTGTAGTGGTTATATCTACCTGTGTTCTTTGTATAATCATTTTCACTTCTATAAAAAAAATATTTTAGTCAAGACATGAAAACACTAATCGTTTTGCATGTTCAGTTACCACTATCTCTTGCAAAATCCTTGTTAAAGCAATGTTTTATAAGTCATAAAAAAAAAAGACTGTATTGTTGCAAAACCATCTTAACATTTAGACCAGTGTAAATTAATTACTAAAAAGGAAAATCTCATTAACTCTATCAAGTTTTGATTTGTATTGTTTTTTTTTTGTTTTATCTCAAAGCATTCAATGCATGCTCATTAGTTATTATGAACAATGCACTTTTGACTTCATTTTTTGCTTTCAATGTAGCAAAAGATTATTTGGTGTTTCATGTTGAATGAAGCAAATTTATTTCATGAAATGTTCTCTAATTGTATGAAAAGGACTCTTAAAAATCTCTGTCTAATCTAATATCTATTATAATTGTTCTAGACCATGTGATCAATTACTAACATTTAATTTTATTTCATAGAAACACACATTAAGTCTGACATGTGGTTATGACCAGAGAGAATACAATAATTGTTTTATATATATATATATATATATATATATATATATATATATATATATATATATATATATATATATATATATATAATCCAGATGAAAAAGCCAACTGAAGATAATAAATTTGTCACTCAAGAGATTTGAACACATGATAAAATTAGCTTAATTGATCAGGGTTTATCAAATGCATCTTGCCATTCATGTTCTAATCATGTCAAATATTTTTTAGTTGATTCTACCAATATCTTGTTACATAACCATATTGTGTTTTTACTTCTTTCTTTAATTTAAATTGTGGGAAAATATTTCTGATATTCTTTCAATGTTCGATATCATGGAATGTCTGTTGGGAGGATTTTCAGTTTATGATTTTATATCTAGTTTCAATTGTTTTTTTCTGTTTCAAGCATTGATGTAAATTTTTTTTAAAATATAGTCAACAATCAAAAAGTTGCTCAGTCAGAAAATATACCTCATTTCGTATCTTTTAATTGTAGATAATTTTCTGGTGCAAAATTCATTAATTATAAATAGCAATTCGCTCTTATTTGCTTTGTGTCTAGAAGATGTTTATCTGTCATGATCCTTTTTTTTTTTTTTTTTTTTTTTTTTTAAATCTTTTCACCCCAAGCAAGGCAATAATGACACTAGGATGTAGGAGGTTACAGGGAATTAAAGAGAATGAGAGGACTTTAGTGAGGAAAGGACAATAAAGGAATAGGATTTAGAGAGACAGAAGATGACAATTGATATTGCATTTAAATTTTTGAAAATTGCAGGTGGCAGGGAAGCAATAAATCAGGAGTTCAACAGGTAAGAAGTGCAAGAAAATTAAACTGTTAGAATAGAAGTGTTGGTTGCATCTAGCAAATTCAACAGTAAAACGGCGAGACCTAGTTGCCAATCTAGTCGCCTGCTTTAAATTCATGTAGTCAAGGCGCCAAGGGGGGAAGAAAAGCTCACCAGAACAATTGCCATGAAAATATTTCTAGAAAACACAGAGGGAAGCCATATCACATCTGTAAGAAAGTGACTAAAGCCAAGATGCCAGGTCAGGATCTATAACATTACAGACCCTTCTTTGAATTTTGTCAAGAATTTCGAGATGTACAGCAGGTGCACCAGGTCAAATATGGCAGCAGTATTCAATGCACAATTGAAATAGTTGATGTATAAATGTACAAGATGGAGTCTGATGAGAAAAATTGTCCAGCATGACATAGTGACCCAACTTTCCTAGTAAAAGACATAAAAAAATTAATAATAAATAGTTTAATAAAAATTTAGAAATTGGGGCTGCATATTAATGTATATTTCTTGAATAAGAACTTTATAATTTTGAAATGAAGACTTTATAATGTTTAATTAGTAATGAGATTGTTATATCTTTAGTCAGCATACCAAATTGAAAATATAAATATATATTAAAATGTGATGAGGTAAAAATGTTTTTCAAAAATGATCAAACATGTAATTTGCTTAAAGAGCAGTGGCATCGTTGAATATAAGTAATCAGTGCTGTTTGTATAAGATATTAGGACCAGACTATATGATTTTGTTTTCTTTGCTTCTTATCAAAGTTTACCAACTTCAATGGCTGAAGACCACAAGTGTGAAGCACCCACTGAGGATTAAACTTAACTGATTTCAAATGCAGAAAAAATTCAAAATGCTGTTTATTCATTAAATATTCCTCCAAATAATTAAAACAATTTTTTTTTAAATGCCTCATTGTACTCAGAAGTTTACATAAAAAGGCAGTATTTCTTTATTATTGATCTGGAGTTTTGTGATTTTACTTTTTATCTGGTTTACAGAAAAGGAACATGAGAAATCCATTGATAATTTTTGTGATTGTTGTGTCGTGATAAATGTTGCATGTAATTATCAACATGTCCCCCAAACCTTATTCTGAATGTTGTAATTGCTTGATCATTTAAGTAGTATGATCTGAACCAATTTTAAACCCCCTTTTCTGCTTAAAGGAATTTACTCTTTACAAAGAAAATTTAATAATGATCAACATCTCTGACATATTAAGCTATATCAGTTGGAATAAGTCTTTCTTGACTTGTCTAATCAGATACAACAGTATATTTGTTTGGTTAGCGGATTTGTTAGAAATGACAAAAGATTTGTTTTCCTTCAACATTATCATCATCATCATCATCATGATAATAATAGAAAGAAATTCTGTTTATCCCAACATGACCATCCTAATATGTATAGAAAAATACTTCAATATCTGTCTATATTTCTGAGATGAAGTATTATGTACACTATTTACATTATTCAGACTATTGTCCTCATCTTTGTCACCATATTTATTACGTTTCGGTCGTTGTACGCTCTGGCCTTCTTGGTTGAAGAAGGCCAGAGCGTACAACGGCCGAAACGTTGTAATAAATATGGTGACAAAGATGAGGACAATAGTCTGAATAATGTAAATAGTGAGAAAAATACTTGACTATAGCTCTAGAGGCTGTGGTAGTTTGAGATATGAGCCAATGTTTATCTTAAAAAACTCAAAAGGAGAATTAGTTTAATTTTATACTAATATGCAGAAGCATCTGTTCTATTGGATAGTTCAGCTTTATGAGTCTTGGAATACAGATTTCTTTATTTTTTTTTTTTTATATGTTCAATGTTTATCTTATAAATAAGTAAATAAATGCCAACTGAAACAGTTGTCTGGCTTTTAAACCAATATGACTTCAGAATGCATCAGTAAAAAAAAATTGTTTTTCTTCATATATATAACATTTTCCTAACTTTCCAATATACAAGGACTGACCACTACAAATGGCATTAGGATGCAATCATCAGTCAGTTGTTAACTATATTTTGTGAAATGGACATTTAATACTCTCTCAGCTAGCTCAAGATGTCACAACAAGGGTAGCTGACATGTACATAATATGCACACACCAAGTAAACTTGCTGCTGAGGGTGGGGGGAATGTCTATTCAGCCAAGATGGAAAGGCCAAAGAATCACCATTACAGGAGGTGGGGCAAAAACCTGAACACTAGAAAAACAACAAAAGCATGCCTAGAAAGTGGTCGGAAGAATGGGCAACAATAGGGCCTCAGCAAAGGAGCATAATGCTAAAAGCAAAATACTGCTTGACAATACTGGGCTAAAGTTGCCCATATCAGAGCATATAATTTTAATAATGCACTATGTAAGCAACTCCTAAGGGAGTATGCTCTAAAGGCACACTAGAGAAAATGATCAGTGTGAGATATATATATATATATATATATATATATATATATATATATATATAATATAAAGGGCTCAAACACTAATATTCCATGGTTATAATTTATTACATTGGAATCGTAATCACAATCCAAATCATCAGACCTACAAAAACCATGGAATATTAGCGTTTGAGCCTTTTATATTATATTCTTACTCTGTCCTGGACATTGAGTTCTACCTGGATTCTATCCTCTTGGGAATTTATATACATATATACATATATATATATATATATATATATATATATATATATATATATATATATATATATATATAATTTTTATTTATTAATCCAACAGATTTCATCACTTTAAACGTTATTTTTGGTGGATACTCATATTTGAGTAGATGCTTTGTTTATTTATTAAACAGTATATTTATTTTAGGCCACCAGCCTGAATATTTGTGTGCTCTCCAGCAGAATTCAGTAAAAGTTCTTTGCGGGCAAGCCTGTCTAAAGCATATTGTATCAAACAACAGTTCCCTCTGCCCAGTGAGACTCTGGTTTGAAATCCTGCTGTAAAGCACAAATTTTTCATTAAGATTTTTAGAATATTCAAGACAGTAGATGAAAATAAATTGATATACTGTTTAATAAATGGAGCATTTACTCAAATATGAGTATCCACTAAAAATGACGTTTAAAGTAATATATATATATATATATATATATATATATATATATATATATATATATATATATATATATATAGTATTACACAACAAAATCCAAAATTACCTCATATGGAGAAGGGTGATAGATTTTGTCGGTTGAAATAGATCTATATCAGTTTTATTCAACCCCGGTGTATCGGTTGAGTTCATGTCAAAATTAGAAATTTAACTTTGACAGCTGTCGAAAAATTATGACAGTATTTATCCATTTCGATGTTTCAGGCAGATGAAATGCCCAAGACGGTGGTCAGGGGAGGGGGAAAGTATTAGCCTTAAAGGGAAGCGGTTATATATATATATATATATATATACACATACAATACAGTAATATCTAAATCTGCTACAGGCAGATATTATTGTATTAATAATATTATTATAATTACATTCTGCTGACTTTGGCATTGACTTTATTTTAGTATTTAAGTTTATAGTTTTACTATTTGTGTGTTTCAGTCCCTAGTGTTACAGTAAAGTTTGATATGTGTAAAGTTACCTCAAAAACAGTTTAAACACATTCAATACAAAAATTATATTGCACCTATATTATGTATTAGTGTTAATAAATTTCTTGGTATACTTGGATATTTATAAACATTTCTTTCTGTTTTATTTGTAGAACATGCATTGAAAAAAATTGCTTTTTACATTGGCATTTTGCTTCTTCTGTTTAAATGATTGAGTAATATATTAAGCATTATCAGAGCAATGAGTTCTCTTTGTATTTTTGTTGTCATCACATTATTTCAGCAGATCCATTTTTCACCCTCAAGAACAAGATACCTGTAGCAGGAACCTTACGTATCCTATGAGAAGCTAGAAAATAATAAAAGTTTCTGAACCTGTAATGGCCTCTCTCGACAATCTGATGGAGATGTTAATATTTTATTAGCATAACCTGGTTCACACTCTTTTCCCATCTTTTGAACAGGAGTAGAAGTTTATCCCTTGTTTCTTATTTATGATTGGGTACCTAGTTCCTTCTCCAACAGTCTTCTCATTTTCTTTTATCACCAGAAACCCCTTTCAACTTAATGTCATTATTGCCTTGCTTGGGGTGAAATGATTAAAAAAAAAAGAGAGCATATAGCACTAGCATATACCTCCCCCACAAAAAAAAAAAATCTATGTATATAAGTTTGCACCTGAATTTTGAGGCCAACCAACCTGTGTCTGTACAGTTCTGAACACAAGTTGTCAACAATGATCCAATGAAGCTGGAAGGAAAATTATGGTACATAAATAGCACCCTCTACAAGTTGTCAACAATGCTCCACTGAAGCTGGATATTTAGATAGTACCCTCCACCTATTGTTGTAATAATCAATCTGTCCAGTGGGTAATTTATCTGCTGGTTGTTCTGTGAGTTAGAAGTTTCTCTTTTCTTGTTTTTCTTTTCTTATGGATTACATTTGAGGAAGGCTGAAGAATAGAAAAGCCAAAATGTTATGACAACAGCAAAAATACAAAGAAAATTGAGTGCCTAATTAATATTGGATGTATTGCTGACTCTTCTCAAAGTTACAGACAATAATATGAGTAATATTACACTTGCTACTTTTCTTTTTTAATATATAATGTTTAAATGCAAGAATTTTCCTTGTACTCTGTTGAAAGTTGGTCTTCCCAAACTAAAACTTCATTTAAAGTTTAAACTTGCATACTGATAATGAGGACAGTTTGGGTTCTGAATAATGTTTGATATGTTTTTATAAAATCTTAATAGATAATTTCCCAATTGGACAGCAAACATTTCTGTTTGGATTGCTCTATAACTTTAGAACTAAATTAAATAAAGAAAAATTTACTTGAAAATAAATAATTTTTTAACTTTTAGAAATATCAGCAACTAATCTAAGCTTTGTTTAATTTTATTCATTGGGAAAAGTAGCCTTTAAAAGTATAAACTGTTTCTAGAAAATATACTATCTTTATGCATTTAAAAAAAATCAAGAGACAACAATGCACTGAATTTATTGTAGCTTTGGAGTTGAGGGTACTTTTCAATTCTGATTTGCAAAACATAAAAGTGGGATTGGAAAAATAGAATTCAGGGTACATTTTCTAAATTTATTTGGGGGGTGGGAGTAGCAATTTTGATGCCAGGAAAAATGATAATTGTTGCCTTGTTGAGAACCTAATACTTTATGATTTTAATTCTTTCTTTCTAATTTCATTGAAAAAGTTTGTAGATTTATCATTTTAAGCAAAACTAGTTTTGTATTGATTTTTTTTTTAAACTGTAAAAAAACAAAAAAAGGAAAAAAAAGAACAACAACAAAAGAAACTGAGTCTAATTTGTATATTTTTATTGATCTTTAAAAATTTGAAAATTTCTGCACTGCATCTTTAAGGCCTGCAAATAGTAATTTATTTTATTCAAACTTATTTTAAGATCGTTAGTGTAAAAATGACAATAATTTTAGAAAGAGCTTGCTCTTCACCTGTCTTTTTTTTTTCAAATTCATTTAACAGAATTGTTTGTTTGCTTTCAAAGCAAGACCGGAAATTGTTCATTTAGTGACAATGCAAATTACTAAGATCGATTGGTCTGGCTAACATGCAGTGGGATCAATGTTTCATTTTAATCAAGCATGCAAATCAATAGCAGATCAATGCAAATCAGGATCAATTGCCTTCTCCTGAGAACTAACATATGCCAACATGCGTAATATTTACATGAATGCCTATCGACCACGCTTATTCTCTCCTTTTGCATTCTTTTCACCCTTTCCGTCTTTGTAAGCCATTGCAGTATAAATCTTAAATAGTTCGGTATAATTCTGTTATTGAAAGCCTCATTACTTTAAAAAATTGTCTTATTTATATTTTTTTCCAAACATTTTTCTTCAAGCCTCTCTCTCTCTCTCCCAAAGTTTCAACTTCAGTTGTTAATGAGGATACAAATAAAAAAAACTTTTTTATTGTCAGCAAAGTGAATTGTACATTTCTCAAAATTTGTTTTCTTTGTGCTTCTCCAGAACATCTCTGACTAGAATGACAAAAAAACTTCATAGAGATTTTATTTGCAATATAAAATATACAGTTATTGTTCTGAAGAACTTTCCACTATGGTACATAGACTTTATGAATTTAAGCTCAGTATTACATTAGTAGCAAAGTCTGATCATTTTACAGTTGAAATAGCTGGATATAACCATAAATAATATAGTAATAGTTTATTCTATCACACTTCTTGTTTGTGGAACTCTCTTCCGGCTTTTTGCTTCCCCAGCTAGTTTCAATCTTCAAAAATTTAAATGCAATGTGAATTGTTATCTTTTGTTTTCTTGATTCCTGTTCTTTTATTGTTCTCATTCCTTAATAATGTTTTTATTCTCATATTTTGTAACACTCAGTAACCCCTTGCATCATAGTAGCTTTATTAGCTTACTTGGAGTGAAATCATAAAAAATAATATAAAAAAATTTTTGGCCACTTTTATAATTAAATGAAATGTTATTATTTTTACCATGTTTTTCAACTTTTCTTTAAGTCTCTATAAGTCTGTAAGTTTTTATAAGTGCGTGCACACACACACACACACACATATTAAAAACATGCATATCAACTATTGTGACAATGAACTAAATAATAACTATTAAAACTGGTGTCGAATTTTTTCCTGCAAACTTCATAAAGTTGTGCTGTCTAAAAGCAGCTTTCATACTAACAATATTTTGGCCAAGAATACAGTTCAATAAGTTTGTGACATTATGATAAAAACATTTATTCTATGCTACAAATATTTTTAATATAATCTTCTCCTTTGTCAATGGTAATGATTAATCATATAGATCAATCATTATATAGTGAAAATTTCAGATCCAATATCAATTCATATCTTTGGACTTATTGATTCCCCTTGTATATCATTATGTAAAGTCATTTTATATATATATATATATATATATATATATATATATAATGTGTGTGCACAAGGATTTTATTTTGCAACATGTATTTATGAACAGAAAAAAATAAATAAATTAAGTTTTCAAAATTTTTAAATTTAAGAATACTCAAAAATATTCTTACGGTTAACTGAAAGTAGAAAGTTTACTATGGCTGATGCTAATTAATACTTAAATGAGAGTGAGTAAATGTTGTTATTGTTGCTGATTTTTTTAATTTGTTTATATGTACATATTTTTCACATATAAATGTAATTATTATTTTATTTTAATTTGATAAATTATGCATTTATTTTAAGTAATATAAGGTTTTGATTTAACAATTTTCTTTTAAGTTTTTTCCTTTCCCAAGCAAATATACATGGCCATAAAATTTTTATGACACTTAAATCAAATCCTATTATTTAAAATAAATAAATACATCATTTTCCAAAATAAATTTTAAATAATCACATTTATATATATATATATATATATAATTCAAATATTTTTACTCACTTTCATTTATTAGGCATTAAATTACATCACTTATCATCCTCCGTAGTTAACCTTTACTTTCACAGTTAACTGCAAGAATATTTTTGAGTGTTCTTAAATTTAAAAACTTTGAAAAACTAATGATATAAATGTATAAAGAAGCAGTACTTAGAATAGATAAATCATATAGTTATCAATGTACAATTGATTCTGATAGAAAACTAGCCTAGAATTCTTACAAACTATTTTAAATATTCCTCAAAATTTGAAGACTGACTTTGAGTATAAAAGGAGATATCTGATTATATTCCAACAAAAACATTGTTTTTGCTCAGTTTTGTTTTTTGTAAATTTAACCAACTTTAAGGGCACCTCTAAATTGTTTAATTGTTTGGGGAAAAAATCAGTATAATGGAACATTTCTCTAAAACTGACTTAAATTCTTCATATCACCCAGAAATTAAAATAAGTTTCTTTTATAGTTAAAACTGATATTTTGAATAAACTCTTTGTTATTCCAACTTTGAAACCAGTAATTAATTATCATATTGAACAGCAGTTTTCCCTTCAGTTGCACTATAACCTAGCAGTGGTAGTTTTTCCTTGTCTCTCTTTGTGCACATACCATCTGCACAAGAATGACATTCCACAACTGCTTTTCATACCAGCAGCTAGACCCTTTCCTCATCCTTACTGACCCACATACTTTTCACTTGTACAACTCAAGATTCTTCTCTTCTCTTTTTCTTCTTCCTCCTACTCCTTATTACTATAGGGCCCTTTAGACCATTCTTGCATCAATGTTCTCTCTACCCTCCCGTCATCAATGGATCATTAATACTAATCTTACTGCGCACTCACTTTCTCTCTCTCTCCCCCTCTCACTTCTATTATTGTCATCCTCCTTCTCCTCCATTATCTTCCCTGGTGACTTTCACATTAAAGCATAACTGTACATAATCATGTTCAATCATCGTTGCATGTACACGCATTTTAGTACTCGGCCTTGTGATATTCACTCAGACTAGCAAATACCCATCCTGATTTCCCATTCCTTAAAATCCTTCCCGAAATATATGTCGACAATTTTAGCTTAAATGTGATTTAAAAATAAAATGAAACAAAAAAAACGAAAAACCTTTTAACTGAGAAACACACTCAGAAAAATGTTTGACTGATGATAGTAACATTATTATTATTATTATTATTATTATTAATAATAATAATAATAATGATAATAATAATAAAAACTAAATTGTATAGCAAAAGAACAGAAGTTTAAAAAATGGCAATTCTTAAATGATAAAGAAATTATGAATGCAAATCTGTAGATTTGTAATAGAAAAACAAATTAAAACTTAGCAGTTTCTTAAAAGCAATGTCTACTTGGACAAGAGAAAGAACATGTCAGTGTGAATTAAGTTTTTTTTTCCAGACCAGTCATAACTTCTGAAGTTTGTGTTACATGAGATTCTAAGTGAAAGCTTTTCGTTCATCTTGAAAAAAATGCAGTAAAATAAGAATGAATCATGATAAAACTTAACTCTTCAAAAAGGAGCTACATGTTTATTTTTCAACAATAAATATTTAGTTTCACTTTTTTTATTTTAGTTTTGATTATATAAAACTCCCGTTCTTAAATGTATTAAATTTCTAAGTTGACTTTATATATGGCTTTTTCTATTTTATTTTTGCTGCTACATCTGGTTTGGTGCTGCTTTAGTATACCTCGAGTTTCTTGATAAAATCAAAAGAAGAATCAGTAATGTTATCAGTCCTGATCTGGCATCTCAGCATTAGTTGCTTTTCCACCACTGTAACTTAGTTTCCCTGTGCCTTTTTCATAAATATGAATTGTCTTTTTCATAAATATTTTCATGTTAATTATTCTAATGAGCCTTCCTCTTTTGTACCTTGACTTCATGAATTTAAATATAGTGCTAGATTGTCAACCAGATCTCATTTTACTATTGAAATTGTGAAATGTAACTGTAAGTTCTATGCTAATAAATCTTTTGTCCCACACTTCTCACTTGTGGAACTCTCTTCCAGTTTTCTTGTTAACTATGATCTTCAAAAATTTAAAAGTAATGTCAATTGTCATCTTCTGTCTTCTTGAATTCTTGTCTGTTTATTGCCATTTTTTTCTTAGTAAAATTTTCTTCACTCTCAGTAGCCACTTGCATCTTATTGACTTTGTGTTGTTTTTAGTGAAATGATT
The DNA here is from genome assembly GCA_964036315.1 of Acanthosepion esculentum. Taxonomy (NCBI): domain Eukaryota; kingdom Metazoa; phylum Mollusca; class Cephalopoda; order Sepiida; family Sepiidae; genus Acanthosepion; species Acanthosepion esculentum. Next base: position 123,583,338 of record OZ038484.1, on the reverse strand, counting down.
AAAAAATAAATTATTTTAAGTCAAATATAAAATTCTTTTGGACAGTTGAAAAAACAGAACTATTTACCCAGTGATTGTCTTAGAAACTAAAGCCTTTTCTTATAGTAAACACTTAGTAGCCATTTTTAAAAGCTTTTGGAGATATTATACTTAATTTTCTACTTGTAAATAATTTGATTTTGATCTTTATTTCTATATGGCTTTGAAAAGTTGTAGTAATGCTATCAATTTCTTTTTTATAAACATTAAACCACATCAATCCCTGATTAATTGAATTCTAAGCTATTATACCTTATCTTTAGAATTTGAATATGTTTATTGTATGAAGGAAATGAAAAGAAGTTCGGATTAGTCATCCAAGTTGATTCCACTATATATCTGATGTGTGCTTTAAAGTTGTACATTTTTATTTTTTAATCTATTTTATTAATTGTTAGAGAGTAATAATTTGTTTGTCTTCTAATCTCAATGTGAACTATATTTGTTTTTATACATTCACTTGGATGAAGTTGAAACCATGTTGCCTATATTCCCATGCTAGGGAAATGGGCTCTGAGTTCTATACAGAAATGATAATTTGTGTCAGATAGTCTGTCTGGTTGAAGTTTTGTTGTTCTTTGGGAAGATTTTTTCCTTCTATTTGGAGAACTAATTTTGTCAGAATAGGTACCAAATAGATAAACTGTTAAATACTTTTATTTTCAGAATATCAGGTTATTTTTATTTTGTTAACTTTGATTGGCAACAAATGAATTCTTTTGTAAGATTACCATAAAAAATATAAGTTTGTATAAGATATATTTTTTTAGTAACCGGAAAATGTAGATATATTTCATATAAATTTATACCATTTAATAAAAAAATTATTTTTTGACATTTTCAGGAATTGTAATCTGAGTTGAATCTTGAATAGACTTCACACATTTTTCTTGTAATTACTCGTAAAAGAATAAAAAACAAAAAAGCTTTCTGGTTGCTACTTCTTTATCACATTCAGTTGTTTTATTTTTTTTAAAATTGTTATATTGAAATATTATATAGCTGTATCCACAGGCAAATTTATTTTCCTAGTTTGTTAATAACAATAAAAATTAAAATCGTCATCCCCCTACCATATTATTTTCAGAGACATTTTTTGAGGCATCTTGTTAATAACTTGCTGAACTCTGGAATTTTGACAATGGATTATTATTTATTTTAAATAAGTAGAGATTCCACTCTTGCAAACTCGGTGTGTTTGATTAAAGGAATAAAAATTCACAACCAAAGTAAAAACAAAAGGATAGATCCTTTCTTCTCGTGTTTCTCATTTGTGTTGATTTTTAGCAAAAACTCTCTTGGCTCTCGGATGTTTGGTAAGTATGCTTCACCTGAGCTGCTTTTACAGTTTTGAGAAAATTAGGCTCATCTAATAAACTTAACAGCTGTTCAGCTACAAACATCAACTTATAAATAATGCATCAACGTCAGTAATGAAACTTCAAAGGTACTTATTGGATTATGGCAAGTATGTTCCAGTTTTCTTTAAATTTTGATCTTCTGTCTTATCCTTGAATGGTATAGATTTTGGATCCTACAAGAATCATTAATTGGTTCTTGATTAGTAATTTGTATTTTTTTGAGTGTGTAGTAACATCTGTATCATTTCATGTTTTCTCTGCAAATGCAATCAAGTGTGTTGGTAGACTTTGTTGAAAACTACAATGACAATTTTTTTTCTTCAATTGAAACATGGATCAGCTTGGCAAATTAGTTAAACTTTGTTGTTAAGGAACAAAAATGTTGGAACATTAAGAGAGAATTTTGTTTTTTAATCCAGATGATTTTCCATTATTGTCAGTTTCAGAGATAGTGGAAAAATACCAAAAAATAGAAGCAATAATTTTCAGAAAATTGTTCGCCGTAAAATATAGCAATAATTGTTTCTTTTGTATTGTGTCAGGAAATTTTTTTTAATTGCAAGCAATTATTATTCTGAATGATATTTGTTCAGAATTCTGTTTCAGAATTATGACATTGTTGATTTTCATTAATTTATTTGAATAATTCATGATTTCTTTTAGTTTCTTTCACCACAGAATAATGAATTAATGACTGATTTAGGTCTTTCTGTATCATAACAAATTTTCAGTTTTTAGAGATGAGAAAACAACAAAAAATGGGATATTTAATATAGCTGAGAAAAATGAGTTCCATCTTAAAAAAAGTTCTATCAATACCAAATAGATAATTATTTAAGTATTAATATAAAATGTGATAATAGTAAAATGAAAGATAAATTATTCAAAAATTAATAATTTAAATCTTAGTTGGCAGAAAATTGTAACCAGCCATTTTTATTTGTTGACAATGAGGATAAAGCTTTAATTTGTAATAATGAATATTACTTTTTAAATAACGGCTGATGTGTAAGAAAGCCATTTAACAATATGATAATTTAGTTGTAAGAGAAGAATCTCTTACAATACACATATTTTTAAATATGCGTTAAATAGTTTAATAAAACTTTCAAAAGTAAAAATGTTGGTTTGAAAGAATCATAAAGTCAAGTTAGAAAAATGACCATTTAATTTTGCAAACCCTTTTAAACTTTACATTAAATTCTCAGCTGTGTGTGTGTGTATATGATTTTTAAGTGTGTGTGTGAGTACTTGCTTTTTAAAACCATGAAAAATCCAAGTATGAGATCTGATAAAACATTGCCCTTCATTCTATTTTACATTTATTCATTTTGGTCTGTTGTATTTGCACCTGTTTTTGGGGAGGCATTGGAAGAGAAAGGAGAGAAAAAAATCTATAGTTTTAGTTTGTCATAGTTTTAAAAAATGTGAAAATTTATCTATTTTAGATGTTTACTATTTTTTTTTAGTGAGATATTATTAATCTCTGAATTACTAATAAAATAAATACTAAAACTTCCTATTATTATTATTAGTATTATTATTATTATTATTATTATTATTATTATTATTATTTATTTATTTTTTATTTATTTATTTTTTATTTATTTTTTATTTATTTATTTATTTTATTTTTTATTTATTTATTTATTTATTTTATTTTTTATTTTTATTTATTTTTTTTTTATGATGACAAATATATTTGATATTTGTTCCCCCCCCCCCCATTGGTAATATCTTCTACTTTTGTGCATAATAAAGAGGAACTTTTACAAGAAATCATTTCTAGAATGAATCATAGGAAACATATATTGCATAATCTTTGTAATGAAACTGCTTAATCAATGCTTGCTTTCTGTAATATTGAAAATTTAAGGAAAGCTTTAAAAAATGTTCTGTAATGTTATTTCCAAAAATAAACAAAATAGTTGAGAATATTGATTTTCATTTCTATCTTTAAAATATTATTAATTATTGTTTTTAAAATATTTTTTTCCAAAATGTTTGTATGTAAATTATTAATACAATAACCATGGAATATTAATCCTCCAAATTTATATTAATTTTCAGAACCTGTATAAGATATGTGTTTTGCAAGTAAGAATTCATTTATGCATCTTGCCTGCAGACTTGAAAGAAATTAGAATGGACACTTGTTTACTTTTGTTTTGTCAAAATTAGAGAATTGATGCCAAGTGTTAAAACCAAAATACCTATGATACCTGAGATGTGCAGGTGGAGTAATGGATAGTAGCTCAGGATGAGAAATTGACAAGGTAAATTTGAATTCCAGTCAAGTCTGTTACATTCACTTTTGCACAAATACTCTTGGGAAAGGCATGAATCCATCTCTTCTTCCACCTAGGTATGGGTTAAATAGCAGAGCAAACTCTCTTTAGACATGGTTGGTAACCATTCTAGGAGAAGGACCAAAGATGAGTAACCATGGTGAAACACACACGAGACAGGCAACAAAAGAATCATGAAGTTCACAATGACATGATGATTTTAACTGTGGTCAATGGATATGTAGATAGTTGTTACTATTTCATGGGAAGAAAAAAATATCTAATCTCTAGCAGATAACAAAAGGACAGTTATGTTTACTATAACTTGTTGATTAAATACTATTGAGAAATGAAAGACTTACATTAGGATTATATGACTCAAATCCTAGCCATATTTTATTTGAAATGGAATGCAAATAACCAAAGTTTCCTGACCAGATCTTGTTTGAATGGGATTTATTTTAAGTAATCAGGATAATTGTGATTAGTCTGGATAATTAATTGCTGGACATGATTAAATTCTGATCGGAAGTAAAGAAGCTGAGGTGATGTTAAGTAGTTTGAATGCACAATTACGTACTAAGCAAACATAATCAAGTAACATCTTCGTTCATTATCTAAACATGTCCACCAATCAAGTTATTAAGCATATTAGTAAGGTCTCTGAGAGACAAGAGGTTCGACAAGAGATTTTGCATGCTTTTAAGCATAATATCCTAACACGCTCTTACACAGTGTCACCAACACATGCAAGACAATATGAAGGCTGTGAATGGCTTTAGTTTATTCTTCTTGTATTCCTTCAGAATATGGGTGATTATGCCTCTCCACAACTTCCTATCCTTTGTAGCATTTAGCAATTTTTTTTGTTTGCTATACCTCCCAACCCCTATTCTGCCATCCATTTGCATAAGCTCATCAGGTAGGTTACCTGCTGTTTCTCTTTTGTCGCTGTTGCCTTCAGTATGTCTTCTAGTTTATTAGTTTAACAGTAAATATGTCTGAGCAAAGACCGAGGTGGTCTGAAATATTAAATATATACAAAAACACAGAAATAAATACTTTCATAAAAAAAACACCCAATTTTGTTACATTTATTTTATCCAGATATTATATACAGCATAGCTAGTGTATTTATAAAGACAAAAATAAGAAAACATTTTAAAAATGATATGCAACTGAAACCTTGTAATTTCAACTAGGGCTTTTTAAATTAAGAATTTAACAGTGAGCCAACCAGTAATCAAATAACTAAATTGCAGGTTTGAAACCAGGTAAGTGTATAAAACTGTTAGGGCATCTATAAGATTAAAAACCAAATTATATGCTATCCTCTACCTTTTATAAGAGCCAGATCAGGCTGAAAATGGAGTACCGTTGTCGCATTTGGGTAGCAGCTGCCCAGACCTCACTTTCCAGTCGTGATAGAGTTCAAACATGTCTCAGTTCTTGTGGGAGAAGAATTATTTTCCACATTCCAAACTCTCTCTCACAGCTGGGATGTGGTGAATCTCTTACTGCTCTATCGCTATTACCATGAAAAGTGCTTGAATGAACTGCATCTCCTGGTCCCACCAGGTCTGACCTTCACAGCTCGGACCTGGCATGCCATTTACATAGTAACAAACTACCCACATTCCCTCCATATTCCATTGGCAAGAGGTAAATTCACTCACCTTCTTCCCACAAACCACTGCCCTCTGGAACAGACTCCCAAGAGGGTGTTTCCCCAATCACTACAATCTTAACCTGTTTAAGTTTAGAAACAATCATTTATCTTCTCCTAATCATATAAACTACCCCTTATCATAACCCTCTACTTTGAGTCACCCCCAGGCCTTGAACGGGGTGAATCTTGCTGTAAAAAAAAAAAAAAATTCTTTGGCTAAATAAGCTAATGTGTGTGAATGTGATCATAAAAAAAAGAAATATAAAAATTGTCATCATTGATTCTTCCTCTGAAAGAAGAAATGGTTAGTTTTTTTGTGATGAGAAAATAAACTGGGATTGTATTCATTGCTCACAGATGATTGGTGCCAAGTATCTGTAATTTGTTGTACCTTGAGTTTTCAAAAGCCTCCACTTTAATGTCCTTGCAGATTCTTCAGAAAGAACTACTTGAGGCATCCTCTTCCAGGTAAAGAGATCTCTTGATTATGTCGTTATTAACAATCTTCAGCCTGAGGAAATAGATGTCAATTCTATGGCATTTCATAGGATTGACTCCTACAAAAGAATATAGCCACAGTCATATAGAAAGTCATTTGTTATGTATGGATCTATGCTTCAAGATTTAAATTATTAATACTCTGCAGAGTAGAATTCATTTCCATCTTGATTTACAAGAAGAGACAAAAGTCTTATAAAGCAAACCTTCTCATTAAGAAAATTATTCTGGGTGATCTAGGATTTGTGTAGATGTCCTTGTACATGAAAATGCTATTATGTAGTTAATTTTATGCAGTAATAGAAGGATGTTATTCTTTTATATATATATATATATATATATATATATATATATATATATATATATATATATATATATATAATGTGTGTTTGTTGACCTCTGTTCATTTTTTATATTTACATATGCTCTTTCCCTGATATTGACTATTTTTACCCATAAATATAACATATCTTAAAACTATATTTTTTATTATATACATATATTATTGATTTAGAAACATCTCTTCACTTATCCTTAAAATGTATTTTTCTAACTTGAGAAAAAAAGAAAAGTTATTTGTATCTGTATGTGAATCATTAGACAGCTCTTTGACTTAAAATATTTTACTTTGTCTGGTACAAGACCATAATAGTCGAGCTTCTAGTAAAAATCAAACTCCTTTATTAAAAAAAAACAACAAACAAATTACAGCTACATGTAAATAATAAAAAAAATTAATTTACCTGGATGAAAAATAAAATCAAATTCACAATAGTTATAAAGAAATTATCCAAATAGATTTGTTTTATACTTGATTTGTTTTTTTGTTTTTTTATAAATATTAAGCCTGCAACATGAAATGTAAAAGAAAAAAATAAACTTAAAATAAAATTTAAACTTAGAAAATTATTTTCTAATCTATGAAGCATGCATAATGTTTATAGTGTAAAACAAATTCAGCCTTGTTTATATATATATATATATATATATATATATATATATATATATATATATATATATATATATATTTATATTTACTCTGTAATGCATTGCATCCTTTAGAAAAAAAGACAAAAAAAGGACATCATTGAACTAATGTTTTTGTTGATGGAATTATATATTTAGTCCAATGAAGTCCTTCTAGAGGATGAAATGCGTTATACAAACTTTTCCCACCTTGTCATTCATTTGCCTAACATTGATATGATATATAAAAAAATTATATATAATATTCTTCCAAGTATGATAAAAAAAAAAACAGCTATCAAATTAATAGAAGAAATTAGTTTTTAGGAAGTACTGGCACTGAATGCTCCAAATCATTAGAAAGTGAAGCCTGATTCCACATTTTCTAAGAAAGCAAATTCTAGCATGTTAGCAAGTTTCTTAAAGTTTGTATCATTTTCTTTTGTTGAAGGCCTAAGTATTGTTCTGCCATATTCGTTTTTGCATCAATAACTCTTGAGCTAGGATATAATGTTTATAGCAGCATTACTGTTTGAAGCCATAAGTTAGTAACAAAAATAATTTTGAAATACTAGAACATTTTGCACAGATCTATGTGTGGGTATAAGTGAAGATTTGGTTGTTTGGGTGGTGAAAGTTATAAGATATAAAACTACTGTTTGTCATATGTCTTAGTATACTTAGTCACTGTTATTGGAATTTCTATGACTTTTCTTGGTGTACATTTTCTTGTACAGGATATACAAATGTGTTAAAAAAGTTATCAAGTATTAACATGTATCAGATTGTTGAGAAAAGAGATACACTTAAATGTTCTCTGCTTATATTCACTTATCACCATTGTTTTAAATTTTTACTAATTCTCTTGCAACTTTGACTTTAATTTTGCCCTTTATTCAGAATATTCTATTACTGTAATATTAGACAGTTTAAACAATATTGCTTATCAAACACTAGCCAGATACACTCTGTTATCAGTTTCCAACTTCCTATATATAATATTGGTAGCATATTAGATGTAATGTAACCTTTTTGATACATTTAAAATAATAAATAAACAATAGGTTAATTTCATGAAATAATAATAGATATAATCATCTGCTTTTTTATGAAAATTTTGATTTTGGACACTTTTCGTGACTATAAATTTAATTTGAACTCATTTCATACAAACCACTGCTTTGTGGAACAACTCTTAAGAGAAAACATTCCTGATCACTACAAAACCTGTTCAAGTCTGGTCAACTATTATCCTCTCCACATATCTCCATAAACTGTGGCTCTTACTCTCTACCTCGAGTGGCTCTTGGTCCTTGTACAAAGTGAACATCATTTTAAAAACGAAATATATGTTGCTCCTGTCAATTTTTTAAAAAAAATTAACATGAAAAAATGATCATCCTATTTTTAAAAATACAATACCTTTTACACTCCTCTTTAGAATGTAAATTAGATTTGACTATTTCAGTATATTCTGGCTATGAACTGTTCAAACTGAGTAGATTTAACTGTTGCCTGTGTCAATGTAGGAACAGATCAACATTGCTATTCAAATAGCAGTGCAGACAAAGCTAACCTTATCAGTTGTTTCCCACAATGCAATGTGTTTGATCATATTAGTTCCTGAAGGATTTGTAGAAGAATAGGTGAAGAGAAAATTTTTGTGGTTTTATTTATTTATTGTGAAGATTTTTATTTTATTTTCATTGTTTGCTCTCTGAAAAAAAAATGGATAAGTTTTTTTTTACTAAACTATTTTGGTTTGTTGTTGGTAGCAATATAACTTATTATTCTCAAGTTATCAAGAAAAGGTCAGAAAGGATTTTTGTTTTCCCACAAAATTCCTATTTGCTCACTTTGATATCTAATTTCTAGCACAAAAGGAAGACAGTGCATGAGTATTATGTAACACATAAGCATCTATGAAAAGTGTCCACTTTGTTTCTTTCTCAGGTGGACATCTTACATTGAATTGAAAGTAAAATATCAACCTCTATCTCATTGTTAAATCACTGAAAAATAACAAAAGGCATAATCTTGTTCACTAACTTTTGTAGTACCTTTATCCTCTCGAGGAAATTATCATGAATTCTCTTTGTAATTATTTCTTGTTAACATAGAGAAGAATGCATTCAATTTGCTTGCTGATTCATTCTAAGAAGCAATAAAAGGACAAACTTGTTTGCCATTTTACTTTTCTTAACCTTTCTAACTGCTAGTTTATTTTTCCTTTAATTATTCTTTTTGGAGCAGCCCTTTGGTAAGGGTTAAGTTCTACTCAAACAGTTTCTTCACCAGATAGTTATTTAGTGGAACAGACTCCCGAGAGGATACTTTTCCCAACCACTACAAACACTAACACCAATCAGACCGTTTATAAGTTTACACTGCAATCAATTTTGTTGAATTTAGTTCTTTAAAATAACTTGTCATAAAAGTTGTGTTGGATGGGGATTGTATAGTGTACCTTTGAGGGTCATTACAATTTCTTTAAATTCTATTTAGTGGTGGATACTAAAAGGGTATTAAATTTATTTAATCTTTAAGGAAAAGGTATAATTTTTCTTGCATTTATTTAAAAAGGAAAAGAAAAGAAAGGCCCATCCAGATTAAATTCAATCCTCACATGTGTATATGAATTGTTTAGCATTTAATGTAAACAATTGATACTGCACTATAAAAAAATGCTGAAACTTCCTTAATTTGTTTTTTTATTTTTTTATGCTTATCCAATATAGAAGAGTTTTTGCATTTTAGAAGGCAGAACAACAAAGTGTTTGTTCATGCCTTCTCATATTGCTTGAGACTAATTGAAAATAATAAGGAGGAAGAATACTGTTGACATTTTTGCAATAAAACTTTTATTAACATTCCTTGGGAAATATTTTACCTCATTGATTCTTTGTTGTTCACAATTGACATTTATAGATAGGATTATTCATACATAATGGGTTAGTTTCCTCCTCCTGAATATTCTTTTTAAAATTGTTTCTATCTCTGCCATATTTTAAGATCAGCTCTTTTAATATTTATATTGATCTTGCTTTTGTTTTAATAAATTTTTTTTTTCTATTTTAATCTCTGTATTTACTTGAATAAACAAAGGTTTTTTCTTTAACCTATTTCTTTTGTTTAAAATTTGTTTGCTCTATGCTCCCTTTGCATGTTTATAGATGTTGATGTTGTATCTGTTGTCTGAAGTTTGTTGACAGTGTTTTTATTTATTTTTCTTAACTAGTCTCATTGGCCTTAAAATGTCAGTTAAAGTCAGGCGTTTAATTTTGTCATTGCATCTTGAATTTTATTACAAGATAAACCATTGCCAACCTTTTTTTTAACTAATATTTCATTGATCTTAATTTCAGTTGCTTTTGCACATACTCAAACTCTTTTTTTTTTATCTACCTTGTATACAAAGATTAGAATAGTAGTTTGAGTAGTTGTGATGGAGGAAGAAAAAAAATCACAAGTCAAAAAAAAACAAAAATTGATAATGCTTTATTTATTAAATTTTTACTGTTTTCATTTCTGTAAACATAGTATATTGAATCTTTGTCAATATTTGCTAATTTTATGATCTAGCATCGAATAAGGACAGAACTAGCTCAGGTTGTTTCATGTAAACAGCTCACTAGCCACTGCACTTTGACAATCATTCACATTTTTTTTTTTATAACCTTAACTGTTGTAAATAGTTCCCCTCCCTTTTCTTTTTTGTCTTGGTTATCATAGTGGCTGTTTTCAACAAGTGTGCCAAAGAGTCTGCAGGTGTGTTTCAAGAGCTTGGGTAAATAACAAATATGAACAGCAATTTGAACATTCAGTCTTTTGAAATCTATGATTAATGTTTTTTTAAAAATATGACAATGATTGAAATTTTAGTTGTTAAACTTGTAAACACAATCTTAATACAGTCTTTATGATAAAATCTCTTTAAAAAAAAACCTGGTGTACCATGACATTTTTAGTTTTATATTCAGGGTGTGTGAATTTTTTAAAAAAATGTTGGAAATTACTAAATTTGTGTTGTGTTTGTGTTGATGACTTCAATGAACATCTTGGCAAGTTGATTAGTTATTATTAAAAATGTTGCTTTTATTTTGAAAAATTAAAACAAACTATGAAATCTTAGCTCAATTTTAAATAATTGTAAAGCAAGGGAGAAATATTTATTGTTCAGATAAATAATTTAAAATTAGTTATAAATAATTTATCTCAAGCTGTATGAACTTGGATTCAGTAAGTCAGTTATGTGCTATGCGTGATACACACTTAGGCAATCATGTAACTTTTGATACATGACTGACGAGGCAGATTTTTTCCTGGAGTAGGTTGCCATTTCTTTCTGCAGTAGACCAGTTGCCATCCAAGGCTATAGGACCCAGTCTGTCCTGCTATTTATCAATAGCTGGGGGGGGAGAAGAAGAGGATTCATACCTTTCCCAAGGGTATTAGCACATAAGTGAATGTAATGGATTCGACTGGAATTCAAAGTCCGCTTTCCGATTCCTCAATCTGAGCTGTTATCCACCGTGCCTCCAAACTTGGAATAATATAACAAAATAGTTTTTTTATTTTTTATGCATAAATTATACCTTTTTAAAATTTCCATAATATTTTCAGAGGGTAACTAAGGAAATAAATCTCAATGTGTCTTGTGAATACAATGGTAGTTGGCATCCGTTTATATTGTGAGATAAATGTAGCACCCTGTTTGTTTAAAATTAAGTCCTGTGGTGTTGAAACTAGAGTGACCTCCCCAGGGTGCAAGCCTGTATGATGGTATATGGAGGCCATGCGCTGCCCAGACTACATGCCGTCCACCCGTCTCGGTCGTACTGACAAGATCCAAAGGAATACAGGACATTACATTTAAGGATGCCTTGGCTGCAAGAGTTGCCAGAAAGTTGTCAGTATTGACAGCCAACCAACATCAAGGATTCACTCCGGGTTTTCTGTCTGGATTTACTTCCAAAACAGGCTTTTAACTTCAGTTTATATTTTTAGCAGCCATTCAGTAATATTAGTGAACATGATAAACATATAAAAATAACCCAAGCACGTAACAATAAACTGTGAACCATTTTAAAATGTTATCTTGTAAACTAATAAAGATACTTGAATAATGTTTTAACTATAAAATTTAAGTTTAAGGCACTAGTATTTTTGGTGTGGTAAATTGGAAAAAAATGTTTTGAAAAAAATAATAACTGCATTGCATTTTCAGTGTGAAAAGTACCAAATGAAAAATTTTGTTGATTGACCTATTCATGTTTTTTATTTTCTTTTTCTACATTCTCTGTGTTCAAATATGGAAATGCCGTAATGCTGATTTTTAAAAGAATGAAAAAGTCTAAGAATGTCAGTGATATACTGAATTGAATTCTGTAGTATATTTGTCATTGACTAAAATTAAGCTTCCTTAATATGTCATATGTTACTTATTTTTAGCATATATACATACACACACAGATTGTGCAAAGGATAAATTATCATCTAAATTACACAAAAATTAAAATAACACTGACTTCTCATTTTAACATATATTTACCAAAATTACACAAAAATATCTTGAAATGCTAAGCAGTAAATTTATTCAATAAAATCACCATTGGCTTCAACGACAGGCTCCAGATGACTTTAGGATCTTCTGCAACTCTTTTAGATAGTTTCCTTGTTTAAGTTGATGAATGCTGCCATAAGCCTTGCCTTCAGTTCATCTTTGGTATTACAAAGAGTTTTATTGGTCTCTCACTCAATGTGCTCCACACAATAATCAAGAGGGTTGCAGTCTAGAGAGTTATGTAGCCAGATGTGAGAGGTGATGTAGTCACATAAATTGTCTGACTGTCATGACTGGGTTCTCCTGCCTGTGTGGCATGGTGCAGAGTCCTGTTGCCAAACACAGTGACTTCCAGCAGTCACCCTCTTCAAGGCACTTGATGTAAGCCTCTGTGTTGAGTCTGAGGCCCTTACCAACAAATTTGGGAGTGCTTTTCTTATCAGAATGATCAGAGTGAGTTTTCCAAGCTGCCATACCACCGTAATCAACATTAGACTCCTCCAACTCTTCCCAAATCCTCTGCACTCTCCTCAGATTGACACCCAAACACTGAAATGTTTATATTGGATGTTCCAGCATGAATACCAAACAGTACATCATACTGTTTCCAAATTTATTGCAGAGTATATTGCATCATAGTGCTCTTCTTGTCACAGATGGTGCCCAACTGACCTTACTATACTGTGCAATTGACAAAATCAAACAATGTACATGCACAAAATTAAAAATATAAAATGGTGACAATTTACCCATCGCATCCTCTGTGTGTGTGTGTGTGTATATATATATAAAGTATAGGATTGGTGTATACAGAATAAATTCCAATAACCAACAAATACTATTCTTAAAAGAGTGCTCAATACAAAGTAGAGCAAATATAATTATTTATTTGAAAATTATAACATAAATATGTTATAAAATCACTACAAAAATAGCCATTTTGTTTCAACACTTCTGGTGTCTTATCAAGTGATGGTGTTGAATGTAGAATAAAACCCTTTATTCTACATTCAACACCATCACTTGATAAGACACTAGAAGTGTTGAAACAAAATGGCTATTTTTGTAGTGATTTTATAACATATTTATGTTATAATTTTCAAATAAATAATTATATATATATATATAATAACAGTAATTCACCATGGCCCACTGACAAGTGTCAACTATCCTTAGGTGAAGAACCCCACTTGTCATAAATTTAAAAAAGATATTAATTTTTATTTAGGTAATTGAATAAGCATTTATTTCATTCTCATTCTCAACCAAGATGTACTAATTTCTTTATTATGGATTTTACTGAAGCAAATTCACCACCAATTTTCTTGTAGGTGATGGCCATATATCTCTTTTAATCTGGACAAATTATGAGCAATCATTTGAATTTCACATGATTATCAAATTCACTCATTTGGTTCTCGTATAACTTACATTTAATAATAGTTTAATTGAAGTTTCTAACAGTTGTCAATGCTGTAGAGATATGAGAGATGCATAATTAGTAAGTCAGAAGTTGATTACTGAATCATTATGTGGCTTCTGTTGAGGCTACAAAACAGATAATTTTACACAGTCTTGGAACCAAGTGTGCAAGAAAATTTATAGTGTACCTGTATATGATTAACTGATGATGAAAACTGGTATTTGTGACTTTTTTAAAACCATTTTTATCACTCTTTGCTTGCGAATATTTTCAAGATAATTGTTCTGATAAGCTTTCCTCATTTGTACCTCAGATTAACAAATTTAAGTGCAGTACTAGATTGGCATTTAGGTCCCATGATTTCACTGTTGAAATTGCTAGTTGCAACCAAAAGTTCTAGGCTAGTAGTTTCTTCTCTTGCATTTCTCACTTGTCAAACTATCTTCCATTTAATTGCTCTCCTGTCTATTATGATCTTCAAATATTTAAATGCAATGTCAATTTTCCTCTGTTGTGCTGAATCCTGTTCTTTTTTTTATTGTTTTTTGTTTCTTTTACTTTCTATAACCTCTTGCATCCTTGTAGCTTACCTTGTCTGGGGTGAAATGATTAAAAAAATCTACAAAATCATAATCATGCAACTAAATGGTGGTATTGATATAAAGTTAATTCACAATATTTTGGTAGTTAATTTTCTGTCTTCCTTTCTTCCTTGAATTAAGAATGTCTTTTATTGCATTTTCCTCTTTTAAAGCAAATATGGGTGTGAGAGTGGGGAAGAATATGCGGTGTTACTCTAGCATGAGGTCTACCCCCTGTTTCACATGTTTAGAAAATGTGAGACAGATATAAATATCCATGTTAGACCTCACCTGACCTGATGGCCACACGAGAGGAGGGGCACGAGATTGAGGTATACCTCCCACTATAGTAGCACTGAATGTGTCTTCAGAAATGTAACAAGAATACAGATAACAATTAGGTTTAACTATACTTATGTCAACTTTGTAATTTAAATACAGGTATTTTTTTTCTCAGTGTACAAATTAATTTCTTTCAAACGATTTATATTTTAATCAAAATTTTTATACATAAATTCAGTAGAAATTAGAATTTGTCAAGTTAACTTTTTATTTTTTTTACTTGTATACATATGTAGTAAACAAACTGAACAATAATCACTCCAGTGCTGTTATTACTTTACAAAATGTTTTCAACACATCATCATTCTAACAATGCATCCAAAGCTTAGCTGCATCCTGGGTAAGACGATAAACTATATCCATGTCCTGGGTAAGACGATAAACTATATCCATGTCCCGGGTAAGACGATAAACTATATCCATGTCCCGGGTAAGACGATAAACTATATCCGTGTCCCGGGTATGACGATAAACTACATCCGTGTCCTGGGTAAGAGGATAAGCGACATCCGTGTCCCGAGTAAGAGGATAAGTGACATCCGTGTCCCGAGTAAGAGGATAAGCGACATCCAACAGCAAGGCCTCTGATCAGAAGGTTTTGAGGAGTGTGGAACCCCATCTTAATTGCTGGTGTTCCCAGTTCCACCCTGACCCAGGGTAAAGCACCTGTTAGGGGTCCTAGCTATGGGCAAATAGTTGACCCCTTCCCGACAAACTGGAGTCAAAACACAATGAAAGTGTAAAAATAGGTTTTAATACCAGCAATGCTTTTTTGTAAAAAAAATTATTACTAGCAATTAATTTTTGAAGGAAAAAAAAATACTATCAGCAATGCATTTTTGAAGGAAAAATATTAACAGAAATATATTTAAAAAAAAAAAAATATTAGCTGCAACAAATTTTTGGAAAAAAAATCACCGGCAATAAGAATCTTGTTGGATTTAAATAACCCATTGAGGATGATATGCCATAAAACAAACCAAAGCAAAGCTTAGCAGCTGGAAACAATTTAAGGAGTTACTGTGATTGGAAGAAATCTGCTATTAATTGAATCATTTGTGGCTTTAAATAAGAAACTTAATTTATTATGAATTTTCAATCAGCCAGTGTTTGGTTCCTTCTAAGTTTATTTAATGAAAAAAAAAAAGTGTGATAATAAATACTTTATTATTAAACTCTTAAAACTGCTCAGCTAAATAGGTCATTTCACTTCAGAATGAACCTAAAACTTCTATTGGAAATTTTTTGAAAGCAAAAACTGAAAAATCAAATGTTATTGGTGAGGGAATAATATTGAGAAATGGCTGTTTCAAGAACTTCCTCACTAGGAATTTACTACTCTCATATTTTTAACTTCTATTTTAATCAACTGCAAGGAAAAGATAAATTGAAGAATTCCCACTTGAAAATGGTTCATGTCACTCTTCTAAAAATGGGACTGAGAGCTCTGTTTGACTTCTGACTGAGTTATCTTAATTTCTTTTGTATTTGAGCTTGTTTTAAGCTCAGAGCAGCCAGAAATGCCATTAGTTTTTGTCTGTGACTTAAAGCTAGTCTCTTTGAAATTATTCAAAAATAATTGTCATATTCATGATAAATATTTTTCCTCTTTATTTCAGGTTTTATTTGCACATTGAAAATATTCAGCAAATATAAGATATTAAAATTTGGCCTTTTCAGCAAAGTCCAAGTTTTAATAGCTTATATTTGCTGAATATTTTCAATGCATAAATAAAACATGAAGAGGTAAAATAAATTATGTATTAATTAAATATTATGCTTAGTATTTTTATTATTTTTTATTTTTGCTAGATTAGCATGTTTTAAAAAATAAATCTTTTCTTGGGATTTGAGTGTTACCTGAAGAAATTAACAGAAATATAAATGAATGAAAATTAGCACTTAAATAACTATACATTTTATGTCACCTGTTTTATAACTGAACAGCATTGATTGATTGAAATTAAAAGATGGCCATTTATAGTGAGAACACTGATTAAAATAACATCTTAGAAACTAATAATGATTATTTGTTATTCTGAAACACTTTTAATGGGAGAATTAAATTCTCAAAAAGCAATTAATTCTTTATAGTAAAAGGTTAATAAATACATACATACATAGTGAATTTTTATTTATTAAAAATGCATTTAGGAGAACTTAATAAAGAAAATGCTTTCCCTGGCAGAGATTGAACCTTTCTAGGGTAAACCACCATTTGATTTGGCATGTTTTACTGCTCAGTGACAAAGAAAGTCACAGCAAGCAAGGTTCTATTTTCTCAGAAGCTTCATACCTGCTCAGTTTCATATCTGAAATTTTATATATATATATATATATATATATATATATATATATATATATATATATATATATATATATATATATATATATAAAAATACAAATAAAATTTGTCACTTAATTGATTGATGTTATATTTAGCATCTCAACTCCAGAGATTTGAAGACAAACCTTTTTTGTAATTGTTCACTCCACTCTTCAGGAGGTTTCAGCAATTGACTGCTACTTTTTCTCATTTTTCCTTATCTTTATGCTAAGTTTGATGTAATTAAGTTATGTTCTAGTTGAGATGCTCTTATTATTGATATTAGATTTAATTTTCTTTTGTATGTGTGTTAAATATCATGATTGTTTCTCCTTTTCATCATTTTCTTGTTTCCTTATGCACTCTCCCTATTCGGTTTCCTTCTTTTTTTTTTCTCTTTCAGTTCTTAGTGTCAAAGATAATATATTTTAAAAAGAATAGACCTGTCTATTAAATTTATTTATCATTTTATCCAAAGTGCAAATCACTTTTTGTTGGTGTTGTAGGTTTTTTTTTTGGTTTTTTTTAAATCCCCAAATTTGTTATGTCCAAGCTTTTAACTTGCATGAGTCATTTTCAGGGTTGGGGGGGGGGAGGGATGAAAATCAAATGTATTTTAAGCAGCGTATTATTGGATTTAACTTTCAATCAAAATATAGCAACGGTACTTTTAACACAATGTGTTGCTTAAAATACATTTCGATATTCTTTCTCCTCTTTACTTTTAAACACCACTTAGGATGACTCATGTAAGTCAAAAGCATGGACATAGCATAAATTTTGGATATTTTTTTTTACATCTGCAATAGCCACATTTGCAAAAAGTAATTCACATTTTGGAGAAAACAACTTCTGAATTTAATAGACCTAAGATATCTATTCTTTTCAGTAAGATTTGTTTGAAAGGACAATTGCTACCAAAATACAATAAATTTAAAATATGTTTGTTTAGTTTTTAATGATATTACAACTACAAAATTTCCATGAAGACTTGTAGAAAAACAAATTCTCTCTAATAATGAGATGGAACATCTTTGTTTAAATTAAAGAACGTGTATGTGCATATATATATATATATATATATATATATATATATATATATATATATATATATACATACACACAGGATGTCCATAAAGTTCATGTGAACTTTAAAAAATTTATAACTTTATTTGTATTTGCGATAGAAATAAATTGTAAAAAGGTAGAAAGAAGTAAATCAATATTTTTTAAGGTTTTATTGAAATTTTATTTAAGTTTCCACACGTCCTCCTTCATTAGCAATACAAAGGGTAATACGATTTTGCAGTTCACAGAAACCATTTGCCAAGTGATTTACAGTAATGCCTGAAATCACATTAGTTATTTTAGCTATACTTAAAACTAGGTACATTAAACTTTATAATATTTTTTGCAGATTATTTCTATTGCAAATACAAATAAAGTTATGAATTTTTTAAAGTGCACACAAACTTTATGGACACCCTGTATATATATGCGAATGTATCTGAGTGGTTAGAATGATATTTGCTTTCTGACCATGAGATCCATCTCACCACAGTCATTCTGTAAGGAGGGTGATATCAGTGTGAAACACCTTTGGAAAGTGCCTGTAAACCATACCTTGGGTAGATGGAACTGTTTGGAAGCTGTCAGTTGTTGTGCTTGCATGAAATCACAAGTTATCATGACCAGGGATTTGAGTATCCTGTTGTTATTCAAACTGATTATTATGATAGATTATGTGCTCTCTCCCAGAAGCTGTAAGGCCTGCTCTATCTAGTTGCAGTATAAGCCATATGTGAGCTCTGTGGGTCTTGAGCAGGCATCTGCAATGGGGTGGCTAACCATCCTAACAGACTGTTGTGCTTGCAAAATGAGAGTGGCCGGCCATTACACACACACACACACACACAAACAATTGAATGACAAAATGGAAAAATCCTATGTTAGTGTTTCATCCTTTGAAAGGACTTTTCAGACTAATGTTTTTATTGATGGAATCTGGTATATATAGGATGAGGAAATGAATTACAACAAATATCAGTTCCATGTCAAGAAATGCTGACATTACAGGGATACTTAACTGTAGGATTAAAATTTTTATCATCAGTGTATTTAGATGTATAAGCTAGCTCACCACATTCAGTTTCTGATTGTTTTTGTCACTATTGTTTCTTAAATAGTCTACATTGTGATAACACTAGTTTACTTAGGAAAGGAGATAGATGTATCTCATGTCTCTCTTTCTCTCATACATATATATATATATATAGTGTTAAGGTGTGCTATATTTATGGGATAAAGTGCTCAATATCAGAGATAGAGCATATGTATACTTTTATATCTTTAAAAAAAATGGCATTTCATTCTTTTATGGGGATAAAATAAGGTATGATATTGAAAAAATGACTGTTTTGTCATCATCTGAACAAAATATCAAGGAAACTTTTGATCTGAATCCCATGAAACTAGGTATTTTCTGAAAGCAAACAATATGTTCTTCGATTTAAAAGTAAAACTGGCGGGTGTAGATGACTCAAGTTTTTTTTTTCAGGGGTTAAAATGTTAAAAAATAGTTAAAATTTGCCTTTTTTCCAGTTCTAGACAAATGTTCCCATCCCCCCTCCACTCTTTGCATCTTGTAAGTGGTGGGAGGATGGGAACATTGGTAAAAAGAGCTCGATATAGGTTATTTTTTTCAAACCTATGTTTGAACAATGGCTTGATGTTTTTTTTTTTTTTTTTTTTTTTTTTAAACACCTTGTGACCCGGGTGATGACAAAAACACTTAGCGACAACATTGCTTTTTTCCCCTACATGTCTTTTTCCATGGTTGGGTCATATAGCTGTTCTTTTTATTCAATGATGTTCACACCAACTTAAAGAAAAAGGATTGAAGTTTGAAAAAAAATTGTTTTGAAGTGGAAAAAAACTTTTTTTTTTTCATAAAAAAAGTGATTTTTCTCATAAAATTGGCCATAATTTCTTAATGCTAACCACACCCCTCCCTGAGTGACATTTTTCACAGCCAAATCGAAGATTAATTACCAGTGAATAATTCCATGGGCAAACAGTAACCATCTGGATCCAATAACATGGCCCCAAAACATCTACAAGGTAACTGATTGATCGAAAACTTGTTGCACATAATTGTTTTCCACGGTCAGTTTCCATTATTTAATCTTGATGTTGTCATTTTCAGACAGCCAAGTCATCGAGGATTCAGGAAAACAGTTTGGCACAGGTTTGTTTTGAGAACTTTGTATTCTATGAGGGGTTTAATGTTACTGACGAATGGGAATTTTTGCCGAATATTTCATTCAAGCGTCATGTTAGATTTCCCTATATGACATAAACAAGCGTTTTAAACAGCTGTGATATATATATATATATATATATATATATATATATTCCATTGTTATTATCATGGATACCCATATTTGAGTAAGCCCTCGAGTTATTGTAAACAGTATTTATTTCTGTTGGTCTGCATACTCAAGAAAACTTTAAAAAATGTTTTCCTCCATCTTCTTATCAAGTTAAAAAAAATTAAAAATCAATTAGTTCTTTAGAAGTATATAGTATATAACAAAAAAAAGATCCTGAAAAGTTCTCAGCTGGACCAACTTATTAAAATCTGAACAAATAGCGAGACATCTGATTGTCTTTTTCAAAACAGCATTTTGGTCAGGCAGAGAACTTTTCAACATCCTACTGTGTGTATATGTTTAAAACATTTGATACTGTTTATCAGCAGACTAGATCTGAATATGAAACTTTAGCAAATCAGAGAATCTTGATAAAATCAAATTGATTTCTCTGAGAGATGAATTAGTGAAGGCCATTGCTAGAATGTAACAGTGGACCTCTGTTTATTGGCAGGAGTGGGGATATGCTGGAAGGTAGTAAACAGTACTTAAGTAAGTAGATTGAAATATTACAATATACTTCAGTGTGAGTTGGGATGTGATTTATTTTAGAAGATATACAAAAGGAAAGAAATGAAGCTTATGTAAATGGAGACGATTATTTTTAAAATGTAGTCATTCAGAAAAATGGTAGAGCACATTTTCTTTTTTATTTTATTTCCACACTTTTTTTTTCTTGAGTTCTTCAATTCTGAATGGTTCACATTCTTTGCCACTTTTCCTTTTAAGCAATTTTTATTTTATTCACTCTCCATTTCAATAATATTTTATTCTATCTGCTTTTCTTTTCCCCCATTCTCTTTGTACTTTCTGTTCCCATTTTTTAAACAATTTCTTTTTGCTTTCTCTTCTTCTCTCTCTTCCCTCTTCCTCACTGTCTCTCTTCCCTCTTCCTCACTGTCTCTCTTCCCTCTTCCTCACTGTCTCTCTTCCCTCTTCCTCACTGTCTCTCTTCCCTCTTCCTCACTGTCTCTCTTCCCTCTTCCTCACTGTCTCTCTTCCCTCTTCCTCACTGTCTCTCTTCCCTCTTCCTCACTGTCTCTCTTCCCTCTTCCTCACTGTCTCTCTTCCCTCTTCCTCACTCTCCCTCTTCCTCACTCTCCCTCTTCCTCACTCTCCCTCTTCCTCACTCTCCCTCTTCCTCACTCTCACTCTCCCTCTTCCTCTTCCTCCCTCTTCCTCTTCCTCTCTCTTCCTCTCACTCTCTTCCTCTCTCTCTTCTCTCTTCCTCTCACTCTCTTCCTCTCTCTTTCCTCTTCTTCACTCTTTCCTCACTCTCACTCTCTTTTCTCTTCCTCTCTCCCCTCTTTCTTCTCTTTCTCACTCTCGTTCTCTCTTCCTTCACTCTACGCTCTCCTCCACTCTCTTCCCCACTCTCTTTCTCTTCCTGACTCTTTCTTTTTCTCTTCCTGACTCTTTTTCTTTCTCTTCCTGACTCTTTCTCTTTCTTTCTCAGCTCTCTTTCACTTTTCCCCCACTCTCTCTCTCTTCCCCTCTTCCTTGCTCTCTCTCTCTCTCTGCCTCTCACTCCCTCTTTTTCAAACTCTTCTTCTTTTCCCACACTCTCTCTTCTTCGTCTTTTCCTACGCACTCATCTATTTTGCCTAGTCTTCTCCCTCGCTTTTTGACTCTTTCTCCATTCTTCTCTATTTTTCTCCCACTCATGCTTTTGTTTCCTCTCTCTTCATTCATCTTTATCCTTGCTTTCTGTCTCTTTCCCTCACTTTATATTTTGTATAGTTTTAAAAGACTAGAGACTATACCACAATTAAAGCAAACAGTATAAAATTCATGTAATTAGGCAACATTAGCAAAAAATATTTATAGAAAGAGATTTAGCATAAAAATCCACATAAACATTGATATATTAGACTTGTTCTTTCAAGAATATAAATTAAATGTATTGTATTCTGTTGAAATTCTTAGAATTTTGAAAGAAACATGACGTCACTTTTGTCTTTTGTTTTCCTTCTTAATTCGATTTTTAGACAAATTTTACTTTCCATTTATAACCATCTACATGATTATTTCTCGAGTTTTTCTTTTTAACAAATTTAATAAGTATACATAATTTTATAGAGAGGCCATTCATAAGTAATTTTATCAGTTCTGAGAATTGCTGGCTTTTCTAAATATCAAACCAATTCCTCATAAGTTTTTTTTTTTTCTACCTTTGAATTTTAACTTGGTTCATGCTCTTGCTTTTAGTATATAGCAATAAAACACCTTCATACTGATGAACTTTCCTCTATGTTACCTAGACTTTATGAATTTTGAGCGAATAACTAGATTGACGATAATGTTTCATCATTTTACTGTTGAAATCGCTAGATGTAACAGTAAATTCTATGCTAACAGTTTCTTATCTTGCACTTCTCACTTTTGGAACTCTCTTCCAGTTTCTTGCTTTCCAGTCAACTTTGATCTTTAAAAATTTAAATGCAATATCAATTTACACTATTTACATTATTTGAACTATTGTCCTCATCTTTGTCACCATATTTATTACGTTTCGGCCATTGTACATTCCGGCCTTCTTCAGGTGGTTGGAATGTTGAACTGAACCCTTTATTTCGCTCACTGGAGTAGACTGTTCTAGTTGCTTGTGCCATGTTTTTAATGGATGTCAGTTATCAGTTATCTCCTGTTAATTCCCCTCTCTAAGTTCTCCACTGCCTTAACGGGGGTATTGAACTCACACTGTTTGGGTCCTGTCACTGGATCTAACCAACACCTTAATCCACTGTGCCATGTGTCCTTGAGGACACACGGCACAGTGGATTAAGGCAGTGGAGAACTTGAAGAGAGGAATTAACAGGAGATAACTGACATACATTAAAAACATGACACATGGAACTAGAACAGTCTACCCCAGTGAGCGAAATAAAGGGTTCAGTTCAACATTCCAACCACCTGAAGAAGGCCGGAGCGTACAATGGCTGAAACGTTGTGATAAATATGGCGACAAAGATGAGGACAATAGTCCGAATAATGTAAATAGTGTATATAATACCTCATTTCAGAAATATAGATGCAATATCAATTGTTATCTTTTGTCTTATAATTCCTGTTCTTTTATTGTTCTCTTTCCTTAATGTTATTTTCTCATATTTTTTCACACTCCGTAACTTCTTGCATCTTAGTGGCTTTATTGCCTTGTTTGTGGTGAAATGATTAAAAAAACATATTTTTTTTATAAGTTTATCTTGAATATCAGTAGGGAAAAATAAAACAAAGTGACAGGTGCATAATGTGTTCTGTTATTAATAAATCAACCAGACTGTTTTAACATTTCCCACTCCCAAACACCTACCCATATAAACTGTTCCAATACTGTGGCTGACCAATATTAATTCAATGTGATTTGTATCATTTAATTACTCTGAGGCTACACCTCATAAAATAACAGACCCATTCCAATCACTACTCACCAAACTCCAAGTAGGTTTTGCAACCTGTCAGTCTAGAAGTACCTCCGCATATCGAGGTTTTCTGTTAGTAAAAATGATGAGAGTGTATCCATCTCCAGCTTCCTAGGCTTTTTGTTTAGTTTACAGCACCTTGTATTCTCCTAATGATCACCTATCTGAATACTGACACAGCACAACATTGCTTAACTTTGGTGATCAGTTGAGAACTAGTGTTTCAACATGATATGGTCATAAGCAGATCATGGAACCATCTTTGAATATCTTTCAATGTTTATTATCTCTTCAATTTACAACTGATTTTTGTGTAGCTCTTTCGATGTAATCACTATTGTATTATTTTACGTAAATATTGTAGTAAGATACTTTTTTTAAAATTCATTTTTTTTTTTCACGTTACAGTTAAGCTGCTTATATAAGTTCATTAGTGTAAATAAATATACATAATCTCTAGGTTTGTAACCTATTTGATTTCAAGTAATTACCATACATGGGTTATAAATGTTGTTGATATTTCTGTATCATTTGCTATCAGATTTGATTTATATATGTGCTGTCCTGGGTATGATGATAAACTATGTCCGGCAATAAGGCCTCTGATCAGGAGGTTTTGATGAGCATGGAACCACCTCTTAATTGCTGTTGTTCCGAGTTCGTTCTGACTCTGGTGGTAGTACCTGTTATGATCCCAGGTATGGGCAAATAGTTAAACCCCAAGCTTGAGTCAAAACATTAAGTAACGTTTCATAGTTTAAAAAAAAAAAAAAAAGTAATTACTCATGCTCCCCAAAAAATTAAATGACCCATGAGGAGTTGATATACTGCTAAACAAACATATTCAGCAAACATACTTATATCTTGTTTGAATTTCCGAGATGAGATATTATCATTATTATATAAGTAATCCATCATGATATAAATCAATATTTACACTATTTACATGTGGACTATTGTCCTCATCTTTGTTGTTATCGCGACATTTCAGCCATTATACCCTCTGGCCTTCATCAGGTGTATTATTGATCTCTCTAACCTACAGGTAATTCTGAACTGAACCTGTTATTTAATCTATGGGGGTTCTTGTTCCACTGTCCCTGTCTAGGAATATCTCATCTCATTCTTCTTCTTTTTTTTTTTTAAGTGCTGCTCAGTTATTGTACACACTGCCTGGCCGAACTCACAATTACTATGTCACCAAATTCATAAACCAATAGTGTTCAGTTTGGAATTCCCTGTAGGTTATCCAAATCAATATACACCTGATTAAAAACGGAGGGTACAACGTCTGAAACATTATATCAACAACAAAGATGAAGAAAATAGTCTGCTTGTAAGTAGTGTAAATATTGATTTATACCAGTGTACATTTGATATATATTCAGTTTGGTGAGGCTTGTTACTACAAACTCAAGAGAAAAACTAATAAGCAATTTAATAGCCATGGTATATAAGAAATAGCATAGAAATATTTTTTATTTGCTCAATTTTGGAATGTAAACCTGAAAAAGTGAAGTCCCTGTCTTAGATTCATTGAGCCACAAGTTCCAATTCTCTCTCTCCTATGTACCATGTCTTTTCAGAACATTGGCAATTATGGCTCTCCACAAGTTTCTGTCCATTGTAGCTCTTAGTAAATTTTGTCTTTTTGCCATCTCACCTAAACCATGTTCTGCCAATCATTTTCACAAACTCGTTCGGTAGTTTCTGCTCTATTTTCCTCTGTCCCTCCTGCCCCCAACACATCCTGTGAAAAATCTTAATTGTCTTCTTCTGATGTCATACTACAAGTCTCCTCTTCTGTGATGAGATTTGCCAGCATTCACTGCCATATAGGAGGACCAATATATAACAGTTCAGTACGCTTTTCTTTTGTTTCCAACAAAATTTTCCCATTTCTTAATACTTTACTTAGCTTTTGGAAGGCATTTTTTGCTGTCCCAATGTGCCATCAGATTTCAGCGTTGTACATTCCATCCTATGTTAAAACACATTCAAAACAGTTACATGGAGAGGTTTGTTGATGCCTGGGGCCAACTCCTTGATTGTATGCCCCTAGGACTCAAGTAGTGGGACCTATATGGTCGAGTACTGAGAAATGTGAGAAACGAAGACATTTTAAATATGTAAAAACAGATGAAACATGAAATAAACATATTCAAATTAAATATAAACTAAATTTTTATTTCACTCTATGATTGGATGCCCAGGGCTGTTTCACCCTCTGCCCCCTGCTTCTGCAGGTTATTATTCCAATATATTTAAATTTTTGTATTTGCTTGATTTTAGTATCTCCATTTTGTAATTTGAATCTTGGGCTGTCCCTTTCTGCTGACAACCATGCATTCTGTCTTTTTAGAATTGAAAAGCATTTTTTCTTTTATCACATGAACTTTAATATTCTTCTTCACTGCAAACAAATCTTAACTTAAAACATTTGCCCTGTTCTTGTCATAGATTTTGTTATTTCATTAAATCCAAAGCAAAACAGATACCTTGTACTCTCATAATCTGATTTATGTAGACTTCTATAGATTTTTTTCTTTCTCTCTATTTATGTCTATCGTAAAATATATACCATCTTTTTGCTGTCAAATTGATTATAGTTCTTTGTGCTATTTTTAAATTTCATCAAAACTTTTGCTTCTGGCTTTCTCAGAGCTTGCAAACTTAGCATGAAGGATAAATTGTATTGATGATCATGTTTGCCCTAATACATTTCTCTTTTTCTCTCTCTCAAATCTCCTCTGATTATCGGTTATAATTATTTAAAATATAAAGCTAGATAAATTGTACAAAATCTTGATATAAGTATTACTATTAAAATTAACTTGATCTTCACTAGATACTCTACACCTAAGCTACACTAAAAAATAGAACTAAAATGCTTACAAAATACGTGTTAGATTTTTTCATCAAAATCAAGTGCTTATTACCATGTGAACAAGTTTCATTAACGGGTTTTATTTTTTTTATTTTTTTTTTTTTTTTAGTTTTTTTTTTTTTTTTAGTTATTTTAGTTTATTGTTTTTTTAGTTTATTGTTTTTTTTTAGTTTTAGTTTTGTTTGTTTTTTTACTTTTTTAACTATTTGAGAAAGATAAGCACATTTGCAGTATATTTGTGTCTGTTTAGAACTATTCTATATTTCTAATAAAATTTATGGGAATTTTCTAAAATGAAGTGTACATGCACATGTGGGCACCCACACACATAAATATTTCACATTTGTTATACACTCTTCACACTTACCTGCATTCCTCTTTCAATCGTTGGTTCTCTCATCTCCCCCTCTCTCTCATTCTCTCTCTGAAGCTCGTAGAATGTAATGTGTAAATGAAAATTACTTGCTGCTATTTCTCTTCTCCCCTTCCCAAGTGAAAGGTTTTCATGATTGATGAGGCTGACTTCTAATTACTGGCAGCATTCATTCACCCAGAAATTTTATCAAGACCTGCATTTGTATTGCATAAAGTTTAGATACGAAGCAGAACAATGCCCCAAGCCTTGAATGCATAAAAATGTGGTAATAGTTCTGTCCCCTCAGTTTAAATTGAAGTATCATAAATAATCTAAGAAACCCCATTCTGTTTAAGTGAGAACTGTTGTTGTAAACAAATGTTATTCATTAAAAAGTGGTGAGTGTTTCTGGGAATATTTTATGAGAGAATAGCATATTAATTTGTTCTTTCTTTTCAGCTGTAGTATTAAATGGCCTTGTTTGATCTCGGCAAGCAAGGTGCCTAGCATTGCTCATAATTAGAAAGACTTTAGCAGGCCTGCAGCTGTAGCATGTTACTAACTCCAATTATATCTTAAAAGAATGTTTTCATTTCTTCAGTAAGAATCAGATGAATGACTATTAAAAACAGTATCAATAGCAGTAAAAATATCTTTATTGGAAGTTATATACATCTTTTATTAAAAAAAAAACTTTCATCTTTTAACCCCTCTAATCAAAATGTTTTCATATGAAATGTTTCAGCCTCTATCTTAAATGTTTTAAAAAGGTTTTGGCCATATTTAATTTGACTAACTAAATCAAGCTAATATTCAAATATGAAATATAAAATTTACATTATTTTTTTTTTTTTTAAATTATTTTTTTAATACGTAAAATTCCTCTGTTCCTAAAACATTTGATAATAAATGCTAAAGTTGACACATTCAGAATATTTCTGATGATGTACATCTGGGTACCCCTTGAAACATTTTTATATTTTCATTCTCTTTGTTTTAACTTTCTTCATCAAAGTGTTTTGTTTTTTTTTTATGATGAGAAGAGGGAGAGTTTTGAAATAGGCTTTTGTGTGTGTGTGTGTGTGTGTGTGTGTGTGTGTGTGTGTGTGTGTGTGTGTGTGTGTGTGTTAATGTACAGATATTGTTTCTTACTTTGAGATAAGTTTACATTTGCAATAAGCTTAGAGCATCTGGTATTCCCAAATGTTCACCCATCTAGGTACAGACCAGGCTTCACATTGTTTATCTTTGACAATCATACAAGAACCAGTGATTTGACATAATATACCCATAAGCTAAGTTCTATATAGAAAATATCACTTAAATCATAATTTTGCAATTCTAAATAAATAGCAGATTCTGTCTGTCTATCCATGTATCTGAAACCGTCTCTAACTCAGGCCACACTTGCTCTACATAGACATATTATACCTTTTTGGAATTAATATGATCTCCAGATTGAAAGTCTGCCCTTCATCTGGTGCTTGAACATCCAGCATTGGAATCTGTGTCTGGATAAGGAAGGAACAGTTTCAAATTTTAAAATAACTGAAAAAAATTAGTTATTTTTAAAAAGTTTTTAATTAATATTAAGTTTAAAGTAACACAAAAACTTTGAATTAAAAATTTTTTATTTTAAATTCAGTTTAAAATATCTCCAAAACCAAAACTTTCTGAACTGAGGAAATCAATGTTCTTTCCTCAAAATGCCATGGTTAAAGTGAGATGTTTCGTGATATGATCTTTTGAAGTTCCACAGAGTTTGTGATTTGAAGAACTTGATTTTTGTCCTAAATTGGAATTTGGGCCCAAATTGGACTTTTGGCCCAAATCTGTCTTTTGTCTGGAATTGGACTTATTGTCCAAATCAGAGTTAAAGTGAGGTTTTGAAGTTCCATGGAGTGAATTGAGGAATTCAAAGTTAAAAGTCCACATAGTGCAGCTTTTAAGCTAGTAACAAAATAATATGGAGTTGAGACCTTTGCAAATTCAATGATTTCTTTATTTACTTGACTGACAGTGTGACTTGGAACAAAATACTTTTTTCTAATTAACTACTTCAAAAGACACTTTTCACCTTTTTTTATTTTATGTTTATTTTTATTTAAACCGATGTATTTTGAAAATAAAAATACAAATGAAAAAATATGATTAAAATTATACACAGATGATGTGATATTTACAATGATCATGTATGGATATGCTTACCACAATACCACCAGTTGAGGTACTTTTGCTTGTGTGAAGGCACACCCATATATATAAACTTACACATGTATATACACTAAAAGCCAGTTATTAAACTGAAATTGGTACAAATAAAATCTAATAATGATTCACTTTGTTATTAAAAGTTACCAGCAATTTTGCAAAAGATCACATTTGTTAGTGTCAATCAAACATTATTTGAAAATCTTAAAACATATCATTCGGTGAGTGGGGGTTCTCTCTCTCCAACACCAGGGATTTCAGTAAGTCCACATGTAGAATTGCATGAAAAATGTGCTGGTAATTTTGAGCTTTTTTTTTTTTTAATATATATACTGTTGATTGCTGAAACAAATTTTGTTAATCAAGTTTATACAAAGATTATTCAGCAAGTATTGATTTGTGTCTATGTAATTTGAATACTTTGGGGCAAGAAACTTTATAAATTATGAATAATTCTTGATTATATTTCTTTCATATTTCAATTGCTTTTGATTGTAACTCAGATTATTGCTCTGTAGCTGTTAAGTAAGCAGCATGGATTGGAATCGAAAATAGGTCATAGATAAGGGATGCAAGTTCAAATCCTGCTGGTGGCTTATTCTTTTATTTCTGAGCTGCACTGCTTGCTTCAGAATCAAGGAATGATAATCTAAAAATTGGAATTAAACAAAAAAAACTAATATATATATATATACACACACACACACACACACTTACACAAGGCAAAAGGAAAACTTTTCTTAGTCAACAGCTTTTGTCCTCTAATGAATTTTATCAAGGCAAATGTAAAGATTTTATTTTGCAACAAGTATTTATAAACAGAAGTAAACATTTTGTTAGTAGTTATTTAGAATATTTGAGTTTAAGAATGCTCATAAATATACATCAGGCTAACTGAAAGTCAAAGTAAGTTATGGAAGATCATAAGTGATGTAATTTAATGTCTAATAAACAAAAGTGTGTAACTGTTATTGTTGTTGAATTTTTATTTTTTTTATAATGTAGTTATTTATATTATTTTAGTTTGAGGAATTAATTTTTGTATTGTATATCTGAAATAATAGAAAGTTTTGAATTTAACCATTTTCTTTTAATTTAAATTTTTTTTTATAGTTATGTATATTGGCTTGTGGGAGGAATCTTTTTAAGGAAAAAATCCAGGGCACAGATTTATATTTTGGTGAGATTTAATAGCAGCAGTCTCAAGAATTTTCTGTCTAAGTAAGTTACTTTCTCTTAATAAGTGTGGAATTCTTTAGATTGAAGATATGGTTGAACTTATTTCTATGCATGACTAATGCATTTGATAAATTATTATGTATAAACTACTTTTTGTGCTCATACATATTTGATTACTACTATTAACTTTAAATTGACCACCGATTCCTTTGGAGTGGACATTGCATTTTTTTTTTTTTTTAATATTTTTTATTTTAATTTTAATATTTTTTTTATTTATTCTTTTTGAGAAAGTTAAATTAGTATCTACTGGTTGACAAACCTACTCAAACACGTTTACCCAATAGATATAATATTTATAGTAATTAGAAATAATGTCAGATACATTTGCTATTGTTATAGTGGAATAATGTTAAATACAGGATCATTTACAGATATATACAGTGTGAACATTGGAATCAACACTGCATAGTGACTCTTAGTTTTATGCTTCAATGCCGTCTTCAGTTGTCATTGAAGCATGAAACTGACAGGTCCTATGCACTGTTAATTCCAAATACGCCATCCTTCTCTCTCTCTCTCTCTCTATATATATATATATATATATATATATATATATATATAAACTGTTAGTGGAACCAATAGATAATTTGCCAAAACATAAATCTCTTATCCAGATATAGACTTGATTAAAACCAAGAATACTGAAAAATCTAAATTAAATCCTGTAAAAGGATGGCTCTAGTTGTAACTCAAGTTTCATGCTCACCCAAGCTTCAGACTATTTGAACAGGCTAATTTAATATATAATATTTTATATATATATATATATATATATATATATATATATATATATATATATATATATATAATTGTTGATCAGGAGTTATTTCCACAAGATTACCCTGAGGATAATCATAATATTAGGTATCCCAAACTGGCCTAGTTTACAGTGTGAAAATGGCTCAAAATAGTGAAATTTCCTTTAAGTTCAACAGGCAATATCTCAATTATTTTTAAAGTTATTTTGATAAAATTAGTATGTAAAGAAAATTTAATGTTTTCTTTTTATAAAGATGCAATTCTTTCTGTTGTGTGATAATTAGTTTTTCTTCCAGGTTTCTTTAAATGAGGTAATGTTTCAGTGATGGATGCTTCTTTTCCCGCATTTTAAAATCAGAGAATTTTATGTTTATGATTTTAAACTTGTTGTGCGTAATGTCATCCTACACATATCAAATTGTTTCTGATGGCCCTTGGTGGGTGACATTGCACATGTTGAGTCAACTTTTGTCTTAAGATGGAATTTAGGTGTAATGCCAGTTTCAAGTGATGGAAGAATCTGGAGTGTTCCAGAAATATTGGTTATAGAAGCCTATAAAGAAATTCAGACTGCAAATCACCATTAGGAGAGGAAGTGCAGAACAGTTCAGAAAGACTTTTTCATCAGTTCCAAAAAATGTAGTTTTACTCATTTTAATTTTCTTGTTTTTTTTTTCTTTCTTTTTTCTTTTTTTCTTTTTCTTTAGAAATTGAGTTTTATGGCTTTACAATAAGCATTTGTTTGAAAAATTGACCACTGATTCCTTTTATATAACAAAGTTTTGATATTATCAGCCTTTTCTGGGAAAGTCAAAAATCAAATATATTTATGAGAAAAAGTTTTAATATTATAGGCAAAATAACTGTTTCGTTGAATTCCTCATCCCAAAATGAGTAAAGTTTCAAAGTTTCAGATTTGTACCTCCACCAGATACTTTTTTACAGCAAGTTCAAGAAGTTATATTTTTTACCCTTTTTTGCACTATTATTAAATTTTGCTTCTGACCGTTCTTACATGGTGAAATAAGAGTTGTTT
Organism: Acanthosepion esculentum; assembly: GCA_964036315.1. Taxonomy (NCBI): domain Eukaryota; kingdom Metazoa; phylum Mollusca; class Cephalopoda; order Sepiida; family Sepiidae; genus Acanthosepion; species Acanthosepion esculentum. Next base: position 123,550,939 of record OZ038484.1, on the reverse strand, counting down.
TTCTGATGTACTAATGTGAAAAAAATTTAACTTAATCTCTAACATACAGGCCAATAGGAGGGAGGGTCGTCCATTAATTTCAAACATTATTTTTGTGGCCTAAAAACACCCAGTACAGTACAAAATTATTGTAAATAAATTTAAATACAGTATGTATGTATGTGTATTTTTTTTTTTAAGTTACTATATAGTAACATAAAATAAATTACACACAGATGCTGTGTAAGTTATGTTATGCCTTGGAAACTCACAACTCCGACATGTCACCAACACTAAGGTTAGTGTGCTTCCTTTTCTCACTTCTGTTACGATTAGATGCCATAGTGAAAGGCTTGACAAAAAACGGTATTGCATCCGGTACCAAAATCAGTGTAAAATAAGAGGCGATGCCTGTGTATACATGACGAGAGCACTTAAATGAATAACAACGGCTGTTCCTGGAAAGTCCAGTCTCTGTTGATTGTGCCAGTAAACAACAGCATCCAATTCTGGAACAGACTTTCTTCACTAGGTGTTTTGAGTTCCATTTGGACACTACCATATCTGCAGATTTGGTACATTAAATCCAGAATCTGTTGGTTCTGGGATTGTTAATTTCAGGTTTAACTGTATTATGAAACTTATTAAGAAGTTTCAATGATTTAACTGTAGAATTGAAATTTATATGAATGTTCAGAGTTGCCTACTTGGGTTATTTTTGCATAGTTTTTAGGATGGAATGTGACGTCCCCCCACTCCCTTGTTTACACTGATCTTATCTAATAATTATTAATTCCATTAGTATTGTTGTAACCTAGGGAAGGTTACTGAATAGAATAATCAAACGAAGGTTGGTAGTGAATGATAATACTTAGGACAAGAGCAACACTCATAAGATTCACGAGCAGTGTGTAGAAGTAGTAGTCAACTGCTAGAAGTGAGTCAAATGAATTCCATGATGAATCTCCAACTGCAGACCAACATACAGTATTTACTACTGTATTTATGTGAATAGGGACATACCCATTATTGTCCATAGGTATGCTACAAGTATTATCTTTCTTTTATTACTTAATGACATTGTATTTGATTTTTCACTTGTTTGAAGCCTGCATATTCACATATACACTGATAAAATGGGCTTCTGGCCCAATCACTCACAAAATGGAAAATCCAACAAACTTCAAATGTTGATAACTCAAATCCTAATTAAGCTAGCAAGCTAAATTTGGTACATTTTTTTAATGTTTTGTCTAGCTCTATATACCTACATGAAAAGCTTTTAGATATATTGAAGAAAAAATAGTTTGGGATACCTAGTAATATGGAATATGTTGACTTTATTATACTAGAGGGGAATATCGATTAAATACATAAATGAATTCAACATTATCTTTAAAAATAAATCACTACCAAATATGTTTAGTAACATTATACCACATAATCAATGTAAATTTGTTAATATACTGAAAATGTATTCCAAATATACAAGATTACAAACCAATATCATTTAGCAAGCATTAAATTGTGTTCAGGATATTATTTCATTTCAATACTTTTAGGCAAGAAATTTATGAATGATTAATTCTTGCCAATATTTCCTTCATCATATTTCTATTGTTTTTTTATTGCATTTTCAGGTTATTATTCTATGCTTCTTAAATAGCTATCTCAGGATATTAAAATAAATAAAACTGATAACAGATATCCTTGGGAGTCATGAAAGTTCCTTCCAAATTTGTCCAAAAAGATAGAGGTTGCTCAAATAAGACATATTTTTTCTTCTCTGATCTCTACTATAACACCATATTTTTTGTTTTGTTTTATTTACACAAGCAGTATTAGGTGGAATAATTTTTAAGTTTCTGACATGAATAATTATAGATTATTATTCTTGACAAGTAATTCTTTCATCTTTCTGTTGCTTTTTATTGCAACTCTCAAGTTGTTATTCTATGAACTATTAACACTTTCCCTGCTGCATTCTTATAATATTGTTACCCTAATATGCTGGCTTGCCCTATGAAACAGATAAATTACTTGTCTTATCAAAGAGTTAAGAAAAATAATACTGGGAAATTCTAGAATGTGGTACTAGTTTATAACATATATTTATCTTTTAATATTTGATTCATGTGGTAGTATCTGTTTTTAGCAATTTACTGTTGGAATTGGCTAGATCTTAGAGAACATCTCCTATGAAAACTTGAGAAACTTGTGAAAACATTCACTACAAATATAGTCATTTTAGAAAATGAAATGAAGAGAAATATTTATAGTTATTCCATATCTATTTAAAGTTTCCATCTTTTTATGTGCTGTGTCCTTTCAGGATGTAGGCAATCATGGCCCTCCACTTCCCCCTATCCCTTGTGGCTTTCAATAGGTTTTGTGTTTCTGCCAACTCCTCCAGACCATGCTCTGCCATCCACCTGCCCAAGCCCACCACATATGTCATGTGCTGCTTTCCCATGTCTCTTTTTCCCTCTATTCGCCCTGTGAGTATCAGATTCTCCAGGCCCTCCTTTCTCATCATGTGTCCCAAAAATTTCATCTGCCTCTTCCTTATGTTAAGCATAAGTTTCCTCCTTGTTTGCATAATCTCCTTGTTGTTTATCTTTGTCATATTCTGTAGTTCTGTAGTAGGAGGCACGGTGGAGTAATGGATAACAGCTTGGATTGAGGAATCGGAGAGCCGAGTTCGAATTCCAGTCGATTCCATTACATTCACTTACGTGCTAATACCCTTGGGAAAGGTGTGAATCCTCTTCTTCTCCCTCCAACTATGGGTAAATAGCAGAACAGACTGGGTTCTATAGCCTTGGATGGCAACTGGTCTAGAAGGACAACTCTGAATTCAAAACCTGCGGAGGGTCGTTTGGGGACCTTGTGGCATCCGTTTCACCAGGTCCCTATATTCGTCCCTCCAAAAAGTGTGGATGGCCTTGCACAAAGCCTTCACCACTATAATCAAATCCTGTGTGGCTGTCGGGCTTTCAGTTTCTGGGAACTGATCTGCCTGACCCTCATACGTCGAGTTCGACGGGAGAGCGACAATTCTGTAGTTTGCTAATGCTCTTAATCTGTGTCATTTATGTGGAATTTTACAATCCTTGATTGAGGTCATAGGTAAGTAATAATTGGAATTATTGACAATGAATTGTAAACAGAAGTCTTTAACAACTCTTTTGAAAACATATTGTCTTATATCAGTTATCTATTGTATGTACTGGGGGACAGTGAACATTTTTTGACTAGCTGTTGTAATTTTGGCTAATCCTCGTTGCCAAAATGTTGTAACCTAGGAAAGGTTACTGAATAGAATAATCACACAAAGATTGGTAATGAAAGATAATACTTAGGACAAGAGCAACACATAAGTTTTGCCAACAGTGTGTAGAAAAAGTAGTCAACTGCTAGAAGTGAGTCGAGTGAATTCCACAATGAATCTCCAACTGCAGACCAACACATACAATATTCATTACTCTATTTATGGGAATGGGGGCATGCCCATTATCATTTGTAGGTATGCTACGACACTAGCTAAGAAGCCCTTCAAAACAAAAACTTAAATAAAAATCTTATATTTGCATTGGACTGAGAACTTTTCAATACCTTGTCATGAAATATCTACAAATGTGTTCTTTTCAAGCCTTGGATTATTTGTCTCTTCATTATATAATCCTCTCCAATGAAAATGTATAAAAAGGCATTGGATTATTATAGATATATATAGGATAAAACTAAATATATTTATGCAATTATAAAAATTTTCATGGGGTCTTCTCTCAGACTTCTAAGGATAAAATAATCTGTATCATTTGTCACATGAGAACTGTTTTTTATTTATCATATGAACAAATAATTCTCAGATAATTTTATGCATACATATATACTTTATATGTTGATGAATGGATCTAAGTTATTAGGGGATCATTTGCCAACTGGAATCTTTGTACTAAAGGTTTGTGTGCAAATTTAACCTTAGTAGATTTAATCAGTTTTTGAGGAAATGCTGATTCTCATCATTATCATTAATCCCCTCCCCTCAACTTTTTTTGCTATGTTATTATTCAAATGTACTTGTCATTGTGGGCTTAACTATTAATGCAAAGCTTATGTTGATTTTGAACAAGGACTGAATTAGAAGGAAAAGGATTTTGTATGATTTTTATTATACAGATAGGCAAAAGAACAATTTGGAATTCTTGATTATTTCATAGAGCTAATAACCTTCAATAGTTTTATTTATTTATTTATTTAAGTTGTGGTTATGTTACTACAGTGTAACCCGGATATAAGAGAATTGTCGGGACTGGAGAAGAAGTCTCTTATATCCGGGTTTCTCTTATAATATCCGGGTTTGGTCTATTTTGTTTACATTAACACAGGCTCTAATTTGGGACCAGAGAAAATCTCTCTTATATCCGGGTTTCTCTGTATGATACATTGATTTGATCAGACCAGTTTCCTTGTCTTTGTTATCTTTATCACACTGATTCAGCAGCTGTACCTTTGAAACTTATTCAGGTGATTGTTATAGTTTGTAATCTTCCATGAATGCCAAATCATATTCTTCACTCGAATCACAGAAATTTTCATTCCTCTGTCTGACACATCTGGTGTCCTTGAGAATTTAATAATAACTTGTAATAATCAATTCTTCCTTATAATGCTTATCTACATTTCCACTGAGCCACTGTATATTTGTACTGACAAAAAAAATGGCAAAACTACAGCTCAAGAAGAAATTTGAAATGTTTATACAAAGCTTATATTTGAACAGATCATATTGTGACCTTTTTAAAATAATGCAATAAATTTCTCTTATTATGTTTTTGGAACCCAAGTCATTGGGTATCACTAATTTTTAAACTTGAGAAGCCAAACATATTTGTTCATCATTATAAGTTTTTATGTTAATTTGACCTTGCCAGCCAATTGTTCTCTCTCTTTATTTTCTACTCTCTCTCTCCTTTATACTAAAGATAAAAAATGGTTTATTGTCCAATAGTTAAAAAAAAAAAATGTGGACATGGGGGGGGGGGTTCAATCACTTCTGTAGGAACACTGAAAATTTATGGTCAAACTCATCCTTTTTTAATTTTTTTTGCTCCCCACTCTAAGAACTTATTTGTCAGGCTAAGAACTTATCAGTACTTACATGTTTATTTGTGTGTGTGTAGAGATATATACATACATACGTGTGTGTTAAGAGAAGGGAAAAACTAAGCTAATAATAAATTCTGAGTTAAGTATTAATTTGATGCTCTGAAAAGATTTCAAACAACATCAAAATATGATTTTTATAAATTATATTTCCAGATGCACTTAAAGATCATGATTTTTAAAATTACTTATGCTATTAGTAGTTATTCTAAGTGAATCTCAGACTTTTCTTTTTTCTTTCATGTTGGAATCAACAAATTACATGCTTTAATAACTTTTTATTTTATTTTTTGCTTTCAATTTGGAGTGGCTTGATTACAATCAGTTATTTTTCTCTCTGATGCCTATAAATGGAAGGCTTGGTTGATTCAGCATAATTTAGGACTGGTCTGATTGAGACAATATTTATTGACCTGTTCTCTTGTCAAATTATTCCCAGTACCAAAACTAAATGCAAAGTGACCTCTTGACAATCCTTAAGTCTCTTGAAGGAATTTAACATTGTCTATTTTGTTTCATCTCCAGTTGTGCAACCACTCCTTCATAGAAAAGTTATCTCCCTTGTTCATTTTCCCCTCTGTTGCCAATCCTGCTCTCTTTCATAATTCTTCAGGTTTCATTTAGACCTGTTTAGACAGAATCGCAAACCTTGACAGTGCAGATATGCAATTAATCTTTGCTCACCTTTATTGCATGCTGATGAAAGGCCAACCTATGGACCTTGACAAACAGATCATATCTCTTAATCTTACACTTCCTTGTGTTTCTATCTAATCTAAGCTGATACTTTATGTCCCTTCACTTTGATCAGGAGGGAATGGTTTATGTAACTTTATCCCAGTCATATACGGACAGAGTGAAACACTTGTACACTGGCTAAGAAGTAACTGCTACAGACTGGCATCTAAGCTCCATCACAAGACCTATAAACTCACCAAGAAAATTTGATTTAAAGTTATAATGAAGTTGATGTCAGGGTTACAAATGTGGAAGTCATGAAATTGTCAACAATATCAGCTGAAAGTATTAATGTATAATTAGTGGAAAATAAGGTATGATAACAATACCAAATATTTTTATTTCTGCTTTTTATACATTGAGAATAGAAAAGACTGTCTCTTTTCAACTTAGTAGTTCAAACGAGAGGGAAAGAATTGCACTAAGTAGTAATAGTGGTTGTCAAATTCCAGATTTTTTTATAATTGCCGATAAGATCCCAAAGTGAGCTTTGCACATTGTAAACTGATTAGAAAAGAGGTTTTTCTGAACTATGCTTAACCAGAGAGTAGCACATTAATACACACTTTCAGTCAAAACATTTTTTTCTTTTTGCATGGTGAGTTGACCTTGTATCATACTGATTGACATGTGTATTTATATCCTCCCTATAACTTTTAACAATAACCTCAGTCATATGTTTATATTTTAAGAAAATAGATATGACATAGCCTTTCAGAATGTAGGCAATAATGTTTCTCTATGGATTACTTTTTCTTTATCTGTAAATTACCATAAATTTGAGGAAAGATAATGGAGTAGTATCCTGTTGTTTTTTTTCTGCAAGTTTTCCTACTCTGAGGGTGGTTACCATCCAATACCAGAGAGCTCAGTCTACCCTGTTATTTAACCCCAGTTGTCATGAAAATAGATGGATTTATGCCTTTCCCAAGGGCAATAGTGTAAAAGTGAACACAACAAACTTATCTGTCTATATCTCTGAGATGAAGTATTATGATTATTTACTTTTTACATTATTTGGACGGTTATCCTCAGCTTCATTGCCATATTCACAATGTTTCAGCCATTGTACACTCCAGCCTTCTTCAAGTGATTGGAATTTTGAACCGAACCCTTTATTTCATTCACCCAGGTAGATTGTTCTAGTTCCACGTGCCATGTCTCTTCCAGATATCTCAGTTATTTCCCTTTAATTCAACTCTCTTTGTTTTTTTGGTTCACCACTGTTTTATCCACTGGGCCATGTGTCCTTGAGGAACTAGAACAATCTACCCCGGTGGATGAAATAAAAGTTTTAGTTCAAAATTCCATTCTTAAGAAGGCTGGCACATGCAACAGACGAAACGTTGTGAATATGGTAATGAAGATGAGGATAACCGTCCAAATAATGTAAACAACAGACCTAACTTAAATTTGAACTCGGATTACCAATTCCACTCCCCATGTATTCCTGTGTTTGTAATCTTCATGTACTGTGTCCCTTAACTTCTATCTTTGACAAATAAACATACTTTGAAGCATGTCTAATGTATTTTTCTGCATATTAAACATCTTCATTATACCTGTCGTTTTTAAAGAAATGTAGGCGTTTATTTTCTGCTTTAGTGTTCATGTTCTGAATCTTTTGATATTTACTTAGTATGGCACAAAGCTGAATGCATGGAGTAACCATGGAGGATCAAACTCAGGACTTATTTGCTCACCCTTGCTCCAATTAGAATGTGTGGGTAGTGTAACCACAACCCTTATGACTGAGTCTGCTAATATGTGCCTTCATACAATTATCCTTGGCTAAGGTATGAATCCATCTCTTCTTCCTACCTCTCACAGCTGTGGGTTAAATATCAGAGCTGTCTGAACCAGTCTAGGAGAATAAAAATTCTGAATTCAAAACCAGCCGGTAGAGGGATGGGCTCTGTCAGGTTATCATAATATAGAGACAACACTGCTGTTAGGGCTGTGGTACATGTGGTGTCCCAACCACCCTAAGAGGTTACAAGACTCATGTCAGCATTCCTGTTATGCATCCACAAAAATTGGATATTTATATTATGTGATTATTACAGAAAATATTTACAAAATCTTTGACATATAGAAAGAGGAATCTCATTTGGAATCACTTTCCCTTTGATTTGTGAATTTGTAAAAATGAATCTTGTTGTTGGGACTAAAATCATGGCTTTTAGACCTTGCATCATGATTGCAGACTACAAGTTTTCTTGAATCTGTGCAGCTTAAAAACTACATACTAAGAATTGTATGATGCTGTCTGGATTGTATGATTTTTATGGGAAAAAAACTCTCTCTCTCCCATTTGCTTTCTCTATTATTCCCGCTCTCTCTCACCCACTTACTTACACTATTGTTCCCTCTTTCTCTCTCCTGCTCTTTCTCTACTTTTTCCCCACTTACTCTCTTGTTTGGTCCCTTTCTTTCTGTCACATGTTCCTTCCTTTGCTCTATCATTTTTTTGTTCATATTCGTCCCTTCTCTCACTCTGTTGCTCCCTTTCGTCCCTTCTCTCATTCTGTCGCTCCCTTTCGTCCTCTCTGTCGCTCCCTTTCGTCCTCTCTGTCGCTCCCTTTCGTCCTCTCTGTCGCTCCCTTTCGTCCTCTCTGTCGCTCCCTTTCGTCCTCTCTGTCGCTCCCTTTCGTCCTCTCTGTCGCTCCCTTTCGTCCTCTCTGTCGCTCCCTTTCGTCCTCTCTGTCGCTCCCTTTCGTCCTCTCTGTCGCTCCCTTTCGTCCTCTCTGTCGCTCCCTTTCGTCCTCTCTGTCGCTCCCTTTCGTCCTCTCTGTCGCTCCCTTTCGTCCTCTCTGTCGCTCCCTTTCGTCCTCTCTGTCGCTCCCTTTCGTCCTCTCTGTCGCTCCCTTTCGTCCTCTCTGTCGCTCCCTTTCGTCCTCTCTGTCGCTCCCTTTCGTCCTCTCTGTCGCTCCCTGTCGCTCCTTTTCCCGCTCCTTGTCGCTCCCTGTCGCTCTGTGTTGCTCCCTGTCGCTCCGTGTCGCTCCTTCTCCCGCTCCCTGTCGCTCCTTCTCCCGCTCCCTGTCGCTCCTTCTCCCGCTCCCTGTCGCTCCTTCTCCCGCTCCCTGTCGCTCCTTCTCCCGCTCCCTGTCGCTCCTTCTCCCGCTCCCTGTCGCTCCTTCTCCCGCTCCCTGTCGCTCTCTTTTCTCTCTCTCTCCCTGTCGCTCTCTTTTCTCTCTCTCTCCCTGTCGCTCTCTTTTCTCTCTCTCTCCCTGTCGCTCTCTTTTCTCTCTCTCTCCCTGTCGCTCTCTTTTCTCTCTCTCTCCCTGTCGCTCTCTTTTCTCTCTCTCTCTCCCTGTCGCTCTCTTTTCTCTCTCTCTCCCTGTCGCTCTCTTTTCTCTCTCTCTCCCTGTCGCTCTCTTTTCTCTCTCTCTCTCTCCCTGTCGCTCTCTTTTCTCTCTCTCTCTCTCCCTGTCGCTCTCTTTTCTCTCTCTCTCTCTCCCTGTCGCTCTCTTTTCTCTCTCTCTCTCTCCCTGTCGCTCTCTTTTCTCTCTCTCTCTCTCCCTGTCGCGCTCTCTCTCTCCACTTTTCTCTCTCTGTTGCTCTCTTTTGTTCTCTCTCTGTATCTTGCCTGTCTCTCTCTCTCTCTGTATCTTGCCTGTCTATCTCTCTCTCTGTATCTTGCCTGTCTATCTCTCTCTCTGTATCTTGCCTGTCTATCTCTCTCTCTGTATCTTGCCTGTCTATCTCTCTCTCTGTATCTTGCCTGTCTCTTTCTCTCTCTCTCTGTATCTTGTTGTCTCTTTCTCTCTCTCTCTGTATCTTGTTGTCTCTTTCTCTCTCTGTATATATATATATATCTTATTGTCTCTCTCTCTCTCTATATATATATATATATATATATATATATATCATATTGTTTCTCTCTCTCTCTCTCTTCTATCTATCTATATATATATATATATATATATATATATATATCTTATTGTCTCTCTATCACTTTGTTCCTATCCCTCTCTCCTTCTTTGTTTCTCCCCCTCTCTCTCTCTTTTATTCCCTCCCTCTCCATTCACGAACTTTCTCTCTTTTGTTTCCTCTCTCTCACTGTCTCTCACTCTTTTGACCCATAAATGCTACATTTGCATTACGAAATTTATCTTAGTCTGGCACATGGTTATGGTAGAAGGACACCCAGTAAATATTAAATTTACTGCAATAGCAAATTGTATTGCAATGCAAGAATACCAACTATAACACTACGTTTGTAACAGATGTTTAATATTTTGTTATAAACTACTTGCTTAAGATAGGAAAAAAGTATTTTGTCCGACCAACAGGGATGATATAAATAACAAAAGAACATCTTTGCTTCCAGTCAAATGATGCCAAAAGGAAAACACTTTTCGTGTTGGAAAATTTCTGTATTTTAAATATGAAATAAATAAATATACAAAAAAATGTCCATTTCAGAGTAAATAAGTAAACAATTTCAGTGTGTGTGTGTGTGTGTATATGTATATATATATATATATATATATATATATATACATACACACACAAAATTACATACGTAATTTGACTTTATAACGAGTTCTTTTTGAAGTTTCATATTTTATGAACTCTACACCACCAGGCTTCATTTCTATAGGGAGACTCTTGACTGACTGTTATTGGATGGCATACGGAATGACTGAGATATGGGGGTATATGAGCCTGGCTCTGCTGAGACAGATTTTATTGATTTATGCCCAGGCAATGTTACAAGTGGAACTAAAGGGATCATAATTATATCCAATTTTGAAAACATGCCCCCTTCCTTCCATTGCATTTATCATCAACAGGCAGGTTTTTTTTTGGGGGGGGGGGGTTGTGACAATGAGTTAGAGATCTAGAATAGTGTGAAAGAAAAACTTGGAGTCAGTTTTGTATTCAAAATACAGAAAAATGTGAAAGTCTGTTTTTCTGCATATTGTTCACTGGAAGAGCAGAAATTATTGTTATAACAGAAACTTTCCACTTCAGGTATCCATTTATGATGATATCTTACTATCCAGTTAGGTGGGAAACAAAACAATTTAAACCAAACTTAAAGAAAAAGCTTTCCTTTCCATATCCAGTCATATACTTGGAAAATCTCCATCACTCAAGTGATATTGGTTACATTACTTAACTAGTTTGAATGAACAGTTAATGAGACATGACTGATACCAGCATTCATTACTGCATTTTGTCACAATTGTTAGGATTCGTTGACTATAACTTCATTATGAAAAGGGATTCTGAGAATCAATAAACATTATGTCTTCCATATTTTTTTAAAAACTGTTCTATTATTTTTTAGTCTTATAAAGAGGAGTTGTCTGTCCTCCTCTTACTCATCAACTAAATACATCTGTGCCTTGTGAAACAAGGCAGGATAGTAGCAGCAGAAGATTGCCTGCGAAATCACACATTACATAAAACAGAACAGTCCAACAAATTGCTTTGATATTGGAGCAAATAGCTCTGCAGGCTTCTCCTTTTTTTTTTTTCTTTTCTTTTCTTTTTTTTTAAAAATTACTCATTCTAATAACTTGGGATATGGGTTTTTCACTCTCCTCTCTCTGTTTTCACTTAAGAAGATTCAAGGCATTAGAAGGAGAATAGTTTTGGGTTGTATAAATTATTCTATGGGTGTAGCAAAAGAATGGAAAAGTTTTTTTTTTCTCTTTTTTAAGATAATCAGATTGGATTTAATTCTCCATCCATCTATTTTCTTTATTGTCTCATTTCTATCATTTCCTAGACACTTTCACTTACCATGTCTAGGCTTGACTTGTGGTAGGGAGAGTGACTTGTTTACAATAGTCCTGGTGGCCAACAAAGCACAGGTAAAAAGCATAAATTTTACTTGTTGGTTTATCAGTACAGACACTATCTCCATACTTGAAAGATTGTTGTAACAGTTTTCTCCCCTTCATCTTCTACCAGACACAGAGCTCAGCTTAGTAAATATCTGTCATATGCACAAGTGTTTTTTAACAACTTTTGGGAGTCAAATTATCTCTCTATCTCTCTTTCTCTCTGCCTTTTTTTCTGCCTGTCTCTTGCTTGTCCCCTCCTTTTATTTCACAGCATGGTCCTACTTTTCCTCGCTCCTTTTTTTGATCCTTTTGCTCTCCACCCATCTCTCACTTTAGCCCCCCCCCCATTCTATTTCTCTTGTTCTTTCTTTGCCCCTCTCCATTTCTTTTTTGTCCCTGTTATTTCTTTGTGCCCCTTCTCATTTCTCTCTCTCGGTCTTTCTTAGCCTTCTCCTTTCTCTGTCTCTTGGTCTTTCTTTAGTCCCCACTGATATTCTCTCTCTCTCTCTCATTTTTTGTTCTCACTCCTACTCTTTTTTATACCCTCACTCTTGTATGCTTTTTTGTTCCCACTCACTTGCTCCGTTTTTTTCCCCTCTCATTCGCGCTTTTATTTGTTCTGCTCTTGTTCGCTCGCCTGTCCTTGATCTTGTGTTCACTCACCTGACCTTGCTCTTGTGTTCTCTCACCCAACCTCGCTCTTGTGTTCACTCACCTAATGTCACACTCATGTTTGATCACCCGACCTCGCTCACGTGTTCGCTCACCCAACCTCACTCTCGTGTTCGCTCACCCAACCTCGCTCTTGTGTTCACTCACCTAATGTCACACTCATGTTTCATCACCCGACCTCGCTCACGTGTTCGCTCACCCAACCTCACTCTCATGTTCACTCACCCGACCTGCTCGTTATCTCTCTTGTTTGCTCACTCACCTACTCATTTTCTCTCATTAAATCACCCACCTGCTCATTCTCTATCATTTTCTCACCCTAATGGTCTTTCTCTCATTAAATCTCTCTTTCTGTCTCTTTTTGCTTGCTCGCTCTCCCAATCTCTCTTTCTTTCACTCTTTTCGGTCACTCTCTTAATTTCTCTTTCTCTCTCTGTTTTTGTTCACTCGTTCTCCTGATCTATCTTTCTATCTCACTTTTTGTTTGCTCACTCTCCCGATCTCTCTTTCCCTCTCACGCTCCTGATCTCTTTCCCCCCACTCATTCTCCTGATCTTTTCCCCCCTCTCATTCTCCTGATCTTTTCCTCCCCCTCATTCTCCTGATCTCTTTTTCCCCCCACTCATTCTCCTGATCTCTTTTTCCCCCCACTCATTCTCCTGATCTCTTTTTCCCCCCACTCATTCTCCTGATCTCTTTTTCCCCCCCACTCATTCTCCTGATCTCTTTTCCCCCCACTCATTCTCCTGATCTCTTTTCCCCCCACTCATTCTCCTGATCTCTTTTTCCCCCCACTCATTCTCCTGATCTCTTTTTGCTCTCGCTCTCTCTCTCTACGCTCGCTCACTCTCTCTCTCTCTCTACACTCGCTCTCTCTCTCTCTCTACACTCGCTCTCTCTCTCTCTCTCTACACTCGCTCTCTCTCACTCTCTCTACACTCGCTCTCTCTCACTCTCTCTACACTCGCTCTCTCTCACTCTCTCTACACTCGCTCTCTCTCATTCCCATTTCCCCACTCATTATCCTGATCTCTTTTTCCCCCCCACTCATTCTCCTGATCTCTTTTCGCTCTCGCTCTCTCTCTCTACGCTCTCTCTCTCTCTACGCTCTCTCTCTCTCTACGCTCTCTCTCTCTCTGTTCGCTCTCTCTCTCTCTGTTTGCTCTCTCTCTCTCTTTCCGTTCGCTCTCTCTCTCTCTTTCCGTTCGCTCTCTCTTTCCGTTCGCTCTCTCTCTCTCTTTCCGTTCGCTCTCTCTCTCGCTCTCCGTTCGCTCTCTCTCTCGCTCTCCGTTCGCTCTCTCTCTCGCTCTCCGTTCGCTCTCTCTCTCTTTCCACTCGCTCACACGCTTGATCGCTCGCTCTTTCCGTACGATCGCTCTCTCTCTTTATGCTCTCGCTCTCTATGCTCCCTACGATCGCTCCATCTCGCTCTCTCTACGCTCGCTCTCGCTCTCCGCTCGCTCTCGCTCTCCGCTCGCTCTCGCTCTCCGCTCGCTCTCGCTCTCCGCTCGCACTCTCTCTCTCTCTACGCTCGCACTCTCTCTCTCTCTCCGTTCGCACTCTCTCTCTCTCTCCGTTCGCACTCTCTCTCTGTTCTCTTTCTGTCTCCCTCCCTCCCTCCCTTTCTCTCCCCTCTCCCCACGTGTTCATTCTCTCTCTCCGTCTGTTCACTCATTTGTCTCTCTCTCTCCCGCATCTGTTCTCACTCCCACTCTCTCTCTGCCTATTTGCTTGCTCTCCTGATTTCTCACTCTCCTCTCTCTCCTGATTTCTCACTCTCCTCTCTCTCCTGATTTCTCACTCTCCTCTCTCTCCTGATTTCTCACTCTCCTCTCTCTCCTGATTTCTCACTCTCCTCTCTCTCCTGATTTCTCACTCTCCTCTCTCTCCTGATTTCTCACTCTCCTCTCTCTCCTGATTTCTCACTCTCCTCTCTCTCCTGATTTCTCACTCTCCTCTCTCTCCTGATTTCTCACTCTCCTCTCTCTCCTGATTTCTCACTCTCCTCTCTCTCCTGATTTCTCACTCTCCTCTCTCTCCTGATTTCTCACTCTCCTCTCTCTCCTGATTTCTCACTCTCCTCTCTCTCCTGATTTCTCACTCTCCTCTCTCTCCTGATTTCTCACTCTCCTCTCTCTCCTGATTTCTCACTCTCCTCTCTCTCCTGATTTCTCACTCTCCTCTCTCTCCTGATTTCTCACTCTCCTCTCTCTCCTGATTTCTCACTCTCCTCTCTCTCCTGATTTCTCACTCTCCTCTCTCTCCTGATTTCTCACTCTCCTCTCTCTCCTGATTTCTCACTCTCCTCTCTCTCCTGATTTCTCACTCTCCTCTCTCTCCTGATTTCTCACTCTCCTCTCTCTCCTGATTTCTTACTCTCTCTCTTTTTTCGCTCATTTTCCCAATGTTTCTGTCTGTTCACTTGCTCTCCTGATCTCTTTCACTCTCACTCACTCTCCCAATTTCTCTCTCTCTCTCTCTCTCTTCCTTTCTTCACTCACTCACCTGATCTTACTCTTTTTATTATTCCTTTTGTTTACTCTCTCCTGATCTTTCTCTTTTTTGTCCTTTCAGTATCCTGATCTCTCTCTCTTTCTTTTGTTCTCAATATCCCTGTCTCTCTCCTTTTTTCTCTCTCCTCTCAATATCCCCCTTTCTCTCTCTTTCTTTTGTTCTCAATATCCCTGTCTCTCTCCTTTTTTCTCTCTCCTCTCAATATCCCCCCTTTCTCTCTTTTTCTTTTGTTCTCAATATCCCTGTCTCTCTCCTTTTTTCTCTCTCCTCTCAATATCCCCCCTTTCTCTCTTTTTCTTTTGTTCTCAATATCCCCATCTCCCAAATGCCCTCTCTCTTTTTTTGTTTGCTCGCTTTCTCAATCACTCTTTTTCTTTTGTTCACTCACTCTTGTTGCTTCTCTCTATCCCTCACAATTGCACTTGTCCCTGCACTTTTTCTTCCTCTTACCTTGCACTCTTTCCCATTTCTTTTATTAATTTCATTCTCAATTTCTTTTACACATAATTACTTTCTATCAAAACTTTATTAATGACTGTCTTGAAGTACAAATGAAATTTTCACTTCCTAACTTGTAATGAGCCCCATAAACCCCTCATAATCCTGCCACTACCTGTGTCAGGTGCAATTATAATAATAAACTGAAAAAGTACAAGAGACTAGAAATAGTCGAGCAAAGATGGCTTCTGTATTCAACTGTTCTCAGCAAATATTATTTTTATAAGGATGATTATTCTGCCTGTACAGTACCATATTCTCCTTTCTCTGCTACAACCACTACCAGTTGGCTTTTGACCAAGCAGCTATAATATTGATAGCTGCTAAATGATCCTTGTTCACTGATTAATCTTGTACATGACTGGAGGGTGTGTGTAAATGAGCTATCCACTATCTAAGTGGTTGAGCACCTATTGTTACTTTTTTCTTTTTTTGGCAAAAGGGACTTGCCCTTATGTGGGTGTCCATATTGAGTTGATTGGTTAAATATGGACAAACAGAAAGAGTGATATGTATAAGTGCATAATAATTTATGTAGGAATCTGTTAACTTTGTCTGGCTCTTGTACCATGGAATAGATAAGAGATGTTTTAATTGTTCTATTAATATTGGATAAAGTGATTTTTCTCTTCTATTCTAAACTTATTAATTTGGCATTTCTCTCTCTCTCATATAAGGCTTTGTCCTTTTAACTATATTTACTTTTAGTTTTTCAAGGAAATTATTAATTCCCATAAAAACTCAATCACAAGTTTATATTTTACTTTTCAGTTACTTATTGTCTTTATCCTTACATACACAGCAGTGAGTCATTTCAGCAACCTTTTAAGCTCTTAGTTAAACCAAATTATTTTTTATTATTTCATTAGTATTATGCCATATTTTTTATATTTATTTTTATTATTATACCATTTGCCATTAATTTTTATTTTTTTTTATGTTATACTCTTTAAAGTGAATGAAGTAAACCTTAAACTGAATTTTGAAGTCAGTCGACTTTTTTTTCTCTCTCTCTCTGAACTTGGTTATCACTCATCTCCTTTCTTACTCCAAAACTTTTTGGGGAACTCCATAGTTTGTATTTGCAATTATCATTGTCTTACTTCAGCAAAAAATGCACATGCAACTAATTGACAGTTTACAATGTTAATTTTTACAATAAAGCCAGATTGTTGCCACTATCATTTTTTTTTCTGTTTTTGCCTCTCACAACATTCAAATGATTGATTTCTGGGCTTCGTTTTGCAACTCTTGTGTTACTATTGGAACTCGTCATCTATGTAGATTCCTGTATGAGGAGTGAGGAAAAGGGAAAGCTTTAAATTGTTAGTGTGGGAGTGTGTGCAGACCGAGGGTATGCAATAAGAAATAAAGAGGGGAAAGGAGAGAAGTGAATATGATACTGTTGTTGCTTCTCTGCTACATTGAAGTGTGTAGTGACATCTGTTTCCAAATGAAACTCTCATTTTGCAAGTTGTCAGTTGTTTTCATTTAATGTTTACGTTTATAATACTGATTTTATGTGCTTTCTAACCCAAGTTATTCGATTGTTATTTTAGAATTTAAAAAAATGTCTTTTTTGATTTTGCACCTAAAAGCTACGATTCTGTATTTCGATATTGTGTCTGCTTTTTCCATAATTCGATTAAATTTTGTTTTAGATGGCATTACGACTTTTTTCTCCTTCCTTAAAAAGAAAGAAAAAGACGACCACGATTTTTATAAAAGTGGGCCAAGTTTATAGGAAGACTCGAGGCGGTGGAGGTTTTGGCAAAAAATCTAATTCCTTTTTTTCTTTTTTCTTTTCGCAAAGTCCGTCTTTTAATCCAGTCAGACTTCATCATCCGCGGTTCGCTATCCACGATTTCACTTATTGCACAGTTTACTTTATTTCAAAGTAAAAAAATTAAAGAAAAATTTTTTTTTGAAAATATAAAACTAAAATATGATAATCAATGAATGACCTAAACAAAACCAAAGTTCTTGTCAGTAAAATCCTGGAATTTTGAAAAGCTTCACGGTTATAAACTTTTACCGTGAATTTTCTTTTTTCAACTTTTTCTAAAAACAAAAAATGATCTTAGTGAAAATTTCCAAATAAGTATTCTCAGGTGAAAACTTTTAAAACTTTCTTTAAGAAAAAAAAAACTAAAAAAAAGACATTAGTTTTATCTGATTAAAAATAAAATTTAAACAGTTCGTGAAAGATTTTTTTTCTTTGTTTTGTAATAATCGCCAACATTAACAAAGTTATTTTTTATAATACCGTTTTTCAGACATAAGCTAGCAACCACCTTAAAAATCTAATTTAGGTACATCCACGATTTAAGTTGAATTAATTAGTAGATTCTAAATTCAACTTAAATTGTCGCCAATTGCATATAGAAAATTTGGATAAAAAAAAGCTAAAACCTGAAAAAAAAGTAAGTAGTAATAATCCCATTGTCATTCATAAGGCTACATCGGTAAACTCGCGCACTCTCCCAAATTAAAAGTGAACAGTCAGCACTTCATTAAAGAACTGCACCTTTGTTAATGAAGATAGTGTTGTAGCTGTAGTAGACAACATGTTAGGATGATGCGTTTTTTTCCTCTTTCAAAAACCGAACATCACTCTTCATTTAGTCACTGAAATTTAGTGTTACGATCAGAAAAATATACATTTTTTTGATGTCGCTACTTCCTCCTACTCTAGTCTTTGAGTGTGAAAACGAGAAAGAATGTTCATCATATTCGCAGTATTTAAAATAAATAATGGAATGCGGTTCGTTATTGTTTCGAGCATTCTTCAAAATTATTTCTTTAATTTTTCTTTTTCTTTTTTTTTCGTTGCCGATGTTTTTGGTTTTTCGTATACAAAAGTTGTTCTACTGCTATAAAGAATATAGCACCCTTTCGCAATTGTTTTTGTTGGGGTGTTTTTCCTTTCTTTTTGTACTCGCATCCCACCCCTCTCGTACATGATTTTTTTGTTTTTTAAGTTGGTATTCATTAAATAGCTAGAGAAAAAAGAAAATCACTTTGTAATGTATAATAGTTTTTTCCCCCCGTATATATGGAAGAAGATAAATGACAAAAACGGAAAGATTTTAAACAACTATATCAACTGTGGGAGGTAGAGAGAAAGTGTGGCCATGTTGATAACTTAGTATGGCCGCTTTTACGAGGTTGATACACTAACAACAACTATTAGTTAATTTGCTTGCTTTCTCTTTTCTTCGATCTGTAAAACGAAAAAGTGACATTAACATCCCCAGTTTACATTTTAAAAGAAAACAAAAGAATTTATATTTTTATCAGTTTCTGGAATTGTGGAAATTTATTCAAAGAATGGTAATTTCTTTTTTTATTTATTTACATTTTGCTTTGCTAATCCAATTGAATAATTAAGTTTTTCAGACTTTTAAAAATATTTTAAGAAGCTTATAGATTTTATTATATTAAAAAAATCTAAAACCTTTTTTTTTTACTCGAAAATAAATTTGACTTTTGAAGTGTTTAAATTTTAAAAAAACAAAAATACCCCCTCCCCAAAAAAAGCATGGGGGAGTGAAAGTCTAATAATCCGAGAAAAATATCAAAACCCCGCTTCTCTCATTCACCCTGAAAATAAATTATTCTATGAATAAATCCAGTTTTAAAAGAAATCACTGTTTATCTGTCAAGCTTGTGTAGTTATTTCAACATTTTTCTCATCTTTTAACCCCTAACAACCACCAACGACTACACTTCGTTCCACTAACTTTTCAAGTAAATATGTGATCCAAGGGAATTAAATCTGTTTCCTCTTCTGCCAACCAAAAGAGAAAAAAGTCCTGCTACCTTCTTCCTCTTATCTCTATCGCTGACTCGAAGACTCGTTAAAATTGATATCCCTCCAAGCAGAGTCTATAAAATTATCATAATTGGTTAGTTTTTATTTCAGTCATTGTAAATTGCTTATTTATTTATTATTACACTCAAATTTAAGTGTTTGAAATTCGAATAAAGCAATTGGCAATTTTCTTTCTTTGGGTGACTTGTCACGTTGTTTTGTGCTTTTTAATTTTGGAGTGACCAACCATGTTTATTGTTTAAGTGTTTGACTTTTTCAAGAGATAAGTTTTTTTGTAATTTTATTTGATTGTAATGTTGAAAACTGTTTTGTAGATTACACGAGATAGAGCTTATTTGTAGGTTAATTTTTATTTATGCTGCTCTTAAAGTGTAAAAAAAAAGAGTCAAGAACTTAAAATTTTTATTGGCAGTCATTAGTGATTTAAAAAAGCTCATTTGAAACTTTTGACAGCACTACTTCTTACTTGAGATAGCTCAAAAGGAAAAGAAGAAAAGCAAGGAAAGTTTAATTATCACTTCATTAGAACGTGGAAATAGAATCTTTTTTTTTAATTTGCCAGTTCTGATGAGATAGTTTCAGAGCAGCTGATAGTACAATAATAATTAATAATGATAATAATCTTATAGCCTTCTTTTCCATTAAAGAAATATCTCTCCAGTATTGGCAATTTGAGTGCTTAGAGTCCAGCACAGTCTGTTATATTATGCTTCAATAATAATTAAGAAAATAACTAAATCTGCATATAATTTCCATTCACTTTGCAAGTTAACAAGAAAGGGGGAAAAACATTCGCACACAGTTTTTGCAGGAAAAAAAATATTGATAATCATTAAAATAAAAGCTGCGTTTTTTCATTATTTTAAATTTACTTCTCCAATTATAAATTGGTCTTTGCTCAATCATGAATTTGTTTTGCTAACCTTCAAAGATTTTATCTATTTTTCAAGGGTTTTAGCAAACAATATCTATTCCTAGATCTCTTTGGGAAATGTCACATGATGATAATATATCAAGTGATGTTGTCTTGTTAATTTGTAAATTTCAAAGTTGTTTTTTGTTTTTATAAGAAATTTGTAGATATTTGATTTTTTTATTTTTAATGGAAATGCCATTTAAAAAGACGTCTATTTTAAACTTTAAAAACTTTATTCCTCAAGGATTTTACTCTTTCAGACATGAAAATGTTAAATTTTAAAGTAAAATGCCAATTCCTATTACTAACCTTTAAAATATGGATTAAATAGAAATTTTTTTTTCCTTACTTGTGTATCCAAAATTAAAGATGTACAATTTGATAGGAATATTTAATGTGATTTTTTTTTTTTTTGAGTTCATTCAATAAATTTTTGATATTATTTTGTTTTTGAAATAGTTGTAATATATTAAATTTAGATAACTTTCCTATTGTAGTCATTATTTAGTTGGTAGATAGTATTGTGTATCTAGTTTTATCAAGATTATCTGTATTGGTTACTTTTCTAATTTTGTGATGAAAAGGACATGTTATCATATTTTCAAAATTAGGAAAGAAAATATAAATAATCTTGATAAAAAAAGACACATACTACTACTACTTACTAACTCAATAATAACTACCATAGGAAAGAAGTTGTTGGAATTACTCAGGAAATGAGAGATTTAATTAACAAAAAACTAACCTGAAATAATCTATAAAACCAATTTTAAAATGAAGAGGAATAATACAAAAGAAAGCATTTTATAAGAAATTAAGGATTTTTTAATTTTTTTTTCAAGTGAATAAATAATTTAGAAATAATCAGAAATTTTCTTTATTTGTTAAGAATTTACTTTAGATTTGTTTGTGAAAATATCAAAGCATTTAAATTAAAATTTGAACATAGATTTCACATTGTAAATAAATAACTTTAATTCATTTCTTTCTCTCTCATTACATACCCAGTACTTGAGTTCATATTTACCATTTACTATTTTATGTATGTTTAATGATTGAGTTATCCCTATGCTGTACAAGTCAAACAAGGTCTGCTATGCATAATACCAATGCATTAAATACAGTGTAAAATGGTATTTTAGGCTAAAGTTATTATTTTTTTCTTCAAGGATGCATCATCCATCACTTTTTTTCTTTTTTTAGGCTACATTTTTACTTTATTTTTAGAGACTGAGAGATGTCAATGTATACATCAAATAAAATTTGGTTGACCTTCTGCAGAGGAAAAATTAGAACATGTATTATTATCTTATTTCATACAGTTCTATGTACTTCTATCATTATACTTAGAATTGTACAAGGGCGTACATGTGTATTTTAATACATTTTCATAATGTAGTTGCTGTATCAAATTATATACACACTTCAAATAATCATCACTCAAAATAATAACTAAGAAATCAGCTAAATCATATTGCATGATGTTTGTATTGGTTGGAAAACTGTTGAAATAGAAACATACTATTATTGTCCTTTGTAAATTTATCACAGAATTTTTATTTCTGACAAGCTTGCAAATATTAGTGTTTTCAGTAAACCATATAATATAGTCAGTCAAATGCCATATGTGGTAAATGCTTCAGTGATCTTGTCTCTTGATTCATAACTGATGAGACAGATTTCCCAGAAGGCTGTCATTTCTTTCTGCAGTAGACTGGTTACCAACCAAGGCTATAAGATCCAGTTTATCCTGCTATTCAACTTATAGGTGGGGAGGGAAAAGATGGATTAATACCTTTCCCAAGAGCATTTACATGTAAGTGAATGTAGCGAACCTGACTAGAATTTGAACTCAGCTCTCCAATTTTTCAGTCAGAGCCATTATCCATTACATCACACTACACACCCATTTATAATATACTAGCAGCCATACCCAGCTAGTTGATAAGAAAAGGTCTTCAATTAGAATGGAGTAAAAACAGCATCATGTTTAAATGTAACAGAGTCTATCTTCTTCAATTACTTTAAAATACTTTCATTAAAAAAACATTTTGAATTAATGCCGTTACTGATATAACAGAAGTCGTCTGTATTTATTCAATCAAAGTTAGCCGAGGACATGAAGGGATAAAACAGGCAACATGAAGACCCACTTCAGACCACAATTATTTTGGAGTTTTTGAAATTCAATTTGTCAGTGGATGTAAAAGAGGATATATTTATAAAACAATTGTTTGATAAAAACTGGATGAAAGATCAATGAAAAATAAGAGAAAAATCAGTAAAAATCGCCATTTTTCATTATTTACACAGGTTTTCACTATATAGGTGGACTCAATTATCAACTTAGATGACTGTTAAATAATCAACTTATTGCTGACTACAATTGAGTGAACTTTGTATTAGATTACTTGAAAATTGTGGGTGTTTTTAGTTTAAAATTTGTGTTGAAATCAATTTTTCATCTTTTATGGTTTTTTGCAAAACAGTGGCATAGAAATAAAAAGGAGGTATCGTTGAGCTTGTCATGATGTAAGTAACCTACATACCGAGTTTGACTGAAATCAGAGAAAAAAATTTGAATTTATCGATTTTTTATCAGCTTTATCAATTAATGATTTTTTTTTAAAAAAATTATCAATTTTTTATGCTAAGAACCCATCTCTTACATTGTATAATGTATGTGCCAAGTTTGGTCAAAATCAGTTAGATGAATCTCTAGTGAAAAGGTATCACACAGACACCCACTGTTTTTATATATATATATATGAAGAAATATAGTCTTAAAGTGTGCTATATTTATGGGATAAAGTGGTCAATATCAGAGATAGAGCGTGTGTAAATATAAAAGTGAACATAGAAGTCAACACTGTTTCATGAAACTCTAAGTGTTGACTTCTATGTTCACTTTTATATATATATATATATATATATATATATATATATATATATTTATTTTTTTAACCAAACTATATATATATATATATATATATATATATATATATATAAAAAAATAAAATCAAAAACTGATATAAATTTGAAATTTTCATATTAACATTGGATATCTTAAGTATTTGAGATTTTTTTTTTTTTTTTTGGTGGGGTAGCAAGTCAAAATATTTGAAATTGTAAAAAAGTACTATGAAATTGTTTCAGCATAATTTTTAACTTGTGTGTTTTCATAATAAACTTAAAAGGTTTTTACCATTTCTTTTGTTTATGCAAAGTCTTTCATTCAAAGTATTTTAAGTTTTATATTTTTTACTTGCATATAAATACAAACCTTACTAAGAGATATAAAGGATAGGAAGTTGCAGAGAGCCATGATTGCCCACGATGGTACCCAACACATAGAAGACGACATTACATCTAAATAGTGAATCCATAAGTCTCAAGATTAATCTTGAGCTGTCAGTTATTTTGCTGCTTGAATTTCCTCTGATGGTTCATTTGTTGGAACATTTTCAAAGAAGACACATTTGGCCACATAACTTGTCATATTGGTTATATTATGTGTTTAAATCATCTTAACTGGAGTTCTTTTATGTTTTGTTTTGTATTTTTTTAAATTTGTAAATGCCACAAAGACTTCAGCAGAATTTTCTTGGCTGTCTCTTGCTGAAAATTATATCTATCCTTGAGTTCCACTGTTTCATAACTGATTTCCTTTTTAGTAAATCTTTTATTCTGTTGTTTATTTTATTTTATTTTTATTTTTTTTATGAAAACCTTGCTATGTTGCAGGAATGCGCAAACTGAGGTCATGACTCTATTTTTGGCAAACATTTCTCTACTTTGGGCTTAATTCTGACTTTATCAGAAGATTGCCATTGACTTCAGCTGCTAACTTGATTTTATGAACTGCTTATCCTTAAATTCCATTTTTGTGTGGGTAATTTCCAGATATATAACTCCTTTTATATACACACACTATAGCAAATGCCCTCATTCATTTTATATTCCAATAGTGACAAGTAAGTTTCACTGGACATGATCTGATTTTTCCCTCAAACTGCTATTGTGGAATCTACTCCACTACAATTGTAGCATGTTCAAATCTTGAGTTAACTGTTATCTTTCTTACATATCGTAATAAACTGTGCCTCTTACTCCTACGTTCACAGAATACAAGGCCTAAGTGTCACTCAAGGTAGAGGGTTACAATATGGGAATGTAGTACAGACAATCTTTTTCTCATTTACTTTTTCACTCAGTAACCACATCTTAGTGGCTTTATTGCCTTGCTTGGGATGAAATGATTAAAAAATACACACACTCACACACATGGATGGAGAAAGAGTTGTATATTATGAGGATATGTAGAACAAGATGGAGAAATCTTATGTAACGTTTTATTCTTCAAAAGAACACCTTCAGATGGAATAATGTTTGTATTGATGAGATCATAGATAGGTAGTGGAGGAGGGAAAGAAACAATAAATTAAGTGCTCAGTGCCAGTTAATATGGCACTGAGCACTTTCTCTTTGCTGTGTCTTTGCGACATACTCTCTTAAGAGTTGCTTATTTTATTTAAATTATATGTTCTGTTATGGGGGACTTTGTGGGCTCACTATTGTTGAGCATGCTTGTGACTTTTTTCTTAGGTTTGTTTTCTTTTCTTTTCTTAAATAATGGGAATTTTTTAGTATTTTCATTTTGGCCAGATGAACATTTCCTCCTTCAGTATGTTTGGTTGATGTCTGTATGGTATGTATACCTCAACAACATCAACTTACCAAAGGAGTATAAAATGCCCAATTTCAGGAATAACGGTTCCTGGCAATCTGATCATTGCATGAAACTTTTAGTTGTGGTTGGCCATGCTTTACCAGGAATTTAAATATATATATATATATATTATAATTTTATCATATAGACAAAACCATTTTACTCACTACAAAGATGCAACTTCGTTTCAGTGTATTTCAATTGCACTTAGACGGGTGAGAATCGAAAATGATTATGAAGGATTGTTTATAATCATTTTCGATTCTCACCTGTTGAAGTGCAGTTGAAATGCACTGAAATAAAGTTGCATCTTTGTAGTGAGTAAAATGGTTTTGTCTATATGATAAAATTATAATAAATAAATAATTATCGCTCTACTATCGGTATCAAGCCCTCTTTCGGATTAATGCTGTGAACATTGGAATTTATATATTACTTTCATTCTCATCACATTGGATATATATATATATATATATATACTCACACACACACACACACACATATATATATATATATATATATATATATATAAAGGAGACACTGTGGAGTAGAGAATAGCTGCTTGGATTGAGGAATCGGAGAGCTGAGTTTGAATGCCAGTCGAATCCATTACATCCACTTATGTGCTCATACTCTTAGGAAAGGTATTAATTATTTTCTTCTCTCTCCAGCTATGGGTAAATAGCAGGACAGACTGGATTCTATAGTCTTGGATGGCAACTGCTCCTGGCAAAGGATAACTCTGAATTCAAAACCCGTGGAGGGTCTTTTAGGGACCCTGTGGCATGTAGTGCATCAGGTCTCTGTATTCATTTCTTCAAAAAGTGTGGTTGGTTCTGCACAAAGCCTTCACCACTATAATCAAATCATATGTGCTTGTATCTGGCTGTTGGTTCCTAGGAACTGAGCTGCTTGACCCTCATACATTGAATACGACTGGAGAGTCCACTATATATATATATATATATATATATATATATATATATATATATATATAATCGACTCTCCCATCGAATTCAACGTATGAGGGTCAAGCAGATCAGTTCCAAGAAACTGAGAGCCCAACGCCGACACATGAGATTTGATTATGGTGGTGAAGGTTTCGTGCAGGACCATCCACACTTTTTGAAGGGACGAATACAGAGACCTGGTGCACTGAGTGCCACAAGGTCCCCAAATGACCCTCCGCAGGTTTTGAATTCAGTGTTGTCCTTCTCCTAGACCAGTTGCCATCCAAGGCTATAGAACCCAGTCTGTCCTGCTATTTACCCATAGTTGGAGGGAGAAGAGGATTCACCCCTTTCCCAAGGGTATTAGCACGTAAGTGAATGTAATGGATTCAACTGGAATTTGAACTCGGCTCTCCGATTCCTCAGTCCAAGCCGTTATCCATTACTCCACCGTGCCTCCTTATATATATATATATATATATATATATATATATATATATATATATATATATATATATATATATATATATATATATATATATATCCGATGTGATGAGAACGAAAGTAATATATAAATTCCAACGTTCACAGCATTAATCCAAAAGAAGGCTTGAAACCGATAGTAGAGCGATAATTATAATATATATATATATATATATATATACACACAAATTTCATTGAAGACTGACAAGGTACTGTGATTAAGCTTTTTATTATATTTTTCTTGCATTTGTACAAGTAATTTCTTTTCTGGGCATAGTGTGTAAGAAATTGTGGATTTGAGTGCTTTTAGCTAATCTATTAGCCATTATCAAGGATGTTATTTTGTTTCACTGAATATGGACATTATTTTTATGTATATATAAGGATGGGAATGTTTTTAATTTTTGAACATGATCAGCACATCAACGTGTTCATAATTGACATTAGAGAGTTGGTTTCTTTTTTATTGTTAATGGTTCCATTATTTTTAACAGTTTTCTGCATTTTGATGAGTCTATTATGTTTGTATTTTCTACAGAAGTATATAAGGATAGAGGTTAATAGGTTTCTATGAGTATTTAAATAAGTCCTAATGGGGCTATGATCTGAGAGATGCAATTTAAGTCTTCTTGATAAGCATGTTGTTGTAAAATCTGGTATAATTATTATTCATGAATATGTTTTCGTCAGGAATGTAGTTCTTTAAGGGGATGTAAATTCATAAATAATTTTTGTCCTATCTAGTTTGGATTTTGCTGGTGAGTTGTTATTGTTGACAATGAGGCTAAATCTATTAAATTTTTTAGGTTAAATAATCAACTTAACCGTTTTGTTCTGGTCAACTGGAGCTGCATATTTCTTAATGTTTCTAAGGGCAAATTCATCCTGCTTATAATTAACATGCATTTGATTTTTATAGAAAATGTTACTATTATTGTTTTTCTTTATGTTCAGCCTTACTATTATTTACTTGTCCTGGGTATGACGTTAAACTAAATCTGGCAGCAAGGCTTCTGATTGGAGTGTGGAACCACCTCTTACTTGCTTTTGTTCCCAGGTCCACCTGCTAGGATCCCAACTATGGTCAAATAGTTAACTCCCAAATTTGTGCCAAAACATTATGAAAGTATAAAAATACATTTTTATAGTGAAAATACCAGCAATATATTTTTGTGTTAAAATATATATATATATATATATATATATATATATATATATATATATATATTTTTAGAATTGGACATAATCCGACAATTTATTTAAAGACATTTATATTATGTTTAACGTTCTTTTTATAGATACAAGTATTTAAGCAAATGCTCTGTTTTATAATAAACAGTATTAAATAACATTTACCGGCCTGAATGTCCGAGAAATTTTCATAGAAAATTTTCGCTCTCCGACAGGAATCGAACCTGTATCCTATACGGAACCATCATTTCGCGTGATGTGCCTTAACCTTTCGGCCACAGAGCAGCGTCTGGTTAGCAAGGTTGATTTTACTATCTTTAAACTTAAATCTTCCATGAATCTCTTCTATTCATATCTGCTCTAGCGTATCAAATGTAAACAAATGACGTCATATATTTTTAGAATTGGACATAATCCGACAATTTATTTAATGTCTTTAAATAAATTGTCGGATTAAACATAATATAAATGTCTTTAAATATATATATATAACTATAAAACCATCCATGAATTTAAAAAAAAAAATCACCAGCAATATATGTTTGTAAATTGATAATGCTCCCAAGAAATTTTAATTACGGCATTAAATGACCCACAAGGAGTTGATATGCCACTAAACAAACTATTGCTTACTTTAAAGAGAAATAATCTAATTTGATGATTATTTATAAGGTAGTATGGGAAGCAGTTATTAAATAGCATCTATTTCACATTGAAGAGGTCTTTATAGAATAACAAAGCTATATATATATATATATATATATATATATATATAGTGTATTTAGGTAGCAATTCCTCAATTATACATGTTTCATTTAAGACAACAGACAAGGTGCTGTGATTAAACTTTTTATTTAATTTTTCTTGTGTCCAAACAAGTGTTTTCTTTTCTGGGCACAGTGTGTAGAAACTGTCCAAGTGTTCTGTAATTCTGAGTGCTTTCAGCTATACTTTTAGCCATTATCAAGGATGATTTTATTTTTACTTTTTAACTGGATGTATGGGTTGTGTGTATGTATCTAAAGTTGTAGGGATGTTTTATTTTCTGAACACAGCACATTGTGGCCATGATCGTAGTTAATATTATTGAGTGCTTGCTTTTTCTTTTTTATTATTAAGGCTTCCATTATTTTTAATCTTTTTTAAATGTGGATGAGGTTATTATGCTTGTATTTTCTACTAGTATGTTTTGGATGGAGTCTAGTAAGTTTGTGTGTGTGTGTTTAAATGGGTTTTGATGGAGCTGTGGTTGGATAGGTGTAATGTAAGGCGTCTGGATAGGGATGTAGTAGTGTGATTAATTAATTATGAGTTCAGTTTGATCAGGAACATGGTTCCTTATGGGGCATTTGAACTCGTAAATGATGTTTGTTCTTTGTAGTTTTGATTTTGCAGGTGTGTTGTTATTTTTGAGGATAAAGTTGGCTGTTTTAAATTTTTTGTAGAAGATAATTTAATTTTTTGTTTGGGTCAACTAGGGTAGTGTATTTCTTTATGATATTTCTAAGTGAAGATTCATCTTGTTTATAGTTGATGTGCATTTGGCTTTTGTAGAAAATATTTGTTATTTTTGTCCGTTTGTTCAGTGTCATTATTTGCTTTGGAAAGAAATCGTCTAATCTGGTGGTCAATGAGGTGGTTAGGAAAACCATTGTTAACTAGTGTCTGTTTTGCATTGTTGAGTTCTTTAAGGAAAAGTAGACAAGAGGATGAATTCTCGTGTGCTTGCTTTAGGAAGTTTTTTTTATCATTGCTATTTTGTATCTGAGTGGGCATTCACTCTTAAAATTAAAGTGGTAAGAGTTTCTGCTCGTGGCTTTTTTTTAATTGCATCGTGGTGCTCTTTTTCTCACAGATGGTGCCCAACTGACCCTACAATACTGTGCAGTTGACAAAATCAAAAACAAATAATGTGCACGCATGAAATTAAAAATATAAAATGGCAAAAATTTACCCATTGCACTCTATAATATATTGTCCCATTTAACCCATCCAAAGATTGTGAGTTCCTTTACTTCTGGTTTTGATTTTACCAAATATCCAATAGCAGAGTTTGGCAAATTGATAAAAACTTAAACTTTGTCAGTTGTTTTATTCATTAAATGTAAAGAATCTTTTGGCATAAATAAATTATGAAGACATCAGCAAACCTTTTGACAATGCCACAGCAGTTTACTCTTCTGATTTTTATATCTCACAGTCTTAATGGGTAAATAACATTTAAGTGTCTGGTAGCTTATGTTAAATAAAATCAGTTTCTAATTTTTCCTTTTCCTCCTCCTCTTCAAGTTTCCTGTCATGAGATTTTAACCTCCTGTCACATCAATCTCCACAATCCAACATTTCTTTGCTTTTTGTTTTTTGTCTTTAAACATGAAGATTGTTTTCACCAGCTCTATCCTTCTTACATATCCAATTGAAAGTATCTCTTGCATATGTCGTCTTTGAATTAATCCAATAATAAAAATAACTTTCTGAGCTAACAGCACTTCATTTTTCAAATTCATTCTAATAAAATAAACAGCAATTTCTGTGAAGATAAGATAATAAAATATTGCTTTTCCATTCAATATCTTTTTAAATTATTTGATTTCCAGGCCCATTGATGATTTATGTAAGTTTCAGTTTGTGTGCATGTGTGTGTTAATGTGTGTATTGAAATTTAGTTCTTATCTTGATATTAAATGTGACTTTATTTAAATTTATAAGTTATTGCAGGTGCAGATTTATTTAAATATCTTTCTGCAGTTAACTCGAGATCACAGTATTCTTCTCTTTCAATATATATCTATTCATTCACTGAGCCAAGTACAGGTTTTAATTTATCATTTTAAGAACATTGTATTATCAGATATTAAATTTTAGGATTGGTGGGAATAAATAATTCATTTTCAAAAAATAGAAAAGTCTGTGATAAAATCAACTTGTATTTCTATTTAAAACTGACTTGAAACTCTTGCTTGAATGTCTATATGAACATATAAATATTTATGTATTGAATTTTAATCAAACACAAAGTATCAAGTGGTAAAATTCTAACCTTGCTCAACAAATTTACTTATCCATGCACATTGAACTTGTCATCAAACATGAAGAAGCAAGCATGCTGAAATTTTTTTCAATAATTTCTTCTTTCCTAAGACGAATATGATCATGTATTTTATCACATAGTTTAATGTATTCTAAAAAAATTTTCTCACACTTCTCATCTGTGGAACTTTCTTCTGGTTCCATGCTTCCTGGCCAACTTTAATCTTCAAAAATTCAAATGTAATGTCAATTGCTATTTACTGTCCTCCTGATTACTTTTCTTTTGTTCTCACTCCTCAGTAATGTTTCTGTTTTCTAATTCTTCCGCACCCACTAACCTCTTGTTTTAGTTGTTTCACTGCCTTGTTGGAAGTAAACTCAATTAAAAAAAAAGCAACGATATTTCTTGTTCATAATAATTGCTTTAGATAACAACTAAAAGTGATTAATATAAATTTTAACTGGTTTTCTGTTACAAACAATATAACAAGTTTTAGCAAGTTTTCCAATTAGTATTATAGACTAAATAACTTGTCTTTTGAGTTCTTTCATAAACTCACAGCATCTCTGTGTAAAATGAAGGAAATTTGCATATTTATTTTGGTAGTATGACAAGTGAATGCTTGCATAACTTTGTGCTTTCTGTTGGCATGGTATATTTCATACATGCTTAAACTTTTTAAATATTTTAACACAATGAGATGTGTGTGTGATATGAGATAACTTTATATATATATATATATATATATATATATATATATATATATATATATATATATATATGTGTATACACACACACACACACACACACATATATATTAGGTATTTTGTTGTACATATGAATTGATCTGTATGAAAATAAACCCACTTTAAAGATGCAATGAAAGCTTTCTCTTCCCATCAATTTTTGCAAGAAAAACATAACAGGAATTTTAAAATGTTACTTGGCAGCAAACATGTCAAGCAGATTTCATTGTTGATGCTATTAATATTTTTTTACCGTCTTTGATAATCCAAATTGAATAAATTCATGGCTTTAAAAGAGTAAAGAATAGTCACTCTTTAACAGCATAATTTAAATTATATATGATGGATATCATCTCAAGTATGACATTCACAAGTTATTGTTATGACCTAGTTCTGTTTTGAACTGATATGGCTATTTAAACCAGGTAAACTTTAAAAATGTATGACACAAAGTTGGCAGACATGAGAAACATACCTTTTGTTGTCATTAGGCCTATTTTCCTGACTGTTTGCATGTCTTTTCAGCCCACCAGCTGACTTGAATTCTCAGTACTTGATGCCATTTTGTAGTTGGTTGGTGTTCTGGTATGATGACTTCACATATGGCTTAATTTTCTTGCTTTACACAAGCGTAACCTACCACAAACATCACAAGTTAGGTTATGTGCTTCACCTATATATTTTGAAAGTTCTGTATCAAAACCTTTTTGGATATTTCTTTTCATCTTTTCTTTTGTAATCCAAGAACTCTTGAAAACAGCCTTTCCATGATGAGCCTTCTTCCACCTGGTGCTATGATCACTTGCATGGAGCTCCCAGTCATATGTACTGATGTTTGCAAGGTTTAGTGATTCTTTCAGGCCATCTTTATTATACTTTTTTGGCTTATGGCCTGATCACTTTCCATTAGCAAGTTATCCATCCAGAAAGCTACTTTAGGATCCTCTTGTCACATATATGAGGAACATGACTACTCCGATGCAAACTATATTTCAGAATTGTTGCTTCAATGCTGTTGTACTGACTTTGCTCAAACACTTATACATCACTGACATGCATTCTGCAATTAATTCCAAGTATTTGACAAAAGCATTGTTGATAAAAGCTCTCAAATATCTTTAAATGAGCACAATAGACAAACCATGTTTCACATGTATACAATGACAACAGCAATGTTAAGACACAAGCATGATACAGCTTGATCTTAGTCACTTTTGAAATTCTATGCTCTCTCTCTATTCACTTTTCCAAGTTACTGAATATATTACTGGCCTTTTTAATTCTTTTCAGTGTTCAGTGAGTATGTTCTCATTAAAGTGCTACCAAGATAAGCAAAGTCATCATCCACACCTGTACGCTTATTGTATACAAAGATATTTTACTATATGTAAGGCTTTCTTGGTGCAGGCTGATGCATCATTACTTTTTTTTTTTTGAGACTTATAATGTCCAAGAGCCATGGTGAGTGTCCATTAGGCATTATATATCATCCTCATTATGAGCGACAAGATTGCAATCACCTGCATACAAAACATCTTGTATAAGTTTAACAAATACCATCATCTTGGCTGATTTTATCCTGACACATACACACACACCTCATCAGTCAAATCATTACATTTCAGAATAGATGTATTTTAAGACATTCCTTTGTATATTCAAGAAACACTTGTGAACAATTACACAGAAGCAAACAAGTCAGAGTGGCTTGTATCTGGTGCAAAGGAAAATAAGTTCCTTACCTCAATACACAACATGTAGCAGCAGCATTTTGTTCCTTGAAAATGGTATGAATCTCCCCTCCTCACGTTAGATTATTCCAAAAGTGTATATTCTGTAATGGTGGCTTTTGTACAGCTTAGTGTGGTTTGACCAGTAGCAAGTCGCGTGCTGATTGGTCGGACTGGAGGATGCCATTTGACTGGGTAAATGAAGACAAAAGTTAAGAAAGCTCATTGGTCAGTCGGCCATGGTGATGGGAACGATTTTTATGCTGGTGACGTGTGCGGGAACTCAAGAACAGCAGATTGAAAAAGTATTTAGTGTTTCACAAGTGACATCAGAGGCACATAAGCTCATTTATGCTAATAAGAAAACATTTGTCATTACAATCTTATTCACTGTTTATTGCTAAAATGTTATCAACTAAACCTGTGATGCAAAACTGAAAATATTTACTTATTGTCTGTGTTGAATTGTACCAAAAGAAAGTTGCATGTGAGCAGGCCCCTATATAAATTCATAACAATAGTCTTATTGTAAACCATACTAAGAAAATAGAATGTTCTTTTTTAGTAAACCTTTAACGTAAAATTAGCCTTTTAATACCATTTAGAAATGGTAATCTGCCATATAAGAAATGCAACTATTTTTTACGTTTTTGCTTTAAATTCATGATTTCCATAGAAAATTATTACTTTTCATTACAGCACTCTATAGACTGATATATATTTTCCAGCTGCTAGACCAAATGAAAATAATTTCTTGCCAGAAGCTTTATGTCTGAAAATGGTCTCAAAATCAGTAGTCAAGGACTCATGTTGTATCTAAATTTATATTCGTTTAGGGCATGCTATATTGGGGCTTGTCTGTAATTTGGGATTAATATTATTTGGAAATGGTTATATTTAATAGCAAAAAAGTGTTGAAGAGTAAAGGATTTGGTATCAATTGCCATTTAAAGGTTTTTTTGTAATAAAAGAAAAAGAAAAATTCTGTTTAAGACATGAAATAATTTTCAATATTTGTTTTCTTTTATAGTCATCACAAACTCTATTTTGGATTAATTTTATAAATTATAATTATCTAAAGAACAGAAACTAATGAAAGATTTTACATATAAGTGTATGGAGCTATTATCTATTTTTTCAGATATACTGTTCTTTTTACTATTCAAGTATGTTTAAAGTTTTTGAATCACAGTGGAATAATTCTCTATACTGAATAAAACATTTGGAATTTAAATACAATTGTCTTCAATATTTTCAACATTGAGAGAGAGAGATAGAGAAAAAAGATGCTATTTTTTGATTTTGTCCACAGATGAATAATGATTTTCACTTTTAATTTAAAAATGAAACCAAACTCTTTTATCAATTTTATTATTGTTTTATTATTCAATTCAATATTTGATTAAATGCTAAACTAAATATGAGATAAAATGAAGTAATCTTTACTGTTATAGTATTTTCATGATCTATCCCTTAGAGTTTTCAGGTCCAACCCATTTTTCCAAATTAGTACTTCCATTAAAGTTGTACCAATTAGTCATATTTTTTGCCGATTAATTGGTTTTCATACTTAGTCATCCTTATTTATTACATCTGCCTTAAGAAACAAGTTACCTTAGACATAGGATAAACTTAAATACTATTTTGATAGATTTTCAGTAATTTATTTATTTTTTATCAAACTTTATTGATAGTAATTGCCAATTAATTGGTGAAACCCTAACTTCAATGACAAAATATTGAATATTTTTTGTTTTTAATGGAAGTGTTGAAGTTGCTTGAAAAATTATGTGCCAAGTGCAAATATGTTAAAAAGTCTAAGAGACAGATCAGGCCTAAAATGGAGAACTGTTGTCATATTTGGGCAAGAGTTGCTCAGACCTCACTCTCTAGCCTTGATGGTCTAAATGCATCTCCAAGCCCTTGTGGGTGATGAATTATTCTCACCCCCCCTCCAACCTCTCTCTCACAGGCAAGCCTCTCACTGCTCTATCGCTATTTCCATGGAAAGTGCTCGGATGAACTACATTCCTTGGTTCCACTAGTTCAAATCTTCATGGCAAGGACATGCCATGCCACTTTCATTATAGCAGACCACCCACGTTCCATCGGTGAGAAGTGAGTTCCACTCGAACAGCTTCTTACCACAAACCACTGCTCTGTGGAACTGACTTCCAAGAGGATGTTTCCCCCGATCACTACAATCTTCTCCTGCTCAAGTCTAGGGTTAACTCTTATCTTCCCCTCATATCTGCACAAATTGCCTCTTAATGTAGCCCTCTACCTTGAGTAGCCCCTGGGCCTTGTAGTACATGGTGAACCTTACTGTAAACAAAAAAAATGTATATTTGATGGCATTATTTCATTCATCTTGGTGAAACAGTTCTTGACAAGAAATTTTCAGTACTCCTTCATAAATCCTAACTTTATTATGATTGAGGAAAAATGAACTTGCATATGTATGTTTTTATATATAACTTAGCAATTTTTGCCCATCCTCTATAAATGAAATGATATAAAGAATAAAAAAGAAATAAAATGTTCTCATGTGCTATAAAAATTAAAACTGACAAATTTTTTAATAGAAAGATTCTATAAAATTCAAATTGCTGCTCTGTCAATACCAAATGCTTCCTTATAAGGAAACAGCTAATATTACCATTACTAAGAGTGAGCAAATGGTTATATTTATGGTTTGAAATAATGCAACCTTGCAATATAAACAATAATCCTACATGATTACACTTCAAGTGAATTTTTATTATTTTCTTTTTAGAGAAAATCTCTGACCTGCAAAACTGAAGTCCTTGAAACCTTGTGATTCGACAAGGCTCAAATCTGTCTTTGTCTCTAAACCTTACTCATATCTCTCTAGGTTTTAACTGATTGGAACTACTGAACCTCATAGTGAAACAGAGCTCAAATCTCTGTCTCTTTTTGTCTAAGCCAATTTTTCTTGTAATCCAAATCTTTCAAAGATTTTTTTCCTGTATAAACTCCTCGGAGGATTTTTGTTGGCACTGATCTCATCTCACACCCAGTAAAATGGGGCTTCAAAGTATTCTTTATGAGCAATAAAAATCTATAAAAACTTGGTTCTTTGTTTCTTTCCTCCTTAGCCTTTTTCAGTGTTTCATAGATTCCCACCTCCCTTCTTGATTTACATTTACTCTCATACATCTTGCTTTCTCTCACTCTCTTTTTTTTCTTCAGACATTTTGTTTTAATTACTTGTATTCTAATCATTATAGTGAGTCTCTCTCTCTCTCTCTCACACACACACACACAGATAAAAAAAATGTCTACTTGCAAAATGATCCTTTCATATTCCTAACCTACAAATTATACATATATCCAGACAGTAACATTGCAATAATTTCTGACCACTGACAATCGTGTTCTGAATTTTCAATGCAAATTATAAAGACTGATTGCAGAAACATGCTCAAGCAAATTTTATGTACTACCAGCAATATTTTGTTAGTGCAGAAAATTACTAAAGCAAACTAGGCAATGTTGTGGAGTTGTGGTAAAGTCAGTGGGCAACAAAAGTTGAAGACATTTTTTTATATATATATATACTGTGTTTTAATTAGTACGAAAACATAACAATGATTATGGTTTCTAGTAAAAGCAAAGATAATTGATTAAATATTAAATTTTTCATTTTTTTCTTTTCTCTTTTTTAAAAACTAAACTTTATAAAATTTCTACACAATTTTGTTGTACATTGAAAACCGGCAAAAAGTGGATTTTCAACCTCCAGAAATGTTCATGTATTTCCAATAAAATAGGGATGTTATATGTATCATTAAACTTATAAAAGATTAAATCAAAATTCTTGCCTAGTTCTTAGAAAAAACAGATTGCAATCAAACTTTGATCTAAATATTGCTCAATTTCCCTGATAAATTTTAAAAAATGATTGAAGTAATATTTATTGGGCTTGAAACCTAAACAGAAGAAAAACAAATTAAAAGCCACAAGATTCTTTTGGATGAATGTATCACTTTAAAATTGTTTTTATGAAGTATAAAGTAATTTCTAATCCAGCAGATAAAAAAAATTTGATTAACTTTCAAAATGCTTATCAATTCCTATCTTTATCAAGAAGTGATTTATTATTGATATTTATATAAACAAGTTTATGAAACTATTAAATATATAAAATCTTTGGTTTTACATAGTGACACAGAAAATGCTAAAAACATATACAAGAATTAAACAGATGCTAAACTCTTCCTTGTACATTTACTGCGTGTGAACAGAAATAGGTAATATAATAGGAATTCAAAAGGTTGATCGTTTAATATTCATTTATGTCTTGCCAGAAAATGTATACAAAATATTAACTGCTTAGAATGTAGGAAAGTCTACTTTAGCTCTACTCTTGCTAAAATTTAGTTTTGGTGTGTTAAGATGAAAGTAAAAAATCTCTATAATAACATGTGCTTAAATGTGAAATTTGAATAATTTTGGCACTTTTTTTTTCTTTTTGCCTAAAATTTGCTTGAGCATTGAAATTTAGGAAAAATGAGTCTTAATATATAGAAATGAATGCATTTATTGACTTGCATAACATTTATGTCTAATATTTAAACAGCCATATTGTGTGTTGTGTTGATGGT
Source organism: Acanthosepion esculentum (assembly GCA_964036315.1). NCBI lineage: Eukaryota > Metazoa > Mollusca > Cephalopoda > Sepiida > Sepiidae > Acanthosepion > Acanthosepion esculentum. The sequence continues at coordinate 123,513,329 of OZ038484.1, read as the reverse complement.
TGACTGTTACATTTCTTTCATGAACTTGAACAAATCTTATAGCCTGCTTTTTACCATTCAGACCACTAAGCTACTCAGCAACAGTCATCTGATAGTTTCTTTGTTGCTTAAAGCCCATAATGAACTGTTTTATCAAAGGAAAATGATAGTGAAAAGTATTTTTTAAGTAGCCATGCAAAAAAAGAAAAAAATCAAATCAAATGTGTAATCTTCACTCTGAACTATATCTATGAAAGGAAATAATTCTTCCATTTCTTGCTATTGAAAATGAGTGTAATAAATTCTGATAAAGAAAAAATGAAATGACCTCAGAAGATATTGATACAGCTAGAAGCCCTATAACTCTAGTGCCTGTATAAATGTATGCATTTTTCTCTCAAATGCACACACACACACACACACACACACACACAGTGTCTGAGTAATGTTTCATTGGGTAGATAGAGGGCATTTGATATCAGACATCTTCAAGAATTGCATATGTGATTTCAATAGAAATGTTATATTTTTAATTATTTATTTTTATTAAAACTATAAAATAAAACTGTGTCCCAAAACACCACAAAATTGATTTTAAACAGAACATCCTCCACTCAATTTATTCAATTAATAAATATGTCTGTATTCTTATGTTAAATAAAACTAAATTAGATATACAATAATAACTTAAAAAACTGTGGCCCTGAAAAAAAAATGTTTTCTTTCTTCCTTGTTGTCCAATGTTTCATTTTATTCAGCTCATGAAGAAGAAAACCAAAAGCAAAACACCTCGGTGTCAAAAACACCACAGAACATGAAGAACTGTTTATTTGAAATCAATGTAATTCTTTTAATTCATAAATTTACAGGTAGCTTGTTGTTGAAATTCAATTATAGGCTTGGTTGCTGGTGGCTCCCAGTTACACATACTATACATGTGTCAAATGAATAATAGATTAATCAAAAACAAGAAGAAAAAGAAAGAAAAAAAAACCAGCCGTTTTTTTTTCTTTGTCCATTTGTCCCAATTTTATAAGTTTGAAGGATTAAAAGAAACCTTCATTCCTGTTACTTTCCTTCTCCAGTGTTTTATTGTTCCTTTTGTATGTGTGTGTTCTATTGCTTACCAATAACATGGTGTTATAACATATAAACTGCAAAAACCAGCAACAATTATTAGAAGCATAACAAACAAACAACCCAACATTATTAAAATGACATTAAATCTAGGACCAAAAATACTAAATATATTTAAAACGAAAAAAAAAATCCTAACCATGGACAAATAATAGTCAAGTAAACACCCAGAAAAGTGATATTTGAAAATGAAGAAATTGATATAGCCTAAAAAAACAAAAAACTATTTAATAAAGGCTAAGAAAGCCTAGTTGAATGTACTCAGACATTGAACAATTTATCTTTAAATATGGACCAGAAACCAAAAAAAAACAAATGATCAAAAATATAGAAAAACATCCTTATCATAGAACTTGGACTTTAACCTAACTTGTATAAACAAAGCATTGTTGCAAAAATACACCTAATACACACACACCCATGATGAACTCTTCCATGATGGTCAATGTATGAGGACCCAACCGCTTAGTTCTTGTAAGCAAACAGTCAGACTACCTGCTGCACATCTATGATTATATTGGTGAAAACTTGTGCAGAACTATCTACACTTTTCAGAACTTGTGCACATAGTATGTCACAAGGTCTGCAAACAGCCTTCCATAGATTTTGAATTCAGAGTTGTCCTTCTTTTATACTGCTTGTTGATCAAGACTAAAGAGCTCAGTGTATCCTATTAGCTATTATACTATTTAACCCATAGCTGCAAGACCCCATTAATCTATTATATGCCCCACTCCCAGTCTATGATACAGGGAGGTGTTATCTCAATTTTCAAAGATAGTATTAATATAAAATACAAATTTTATTCTAACCTAATTATGTACAAAAATGGATCATCTGCAATATACGTGAGCAATTCAACTAGAAAAACTGGAAATATATTGTATCTAAATACAAATTAGAGACATGCCATAATAGATCATTATATCTGAAACAAATCAATCTCTTGTGGAAATTTAAAAATTCAACTTGAGATTTTTCTAGTTAAAAAGTTGAATTTTAACACATTCAACATTATGGATAAAAAATAGTGAATTTTATATACTAGTGTTTTTCTGAGACTTTGCATGAGCAAAACAAAGTCATGGATTTGGACAAAAAAAAAGAAGAGAGATCCTAGAAGGACCCCAAAATCCGTGAAAATTTTTCATCCTTTTATGTGCTTAGTTTAATTTGTAATGTATATAAATGTAGGTAGAAAAAAAGCAGATGTTGACTCTCCCGGGTCCCCAAGCGATAACAAAAATATTGTAAAGCCAGAAATGCTGTTAATCAGTGGAAGTCTGAAAGAACGGACATTTAAGACGAGCAGTCTTTGCAGTAAAATGCTCGATATCAGAGATAGAGCATTGATAGCTGATCCCACCTGATGGGCAGACAGAATGATTATGAAAAGGTTTCTTTCCAAAATTCCAGAAAAAAGGTGCTGAATATAGCATCAATCAGCTAAGTGACAAATTTTATTTGTGTTAATCTTCGGAAATATATATATATATAAAATCAATAACAAGTTTCTGTGGTTATTAATCTTAAAATGAAAGCAATTCACTTTACCTTCCTGATAACTACTTATGATAATTCAATGTTTCAATTTTAACTTATTACAGTGTCATTGAGTTAGAACATAATTTTCCTAGTTTTCTGGTTATGATCAAAGTCTAAACAATCTTGTGTATTAATAATGATCATTATTATTTGTCTTGCAAAAACATTACTGCTGCCTCTCTTACTTGTGATACATTATGCTATGTCTACAAACTCTAAGTTTTACTTGTGTCTGATAATTATTGACACTTAAATTTCTTGTTTCCAATTAAGAATTAAACTAGTTAAATAACTATGGTTCGTGGCATAGTCAGTGTATAGCAAGTTTTACTTACGTTTATTTTTCTTTTCTTTATTTTTTTGAAGAATTAGTTTCAAAATAGAGAAGAGATAGGAAGGAATTTATAAAATGAACCTTTTTACAGTGAATCAAGTTGAAGTTCATGCTGAAAAGCAAGATATCAGAAAAACATTAATTGAACAAAAGGGAGACAACTTTTGTGCCAAAATAATTGATCCATTTCTAATCCACTTTCAAACTGTAAGAGATATTGTGAATAATAATAATTACACATTTTTAAGATAATTTACTTCAATTATTAAAGTAAAATACTTATAAATACTTGTATAAACAACTTGAGATTGAGATTTTACTGGTTCATGAGCAAGTATACATTTTCCATTATATAACATTAAAGTTTATTAAATATTTTCAATTAGCATGCATGTCAAATAGATGCAAAAAATATCTAAAAGATTTCTTAAAACTAGCAAGATTGTGATGAAGAATACATTTGTAGATAGGTTTGCCTATCACATGGTTCACATTAATCCTCAGCTTTTTTGAACAGGAATAGAGACTTATCCCTTTTTATCCTGTTTAGTATTGGGTTTCTGATTCCTTCTAAAATCTTTTCCTCCTCCTTTCACTACCAGTAGCCATTTGTGTCTTTGTGTCATTATTACCTCCATTGGGGGTGGGTATTGATTGATTAAAAAAGAAAAGTGTTATAATAAACCTTACTGAAAATTTCCGGTAGAAATGTTAACATATAGTTTCACTAAATAAAAAGATATTCAGAGGAAGCTGTCTTAATGCAAATATAGTTTGTTCATGAAAGTGAAAACAGTTGACTATTTTGACTCCACTTGAATAATTTGCAAAGCTTTTTTATCTTGATGTTCTTGCAATATACAAAAATGCCATGAATTGAATCCTTTTGTTTTTCATCCCTATTCTAATTCTCTTAACCATTATTATTATAATTCTGTAGTAAGATTTGCATAATTATTTTAAGATATTTTTTATGTTTGTACATTCTTTTTTATTTTAAATAAATAATTGGACTTTGTCCATTTCATAATGTGTGACGTCATTTGTTTACATGTGGATACGCATTGAGCAGGTAGGAATGTACGTGAGAGAATCATGGAAAATTGTAGTTTAAAAACAGTAAAATCGACCTTGCTAACCGAACGTTCCTCTGTGGCGAAACTGGTAAAAGCATGTCGGGCTATATGACGGTTCCGTATAGGATACATGTTCGATTCCTGTCGAAGGACGCATATTTTCTATGACAATTTCTCAGACATTCAGGCTGGTAAATGTTGTTAATACTGTTTATTATAAACAGAGCATTTACTTAAATATTTGTATCTATAAAAAAGAATGTATAAATTGATCTAACAAGACTATTTAATAACATGACACAATTTTTCAGGTTGATGTTTTGGTTTTGTAGCAATCTGTGGTATTGGGCAATTTTTCATTTATTTTTTCCCCAATACCTAAAGTTCAGTTAAATTGCTGCAATATTAATGTGTGAAAAGCTGCTTCAAGTGTTAGTCTAAAAAACACTTTAAAATTAATGACTTCCATTTATTTCCAGGGAAACAACAGCAGATATAGGGCAAATAAAAAATACTGTTAGAGCAAATTTTACAAAAGGAGAAATGGTTTAATTTTAAATGCCTCCACAATGAAACTGCTCTCTTTTAATCATCTTGGAGAACCGTTTTACCTTTCATCAACATGGCTGATGCTAACCTCCAGAAGAATAACTCCTTGCATCTTCTTGGTCTAACATTTTCCACTGATATAAAGTGGAGTGATTATATTAAATCAATTGCTAGGCCTGCTGCTAGGAAAGTGGGTTCACTGTGTCATGCTAGACAATTTTTCTCACTAGAATCTATTTAAATAACTCCACCATTTGTCCATGCATTGAATATTGTTGTCACGTCTAGTTTGATGCTTCTGCTATACATGTTCAGTTCTTGACAAAATCCTCCAAAAGAATCTGCAATATTATCTGTCTTGACCTGGCATATCTGCTTCAATCACTGTAATTGTTCTGATGAACTTTCCACTTTGGTACCTTGACTTCACTAATTTAAACACAGTACTAGATTGCCAGCTTGGTCTCATATTTTACTACTGAAATTATGAGATATAACCATAAGTTGTATACTAATGTTTTCTGCTTTTGTATTTCTTGTTTATAGAACTCTCTCCGATCTTTTTTGATTTCCTTTCAACTATTATCTTCAAATTTAAATGCGACATCAATTGTCACCTTCCATCTTTTTCAATCTTGTTATTTTATTGTCCTTTCACTTTTTATTCAGTTTCTTTCACTTTCAGTAACCCCTTGCAACTTAGTGGTTTTATTGCATTGCGTAGAGTGAAATGATTAAAAACAAAAAATTTTTTCCCCCATATTCTCAGCATTATTGGCTATGCATTTTTGCCAGTGAAAAACAAGAGCTCATCATTTTGTGGGTTGACAGCTGTGCAAGACCACCTGGAATATATTTTATTTTGCCACTGCTGCAATGCACTACCCACTGCTTATTTGTGTTCATATCCACTATTTGGTCTCCAGAAATATTAAAACAAGTTTCCACAGGGAGTAATTCAATTCATTTCTGCTTCATATATATCTTCATGCCAGATTCCATTTTCCAGACTACCACTGAACTTTTATCTGTAACAAGGGAGAAAAAAAAGTGTTATTGGCAGGTTTATCTATTGTCCAGTTCCCACTGCTCCTTGGATTTTTGAACAAGAGTAGAGGTTTTCTTTGTTTAAGATTGGGTTTCCATTTCTTTCTAAAGTTTCTTCATTCTTTAGCCTCTTGCATCTGAGTGGCATTATTACCTTGCTTGGAATAAGTGACTTAAAAAAAAAAGGAAAAGAAAAGGGAGTCAATTTCTATTGCTATAGTGCCAACATAATAAAGTAAGAGACATTTTTTGGAGTCAGCCTCATATATTAGTAAAACGAAAATGGTTGACATGAGTTTTTTTATAATGTGTATATTTAATAGGCCAATTAATGAAATTTGAGGAATAAAATCTTTAAAATCTCTTTGTGCTTCAATTTTTTCAAAAGGCCTATTGATTCATAATAAATATCATCAATCTTATTGCCAATATTGTTATCATTTTGTTGTCTTTTTATTCCTCACATTTCATTAACCTGCCTGAGATATATATATATATATATATATATATATATATATATATATATATATATATAGAATTCCCTGAACAATTCTGTGAATAAAACAAATTGGTATCTTAGTTTTTGCCAACGTGTTTCTTCTTTCAACATTATCAAGGCAAAAATGAAAGTGAAATGTTTTTGTTTCCATAGTTACATTAAATCCAAAATTTAAAAAGAGAGAGATGCTTTTGTGTAAGCCTCTTTCTGGCTAATGTTAACTTCCTTTATACAAAGAGCTTTTTTTTTTTTTCATGTCGACAATATAATAAAATTCCCAGAACAATTCTGTGGATAAAACAAATTGTTATAAGAATGACAATAGATAGGAAGTTAACATTAGCCAGAAAGAGGCTTACACAAAAGCATCTCTCTCTTTTTAAATTTTGGATTTAATGTAACTATGAAAACAAAAACATTTCACTTTCATTCACCATCCCCTGTGGGATCATGTTGAGATCATAGACAGGGAACACCATTGGAAAATTCGTAAACTTAAGGAATCAGCACATATGCTAGGCCACAAAAATCTCCTGAGTCGGCCAAGCATAGAAATAAATACAATATGGGAACCAGTAATAAGGAGTGCCAGAGAAAAGCAATGATAACAAAAAGTTGCAATATGAGATCTGATAAAAACATGGAATGATAACAGCAAAATTGCAATATGAGTACTGGTAAAAAATGGTTGCTGAAAAGCATTAGGTTTATAATACTCAGAAATTCATACCCAAGGACACATGGCACAGTGGATAAAGGCGTTGGTTAGATCCAGTGACAGGACTCAAAGAGTGTGAGTTCAATACCCGGTTAAGGCAGTGGAGAACTTTCAGAGGGAAAATTAGCAGGAGATAACTGATAACTGACATACATCAAACATGGCCCCAGTGATCAAAATAAAGGGTTCGGTTCGAAATTCCAACCACCTGAAGAAGGCCAGAGCGTTGTGACAAATATGGCGACAATAGTCCGACTAATGTAAATACTGTACATAATACCTCATCTCAGAAATATAGACAGACTCTAAAACATATTTAGCTAAAACATTGTTAGCAAATATTTACTTTGTCTCAGAAATTTGTCAACCAAAAGTGTATGCTGAATACTATCACTAGAATCAGTATATAAACATAAATAAAATCATTCCCCTTTCTGTCATGACTGTTGCTTGCTAGAATTTCTGATACATTTCTCTACATTCGGCTGCAAATATAGGGACATCAATGCTCATCATATCAAGTGGCTTCATCACTCTAATGCCACTGACCTCACTGGCATTCAAACTTTAAACTTCTGAATTGCTCAATCTCCCTCTCAAATAGTAGACGTCCCAACATATTTCCCTAGTAATTCTGACAGACACACTTCTCTACTTGATCTCTTCCTTACCCCCTCCCGGGCTCATGTCATACTCTGCTGCTTTGTCCTCTTGGCAATTCCAACCTTGCAGTAAGGTCTATAGATAACTGTTTCCACTCTTCCATCAAGTGAGCCCCCAATTAATAGAATATCTTTCTGTTATCAATACACTGATTGGGACTCATTTTGTGATTTCCTTTGTGATGCCCATTGGATTGATATTAATATCCTGTTAAGAACTGTGCTGCTGAGGTCTTTTTCTGGTTGAAAGCTGTCATTGAAACTTTCATTTCAGCACAGACATACCTTGTGAAACCATAGTCTTCTCCTTGGTTCTGACCTGCCATTTCAGTTGATATCACCTACATGAATCACTTTTTTTCATTAATACAGAGCAACACGTCTGATTGTAACAGAGGTCTCTTTGTCACTGCTCGTAATGAGTGTAAGTGTATCCTCAAAGAGGCAGTCTCTATTCACTGATAGAATGAGACACTGTATATAGCCTCTCACAAGTTTGGTTCTAGTGATTACTGGTGGTTCTGCAAGAGTGTGCTGAACAAAAGCAAATCCTCAATCCTGTCTGTCTTCAATCAATTTGAAGTGTTATCTACTGTAAATAAAGCAAAGTGTTTTGTTTGGGAATTCTCTTCCTATTCCAATCTTGATTCCTAGAGTATCTCTGTCTGATTTTCCCTCTGGAACAAAATTTCTACTATATGATATACATATAACCATGGTTTCTTCTGTCATTTCTAAACTAGATCCGCACAAAACTTCCACAATTGCAGGGATTTGACGGTATTCCTGCAATTATCCTAAAGAAATTTTCTCCTGAACTGTTTCCAGTTTTCTCCAAACTACATGCTTTGCTTTTCTGCTGCTTGTTTTCCAGCTTCTTTGAAGTCTCATCTGTAGTTCCTATTTTTAAGAACTTTGGGGAACCTTCTGACTTTTTAAATTATTGCTCTATTAGTCTCTTACCTCTTTTGACAAAGTACTAGAGACTCTCATCAACAGCAGATTGGTTAAGCATCTTATTTTACACGGCTTCATTTCAGATAAATAATATGGCTTATGTTTTGCCAGGTCTATCGCCAATGTGTTAGCAGCCATCACTGAATTTGTCTATCAAGCTTTAGATAAGAATGGTGAAGATATCTTGAAGGTGTTCAGCAGAATCAGGCATACTGACCTTCCCCATCAGCTCAAGGGTTATGGTGTCTCTGGATAAATATTTGGCTTAATCTAATCATTCCTAACAAATAGTGTAATGAAGATTGTGCTGAACAGGCACACTTCTAGAACATTTCACATTAAAACAGGGCTCTATCTTTGCATCTATGCTGTTTCTGATCTTCATCAATGACCTTCATGACGTCATCAATTTGCAACTATGCAGATGACACAACTATTTACTCCTGCCTTAGTAACAAGTCCTGTAGAGCCAATAAAGTAAAACTGGCAACTGTTCTTGAAAAGTACTTCAAATCTGTGATTAACTGAGGCAAGTAATGGCTTGTAAGTTTTAACACCTCCAAAACAAAACTGCTTTCATTTAACCACCAAGTGAACTTTTTTTCCTGCCATCAACGTGGTTGATGTTAAACTCCAGGAGAGTAAATACTTTGCACATTCTGCAGCTTATGTTTACTAGCGACATGAAATGGAGGGATTATATAGAATCAATCGCTATGCCTACTGCTGGGAAAGTTGGTTTACTGTGTTGTGCCAGACGATTTTCTTCTCGTCAGGATCCATCTTGCACATTTAAAAATCTACCATTTATTTGTGTATCAAATACTGGTCTGGTGCTCCTATTATATATCTCAAGATTCTTGACAAAATTCAAAGAAGTGTCTGTAATATAATCGATCCTGACCTGTTATCTCAACTTCAGTCACTTTCTCACTGATGTGATATGGCTTTTCTCAAACTATTTTCATGGCAATCTGATGAACTGTTCTCTTTAGTGCTTAAACTGCATGAATTTAAGTGCTACTAGATTGGCAACTCAGTCTCACTGTTTTACTAGCTAGATGCAACTGTGTTCTATTCTAATAGTTTCTTTTCTTGCACTTCTCGCCTGTGGAACTCCCTTCCAATTTCTTGCTTCCCTGCCACCTACAATGTTCAAAAATTTAAATGCGATATAAATCACCAGCTTCTGTCTTCCTGAATCCTGTTCCTTTATTGTCCTTTTCCTCACTTTTCCACACTAAAGTCTTCCCTATTCTCTTTCACTCTCTGTAAACCCCTGCATCCTAGTGACATTATCACATTTCTTGGGGTGAAATGATTAGAAAAATAAGTCATGCAACATCTCAAGATCCTTTAATTTGTAACTTCATCAAAAGTTTGTATTGGTAGAGTTAGCTTTCTATTTTTGGGTGCCATGATCACTACTTTCTTTTTTCCTTTTATTCATAAGAGTTGGATGTTTAAAAAAATATCTGTAAAGTAACTGAAATTTAATTATTTTTTTTTTTTTTTCTTACTGGTAATCTTTTTTCTTTTCTTTTTTCTTTTACTGGTGTTATTCTTTTGATGGTAATGTACTTTGATTTGGTTGAGAATTGCTTTTTGTCAGCCATATTTGAAGTTGAGAAGAGAGTAAGTGTTAATCTAAATGAAATAACTGGAAGAGAAACAGTAACCATTTCATCTATTTTTTTTCCTTTCTGACATCTTATGAGTCATTTTGTAATTAATTGAAAGACCAAGATTTATATAGCCTGAAGGTCTTTAACTCAGGAAGTTCAGAAAAATCACATAGATAATAATAGTCACAATAAAGACTGAATTTGATATAAAACATAGTCAGACTGAAGAAAATGTATTAATAGTAATCCTAGTACTATGATGCAAATAGAAATAATAGTTTTAACCCTATGGTTTGCATAATTCTTTATAATACTGTTGGTATTTGTTGTGATGATGTCCTACATTAAGAAAGGGATTACATGATTACATATCCCCAAAAACTGTATTATAGTTGTTGATAATATTCTCAAGATTAATATAATTAGTTCCATGTTCATAAAACACTATCATTCAAATGAGAAAGTATTCATTATTAAGTCAGATTATATTTTTATTATTAATGATTGGCAATTTTTTGTTATGGAAAATAAACATCAACTAATCATTCAGATCAAAATCTTAATTAGCAGAGAAAATTATGTTTAAAGCTTTCATGGAAAGTTAAAAAGAAATCCATGGTTATCTGCTTATTGTGCTAATTATTTGTAAAAATGACTGCTACTGAGGGGCCTGAATATTAACAAATTTCTGCCAGCTAAAAAAAAAAAAAGTTATGTTAACTGTTTGGTAGATTATATCTTTATGTAGTTCGTAATCAATTTTACCTAAAATTTGTAAATTATAAATGTGGCTTCCAATCAGTATAGAATGATGACTAAAAACATTCCTCTCCAAATTTATAGACACACCCTACAGATGCATGCTAGGATTTCTTCCTAACCAATAAAAATGGACAAGTTCTCTGTCTCATTTGCCATATTTTTGTTCATTTCTTAACTGTATCCCTTTTGCTTGTGAACACAATTCTTACTTTGTAAACCTTTTGCCTTATTACTGTTGCTTCTATCTAGTTTTGACTTGCATATATAGTGTTTGCTTAGTATTATTTTGCTCTATTCTTTTTCATTAGAAACTTTGTCAATTCTGTTTGTTGAACATTTTTTGGTAATTACACTTAACCATGGCCAACTCCACAATAAATCAGTCCACTTGCAATGTTTATTAAAGATTTAAATTTAACTGGTATTAAATTCATTTTTCTGAATTTTGTGCAACATTTAATGTTTTTAGAATGATTGAAGTTTTTTTAAATGGCTTTTCTCGATGAACCAGTTACTTTAAATGTGATATTGTTTCCTTTTCCATAATCTTATAGGTTTTCTTTTATTGATCAAATTTCTAAAATAAACTGATACCTAAAAACAGGTTTTCATACACTTTAACCTCATAAGAAATTGATGCATACCATTATCCATTTATTTTTTCTGTTTTTTCTTTTGTTCAAGAGCTCAGCAGTTTTACAGATCCTGAATTTTTGTAACTCAAAATTAACTGCAATTGTATATTGGCAAAGTGCCCGTCAGTTACTTTTAGTTCAGTTTGAACACTGAAAATGGTTGAGCAAAAAGAAAAAAATAAATAAATAAAAAGTACTATGGGATTTTCAAATACCCAATTTTAAAATGTTAGAGATATATCACTTCTTAATTTTCTTATATATTGTTTTGAGATTACTTTCTAGTTTTTACAGGATAAATTAAAATGGGGTCTGGTAGAACAAAGTTTTATTTATTAAAAAAATTGAATTGGTTCATATTCAACTGCTTTTTAAAAATTTTTCTTTTTTTTAAGTCCAATCAATGAGTGAATAGGTCACTGTGATCTTTGCATGAGTTTCTACTACAGTTATTAGTCATTACTTGAATTGATAGAGGTCTTTAGAAAGTTACTTGACTAATCATGAAAATTTGACTTGCCACTTGTTAAATATTAAGGTAAAACATTTTGGGGTTGTTCAAGCACCCCACAATATTAAGGAAGGATTAAAGCTATGATACAAGAATTGTTTAAATAACCAAAAAAGAAAATCGCATTGTAATAAGCTTAAAACTACATTGCAAACACCTGTTTGAGTTTCTTGGTGACCTTGACATATTTGGGAAGGATATCAGAACCCACAATGGTGACAAACTGCTTGCATATGGATAGAAAATGAATTCAGTGAATATAAAAAAAATAGGCGTGTAAGACAAGGATGTATCTTCTCATCAGACTTATTCAACCTATACAGTGAGGCAATTCTGAGAGAATTAGAAGTCCAACCAGGATTCGTTAGAGGTGGCCACAACCTTAACAACATAAGATATGCAGATGACACACTGTTGAAAGCAGACATAGAAAGGAAACTAGAAGGACCCCTACAGAAGGTAGTGAATGATAGCGAAAAGAAAGAACAACATCAACTGAAAGAACATAGAATATATGTTGCTGACAACCATACAAATTACTAATTGGAGATACCAAAATCAAATAAGTAGAACAATTTAAATATCTAGGAAGTGTTTTAACTGAAGACAGAAAAAGTGTGACATGATGAAGTTCCATAGACAATGGAAACAAGGACACTTATACTTCACATCAGAATGAGACAGTTGAAATTTCTAGGTCACATAATGAGGAAAGAGAGCTTGGAAAATTTGATACTCATGTGAAAAAGGGACTGAGGAAAACACATAACCTACCTAGAAAGCTTGGGTAACTGGATGGCAGAACAGGGTTTAAGAGCGATAACAAAAACAATTTATTAAGAGCTACAAAGGACAGAAAACTGTGGAGAGCCATGATTACAAACATGGTGAAGGGACATAAAAGAAATTTATTTTGCTAACCAATTCATAATTTAAAATCAGTTTTATTCTCTGAAACTTTTACATTTTTTATTTATTTTATTGATAACAATCGGAAAGAGCTGAACCCTTTTAAATACAATTTAGAACTGTAAGTTATCTCCTCTGACGTTTTAACCAAATCAACAATTGGTGTAAAACAGTATAAAGCTCTTAAAGCAAATTATTTTTATTATCTTTTAAACTTAAAATTCTCCCGAACTAAAAGATTAGTCTATTTTTAAAATGACAATTATTTAGTTAATTAAGAACAGAATTAATTCAGTTATAAGAGCTAACCTTACATCAATGACATGTTGTCTAATTAGCTGAAATGCTTCTAACAAGTTATTAATGTCTGCAATGAAAAAAAAAAGAATCCAAAAGGATAACTTTGAAATGAACCAGAATCAATAGCCTTTGACCTAATTTAAGATTATGTTCAATCTGTGGTAAACGAGAAAATTGTTATGAAAATTTACCATTTTCTTATTGATGTTCAAGAGAGGTTGTTTGGGATAGCAACATTTACTTTTGTCTGAGAGAAATAAATTTATTTTTGGCTATAGTTGATTTAATTTGAATTTGGTATTTTTATGAGGTTATAAAAAGTTTCTCATTCTCCATCTTAGCAGTACCTTGCTTTTTTATGGACCCAAAAAATGACTTTTATAATAATATACAGGGTGTCCCCAAAAATGTATCCACTCTTTAAATGATAATAAATGCAATGTTTATTGACTAGCAAACAAGATTAATGATTAAAATTAAATATTAAATGAAATTAAACGCATGTTTACTTTTCTATTAAAATTATTAGTTTTTATTTTACTTTTCTATGATAATTGTTAGTGTTTACTCATGACCATCACTTTCCAAACATATCTCATAAAAATAATGCTGAAAAATGGATTTGACAATGTTAGCGAAGGGTTTTTGGCAATTGTTGTCCTTTTATGGGGCTGGTAGATGATCATGATCTTTGAATGTTGCTTATGAGCACCGTGAACAGTTGCTTTTGCTTCAAACTTATCTTTGGTGCATCATGTTGGTGGATCTCTGTGAAACTGTCTTCTAAATTGTCTTTGCACTTCTTTTCATGCCTACAGTAATAGTTTGTAACAAATTTTTCTTTCTTTAAAATTTAGTCATACACCTGCCCTTATTAGAGTGCACTAGATCTGATATAAGAAAATAATTCAAGATGTTATAGGAAATCAAAAAGTGAGTATATTTTGGGTGCACTCTGTAGTTTGGATACCTATTTCACTGCTCTTGCAGAGTTTCTAAGAAATCTTGTTTGAAGTTCAGTGTGTATATGTGTTTTGTTTTTTTTTTTTAAATTATTTTGAATGGAAAATATATTAATCTCTGAGAGCTACAAATGACAATTGTTTAATAAAGCATATGGTTCTTTGATAAGAATGCTTTATTTAACCAAAGATCTGAGTTAACTGTAAATTGTAAACACAGTCTACCGTTTCTTACAATTCAGTTAGACTTGGAATTTGACAATGTTTTTTTCAATGTTGAACTGTGTTGCACCATATATGGCTTATCTTTGCATTTGTAAGATTAATTTGGATTTAATATAATTTTGTATTAATCTCCTGGTAGTATTAATAACATCTTGTACACATGTATTGGTATTTGGTTGGTATTTCTGATGTTTTGCATTAATTGGTTATTGTTATTAACATCTTATATAAAGAATCTTTAGTCAACAGTTGCATATTAATTTACCAAATAATTCTATATGTTTAAATTGTTTAGTGGTTTCTTAAAGAAGCCATTTATCAACTATAAAAAAAAAAACTTTTGTATGTAGGAAACTCACAAAGCATATAACTTGTTTAACAATTTGTTAAACTACCACCCCATCTTAGGAAATGACATTGTCTAGTGTGTAAAATATGTATCCATTAACATCTGCTCCTGTTTAACGTCTGTGCTGCCATTGACTACCCATCTATGGGCCATGACCCATTTATGGAGAATAATTTCTTAATTTTTGCTTCTTTGCTTAGTTTAAATTTAACGTAGGTCAAATTCAATTGGTTGATCTAAATAAAGCCTGCAAACCTTATAACTCCCCCCTTCCGTAAAAGGTTGTATTTTGCTTTTAAATCTAAATAAGTCATTCACTTGCCAGTAATTTACAATCGCCTAATGAGATCCATTTGGTATGCATCAAAACACAACTGAAATTGTGTGGCGATTTTGACATGTTTTCGATGTAATATCATTATATATATATATATATATATATATATATATATATATATAATACTCCATTTAGCTTTGCCTTGCATAAAGTCACAAGTGTTGAGGAACAGGTGAGGATTGAACTTGCTATTACTTCATGTTAAGATGTCCTTAAAATAATTACTCGGATTAGTCTGGTACAAGGGCATAATAGTGAGACATCTTATGAACTCCTTTCATTTGCAAATAGGTCTTCAAGATGCGGTTCATTATCATTGCATCCTTTTATAGGTATTTATTTAGATGGGATTCGTCTGACACAAGGTCACAGTTTTAGGGGATTTTGTTCAAAATTGAACTCACTGCAGTGGTAGTGGTTTTTAAGATTAACTCAATGTTACTCTATGGCGAGACGCCATTTTATATAGTGGACACTGAGGTCAACACCGAGTGGCAACTGTCTGTTTCATGCTTAAATGAATCTTCAGACCAATCCTGCTTGAAGATTGCATTTAAGCATGAAACACACTGTCACCACTCAGTGTTGACTTATATTTGCACATGCTTTGTACATGATAATGAACATTTGTACCCATAAATACAGCATACTATAAAATATATATACGCACACTCAACAAAATTACATTTCAAACTAGTCACAACACATTACATTGCATCTAGACATATGGTTTTGTTGTTAATATTTTGGCCTCTCATGTGTTAGGACATCATAGAACTGTATCTTGAAATTATGACCTGCATCTGCTATTCTGCGACCATTATTGTTGCATAGCAATCTTCTATATCAACATAACAAAATATTATCTTCGATGGTGAATATCTTTGTTTAAATGTCTGTATAACCACTCAGAAGATGGCTCATGTGAGCTGAAAGCTTAGATCAAGGACCAACTTAATAAAAAAAATATCCAAATACTGGATAATTTTTATCTTTATTTTCGCCTGAAATTAAAGCAAACATATGAACTTTAGAATGGCTCATGATCAGACATAATAGATATTCATTGTCTGTTAAATTTAACTAATATATATATATATATGGTATTTATTGGAAAGTGTTCAATATCAGTGATAGAGCTAACATACTTAGTTGTATGGATGTGAGTTTGTGACTCTAGGTTTCATGCTTTTGTGATCCTCAGACAGTCTGATGATTGCAAAAGCATGAAACCTAGGGTTACAAACTCACATCCGTACAACTAACATATATACAAATGTAATGAGAACGAAAATAATATAACTTCCAATGTTCAGAGCATTAATTCAAAAGAGAGCTCAATACCAAGAGTAGAGCAATAATTATTTATTATAATTTTTACATACAAACAAAACAACTTGCTCACTACAAAGATGCACTCTTGTTTCGATGTCGTTGCATCTTGACTACTTACAAGGAAGCCGCTTATGAAAAAAAACAAAAAAAAAAACACCATAGAGAGAAACAGCTTAAGAGAAAATGGAGAAGGGTAAAAAAAAAAAAGGGAGAAAAGAGAATGAAAAGAAAGAGGATGAGAGTCGGACAATATTATTTGTTGATAGCAGTTTGGGTGGTGACGGAATATTGAGGTGTTAAGACAAGGGCCTGACCCTAAAAGTTTAAAACAAAATGGAAGTGTCTGCTACAGCTTTTGATACGCCAAAACTTCCAAGAAAAAGGAGAGTGAGAGAGGGAAAAGTGGAAATAGAAAAGAGGAAAAACGATGAGGAGAAGGGAGAAATAAGTTGTAGGAGAAGGTCATAGTAGTAATTGAAGACACTTTTTTTTTTAAACTGATGAATGGTCGGGGATCTTAAAATAAAACCAAAGCTGAATTACGCAGATTTATGCTGACGTTTCTGTTATTTGTTCTGGAATAAATGTAGTATGTAAATTAATAAATGGTCATTATATATATATAGTGTGTGGATGTGTTAAAATAGTTACACAGCAATTTTGCACTCCAGACTGACAATAGTCCAACACTATTTTAGAATCTATTTTCCTGTATGATATATTTTTATTGGACAAACATTATCATTGTTCATTATATTGTATCAAGAGAAAAATTTGGATGGAACTTTCAATTGTTCCATTTTTTGTGTTTTACATTTTATTTTTTAGTTGTGAACTTTCCACTGTCTATTGTTTAATGTTCTTAGCTAAACACATACACATTTCTGCAATCTTATATTGATTATAACCACCTTTACCTTTTCTTTTTGATTAAATGCAATTTCATTTATATATATTTTTAGTTATAAAGATTTATACACTGATAGAAAATAAAACTGCAACACTTTGAATATATATTTCAGTTTACTCAAGATTAAGACATTCTAGTAAATGATTCCATATACAGACCATTACATGCACTGATTTTAAAATAAAGGTTGTATCAACAGTGCTCAGATACGACATTAAGACATTGTATATGCTCTTTGGGCATTAGCACAGGCCTGTACTCTCACATCCAGATGATTGTATAGAAGGGGAATATCTTACATTATTTCATGCTTTTTCACCTATTGATGTAATACAGAAGTTGTGGGCAAGCTAAGTGAATAAACTAGATGTTATCCCATCATGCCACATGTTTAATGTTGGGAGGGGTCTGGTAATCATGCTGGCTAGGCAAGTTGTTGAATATTTTACAAAGCATATAAGCATCATGGAAGCAGGCATTATCCTTCTGGAGCAGCATATCATTGTTTTCTTCCAAGAATGGTAACAAAATGATTGAACAATGTTTTTGATGGGTATGGTGTTATTCTCCCCACCCACTAGAAACAGCACAGGTGAATAAGAGTTATGATATATGGCACTCCCTCACCATGATGCCAAGGTTTTGACCTGTGTGCTATGGATGAATACACTGTAAGAAGTTCCTCCCTGGGTTGATATTGCACATGGCAATGACTATCATTTGCATGAAGGCAGAAGATGTTCTCATCACTGCAGGCAACAAAATGTCATTTCATCCCCCAGGTGACCCCCTCAAGATACCATTAATGCAGTATGAGTTGAAGTACGTTTGCTTATTGTTGAGCTGCAAGTAAATGATTCTTAACATTCTTGACATGCTTGGAGCCATATTTGCTCTGATATGGATGCCATGTGAACTGCCACTGTTTGGTAAGCATCTGTGTCATGTGATTGTCTAGAACTTCATCTACAGATATAAGAATGTTCATTTGACCACTATTGTTGATATCGAATCGCTGATGATACATCATATCCAATATGGACACCAACTCTGAAATGACCATTCAACCTCTTTGAAGGCCCACAGTCCAAACCCTCTCAGGTAGTACTAATTGAACAAAAGGAGCATGTGTGCATGTTCGTGATACTTGCATGCACTGCATTACTAAAATTTATTGCAGTATGTTTTGCTGTCTAAAGGAATGTAGATATATGTTACTGTTACAAAATGGCTGCAGACTGAAAATTTTATTAGAATATCAAGTATTCCTTAGCACCTACATACTGTATGCAGGTCAAAATTGTTCTTTCATTTGTTGCAGTTTTAATTTTCTGTCAGTGGATATAAAAATGATTCCTTATAATTCTAAATAAGATTAACTACTGTAATTTCTTGAAAATAACACACACCCCAAGAAATGATCCAAAAATTAAGAAATATATCGATCCTTATGTATAATATGCATCTATAAATCTCGTCAAAAAAAAGACAAAAAATAATTACAAAGATGTTTTGTCAACCTTGACATTAAGAATAAAAGTGGCTAAAATAATGTTGAAAATTACTATGTGGTCTTCCTGATAAATGGTAACAAGAAAAAAACCAGAGTTGGAACTTATTGTAAAATGGATTCAGGAATCTTGGGATTTCGTCAGTGAGGATGTTATAAAGAGAGGTTTCAAGAAGTGTTGTCACATGACAGCCATGGATGGCTCTGAAGATAACATCCTTTGACAAGAGAATGAAGAGGCAGAAGATAATTTTGAACAGGATGAAGATAATATTGTGAATGATAATTTGTTTAATGACAATTTAGATATTTATTCTATAATAGAAAGTGGTGGTGATGGTAATAAATTAAAATTTCAACAAATTGGTAACTTGATAACCCCCTTTCTTCAAAATTGGCCTTTTTTATAGATTAAAAAAAAAAAAATTTTGCCAAATAAAAAATGCAGTTACTGACAAGCATAAATTTATTGACAAAAAATGTTAAATTATTATTGCTGGATTTAAAATGAAAATTTGTATGAAATCTTTCTTATTTTAGAACATCAAGTATATATTTATTATTATAAATCTATAACGAAAAAATATTTTTGTTTAAACCTACTTATAATATGCACCCCTACTATCACCTGTAATTTACAGTGAAAAAAAAAAATGGGTATATTTTTGAGAATTTACGATAATTATTTCACTTCTATTACTTTATAAAACTTAGAGAATTTTGAATACAAATGAAAATAGTTAAGTTCACTTTTGTTACGGTGACAGCTAATTTTGTTCTCACATTATTATCAAAATTAAAGTAATATAACAATAACTTATTAACTTATTTTATATTTCATTCTAACAAAAAATCTGGAGTGGGAAGCATCATATTCTAATTTTATAAACTTGGGTATTGTTCTCAGAATAGAGAAAAGATCATAGTAAATATTTTTTGCAGTGTCTTAGGCCAACTTAAAACATTTACTGAATGTAGTACAATACAAAGCTAAATTGAGCAGGAATGTAAATTGGAAGATTGTGTTGCAGAAGTTTTTCAAATGAGTTTGTCAACCTAGAGAATCACTATTTAGAACCTAGTACATTTTTATTTATATTGATAAACAAAGGATTAACAATCTTTTTAGTAATTAAAGTAAATTATGATAGATATTCTACTCAATGGTTAAATAGTTCTTGTACATAGTTTCTGCTGCCATAATTGTAATTTTTATGTTACAACAGTTTTTTTTTGTGCTACAAAAGACCAAACACAGTCATAAGAAAATTTTTTTTTTTTTTAATTTTTTTTTTTGCTATATATTATCTCTAGAAGAGCCAAGAATCACTGATGTTGGTAGTGGCTGAAGGAGATTGTAAGAAAAAAAAAATCTACTTATTGACTGATGATTGTTTCCTATGATTTTGGAAAAGAAGGGAATAATTTGAATTGTTATCTTTCAGCCGTGTCACAATTTCAGACACCTCTTATTATATTTTGTACTTACAAATAAGAAATAATAAAAAAGAAAAGTAGTTAAACAGTTAATCTTTATTTTATATATTAGTTTAAAGGCATTATCTGACATCTGCTATCATTTGTTATATTGGCTTTGAGGCTTTGTATGTTGATAAATGATTGACTGAATGGTCTTGCTTGGCAGGTGTTTATAGCACTATGTTCACATTGTTGTTTCAGCTCTCATCTTGTGATTTCAGTGCAAGAATTTTTTTAACATTCATATTGTTTTTATTTTTAAATTCCACATGAATTTTATTTTGTTTTCTCATCTTCAAGTCTGTGTATACTGTGGCCAATTGCCAAAACTGTTTTAAGTTGAATTTTTAGCTTCTTTCTCCCTCCCTCTTCAATTTTGATGTTGTTAATGTAATTGATTCTGATATGAGGAAAATAAAAATAAAAAAAAATTTAAAGATACCTGTTAGCATCAGAAGTGTCATGTTAAACAAAAATAGCTGTTTATATAACCGGATATCACAGATAGGATTTATTAATATCAAAATTTTCGTTCTTCCTGTTGACAAAGGAAATTCTGGGAGTAAAAGAGGAGGAAAATGAAATAAGTCTGGTTTGCATACCAACCCCATATATATATATATATATATATATATATATATATATATATATATATATATATATATATATATATGTTTTGGGATTTTCTCATTATGGTTCACTGACTTTACCAGTACTTCCCTATTTGTCTTTTGTTTGTGTTATTGTCTGCATTGACAAACTAAATATTCCTGATGGCAGTTTTTATTGCTTTCCAGAAGTCTCTTTGCTTTAATATTGTTTTTCCATTATTGTATCCATCTGGATGTGCGCGTGATGTAATGGATAGCAATTCACAAATGAGAAATCAGAAACCGGAGTTATAATTCCAGTTGTTATTGTTACATTCATTTACACACAAAAGATTTTAACCTTGAATGAATTCATCACTCCCCTCCAGCTGTGGATTAAACAATGTGACTTGTTTCTTGAAAAAACATTCAGTCTGAAAATTTTTTAATGAAGGATGGGGGAATATTTATGTAGCAATTCCTTATACTTCCATCTTATATTAGTGTAGCAATTCCTTACACTTCCATCTTATATTAATGTAGCAATTCACTATATTTCCTTCTTATATTTATGTAGTAATTCCTTATACTTCCATCTTAAATTTATAGCATTTATTCATAGAAAAGAATAAGTCAGTTTGAGAATTTAGCTTGCAGATACAAACACTTCTATTTTCACTTGCTTTCTCTTCCATGTATAAATTGTCAGTTGTCAGGGGACTTTTTTTTGTTTTAAAGATGAACAAATAATATTCTAGTTCACAGGTGGGGAGCTTTAGGCCTTTTGGATTCTTATGCTTTGGTATTATATTTTCTGAATATCTTATTTATTAAAATTACTGGTCACTCGTATACGAGTATATCTGTCTGCATGGGTGGCTACCAATCCCTGTTGCAGCTGCTTACTCGAGCACATTTGTGTTTGTTCAGCACCCACGGAGCCCACCTGTTATTATATTGCAACTATGCTAAGCAGACTTTAGTTACAAGTTTCTGGGAGAAAGTGCATTATCTGGCATGATCAACAGTCTGAACAAGGCAAGTGCACTCAAACCCTCGGTCATGATGACTTGTGATTAAAGCTACATATTCCTGTATCTATTCCTCTAAAACAATATTTACTATTATTAACATGATTTTTTTTTTTAAATATTGTTCCCCCCTTTCCATCAAACTGCTTCTAAAATCTGTATGCATAATCTATTTCAACTCTACTATAACATGTGTGTGGGTTGTGGTTGATCTCTTGATATATAAAGACTGAAAAAACAAGTAGATATTATGAATTAGTTTATTAAATAATTGTGATGTGTTTTTGCTTCTCATCCTCAAATTTGAAATATGTAAAACTACTAAGGTGAAATTAAGGCATCAAAATTAATTTCAAATAGAAACGTCACAGAATTTAGATCTTACGTTCAAACTAATTGCTGTCGCTTTTGAGTCTGGTACAAGTATTTAGGGAGGCATAGTGGAGTAATGGATAGCAGCTCGAATTGAGGAATCAGAGAGCTGAGTTCAAATTCCAGTCGAATCCATTACATTCATATATGTGCTAATACCCTTGGGAAAGGTATGAATCCTCCTCTTCTCCCCCCAGCTATGGGTAAATAGCAGGGCAGACCAGGTTCTATAGCTTTGGATGGCAACTGGTCTACCACAGAAAGAAATGGCAACCTACTGCGGCGGAAAAATCTGCCTTGTCAGTCATCTATTGAAAGATACATGATCTCCTAAGCATGTATCACGTATGGCACATAATTGACTGACAAGTATTTAACTTTATTTTCCTTAATCTATGTGCTTAATTTTTCTCCTTCAAATCATCATGACAACAAAAATACAATTTAAAAAAGATTTTTACGAAAAAGTTTGAAAGAAAATGGAATTTAATTTCTGATTGGGAATTGCAGTATTGTTTTATACTTGTAATAAAATAAAATAAAAAATAACTTTTTTGCATTGCAATAATGAAATTGAACTAATGAAGAAGAAGCAGCAGAATGGAAGCGACAGTGCACAGAAACAATATGCAATCTATAGAAATCCATAAATATGCCAAATTTGGAAGAGGAAGCCATAAGATTACACTTGGATAAATGAACAATAAAAAGTAGCATTAACATTAATCTTTTAAAAACAGTTAAAACAAGAAAATGATACAGTTAAAGTAGATTACTAAATAGCACATTTGCAAAAAAAAAAAGAGAAAAAGGTTAATAATTAAGAAATCATGAAGTAATGCATAATTGAAGTTATAAAATTCTCAGATCCAGATAAGTTGAACAAGTGCAACGGACCATAACTCATCAACAGCATCAGTTGGTTCACAATGTAAGGCAAGAATTATATACAATAATCTGAATATAAAAAAATATTATTCAGTTGTCTTAGAATGGATTAACTTATAATATTAATTCAGAGCAGTTAATTTTCTTCTTTTTTATCATTTCGCCCCAATCAAGGCAATAAAGCTACTAAGATATAAGGGGCGTGAAAGAATAAGGAAAAGAGAAACATTATTATGGAGCAAGAACAATAAAAGAAGAGGAATCAGGAAGACAGTAGATAACGATTGACATTGCATTTAAAGTTTTGAAGTTGGTTGAAAGCAAAAAGCTAGAAGAAAGTTCCACAAGCATGAAGTACAAGAAAAGAAACTGTCAGCATAGAACTGATGATTACATTTAGCCAATTCAACTATAAAATGATGAGACCTTGTAGCCAATCTAGTACTGAGTTTAAATTCATAAAGTCTAGGTACCATAGAGGAAAGTTCATCAGAACAATTGCCATAAAAGTATTTATAGAAAAGGCACAGGAAAGTTATGTTAGAGCAGTGGGAAAGTGACTGAAACTGAGATGCCAGGTTAGGACAAATAATATAGCAAATTCTTCTTTGGATTTTATCAAGAATCTCTAAATATATAACAGGTGCACCAAACCAGATGTAGCAGTTGTATTCAAAACAAGGATGAATGGTAGACTTATAAATATACAAGATAGTTTTGAGTGAGAAAAATTGCCTGGCATGACACAGAGAACCAACATTCCGAGTTGCAGACCTAGCACTTGATTCAATATAATCTTTCCACTTCATGCCAAGAGAGAATATTAGCCCAAGAAGGCAGGAGTCACTCTCCTGGAGATTAGAATCAGCCATGCTGATGGAAGGCAGAATGGGGTCACTAACAAGAATTTAAATTGCTATGAAGAATTACTCATCTTGAGTACATTTATTCATAAATGTATAGTTAATGTTTTTGACAACTTTAAAGATTAATGTTAGGGGGGGGCTTAATAATTGTGTGCTTACAGCCCTATCACATTGAAACACTGCTTCATGTATGATCAAGTTAAGCAATGTTGAAATTGGTCAGTATCAAGGTGAGTGACCACTTGGGAACAACACATGCTGTAAGCTTGAATTTGTGGGCAGGGTAATGGATGACTTAGAATTGGAATTTGGAGATTCTTTTAAAAATAAACTGAGTTAACTTGGTTTACTAATCAGAAGAAAGTAAGTTTAAAATGTAGTACTGCTTGGTTTTTAAATGAAGACAAATTTGTTAGCTCTAATGTAATATCCTAACACAAAATTTAAATATTTATTTTTGGAATAAATACACATTAGGAGAACATGGGAAAGAGAAAGTTAATTTTTTAAAACAAAAGATTGAAGTGTAATTGAAACATTTTGCTGAACATGTTGTCCAATGAGCAAAGGAAATGAATTAACTGGATTTGATGTGAATCACTTGAAAAATACACAGCTGTTTAAGATTCAGTAATTGAAGAACTCATGAAGGTTTGTTGACTGTAAAACTTGATCTTACACTTAAATTTTCATTTGAACCACACTTAGTTGTGATGTCTCCCAGGCATCTTCTAAGTTTCAGACGGCATTATTTGATCTCTATGAAGATAACATTTTAAAGGCTTTATTTGAAGCTATAGAAGCCAAAAGAATGCAGTTTGAATATCTGTCTGTGTAAAGAAACTTGTTGAATTTTTATTTGATGCTGTTAAAATATTGAAAAATACATTTGACTACTCATGTCTACATTCTTCTTAAATCCTTTCTTGTTTTTCAATGATCTACTATTGCAAATCAGCATCTTCACATTAAAATGTTCTTGAAGGGCTCAGATTACAGATATTCGTTTGGGCACTCAATTTAAAAAGCTATGAAGTGTAACGTTGGGGCCAATTGATTTCATCAAATAAGCAGTTAGAAAAAAATCATTAACGTTTTTAATTTTCATTTCCTTATATTTTTTTGACACTGAGAAAGGCAATAATTTGCAGGGGATATATATATATATATATATATATATATATATATATATATATATAAGGTTTTTCTAAATTAGGCTTTTTAAAAAGTGATTTCATCCATAACCTTCTAATGTATAAAAAAAGTTACTTATCTGTTATATAGTATACAGATTTGTAAGAATTAAGAAAATGTTGATACTCGGTCTGTCTGCCCCAAACTTATAAATTCGTAAATCCCTGTTGACTTATAATATTATGGTGACTAGTAAGTTCATTAAAGACTAATAGTAGTGAGCTTAATTCTCACTAATTGCTCTGCGATTTCAATATTCAGAAGCTAAATTCAGCAAACATCTGAATGCCAACTATAGTGCAATAGGTAGCAAGCTTATTCATAAAGTAATTTGTTAATATCTGAATTTCTGGGATGAGGAGTTATCATTAGTTACATGCAGATTATTGTCTTCATCTTTGTTGTCGTTATCACAACATTTATCACATGCTTATTGATTTCTGTAGCCTTCAGGGAAGGAATTTGGAACTGAACCATGGCAATCTTTATTTATGGTTATGGCATGTCTCATTCCACTGAGGACAAAGTTTTTTTTTTTTTTTTTTTTTTTTTTTTTTTAAATTTTTTAGTTTCACTTTGGGTTTTTGGTAGTTCATTGCAAACCCAAACTGAAATTAAAAATCTCCCCCCACCAGTGAAATGATGAGATTTGAGATAGGCCTTCAGTTCTGGCCATTTGCACTTTGACTTGGCATTAAATATCACCATGAACTGAATCTTTTATTTAATCTAGCGTTCAGTTTGAAATTCTCTGAAAGTGAAGCACCTGATGACAGTCAGCCAAAATGTGATAAATGAGGACAATAGTCTGCATGTAAATAATTTGTTAATGTAGTAAGTTTGATTCTCACTGAATGCTCCGTATATGTGGCCTTGTTACAGTTTATTTGTAAATAACCATAAATTCATAAAGTGATGGTTCTATATTTCCTACTGCTGGGTAGGTGATATATGTGAAAATAAAATATTTCTTCTAACTTGTCAGTGTGTGTGTGTGTGTGTGTGTGTGCACATATGTGGTAAAAAAAAAAAAATCTTGGGCAAATTTTTTCCCATGTTAAAAGTGTATATGCATTGAACACTTGCACAAACCAAATCAGGAAATTAATAATGTACAAATGTGGTACTTGAAAAAAAAACAAAAAACTAACAAACTAATTAATAACAACAGTTCATTAAGAGATTAGTTTCAGTAAGTAGTGTTATAATAATGCATTATACTTATAGAAATAATTATTAATTATTACATTATTTTAGAGAATTAACCTTTTGTGCACTGGTTGCAGGATGTATGTGTGTTGTAACCTAGGGAAGGTTACTGAAGAGAATAATCAAACAAAGGTTGGTAATGAACGATAATACTTAGGACAAGAACAACACATATAAGATTCACCAGCAGCCCGTTGAAGTAGTCAACGGCTAGAAGTGAGTCAAGTGAATTCCACAATGAATCTCTAACTGCAGACCGACATATAGTATTTACTACTGTATTTATATGAATGGGGACATACTCATTATCGTCTGTAGGTATGCTACAACAATGTGCATAATAGTTGAGAGGAAATTATGAAACCAGATTTTTGTGTGTTGTTAATGATCATTTAAATGTGTTTGTAGTTAATAAGGGTAAAATAAGACTGAGCCATATTTGTGAACATAAAGAAAATTTTGGTTTGCAATGTAAAAATGTTAGTTTTTTGTTCTTTAGAAATGATTCCAAATCTGGCAATAGAAGTAGTATAAATATCATTGCGGTCTTTGTCTTGGAGAACTGAATCTGAATTAAGCAGGTGGTGATGGATTTTCCCTTTTCTTGTCATTATATTCAATGGGGGTGTCTTTTAGTGCTCATTTACTCCTGCTATAAATGGAATTTACAAAAGAAATTAATCATAATTGATGCAATTGTAACAATGCTATTCAATAGTAAATGACATATTTAGTGTTCGTTGCTGGAAGAAAACACTTTATAAAATTATTTGATGTCTATCATTATTGATTTTTCAATGGTTGATGTTAGAATTCCATCCGATTTCAGTGAAAGCCAGATTCTGATTTTTCAGCATTATTTGTTTTTAGAGTTTGCAAATTATTCGTTTTTATATAGGTGCAATTTATCTTTATTGCTTCAATGGTCTTAAGTTGCTCACCTTCTGAAGAATAATATTTTTTCTTCAGATGTTATCTGAAGAAAGGAATCTATAAGACTTCTTTAAATATTTGTATTCAAAGTTTTGATTGGATCGATTTGTTTTCTATGCAAGCCAGAAATTGATTTTAGATAGATTTTTAATTTTTTTAAATTTTTATTTTTTAGACAATAATTGTTTTGTGATACAAGTCTAACTAATCAACCCATAGCTAGGGGAGGATATTGTAACCTAGGGAAGGTTACTGAATAGAATAATCACATGAAGGTTGGTAATGAACGATAATACTTAGGACAACACAGATAAGATTTGCCAGCCCAGCAGCACGTAGAAATAGTAGTCAACTGCTAGAAGTGAGTCAAGTGAATTCCACAATGAATCTCCAACTGCAGACCAACATACAGTATTTACTACTGTATTTATGTGAATGGGAACATACCCATTATCATTCATAGGTATGCTACAACAGAGGAGAAGAAGTGAATTCATACCTTTCCCAAGAGTATTTGCTTGTAAGTAAATTGAACAAACCCAACAGAACTTAGTTCCCTGATTTAACAGTTATGGGCCATTATCCACTATACCACACACACACACACACACATCCAAGCTTACAATACCTGGTATACCCAAGCAGTCACACATCTAGGTACTGACCAGGCTCAAAGTTGCTTAACTTCAGTGATCATACTGTGTTTGTTGTTATTCTAATTTGTCTGATTTTGGGATTACAGGGAAAAATATGCATTTTTTAGTTAAGTTTTATATGCCACAAAAAAAAAAGGTAACTATATCTGCTAAACATTGATTGATATAAAATTAAACCCTTTCAGTAATCAACTGATAGTCACATTTGTTTTTTGGTATATCACTATTTCTTTTTTTAATAAAGGAAATTAATGAAATCTTGTTATTATGCAAATACACCTCCAAAAAAATAAAAATTTCAACATCTTAAAGAACAATGCTGATTTTGGCTTGTGCTTGATATGTGTATGCTATATTCTGATAATATTTTCAATCTCTTGATATAGTAACATTCATGTCACTACACAGTCTGTGTCCAAGCTTTAGACAATAACACATGTTGCAATAAGTTTCAGTATGGTGAAAGCATTCAATGCAAGTAGATGTTATACTATAGAAATGTACATGTGCACCTTTTGCTCAATTAAAACCATCTGAGAGCACTTGGATTATGGACCTTCAAGAGGTTGGATGGTCATTTCAAAGAATTGCCGAACAAGCTGGACATGACACTTCAGTTGTGCTTTGGTATTAACAATAGTGATCAAATAAACATTCCTATGCCTCTAGACTAGGTTTTGAACAGGTATATACAACAGACACTTAAAATCAGTGCATTGTAAAGGTAGCAGTGGCAGACAGCATGACATCTGCATCACAGATCTAGGCAAATGTGGCCCGAGGAGTGTCAACATGGGTCGTTTTGGATTGTTTACCTTCAGTCGGATGAGGGACATGTGTTCCTCTAGCTAGATTTTCATTTCCACCCACCAGTTGTCTTAAAGGAAGGTTATTTGGGGGGATGAAATAATACTCTATATTCAACAATAATAGATTCTGCCTTCATACAAGTGATGATTATGTGCAAGTACAACATATTCCTGGCAAGCAATGATTTGCAGAGTGTATTTTCTGAAAACACATTGGCCCAACCCCTGATGCCTGGTGCCATAAGTTCTAAGTCTCACTTGTCTTTAATATTTATGGAGGGGCCATTGAACAATGCCATCTTCTTCCAGAACATTGTTCAACCTGTTCTGCTGCCTTTCCTGCAATAGGAAGGAGATGTTCTGTTGCAGAAGTATGTCTGCGCACATAATGCTCATGCTACTCACCTTGTTCAGCAAGATGTTTGGCAAGTTCCCTGGCCAGCACAATTGTCAGACTTTCCCTCATTGGACATGTATGGGACTTGACGAAATAACATTAAACTTATTCAGTTGGCCCACTCATATGTCCTGTTGTATTTCAACAACAGGAGAAAAAACATTGAATAGTGTATTAAAGTATCGTATTTGCCATCTGTATAATCATATGGATTTTAGAGTATAGTCCTGTGTTAATGTCCAATGAGGATAGACCATGTATTAATGTGGTCTTAATACTCTTGGTACATTCCTTATTTTTTAACCTATACACACATTGATGTTTATTTGTGATTATTTACAGTAATCCATTTATATTACCTGCATGTTTAACCTTTACCAAGCTAAATTCATTTCAGAATTGTTCCCCAGTCGCTACATTTTTTTTTTTTTTGAGGGTGCAAAAACATGAACACCTACTATTTTAAAATTGTTATAACTTTCTTTGTATTGTACATATAGATTTTGATTTTTGCAAACTAATAAAAGAATGCATGAGTAATGTTTTGATGTAATGCATTACATTTTGCATGCATGTTTTGATGTTGAAAAGAAGAAAAATTGAAACCGGGAATAAAAAACAAATACATTAAAAATATACATAAATAATTGTATTTTAACTTTTATTACTCCTTGTGGAGTTCTGGGAGTGCAATAAGAAGCAAACTCACAAAGAAGGCTTTCATTTTGTGAAAGTGATGTTTACATATGAAAAGACAACCACATTTGTTTACTCTTTCTTTCACCTGACTCATATTTATTTGTCTCGTTGACAAATAATTATTATTTTGTCATTTATAAATAGACAAAATAATTCACCTTCAGAAAGGCTATCAGTTATATCGATGGTCACCAGTAGCTTCCATAAAATTATTAAGGTATAGACGATAGTAGCTGCTAGTGGTCATCATCACTTTCCTCCATGTCACTAGCATGGTTATCCTCTTTGACCACTTCACCATCAATATCCACTTGAGTAAAGCCTTCAAAATCATCATTGGAGTCCTAATCAAAGAAAAACTCCTGAACAAAGGCTTTGTTGAATATTGATGTGGCCATTTCTGTTTACAAAAAAAATCATGAAAAATTAATGTGGGTTAAATTAGTGTTACACCTTATATAGAGTCTAAAAGAATTCAAAATGGCATTGAAAAATGGAAGTTTAACCTTGTTCTAAAGCAGTAGTAGGTGATTTCCAGCTTAAAATACTGGAAATAACAGTTGACAAGTGTTTATTGATAGCAACCATCTCAAGGCGACAGAATGCACTTAGAGTAGCAAAGGGAGAGAATTCTACGGCAACTATTGTCGCCTGCAGTGTGGTAAAGGCTAATCTTGAGTAAATTGAAACAAATCTTTTAGTCTGTTGCAGTTTTATCTTCTGTCAGTATAGTTTCATAATAGAATTGTAGAGTAATTAGCCATGGTTAAGTATAATTGGTAGAAATGCTCAGCAAACAGAATTGACAAAGTTTCCAATAAACTATAACTAGAGAAAGAAAAGAATAGGGCAAAATAATACTAAGCAAACAAAATATATGCAAGACGAAAGTAGACAAAGGAACAGTAATGAGGTAAAAAAGTTCATGAACTAAGAATGGCGTTAACACACAAAAGGGATACAGACAAGTGACTAGTGTTCTGACTTCAAAAAAGAACAGAAATATGGCCAATGAGACTGAGAAATGGCCTATCTTATTGGCTAGGAAAAAATCTCAACATGCATCTGTATAATGTGTCCATACATTTGGGAGGGCGGAGTTTTTGCAGTTATTCCCACCAGATTGAAACCAACAAGAATTGAGATTTAAAAGATGTAGCTATTGATTTTACAAATGCAAGGCTCACAATTAAAAAGTTATATGAATTATTTTTCTAAATATGAGTTTGATTCTGTATGTTTTAATTTCAAGATCTTTTTATTATTATTATTATGCGTTTGATTCTAGTATTGATCTTGCTTTGACCTCAATGCTTGAACACTGATATATTCTCTCAAAGCTTATATGTGAAATGGCTTATGTATATAATTTTATTTCTTACTTATATCAATTTTTTTTTCTTGCTCTTCAAATATGAATAAGGCTCCTCTTGAATGAGTAGATAGTTCTCTGACTCATGAAATTCTTGTCTTTTTTTGCTAATTCATGTATAGTTATTTATTCAGTGTAACATAGTTTGGCATAAGGCCAGAAATGTAAGGCATCCTGTGTGGATCAAACTCACTTTTGTTGTAAAGGCCTAGACATGCTTGCTAACCAATAGCCCTAAATGAAAAGTGCTTTCATGAATCTTAGCCAAGTCTGGAAAAAGCCACGTGTGTGTGTGTATGTATGTGTGTGTATATATATATATATATATATATATATATATATATATATGGTGGAACATCTAGTAATGATTGACTTTACTACAGTAGTAATTATCTATTAGACTAGCTTGCTAATTATTACACTATAGTGAGGCATCTGTATTGAAGTACCAATTATCAAATATATTGTCTTAAATGATTTAAACTTAAGCATGTGTGCATGCACACACACACACCATGAAGATTGAGTTTAGGCATGAAACACTGTCACAATGCAGTGTTGATCTCAATGTCCATTTTCATATTTATATACACTTTATGGCTAATAATTGAGCATTTTACCAATACATATAGCATACATTAAAACTATATATATATATATATATATATATATATATATATATATATATATATATATATATATATAATCTCGCTTATATAGAATGCAGCACAAATTATCAATTGTTGTGTCTAGATAAAGATGAGTAGTTTCTTTTAACATTTGAGTTATGTTGGGAGTTTATTGTTATTTGTAAAATTGTCACAAAATAACATCAAGCATTGAACATGACTTTGTGATAAACAAAAGCCGTTGACAAAAGTTATTAAATCGATGTGTAGTAAAAATTGCTTTATTGCTGACATTCTCTCTCTCACTCTCATTCTCTCTCTCATTCTGCCACTCCCTGTCTCATTCTTTCTTGTTCTCATTGTCTCTCTCATTCTTATTCTCACTCTCCCTCATGCTATGTCTTCCTCATTCAGTTTCTCTCACTCTTTCAGTCTCAGTTTCTCATTCTCTTTCTCTCCCTCTCCCTCTCTCTCCAAAAATAAAGTAGCCAAACATATTTGCTATTTGATACAGTTTTTACCATATAAACCATCTATTTATTCCTTTTTAATATCTGACTTCTTTTCATCCTACTGAAAAAAAAACTTTTCTTTGTATAGCAAGATTTATAAAAAGATATTGACATTTCTTAATTTGATTTTGGTAGCTGAGGTTTGTCTGCCTCAGAATTTTACCTTTTCAGCATTCATAAATTCCCTTATTTATTTCTTCCAGCTTTTTCTCTTGTCAATTTCTTTCTATCGCATATTAGTTTTTTTGCACTTTCTTGTGCAGCATTGGCATTTATGAACGAGAGAGGGTTCTTTCAAATTTGATGCAAAGTAAATGTTTGAAATATGCAGTTTATATTTTTTAATAATGAAATGAGGTCCAATGCACTATTGGAACTTCACAAAATATATACAGAAATAGGTCTTGTCTAACTAGATGTATCTTAGTTTTTAAAAAAATTATTTGCTAATTCATAATATCCTCTTTTCTTTCTTTTTTTTATCTGGAAAATGTTTTTTTTTTTTTTTTCTAAATGACTGAATAATAGTTATTTCTGGATTGTTTGTTGAATAAGTTAAACATAAAGATTTTTTTGTTTTCTCCTCCCACACTTAATGATGGATTTTATAGAAATCAATATTGCTTTGGAAGAATACTATTTTGAAACAATTTTCATTTTATTTTCTTACATTTCCAATCATATTTACTTCAGTTTCTGCATCAAAATAATATAATAATTATTATAATCATCAGGAAAGAAGTTTTCAAAGTTACTTTACAAATTAGCAGAACAAATGGATGACATTATTGGGCCATTGTGTAAAAAGTAATTAAAATTGGAGTCTGTGATCATCCTCGTTTTGGAAGCTGGTCTCAAAATACCCCTTAACATTCTGCAATGTTACAGCGTTTGCATTCATTTTCTGCTACTGCTTTTTTTCTATATGCCTTGCCTTTTCAAGACATTGGTTATCATTTCTCCATAATTTCCTGTCCTTTGCAGCTCTTAGTAAATTTTGTCTTTTTGCTATTTCTCCTAAACTCTGTTTATTCATCCATTTGCACAAGCTCACTAGATAGTTTATGCACTGTTTTCCTCTGTTTCTCTTACCTTCAATATGTCCTGTGAATGTCAAATTTTCCAAGCCCTCTTTCCTCATTATGCACCCTAGAAATTTCAACTATCTTTCTGATGTTAAGCAGAAGTGTTATTTTTGCTTTCATTTTCTCTAGAACTTTGTCATTGCTCACATGTTCAGTCCATGGTATTATCAACATCCTTCTGTACAGCCACAATTCTGTTGCATCAAGTCTCTTCTTCATCTATGAGGAGATTGTCCAGCATTCACTGCAATATTGAAAGACTGATCTTACATAAAAGTTCAGTACTTTTCATTTCTAACAAAAATTTTCCTCTTTCATAATACTTTGCTTAGCCTTTTCGAAGGCATCTTTCACTATCCCAATATGCCATCAGATTTCTATGTTGCACTTTCCATCTTCTGTTAAAATACTTCCCAGATATTTAAATTGCTGTACTTGTTTGATTTTGGTATCTCCAATTTGGAATTTTTATATTGAACTGCTCTTTTTACTGATAACCTTATATTCCATCTTCTTACATTTGATGTTTAGTCCTTTCTTCTGGCTTTCCTTCATTACCTTCTGTGTTTCTTGTAGTTTCCTATGTCTGCTATCAACACTGTGTCATCTGCATATCTTATGTTGTTAGGACTTCTAATTCTCTCAGAATCACCCCACCTTATAGGTTGACTAAGTCTGGTGAGAAGACATGTCCATGTCTCATACCTCTTTCTATTTTTATTTTTTTATATTAGCTGAGTTTATTTTCTATCCGTGTGTGTCCTGGGTAAGATGATAAACTACATCCAGCAGCAAGGTCTCTGATCAGGCGGTTTTGAGGAGCGTGGAACCACCTCTTAATTGCTGGTGTTCCCAGGTCCACTCTGACCCGGGGTGGTAGCATCTGTTAGGGTCCCATCTATGGGCAAATAGTTAACCCTGAAACTGGGGTAAAAACAGGTTTTAATACCAGGAATACTTTGTAATAAATATATATATATATATATATATATATATATATATATATATATATATATAAAGAAATATAGTCTTAAAGTGTGCTATATTTATGGGATAAAGTGCTCAATATCAGAGATAGAGCGTGTGTAAATATAAAAGTGGACATGGAAGTCAGCACTTAGAGGCGACAGTCTGTTTCATGCTAGTGCAATCATCAGTCGCCTGACGATTGCACTAGCATGAAACAGACTGTCACCTCTAAGTGCTGACTTCCATGTCCACTTTTATATATATATATATATATATATATTATGTCATTTTCAGACAGTACTGTTTCGCTGTATCACAGCTCCTCAGTGTGACTAGACTTACGAATGCCTCAAGCCAGGATTGAAACACAACTAATTTTGTGTCAGCCAGAGCTATCTTCACTCGTAGAGTTACATAATTATCAGCAATACATTTTTGAAAAAAAAAAAAAAAAATATTACCAACAATATGTTTTTGAAAAAAAAATCATTACCAGCAATACATTTTTGAAGGAAAAAAATATTACCAGAAATAGATTTTTGAAGGAAAAAATTATTACCAGAAATAGATTTTTGAAGGAAAAAATTATTACCAGAAATAGATTTTTGAAGGAAAAAATTATTACCAGAAATAGATTTTTGACAAAACAAAATATTACAAGCAATAAAAACTTTGTTCGCATTAAATAACCCATTGAGGTTGATATGCCATAAAACACAACAAACCAAACCAACAGTTCTTTGTGATGTACTTTAATAAATGCTTTTGAATCATCAATAAAACATAAGCATACATTCTTTTCCATTTATATTGCCCTTTTTGATATCATTCTGAGCATAAATATTGCATTTTTTGTTCCAGTGTCTGTAATGAATCTGCACTTTTTTTAATCCTATTTCTGGTTTAATCCTACTGCATGCTCTATTCACCAGAATTCAGATAGTACCTATAAAATATGCCTTTTATCATGTATGGATTGACACTTTTGCTTCAAATCACAGTATTTCTGCCAAGATGAAATGAGGTTTTCCATCATGTCTATCTGGAATCAGTATAGTATCTGTGCACTCAATGAAAAGTGTTATGCACAAACATTGTAGACTTTTCAATATAGGCCAGTTGTTATTAATTTCACTGTTTAAGAAAAATATAAAAACAAAAAAGGGATAGCAACTCAAACATGTACCCACTAAAATACCATTTATAGTAATACAAAATAATATCTGATTAAAAAAATCCATTAAAATATTACTGAAGCTAGCAGATATAGATTTATAGAAGTCTTAATAAGTGATGTGCATTTCTTAAACAGGCAAATTGAACTTTGTTCTGTCAAGATGGCCTCTCATGGCTAGACTGATAGCAGCATGTTCCAGCAATAGAAGTGGTTAACCTGGGGAAACAAAGGGATACAGATTTCATTCCTGCCAGGAGGCATAATTTTTCTTTAGTATGACTTGTCAATCTAGGCCGGTTGTTATTTCATTATTTTAAGAAAATAAAAAAACGGGGATAGTAACTCAGACACATGTACCCACTAAAAATAATATAGTAATAAGAATTGTGTCTGAGTGTGGAGTATTTATTCATAGATATAATATCTCCTACAGAATGTTAAAAGGATTCCAAAGGAATACAGAAGCATAACATAATAAAAACGGAGTAATTAGATAGTCACATCCCTCTCTTTCCCTTTCCCTCTCTCTCTCTCTCTCTCTCTCTCTCTCTCTATATATATATATATATATATATATATATGTATATATATATATTGTTAAATAGGTAATTCAAACCTCAGGCTGGTCACCATAGCATAGTTAAAATGGTAAAGGCACACTTTGGCTCAAAAAGTGTTTTCCCTGATGGCAAAAAGGGATGCCGGTCAGAGACATCATTTTCCTTTGCTAGGATTTCTCAATATAGGCCAATTGTTATTCCACTTTTTTAAGAGATAGTAACTGAAACACATCTACCCACTAAAAATAATGTTTATAGTAATAAGAAGTGTGTGTGTGTGTGTGTGTTGAGTAATTATTCACACATATAATATATCCTTTTTTTTCAAGTGGCTACATTCAAGATAAGAAATTGCACAGATATGAAATTTAAAAATTATCTGTCATAAAATCTGTAATCTTCCAAATATGTCAATTGAATAAATTGCCTTTCAGAATCTGGTGTCGGCTTATTAATCATGAAATAGGGTTTGAAAACTGCTAATAATATTATCTTCTACAAGTATTTTTATATTTTTATTTTTTGGCATTTATCAAGCATGCTCTTAAGTATATTAATATGCTTTGCCATTACTTTATGCTCAAGTTAACCTTGTAGGATTTTGTTTATTTTTAAATCAATATGATGTTTTGAAATTAAGCATAAATAGCTATTACTTTTCTTATATTATCCTTAGCTGAAAAGATTCACACATTCTCATTTGCAAATCTGTGTTTCCTATATAAATTTTAAGCAATAAACATTGCCTTGGTCTTTGAAAACTAAAATTTTTTTTGAACCTTGTATAGATGGATATTGGAAGAAAAGGGTATAGATCTGATATAGCCCAGACCTTCCAAGAAAGAAAAAAAAAAATAGCTGTATTTGTGTGTGCAAGAATATACATGATGGATTCAAGGAGAAATGAAGTTGTTGATGGATTTTATAGGATATGAATATACATTGGGATTTTATTTGTAAAAGAAAGAATATTTGACTTGTAAATCAATAGGGAAATGTGATTGGAAATTGTTGAAAAAGGATGGGTAAGTGGTCAACACATTTCGATGTATAGCCTGAAGCTCCATCATTCAAAAGATTAACCTTTCGATGGTTTTCTTAAACAGAATCACTTATTCTTGAGAACATTGGCTGGCAATCCCTCATCATTTTGGCTTCTAAGTGAAACTTTGCTTTCCACAAATAGCATTAAGACATGAATATACTGCCTTCAATCTAAGGTATTGTTTGTATTTATGTTTTAACATAACTTCTGCTTCCATTTGCAACTAGAGAGTTCCATTACTTTGTTGTATGTATTTGTTGTGTCATAAATAGGAATGGTTGGCACACACATAGAAAGTGAAGAAGTATTTTCTTCTGGAGAATAATATGGTACATGGTTGAGAACTCCAAACTAATGTAATAAACAATTAATCATTAACTCCTCTTCCTTAGAGAGTGCTGTTTAAATAGTCCATCTTGTGGGGGGTGGGGTGTTCAGCTACTCCACAACAGAATTCCAGTTGAGTTTTGTTACATTCACTTTTGTGCAGATACCCTTGTAAAAAAAGTGTGATCCATATCTTCTTCCCCCCTCCCAGCTATAGGTTAAATAGTACGGCAGACCGGGATCTTCACTCTTGATTGGCAACCAGTTGACGAGAAGGATAAATCTGAATTCAAACCCAGTTAGGTGTAGCCCTGGCATGGCATATACTATGCAACTAACAAAAGGATTGCAGAGTTCACAATGACTCTATAACTCTTATTGCAGTCGACTAATGAATCAATCAGTCAGTTTGTATTATATCAAAAATTAAAGAAAAAGATCTTTGTGTGTGATTTGTAGCTATAGAAAATAATTTTCTTTTTTTGCATGTTAAATTTCATTCTTCTTCTTACTCTGGGAATTAAATACCTGGTTAACCCCAATACTCTAACCACTGGTTTAATTTTCCAGTTAAGTGCTTCAAATTACAGTCCTCAAACTTCATCTCTTCTTTGATAAGTCAACCCCAGTAATTAGTCAAACCCAGTAATTCTTGACTGATTGCCTTAATTACTTTATAATAATAATTCCACCCAAACTTAGAGGTAGAAAAAAAATAATAATAATCTTTTTGATAAAGCACCAAATACTCCATCATTTGGTTTCTTTTAGAGAAAATTTCTTTGATCTGTTTTCCCTTTAAATTTATCATCTGCTCTCTTGGTTACACATTCACTGATCAAATAATTGATTTGTACAACATAAGAACTTTCTTTTCTTTTTTATTTGTGTGTGTGTATCTTTAATTCTAAGTAGAGTTTTCTTTTTCTATTCTTTTCCTTCTATTTTTTTATATTTTTCTTTGTGGCAATGGAAGACTTTCCCATTTTCATTCAGGTTGTATTACTCTTTTGACAATTGATTTTCTTTTCTTTTCCTTATTCCGGAACAGGTAATAATTTATATATGTGTGTCTAAATAAAAGTAACATAATATAAGGGACATTGGAAAACAGTTTTCATTCTCATCTCTTTATTTCATTTTCACTCCATCTAAATGTGTTTAAAGGGTTTCCAAAGTTTATATTCTATGCTGTTTTTAGCTATGAATCAAATCTAGATTAAAGATTGTATTAACAAATTTAAGTACAAAGATAAGTCTTCAATCTATTACAATCAGGGATGACAATTCTTAGGTTTAAAAATTGTTTCTCTTTATTAGAATATATCTATTGAGTGGCACATCTACAAATGATCTTTTAAATAGCTTTGTTCTCTTGGCTCAACTAGGGGTGGGGACAAAGAAACAAAAACTTTATTGCAATTATAAGCAAGATAATCTTCTGACTATATAATAATTCCTTAATAGATTTACAATTAAAGCCTTGTGCTAGGTAACTACAACTCATTAATTCATGCCTCGGAAATAAAAATTAAAAGTTCAAGAGTCCTTGAAAGATTATTTTACAGAATTTAGAAATTATTAAAAGGTTGAGCTTTCATCTGTTGTTTTGTCTGTGAAAGATGCTTTTCTTTCCAGTTTTCTCTTTCCTGCCATCTTACTAAATTAAATCCTTAAATGTCTGTATGTAGCCATTATCTGGTAAGGCCTGGACAAGATCTCTTCTAATCCACATCAGTACACCAGTACATACTTGATAGTCCACATAAAACAAATCTCTACAGATTATCAAGGAGACTTCAGTTTTTAAGTCAATGAACATTACAAGATATACAAACTTTAAGCCAAGTTGAGCCTTTCTCATACATTAAATCTATGAAAGACAGATATTCTAATCTTGAACTTTTTGACAAGGTTTGATGCCATGCGGGGAGCCCTGAAAATTTTGATGCCATGCGTGGCACCTTGAAGAGTTTGATGCCATGCAGAGCACCCTGAGTCATTCTATGTCAAATCATCAAGGATCTGACCATCACCAACACAGATTTTTTTTAAAATTTGGTACGCTTATAAAGCTTCATGTTAGAAATAGAATGGTATCTATTTTACATCATTGAATTTTGGAAAATAGTCACAAAGTTTAAATATCAATATCTTAGTTGTTTTTTCACCTACAAAGCTAAATTACATACATTTTAAAGTACTTGGATAGATCTAAAAGGTGATATATTTACTCTTTAGTTTAAAGGTCAAATAAGATAATTTGACCATAACCTTTGACCTTTCATTTTTCAAAAAATGTGTCTTTCTTTTTGTGGTAGATTTTTGATTGTGGCCTGAGTTGAGGGGTTTACTGAATTGGGCCAAATTCAAAAAGGCAGATTATGGTATTTGCCACTATGTTAATATTTTCATATCTTTCAATATGGTCAAGTTGTATATCTTTAGGAATGGGAAGTTGTATATCTTTGAATGCTGATTAATATTCACATAAGAACTATAATCATAAAATCAACAGAATTTGCGTTGCTTGTGGTTAAATGTTGACCAATTCAGCAGAAAATAAACAATCTTATTTTGGGTTTTGTTTACATTTTTATTATATAACAAATAAATTTTTATATGAAAAAGTGACATAATGAAAATAATTATTTGAAAAGTGTCATTAATTAATGTTAAGATGACATAAAATAATATGAAAATATACAATAAATGATGTTAATGGTTAACAAATTTTTGTTGACATGGTATATACTAAATGCACAAAACAATCAAATTTTCAGGGTTTTTTAAAATTATATTTAGAAAAATTAGTTTTTTTTTTTTTTTTTAATCAATTTGTGCAACCATAAGGCTGACTTTGGTATTGATGCTGAGTGGCACCTTTCTGCTGCATCTCATGGGAAAGGACCATGTGATGTGTTAGGTGGCACTATTAAGAGATTAGCAGCAAAAGCAAGCCTGCAGTGACTATAATCAACATATAATAGCACCAAGACAGTTGTTTGATTATGCAAGAAAAACCATTTCAGGCATAAATATTTTATATTCCTGAACAAATGAACGGATAAATGAAGCAGAAATCTTAGAAAATAGATTAAAAAATGCCTGAACAATTGAAGGCATCCAAAAACTACATAGTTTTATTCCTGTGTCTCAGGAAGAGGTAGAAGTGAAAACAGTGTTAACTCGGGGTGAAAGAAAAATACTCAAAATTATAAGGCGGGACAATGTAGAGCTTGAAAACATCAGGGGATTTGTTACAGCAATCTTTGACAGGAGAGCGAGAGAAGGGGAAAAACACTGCACTATTATTAAACTTTACTTAATTTTCAAATGTTTTATAATGCTTATATGCTATGTACTCAGATCTTGTTAATCAAAAAGTGTTAAAAATGAGTTTGCATTTGTGAAATCATCACATGTACAGTACACACATGTTTTGTGAATATTTAAAAAAAGGAAAAAAAAAATTGAAATACCAATTTGAATTCTGTAGAGACTTTCATGATTAAAATGTAAGTTTCAGTTAGACAATTTTCAAGTTTGTTGTTGTAAACAATTATTATTGTTTTGAATGCTTTATCCTTTAAAGTATGCTTTTTAAAAATAAGCCTCTGCCAATCTACAGTTTTATTTAAAAATTAGTTACATTTGATTCTGTGTATTAAAAAGAAAAACAATAATAATGAAAAAAAAAAAAAAACTTTTAAAAATAGCAAATTGTTTGAGTTATGGGAGGAAACTTAAAAAAACATTGCACTTAAGAATTTGTAACTGTGTTTACCTAAAGAAGGTTGCTTTTTTTTTGTTCTTTTTTTTTGTTTTTTTTTTTTTGTTCTTTTTTTTTTGTTCTTTTTTTGTTTTGTTCTTTTTTTTTTTTGTTTTTTTTTTTTTCTTTTTTTTTTCTTTTTGTTCTTGTAATATTTTTTCTTATCTCGGTTAAAAGCTTTGAGTGAAATGAAAAGGAAATATTTATTTAATGTCAGACATTGGCATTTTCTGTAATGAAACAAATGAAGAGAAAACAAAAGTTAAATTTCTCCTTTTCTTGGAGATGACTCTGCTCCCCATGTCCACATTTGATGCAAGTAAGTAAAAAAATGTCTGATCAGTTTCTGTAGGTGGAAACAAATTCTTTCATTGTTCATGGCAGTCTGCTGATATGTGTGATGATGATCTCACAAGAGTTAATAACTTACACAAAAGATGCCCCTCCATTCTTCAAGTTGATATTTGTGCTACATGGATATTTTTGCAGTTGTAAGGAAAATCTTTTGCTCTCATAAAAAAATATTCTCTTTGTTTTCATGATCAACCTCACTTTTCTATTATTATTTTTTTTTTTTTTTTTTTTTGGTGTCTTAATGGAACCTCTCCAGCTTGAACTCAAACATAAATCAGAAAGGCCTTTTTCATTTAAATGTTTACATTGCCTAACATCAAGTACATACAATTGAACAATCAGGATAGAATGTTTAGTGGCAACAGATAAGTTCCAAAAGGTGCACTGCTTTGGAAGAAAGAGCAAATTAACTGAGCAGCTCACATTTTCTAGGCAAAACCTTTTCATTCTGTTCATATCTTTATACTTGAATTGTTTTTGCAATGGAGTTCATTTATTGCAAAGCATGTTAAAGAAAATGTAAACATAATAAAAATAAAAAAAATAAAGGGTTCAGTTCAACAACCAACCACCTGAAGAAGGCTGGAGCGTACAATGGTCGAAACGTTGTAATAAATATGGCAACAAAGATGAGGACAATAGTCCGAATAATGTAAATAGTGTACATAATACCTCATCTCAGAAATATAGATAGATAATAAAAATAAACCTTGTGTAAAAATGCTTACGTGGAGTAGATGATTGGACCTCATCAAGGTTGACTATGCTTTTAGCTGTTATTGCCTGTACTGTAAAAGTAGTAATGGGAGAGTGATTTTCCCAAATGTTCATTCACTTGCTCTCTTTTCTATTGCTATACCTGTGATGGAGATATTTTATTTTGTTATTTTTT
Source organism: Acanthosepion esculentum (assembly GCA_964036315.1). Taxonomy (NCBI): domain Eukaryota; kingdom Metazoa; phylum Mollusca; class Cephalopoda; order Sepiida; family Sepiidae; genus Acanthosepion; species Acanthosepion esculentum. Next base: position 123,470,639 of record OZ038484.1, on the reverse strand, counting down.
AAATTATTATTACACAATACAAAGCTCAGTTCAAGGTTACTGAGTGAGATTGTTGTAAAGGAGAAAGTCAAAAGTACATATAAGAATATGTAGGATAGATATTGATGGAACCTGGACTTGAAGAGATCAAGATTGTAGTTACCAAGGAAGCATCCTCTTGGGAGTTTGTTCCACAAAGTAACAGTTCTGGGGGAGAAGATCTCTGAGTGGAACTTGCTTCTTATGAAAGGAACACAAAGGGAATGGGGGATGGTTTGCTACCGTGAACATGGCATAGTGGGTCTTTGAATTGTGATTATCAACCCCCCACCTTCTATAACACTTCTCCTCTGAAAATGGCTAGCTTAATTCTAAAATAGCATTCAGTTCATGAGCAAAAGTTTCAAGTTTGTGTATGCGCAGGAACTCTGAAATTAATATTTCAAAGATGATTAAAGGGTATTCATTGAATTTTCTACCATATGAAAAAGAAAATGTATTGTACAAATACAACTTCATAATTTTATTTAAAATGTTAAACTTCTAAGATATTAAGTGCTTTCTAGGTGACCCTCATTAACACCAACTCTATAATAAGTTTTAAATTATTTCACAGCTGCCATATGTGTAGCAAAGTGGATTTCTGAGTTTCTTTGGAATGAATGTAAAATGAAACAGCTGACATTCAAAATCAGCTTACTTATTTAGTTTGTCAGTAATTTAACCACTAAGCCACCTCACACTTTCACTAGGAATATGTCTTGCTCAAATAGCTATTCATCTATTACTTTTTCGTTTTTTCTTCAATAGGAGTAAATAGGTTTACCTATCACCTGGTTCACACTTCTTCCTCATCTTTTAAACAGGTTTTTCTGTTTAGGATTGGGTTCCTGGTTCCTTCTAAAGTCTTCTCATTTTCTTTCATTCTCAGTAACCCCTTTGCATTTTAGTGGCATTATTGCCTTCCCTGGGGTGAAATGATTAAAAAAATATTATTTATGAAATGAAGGAATGTGTTTTTGAAAGAAGGTTAAATATTTCTGTTGTTTTAAACATTCAAATTGCTTCTAATTGAATTTGTTAGTTATCTTTTAATAATTATATATCCCATCAATATTTAATATTAATTTTTTCTTCTTCTTCTTCTTCCCAATTAAAATATTGCATTAGCATCTGTGCCGTTTGTTCTAACAAAAAAAAAAAAAAAAAAATTAAAATAAAAGTGACAAAAGGCCCTTATTAACTTTGTCGGTCTTAACAACTAATGTCATTAATTTTCTTGCACCTTAAAACCTAAACAGGTTGTGTTAAAACTTTCTTTTATGCTGATTTAATTTTTTCATCATTGATATATAAATACTAGCTTTCAATTATATCTTTCTGTACATAGATGATACCAGACTCAATTTATTTTAAGAGAGTTATATTCAAACTTCCATTAATTTCTCTGATATTTAACTTCTTGCTGCAACCACTATGTAGAAGATTATCATTGTTGTGATTAAGTTTTAAAAAAAAAAGGCAATTTGGAGCTAGTAACTATGTCTGAGGCATGGTGGAGTAATGGATAGTGGTCCGGATTGAGGAATTGGAGAGCCAAATTTGAATTTCAGTCAAATCCATTACATTCATTTACGTACTAATACCCTTGGGAAAGGAATGGATCCTCTTCTTCTCCCTCCAGCTATGGGTAAATAGCAGGACAGACCAGGTTCTATACTGTAGAAAGAAATGGCAACCTACTGCGGGAAAAAACCTGCCTCGTCAGTCGTGTATTGAAAAATACATGATCGCCTAAGTGTGTATCAAGCATGGCACATAACTGAACTGAACTATGTCTGAATTGCTTAAATGAAATATTGTCATTATGTTTTGTTTTTTTTTACTAATTTTCGCTCTGATTTTAACCTTTTTTTTTTTTTATTACAGCATTAAAATTTTTTAAATTCTTTTTTTATTATTTTATTCTCTGGTATAAGCAGCAGAGAATGGTAGTAAAGAATATTCCCTAAAAAGATTGGAACGCAAATCTATTATCCTTGAAGGCCTATCAAAGTGAGAAACTAATTTGGACATTTTTGACCAGCATTTGTCAAGTGTTCCATATATTCTTGTAAATATTTTTCTTTCTCCTCCCACCAAATTTTGCCATGCATATAGAATACTTTTCTTTTTCTTAAAACAATATTTCATTTATATGACAGTCTAAAAAGGAAATAATACATTTGTATGATTTCAATAGTATCAATTTTTATTCTAGTCCTTTATTACTCTCATTATTATAATAACCAGGCTGCAGGTAAACTGTCCTTCACTCTCCCCAAATGAAGTCCCTCCTCCTCAATTCCATCTTACCATTTCCTGCTATAAAGTACCACTAGCCCTTCTGATTCCTTGGCTTATGCACCCCAAACTTAGTAGGATGAAAATCAATAATGCCTTCTCAATTTGTTCTTTCTCTGCTGTCATTATATTGTCAGATGTTGCTCATCTCATAACATTTTTTTCCCAAGCTATCATTGGCTTGGCCACCTCGAGTGTCTTAATAAAGTCTTTTTCCCCCCTCCCATTCTGCAGTCACTTTGCTTATTTATGAACTAAAATATCAAATAAATAAATTCTGAAGTGATTCATTTAGTGAGGACAGTTGTTGGTTGAGATTTCAGCTTTGAAAGTTCTAAACAGTTTTCTAGAAATCTTCTGTGTTTTGTGCCTTAATTTGGGCTTTTGTCAAATTTTTACATGCAATTTTGCCAATTCACCTACTGCAATTATCTTGAAGATATTGGCTTTCTACTTTAAACTTCGATGACACATATTCTTATTCAATGTTTTCAGTAATCCTCTCCATTTGTGCAATTCTTAGCTGTACATTAGTGTAAACATCTACGTTAATATACTTGCTTTGATAATAACAGAGCAATCCCGTATCTTGTTTGTATTTTGCTCAGTTAGTTGACTGTATAAAGAGAAACTGATGTTCAATACTTCATGATTCAATGTTTGAGAAAATTTGGGAAAATCTCTTCCCTTTAAATCGTTAATTTATGAGTGGTATGTAACTTAATATATAAGTTAACCCTGAAAAGGCTTAAAAGTTAAATCCTTTGTTTAGGTTCTTTCTACTTTAGACATGACAATTATCATTAAAATGACAGCAGGCCATCTCTAGATGGGATATTATAAAGTTTACATTTTGTTTGTTTCATGGGCTAATTGGTTTACCCAGTTCATCATGAAGATGAATTTTTTAAAAAATGCAATGTTCTTTCATTATATAAGTAATCATGAATCTACAGATTTCTTTTATTTGTTATCTGCAAACTGCTATGGCATCTTGGGGGAAAAAATAGTTGTTTTCAATTCATTATTATGGTATTACGGTATTTGAATCTAGATTAGTACTTCTCCTAGATCGATAATCTACAACTGGGCAAGAAGAGCTGTATTCGTGCCTTTCTCAAGGGCAACAGTGCAAAAGTGAAACAATAATCCAGGCTAGAATTGAACTTATTTACTGATTCCTCTTTCAGTATTGATAAATGTTACACCACCCACACATGGAATCGACTTGAGGTTAGTAATCATGACGTTATGGGAGTATATTTGTATAAAGTGTAGTGATTAAAAATAGAACACATCTTGATGGGTTTTGTGTTAATATTAGTTTACTTGTACTATGAGAAAATGATGGCATATTTAAATATTTTAGCAGTGCATTGGTGGCATAATCAAGGATTTTCTCTGTACAACTTTATTGAAAGAATTTTTAAATCATTGAAAGTAAAATTATCTAAAATAAAATAAAAAGCAGTGTATTAATCATCTGATCTCCCTTATTTACTAACAAAATCTATCATTAAGGTTGTTAGCGTGAGGTATGTTTGCTTATTGGAATGGGGTAATGTCTGCTGTTAATGTATCACTATCTTAAATGAGAGAGAGATGAAACCATATTGTGTTTTACATTACAGAATAGATTACAGTTTATAAAATTGATAAGCAAATGTTCAGAAAATTAATCAAAGATTTGAATCTGAGGAGATGCTGAATCCATGAGGGATTTGCTAAAAATTCTTCTATTTTGTCCTGTGGTCAGATTTTGGAAAGTGGGTTGTGCAGAGATATTTTCAACAGCTTTTTGTGTGTGTGTGTGTGTGTATGTATGCATGTATGTATGTGTATATATATATATATATAATATATATATATAGAGAGAGAGGTTGTAAAATTCAATTTTTCATATATATATATATATATATATGAAAAATTGAATTTTACAACCTCTCTTTTTATATATATATATATATATATACACACACACATGTGTGAAAAATTGAATTTTACTACCTCTCTCTCCAAATATACACACACGTGCAACACAAATTATCACTTATAAGAAATGATTTTATCACGCATCCAGTGTAACATGTGAGTTTCTTTTTTTCTTTTTTCTTTTTTTTTTGAGAGACCAAATTACAATAGACTAATCTTTTTTCCTCTATCTCTTTATCCCAACTTCTAGTTAAATAAGTTAAAAAAGAATGATAAAAGTATCATTAGTAGCACTATACTCATTGCACAAATGCACACAGCCATAAACAAAAAACAGCTAAACATCTTATAAACGTAAACAATGGAAAAGATGCATATTTGCTATGTTTGTATTTTATGTGAATATTACATGCTCTATTATTGGATACAGTTCAGTACAACATCAGTTTTATCAAAATCATCTTTATTTTAAATACAGCTGTACTTTTTGACTACAGTAAGTGGATATATAGTGTAATCAATGGTGCAACCAGGGCCAACAGTACATACACTAATTTTATATCTTGTGTCTGATGCGGCCCCCTTAAAATTAGCTTCAAAATTAGGATGATACACAAGTATATATGGTATGTATATTAGCAGATATGAGTTTTTGAGAAAAACATCTGATTGTAGATAATGTTCTTAAAAAGGGAAAATAGAACTTTACTTACTGTGAGGTTCTTCATGGCTGAGTTGTAAAGCATGCCGTATCAAATGCAAATTGGGGTTTCCCCTACAAAGGATGATGCAGGTTCAATCCCTGTTGGAGAACACATTTTCTTTAAGATTTCTCAAATACACAGGCCGATAGATAATATAATACACACTATTTAATAAATAAAAATGGAGCATCTATTTCAAATATGTAGTTTCCATTTGAAGTAATAAATATGTCGGATTAAAAGTAAGGTTATCATGTCATTTATATACATGCACACATATATATATATATATGTGTGTGCATGTATATTGGTTATAAACTCTAATTTTTATAAAAATGCAAAGATTTCTTTGTATTTGTTATTGTAATTTACAAATCCTATAACATTTTGATTGTGAATATTAGCATTTACTTGTTTTCTGAAGGTGCTGTACAAAAGATGCATGAAACAAAAAAAATAATTGTTGTAGATTTTACTTTCTTTCATTGTAAAAGTTTATCATTTAATTAGTTTATGTATATGGCTCTAACAATAAGGCCAAGAACTCTGAGAGCCTTTGCTGACTCTCAGACTTTTCGGTTTTAAATATATTTCTTGTTAGATACAAATTTTGTATATGAAGCTTATTGATTTTATTATTATTATTATGTAAAGCTATTCTTTCCAAGTTTTTTTTTTTCTTATAAAAACTCCAAATTTTAAAATGGCTTTGATAAAATTAGTACAGAAAATTTTGTCTGCCATTGTTATTTCGTTTTAATGAATGATGACTAAGCTTATAAGTCAGCTTTTGTCTTCAAATACTCTGAATTGATTACTTTGAAGTATTTGCTCTAAATCATGTTTCTTTATTAACGAAATAATTCTGCCTGCAAATATAAACCCACTTATTATTTTATTCTTGTATCTCTGTATTTGTCTCTTCCTTTCTCTTATCTTTTTCTTTCACACAGATGGGTTTTCAAGAAAAGGCTAAATCTGTTGTTGAATAGCCATTGCTGTGTGTGTTTATTTTCTTTCATTTTTTTTTCTTTGTTCATGTTATGGTTATAATTTTTTTATTTTACATCTTAATTATCTTGTCTTTTTTCTTATTATATTCCTTTTTTTTCCCATCTTTGTTCTTAGCTGTCTGCTTCTCTCTGCCTGCTTTTTTTCCATTCTTCTTTCACTTAAAGAAGTTAATATAAAAGAATATTGCAGTTTCAGTTGCAACATATGGTAAAAATAAACTTACCAGATTCTCTCAGCTTGTGCCCAACCTCTTAACCAAATGATCATATCAAATAGAAAAAAATAGCAATAAAGGATTGAAGAACTGCAAATTAGATTTGTTTCTTCCAGGAATTATTTTTGCCTTTTTAATAAATGATTGCTTGTTTTTCAGTTCATATTTACTAATTCAATCAATAACATTCATTAATATGCATACTTAAAATATTTTTATTCTTTAACATTTGTTGCCTGCAGTAAAGAACATTATTAAAAATTGGGGCTTTATTATTCAAAATTTAATTTTGTTCTTTGATGGTGAGCAGCTTGAAGATTGTTTTTGAATGTGTATATTTGGTTATGGATGTGTATATATTATATAATGTATACACAACAGCCTGTAGAAATCATTTAGATTTTATCTGCTAGAAGATAGTTGACTGACTTTTAAAAAGGGTTCAACTCAATTGCAATATTTTCAACATCATTCAATAAATACAGGAAAGTTGCCTTTCAGAACAGTTTTAAGTAATTGAAAAAAATAAACCATTGTTTTCAATAGTTTCGATAATAAACATGTTTGGAAATGAAATTCATGAAAAACTGAATAAGTTTTGTATATTTCTTTAAAATCAATTAATATCAATTGTTTTAAAGTATTCAGGATTTGAACTGATTCAATTTACAATTTAAAAAAAAAAATTTTTTTCTGGATCTCTTCACATCAACATAGGTAACGAGGAAGAGGGGTCTTTGTTTACTATATTTTCTGAATATAGAGTTGATCTTTTTATATATATATATATATATATATATATATATTCCAAGAATTTACAACTGACAAACTTGGAACTTTGTACCAGCAAAAACAAGTGTCTGAAGGATGATTTTTTTTTCCATTGACACTGCTATTATTTTAACAAACTTCACTCCTTGGAAATGTTTATTGTCTTGAAAAGCAATGATTAGAATTGTGATAAAACCTAAACATATGATGAAAGTGAATTTATACATTTTTCCTTGAAAGTTTACAACAAAAATTGCCATTTATTTATTAGATTGTTTATTTATTAGAATAATATTTCATATTTTATATTTACAACATTCTACAAATTAATAATTGTATTAAAACTAATGCAATCCAATATTTCTTATTTACCAGTTTATAAAGGAATAAATATGCAAACAAATTTTTATTTATAAATTTATAAACATTTACTAAATTATTAATATATGTGAACCAAATATAAGGAAATCCTTATTATTTAATAAAATTTGAATCGATTGGTAATTAATGTTTTGCCAACCATTCCAATAAACAATCTAATAGATAATGTAGATTTAACAATCTAATAGTGTATGTTATTTTTGCTTTCAATTCTCAAGAACAAAGAAAATGTATAAATTTACCTTCATATGTTTAGGTTTTATTAGAATTCTAATCATCATTTTTTAAAACAAACATTGGCAAAGAGTGAAGATAGTTGAAATAATAGCAGTGTCAGTAGAAAAACCTTCCTTTTGATAATCCATTTCTTTGCAGGCATGAAGGTCCAAGTTCACCATACAACCTCTATTTATATTATATCATTTGATTATTCTTCTAAACACTGGTTTTAAAATTTTGAGATTTTGCAAAGCTGAAATAAGTGAAAGGCGATGGATTTGTTAGTTTCCTCTAACAAAATTTGATTTATATTTTACTTACATTCATACAATGCAACATCTAATACATATATCAAATGTACTTGGGGGGGGGGGTGTATTCAAATTTTTGAGCATTTATGGTTGTATTCTGAATACCTTAATATAATCAATTAATAATTATTATACACTGATTAGCTAGTGTTCTCATTTTAGTTGTTAAAGCTAGATGATACAGTGGCTGAAACTTTGCAAATTGTTGCATTTTTTGTTGACTCTATCTTCAATTCTTCAAACCCCAATGCTACATCATAGACTGCATTAACAACAGATAATTTTCTTTTTATCTTGCTTTATTTTTGTGGGACAGTGGTAACAGCGTTGTTTCTAGAAGGAAGTAAGAGAGACAAAGAGGATGCATGTCAATTGATTGGCCAAAATCTCATTGCCACATACTGGCTTGCCACAAAAAGGAACCTGGAGGCAACAAGTTACCGTGACACTTCTATTTCTTGCAGCCATCTGTGTGTCTTCAAGCCTTTTTTTGTCCTACACCAAAACTTAAACAAAGGCTTAAACAAATCACTGTCAAAATTTCATGCTCACAGAGTTCAAACCACCCCCACTCAGTTCAGGTCATCAGACTTCTGACCAGTAGTTTACCATTCTGGGCCAGCTTATGAATTCTGTAACAAAATATAACAACTAAAATAAGAACACTAGTCCAAGTAAATCATGTTATAATAATTTCCCATTTCAAAATTCAGATAGTAATTATTTTATTTCTGTTGGTAAAATAGCAATTTTTTATGTTATAATTCTAAGAGTTAGTCTGAGATGAGTCTTTTTGTGTTCTGTTTTGTATATATCAGTAAGAATAGTCAAACATTGCCTATGGATTTTTATTTTTAAATGTAGGCAATCATATCTCACCATGCATTTCTTTATCTGTGAATTGCCATGAATTTTTGGGAGAGATATTGTAATGGTTTTCTGTCGTATTCTCCAGTTTTGAATTCAGAGGTGTTTCTGACTAGCTGCCGGCCAAAGTTATAGAGAGCCCAATCTATGCTCCTATTTAACTATTTGTTGCTGGGCGGAGAAGAAATGAATTCATGCCTTTCCAAAGTGCATTTGTGCAAAGTAAATGCAACACACTAAGCTGGAGTTTGAACTTAGTTCACTATTTTCATTTTCTATGCAAATAACCTTTATGGTATCCCACTGAGTTCGATATGTGTGTAGACCGATAATGGTGAATCAGGCTTTCACAAATGTGCTTGGAGAAACAATAACTTCAGAAACAAAACAAAACAAAAAAATATTCTAAAATCCTATCAGGCTGCTTACTCTCCAATATGAAGCTGAATCCTGGATTATATATACCACCTGAAAAGTGTTATTCAGCATTGCCTTTATATCATTCTAAATGTGCACCAGAGTAATTCATTAATGACAATAAATCATTTTATTAGCCTGAGCCATGTCGTGTGGACAGAAGAGTTTTCCAAGGAACCTACTGTTCAGTAAACTGGTCTTTCAAAAGAGGTGCAACAGTAACGGTATAAGTCATTCTTTAAAAGAGCCCTCACTACTAATGGACAACTGAGGCTGCTAAAAGAGAGGCTTGGGTACACACCAACACACAACCTCACTTTCTGAAACTAGCTGCAGAGCGAGAACAATAGAAAAATGTGATGCTGAAAAACCAGAACTTCCTCTGATTGCCTGACCTTCTCCAGTAGCCATTGCAGGAAACAAAAAACTGCCTCTCCTGCATGGGTGTCACTAGCTGCTAGAAGACCTGCAGTAAATGTAGAAAACCCTCCTAAATCTTTGTTCATGCAGCACCACCAATACTTATTAAATATCACATCAAATAAAGGCATAGCTATTTTGCAGCATTCTGAGGATTAGAATGTGTAGATATTTGTACTAGATTGGTTGCATTTTTATACAGTTGAGATGGTTAGATGTAGCCATAAGTTCTATGCTAACAATTCCTTCTCTCACACTTCTCACTTGTGTAACTCTCTTCCAGCTTTCCAGTCAAATCTGATCTTTAAAAATTTAAATGCAGTGTCAATCTTTGTCTTCTGTTTTCATAATTCTTGTTCTTTTATTGTTCTCTCTTCTTGATAATATTTTCTTTTTCTCATATTCTTTCACACTTAGTAAGCCTTTGCATCTTAGTGGCTTTATTGCTCTGCCTGGGGTGAAATGATTTTAAAAAAAAGATTTTTGCTGAAATTGAAACAAATATAACAGTATTTAAAATTTCCGCCATCTGATAAAAATATTCTGTTTTGCTATCAAATTTGAAAACAATCTCATACCTTGTTATTTTTTAGGAAAAAAAAAATAACTGTGTTTGCCTCAAAGCCTCATTAGTTTACTGTTTTTTTTTTAAAAAATTTTAACTAGTAACCATTTCCACTTCAAAATGTATGAAAAGTTGAAACAAAACAAAAAAATTACATTTCTTGCAAAAATCCACTTTTTCCTCATTTATAAACTATCGTTATTTTTTACTACTTTTATTTTTATTGCTTTTTCTCACGATGCTCAAAAGTTGTTTGTATATTAGACTACTGTTAAAGAAGCAGCATAGATTAGAAATTTAAAAACTAATCAAAGACTAATATTTTATTCAAGAAATCCAGGCAATATACAATTATTACATCTACTACTGAATGATGGATAATAACATTACAGTGTACTGGGCTTGTGTTCTCTTATTAAGTACTAGCTGTTTATGTAACTTGTAGGATTTATGAAACCGGTTAAAAAATCATTATTTATATACAGACTACTATCCCCATATTTGTTGTTATCATAACATTTCAATCATTGTATCTTCCAGCTTCATCAAGTGTATGTTGATTGCTTGAGGGAATTTCAAAGTGAACCCTTTATTTAATCCATGGGGCTAGATTGTTTGTATTCCACTGTCCATGTCTAGGGATATCTCATCTAGTTCTTATTTAGTATTACTCGGTTATTTCTTGCCCTGTTTAAAAATCTTGTATATATTAAAGACTACAACAAGGACATACTACAGAAGACCAACATCATGCAAAATGACTGTCCTCAGAAATAATCAAAGACACCGCACAGAGAACGATGTCCTTCATTGCACGTTATGCAGCAGTTATATAGCAACTACTGCAAAAGATGTCCAACATTGCCACATCTGTGCAAGACAATGTAAGACCCTGGCAGGACTAAAAAGCCGCATCTGCACTGTCCATGTTTGAGGATAGATCAAGCCATGGCATTGCTCAATATGAAGTTGCCGCCATCACGCACACATATAAAACCAAGCAGCAACAGTCTGTCTCAGGCTTGAATGCAATGTTCAGGCCTGAAAATTGCGTTCAAGCATGAAACACTGTCACTGCTTGATGTTGACCTCAGTGTCCGCTTTTATATTTACATATGCTCTGTTTCTGATATTAAGCACTCTTACCCATAAATATAGGATACTTTTAAACTATCTTTTTTATCATGCTAGTTTAGCAAATTCTGGCAGCAGGAAGAAAATAATTATGGTTATATTTTAGCACTTAGTACATTTGAACTTGGTAATTTGTTTGGTTGGTTGATTTTGTTTAGCAGCATATCAACCTCTATGGCAGGGGTTCTCAACCTTTCTTGCTCCATGCACCCTTTTTACAATTTGTCAGAATGCCATTCCCCCCCCCCTCCTTTTCAAAGTGACAGGCCTGATAGGCCAAATTCTATAATTTCTCCCCACCCTTCACTTACTGTGGCCACAATTCACCCCTGGGGGTTGATTTCACCCCTGTTGAGAAACCCTGCTTTATGGGTTATTTAATGCCGAAATCTAAATATTTTGAACACAATTTTATGGCTCCAACTAAATATATTTTGAACTTAATTGTATGCATTCAACTACAAATAAAATGTATTATTGGTCATTTTGCTATAAAATGTGTTGCTGGTAATTCTACTATAAATAAGTATTGTTGGCCATTTTTTAATATAAAAATATATTGCTAGTATTTTTACTATAGCAATGTATTTTTATACTTTCCTAGTGGTTTGATTTTTGTTGTGGGGGGGTCACTATTAGCCTATAGCTGGGACCCTAACTGGTACTACCACCCTGGGTCAGGGTGGACCTGAGAACAACAACAATTAAGAGGTGGTTCCATGCTTCTTAAAACCTTCAAGTCTCCAGATCAGAGGCCTTGCTGCCAGATGTACTTTATTGTCATATCCAGGACTACTGATAATTTGGAATGTTTAAGACATTTTCTACTGTCCACTTACTATACTACAACTCCATCACACTATAACTTTGTTTTCACTATTTTCTGCAGTAAGAAACTAAATAATTTTGTTTGTACAAGAAATAAATTTAATGAAACACCAAACTTTTTGTTCAAAGTTTGTTTTCATTAGTTTCAACACTCATTCAGTATATTACGCATTGAAATTCAAAAAGAAAGGGATTATCAATGTTCAGGAATTAAAGTAAGTGTTATTGACAGAATAGGACTATTGTTTGTATAATTTTTTAAAATTATATTTCTCTGAACAAGAAAGAATCTTAAATGTCAATAACCCCCCTCCTCCCTGCTGTGTTTATTAGATTTCAATTTAAGAGTATCTGTCATATCTTTCCATCATCAGAGGATCTTGAAGAAGAAAATTCTGAGATCAAAGGGTTGACATGACTCATTCTATAAATCTGCTTATCTTGCTAGATAATCAAATGGTAGTTGATATTTCTTGTCTATATGTTGTTCCAACTTCAAATTTCCATATATTTCCGCTCAGGTTGCAATGATTTTGTCAGAGAAAAAATACACCTGTGAGTTTAGTTCTTACTGTTTGCAATAATCTGACACTTGTGGAGCTGAAATGTTGCGTCTTTTTGCAGCCTGCCATTGTTTTCTAAGAGCCATTCATAGACAGAACAGCTTAATATGCTGGTGAGAGAGGGTCGTCAGTTTAGACAATAGACCCATTTACTATATGAATTTGAAGACATAAAATCAATAGGTAATTTTCTGTGCCATTATGATACTGCTGCTGGAATTACTGCTGGGTAAATGTATTTAGTTCTTTGTTTCTCGGCTTCTTTCTCTTTCCTTTGTTGTTATGCTATGTTTTGTCTTGTTTCTTATCTACTTTGAAGACACTTTCTTTTTCTCTTCTTGAAAGAAGCACAAAATCTATTTTTATTAGTAAATATTATTGCTTCTTTGTAAATATACAATGGATAGATTTAGCCTTGTGTCTGTTTGGATTGTAAAATTATGACTTGTGTTCTGTTCATGTCTAAGTTACACAGGAAAAGATAACTAAACCTAATAGTTCTTTTGTTTTAGCCTTTGTACAAAATTAGCATTAATTCTTACATTCATTTTCTTGTCTATTTTTTATCTTCAGGAATTGTTTACATTGAATTCCTTATTTTATTGTCAGTAAAACTTATTAATTTCAGCTATCAGAGTTCTAATGCCTGTTTATGATACTTTTGTTTGCCTGTTAGAAAAAACGATTGACTTCTTTAAGAACTTGGATATTTAAAAGTGAGATATTATTTTTTATCACTTTCCCAAGAGTAATTTTCATCACTTTCCCAAGAGTAATTTTCATCTTTCTTTGGCCTACATCACTTACCTCAACCATTTTCTATCTGAATTTCTAGAATGAAGAGTTATTATTTACACTTGGACTATGGTCCTTATCTTTGTTGTTATTGTTATCACAATGTTTCAGCTGTTGTGCCCTCCAACCTTCATCAGATGCCCGTCAATCTGGGTAATTTTGAACTGAACTCTTTATTTAATCTACAGAAGTAGATTCTACTGTTGTATCATGCTGACTGGGATATCCTGTCTAGTTCTTTTTCAGTACTGCTGAAACGTTGTAACAACAACAACAACACAAATGAAGACAATAGTCCAAGTGTAAGTAATATAAATTACCTCCATCAGTCTTGAATTTTAGAGCTACTTAAAAATTCAAAACTTTTTGGAGAATTGCTAACCGCTTTTCTCTTATATTAGCATATCCCTCCCCCCAACCAAATGATTACTTACAAAACAGTAGTAGTTGCCAAGCACAGTGCATAGAGGTGTTGAATGTAAGTAATGATGCAGGTGCATTCATACTGCATCAGACTATGCATCTTTACACAGTTACCATTTGGTAAACACCTTTTCACACCTCTTTAAACTTGCTTCCAATTTTGAATTTCTTTTTCATCAATACATATCACTGAATAAAATTTTTATTTTTCTAATAATTTGGTGCTGCTAAAGCAGTACCAAATTATCGTGTGTCCTACCAATCAGTTCCTGCTTTAGTGTGTATCCTACTACCACATTTGCATCCTAGATTACTAAGGCATTGTCCCGATTTTTTTCTCTATATGTTAAGACATTCAGAATGTTTTATTTAAACGATTCAAATATCTTGTTTTAAGATCTTTTAGTCAAATTTCATATTTTATAATTTTTTTCTTGTTTTAAATTTTATAATACAACAATAAATGTCACCCCTCCTTTTGTTTTGCTTTTCCCCTTACGTTCAATAATGTGGGATACATGGAAAAGTGGCACCAATAATTCTTTGCTCAATCTGCTTTGTCTTCCATCGGTCTGGTCTTTAAAGGATATCATTTTGTCTAAAAAGTTTAAAGACCTTGTCACTTGTATTGTCAAGTTTCTTTTGTCTCAAGTTCCAGTTATATACAGTGATTCTTTGTTTTCTATCAGAACATTTAGAAAGTCTCCACAAGCATAATGTTATATATATATGTATCTTACTTTTTTAAACTTCTTATAATACTGTGTGTTGCATTAGGTTATCTGCTTCATTAAGTATTTACCTAGTGTCATTGTCGAAACAGTTGTATTTAAGAATATTGACTACTCACCATGAAATGTGTATTGGACATTTCACTACCAGCTTTCACCTAACTTTTATCTGATTTTTCTTCATTTCGTTGGTCAAGCAGGAAATAATGTATTTTGTGCTCAAGTTGTAGTATGATGGTTACTGCTACATAACTTACAAGCTGTTAATGTGATAAAGAATCAGCATACTTATTTCTCTCTCTCTCTCTCTCATATTGACTATTTCTTTCCTTCTACCTCTTCTATATAGAAATCTGTTCTTTGTTTTTCTCCTTTGTCACCACTTTAACTTAGACAGTGTTTGAGTAAAAGGTTTAAGTTGTTTATAAATCAAAAATAGACAGCAAGAATTACTAGCTACTATAATGGCTGGCCACTCGTATCCAATGACAGCCAACCATTCCTGCATGCAGACACCTGCTCAGGCACATTTGTATTTGGTCAACATCCATAGAGACCACCTGTGGTTTATACTGCAACTATACTGAGCAGATTTTAGTTACAAGAATGGGTGGTAGCACCCGTTAGGGTCCCAGCTATAGGCAAATAATGAACCCCAAAGCAAAAACAAACCACACTGCAAGTGTAGAAGTACATTTTTGTAGTGAGAATACCAGCAATATATTTTTGTATAAAGAGATTACCAACAATACATATTTATGGTGAAGATGTCAGTGATGCATATTTATAGTAAAGTTACCAACAGTACATATTTATGATACTACCAAACAACCAACATGAAAGAACTCTTTCATGACATTAATCAGTATAATATCCTACAATGCCTTAAAGAAATCAAACTGTATTCCAAAATATAACTTCAACAAAGCTACAACATAAAACACACGCGTATCACCACATCTAGTAATTACATCTATACAAACATATATATGCACAAAAGCCAAGTATCATCTACCATGTATTCAATTGTGAAAGCAGAATAACATATATCATGTCTATATTTCTGAGATGAGGTATTATGTACAGTATTTACATTATTCGGACTATTGTCCTCATCTTTGTCGCCATATTTGTCACAACGTTTCGGCCATACCCAGATGTCCTCAAGGACACATGGTACGGTGGATAAAGGCGTTGGTTAGATCCAGTAACAGACCCAAAGAGTGTGAGTTCAATACCCAGTTAAGGCAGTGGAGAACTTTCAGAGGGAAAATTAACAGGAGATAACTGACATCCATTAAACATGGCACGTGGAACTAGAACAGTCTACCCCAGTGAGCGAAATAAGGATTCAGTTCGAAATTCCAACCACCTGAAGAAGGCCGGAGCGTACAACGGCCGAAACGTTGTGACAAATATGGCGACAAAGATGAGGACAATAGTCCGAATAATGTAAATACTGAACATATATCATATTTTTTATTACTTCAAAGCTCCCAAGACAATTAGATTTCAGCATTAAATGACCCATAAAGAGTTGATATGATGTTAAATAAACAAATCAACAAATCCCCACCCCCCTCTAATTAGCTTTATCTTTTTATTTTGTTTTTAAATACTTTCTCAATGATTTTTCTTTTATTGGATATTCCATTAAATACAAGCAGTTAAAGTTTTGGTGGTAGTATTATTACCATTATCAAGAACATTATTATCATCATTATTATCATCATCATCATCATTATTGTCAACATCATCATCATCATTGTTATTTTTTTATTTTTTTAAAGAAAAACTAGAAAAGAATTTTTTTTATCCAAGACTTTCCCACCAAAGTAATGGTTCCAGAGATTTTAAAATATCTTTTACTTATTTTACTATTGAGTGTGTTTGTTTATATTTTCTTTTCAAACAATTTTCAATGTTTGATTATTCACTTGTCACTGTCTATGTCTTTTATGTTGACAAGTTGGAATTGAGAGATGTGCGGAAAAACAAAAAAATGTTCACATACTATCTTCCTTTCCGACCAGCACTGCCGCTGCTCCTCTGTTCATCCCCATCTCTCTCTCTCCCTCCCATTCCCTTGAAGATTACTTTGGTATCTAAAATAGACAATCAACCACTTGAACTGATTAATATTTCAAAAATAATTCTTCTTTTCGTTCTCTAAAGAAATCAATCAAGATCGGAAATTTCTACTAATTTGCTACTAATGTCGATGCATATTTTTCATGTTTTTATTGGTGATTTTTATTTACTTGTAAAGAGAGAGAGTGGGAGGATGTTAGTTTCTTTTCTTTTTTCTGCATCTCATTAAGTGGCATCCAAGGAGGTGGGTGATTTACATAAATTGCTCTCTTCGGCATAGAAATATCTGAAGTGATATTTTATTAAAATATCCAAGAAAAAGGGTGTTAACAGTGGATTTTATCTGGGATGAAATAATAAATCCTAAAGAATTTATAAGAAGTATAAATATTATAAGGGTTTATAAGGAAGCAAATATAGATGAGGAGGTGCAGGTGGTTTAATCATTAATGGTACAGAGAAGGGAATCAATGAACTAAGTTCAAAATCTGTCTGGAACAATTTGTGTTCGCATTATATTGATGCTCTTGGGAAAATTGTAAATCTACTTCTCTCTATAGTGAGAAATAGTCAGACAAATATGGGTAAAATAGTAAGGTAGTGGGAGCCTTTTAGCCTTATAAAGCAATTTAGCTCTATAAAATTTCACTTACTGCTGAAACTGCAACAGCATCATTTGGAATAGTTGTAGTCTTAAACTCCACAAGGAGTCTGCAAGAATAAACATAGGTTTAGATATTAGATTGATGCTGACACCTGGTGAAGGTTGAATAAAAAAGATATGTAAGTTTAATCTTTGTCAGAAGAAAATGTTCAAAGTTTTGCCTGAATGATAAAAATCCAGTAAAGACATTCAAGTTTTCAGAACAATGAAAACAAACAGCTGCCTATATTTAGAATCAGAAAAAAACAGTTGAAATTATTAGATAAAACCATCTTTTCCTTATTTCTCTGCAGCTAATTACAGAAATCAAGGTTAACCCTTGTGTACTGATGCTATGCTGTTAGCAATCTCTGTTGTCCATTGGTGGTAGCTGATCCCACAAAAGGTGAGGGTCCTTTTTAAGAATAACTTATACCTCTTCAATTGCGCTTCCTTGTTCTGCTTGTGAGAGACCCGCACAACAAACATGAGTTATTTTTTCCTCTTTCATCAACATCACATGGCCCTGGCTAATAAGAAGAATTAGTAATGAGGAAAAAGGGCTTGGAGAATTTGACACTCACAGAACATATCAAGGGAAAGAGCAAGTAATCTACCTAATAAGCATGTGTAAATGGATGAGAAAACAAGGACAAGGAAGGATAGTGAAAAGACAAACCTTACTAGAGTATAAAGGATAGGAAGTTGTGGAGATCCATAATCGCCTGAAAGTATATGGTGCATAGAAGGACAAAAGCTATTCAGATTGATTTGAAGGAGATTTCAAAATGTAAATATTCAATTATTTACATTATATACATTTACATAAAGGGTTCAGTTTAAAATTCCAATCACCTGAAGAAGGCCAGAGCATACAGCCGATGAAACATTGTGAATATGGCAATGAAGATGAGGACAACAGTCCAAACAATGTAAATAGTGTAAATAGTTATAATACCTCATCTAAGAACTATAGACAGATAGTAAATAGTCAAGTTGACTTATTTTATGCCAAGTTGGTTTTATATTTATTTTTCATGTGAAATAGATTGAAATGAAATAATTCTAGCATACTAAATTAAGTGATTGGGTCAGGTAAAAAAAAAAATTAAATAGCTCATCACCTTATTATACACAGTGAGAGTTCAATAAACTAAGTAAAACTAAATGAAATGTTAAACTTTTAAAGATGTACAGGTGAAATGAAAAGTACTTGTGTTGACCTGCAATTTTCATGCAAGCTAGACAATTTCAAATTATTCTTACTGAAGTTATCAGGATTAGAGATAAGACATAGATTACTTCTGACCAGATTATTAATGGTTGACTTGGACAATTTTATTGCAATTATTGCTAAAAGTTAGCATACCTAAGCAGCATTTAGCTCTTAAGGTTTACATTGGTTGTTATTATATAAAAAGCCAGATTTTTTTATTATTATTATTAATCATTATTGCAAATTCGCTTGAAAGATCATCTCAAATAGATTTGATTACACATATGGGCATTATATATTCTAGTATTGTTGTTACTTTCCAGTTTTCGTTCCTGAATTCAGATTCTTGTAAGAATGGTTATTCTTTCTTCTGACATTGATTTCTTAGCCCTGATTGAATGCACTGTCACTAGCATGTGTTCTTTTGACTGATACTCTCTTTATAAAGAGGTAGCTGTTGGTATCTTCCTGAATAATAATAATAATAATAATAATAATATAGACGGCAGAAGTTTGATTTCTTTTATATTCACTCTCCCTTTTCCAGTTGCAATTGCATAAGAAAGAAACTGTATTCTTTATGTTCACATAATAAGCTTGCCAGCAATCACAACAGAAACTTTTACAGCTGTTTGCATATATTTATTTGCTCTATAAATGTACATTAAAAAAAGGAGCCAAGCTGTAAATTTTAATTGCATTAGGTTAAGTCATAAATAATTTCATTTTTTTATTTATTTTTTTATTTTTGGAAAAATAAAGTTGATAAAGTACAATTAGATTTTATTCAGTTACATAGTCACCATTATTTACAATGGCTAGAAACCATTTATTAAGGCAGCTCTTCAATAACTTTTGAGTAAAATTCCACAGGTTTTGATCTGAAAAAGTATTTTTTAAACTGATTTTCATTAAAGAAAGTTTTCCTCACCAAAGTGTTTTGCAGCAGTTGAAAAAGGTAATAATTGGCTGGTGCACGGTCAGCTGAATATGGCGAGTCGGGTAGGACAGACCAACCAAGTTCAAACATTTTTTTCTGTTATTTTTGCTGTATGCAACCTTGCATTGTCACAAAGGAGAACAATATTTTTCCTTTAATCCACTGTGTACGCTGCCACACAAAACTAAGGTAACTTAGGGCAATCTCAATTTATTCTTAACTGCTGCGTATGATTAGTAGTTAGAATGATACATTTGTCATTAAAACTGGTTCTCAAAAATAAAAATTACTTAAGCTAATATAAAATGACTCAAACTAATATAAGATTATATTAATATCAGAGTTACTTGAGAAAAGTAAAAATTGCAAACAATTTCAATGTATTTCAAGGCTACTTTCATGTTTTGCTCTCTCTACAATTCTTTACATACATCAATTGCACTTTTTCAATGTTGTCCTTTTAATTACTTCGTATACTTTTCATATAGGTTCACAAAGATCTTACAGAAGTTTCTTTATAGAAAAGCCAGATTTGCATGACTTGATTTAAAATTAAAATTTTATTAAGAAAATTATTAGAAGTCTGTATTGTTTGTTTGTAGTGTCAAGAACTCATTATCAATGGTTGGTGATTACTTTGTTAATTTAATTTTTCATCTGTGGTCGATATTACCCATTATGTTGACTTGTCTGTTATTTTTGCATTATCAAATCTGAATTTGGTTTTTTACAATTATTAAAGATAATGAATTAACAGTGAAATGAGTGTATGAATGTGAATGTTTACTCTTTCTCTTGAATAATAATAACAAAGAGCTTATGATTTCTGTTCTATGGACAGAGTATTACTAAATCTGTTTACTGCTACATGTTTTCTGTTAGCCAACACATTATTCTTCAATGTGCCACGTTCCTTCAGGACATTAGCAATCCTGGCTCTCCACAATTTCCTGTCGTATGAAGCTCTTAGTAAAGCTTATCTTTTTGCTATGTCTCTTAACCCTTGTTCTGCTATTCATTTACTCACCAAGTAGGTTATGTGTTTTCCACTATCTTGCTTGCCTGCATTCTGTCCTGTGAATATCAAATTTTCCAAGCCCTCTTTCCTCATTATGTTACCTGGAAATTTCAACTATCTCTTTTTGATGTTAAATATAAGTGTCTATTTTGTTTTAATTTTCTCTAAAACTTTGTCATTGCTCACTTGTTTGGTATGTGATATTCTCAGCATCCTTCTGTTGAAGCACATTTCTGTTGCATCAAGTCTGTTCTTCATCTATGCAGAGAGTGTCCAGCATTCACTACCATAGAGAAGGACTGGATATTACATAAGTTTAGTACTCTTTTCTTTGTTCCTAATGAAATTTTCCTGTTCTAGTGAAAGATGCCTTTTGGAAGGCATCTTTCACTATCTTAATGTGCCTTTAGATTTCAGTGATGTATTTTCTGTCCCCTATTTAAACACTTCTCAGATATTTAAATTGCTGCACTTGTTTGATTTAGGTATTTCCAATTTGTAATTTGCATGTTGGGCTGTCCCTTTTGCTATCAACCATGCATTCTGTATCCTTGCAATTGATGTTTAGTCCTTTTTTCTTCTTCTCTACCTTCTGTAGTAGTAGTTGTTTTGTTTTCTTCTTTTCTATGTCTGCTTTCAACACTGTTTCATCTGCATATCTTATGATATTAAGATGGTGGCCTCCAATAATGAATCCTGGTAGAACTTCTAATTCTCTCAGAATCACCTCACTGTTTCAGTTGAATAAGTTCAGTGAGAAGACACATCTTACTCCACTTTCTATTTTTTGTATATTTACTGAATTTATTTTCTATTCATCTGCAAGTAGTTTGGTGTTACTATGTTCTGAATTAGTCTAACATCCTTACCAAATATGCCATGGTTACTTAGCAGTTTGAACAGTTCTTTGTAACATACTTTATTAAGCACTTTTGCATAATCTATAAAACATAGGTAAACATCCTTTCGAATTGATATTGCATTCTGAGCATAGATATCACATTCCTTGTTGTTGTGTTTTTAATGTTTCTACACTGTTCTTGTCCTATTCCCAGTCTAATTCTGCAGCACACTCTATTCATCAGAATTTGGATAAGTTTTGTTATATGGCTCATTAGGCTGATTGTTTGATGGAGTTCATTGGTTTCTTGGGCAGAGCTATGGAAATCCGCTAATGAAAAACTATGCCGTATTATCATTAACAACTGTTATTTATCTTCGACTGGCGAGGTGTATTAGAAACTATTGGAAAATTATTAGAAAAGTTTTTTAAAAAATTGTACTTGGTTACTTATTAAAATAACCTTAAAAAAAACAAAAGGAACAGTCTCTACTGACCATGTGTGGTCATTTTTTTCATAATTTTATTTGGCATTTCTCCGAACTGTAAGCAACATAATTTATATTATTTCTTTGTTTTAATTTTTCCAACTTTCTCTGTAGTGCTTTCATAGCACAGTGAACAGGCAAAAATATTAAAATAACCAATAAGTGATGTAGGACTTAATTTTATCATAATGCTGTTTCTTTTTGTCTTCTATTTTCCATGTCTCTTCAGGAGGTTGGTGATCATGGCTCTCCACAATTTCCTGTCTTTTGTAGCTCTTAGTAAATTTTGTCTTTTGGTATCTTGCCTAAACACTGTTCTGCCAACCATTTACTCAAGTCCGTTAGAGAGAGGTTATGCACCGTTTCCCCTCTGTCCCTCTGGCCTTCAATCTATCCTGTGAGTGTAAAATTTTCTAAGCTTTTTTTTTTACCTTACCTCTGTTTCTTTACTAGTCACAAATCTTTTTACCTCCCTTCATTAATATTTATTAAATTCTTTTATTTCATAGGGTTTCTTACATTCACTTAAGTACAAATACCCTTGGGAAAGGTATTAAGCCATCTCTTCTCCCTCCAACTATGGTTTGAATAGTAGGACAGACTGGGTCATATAGCCTTGGTTGGCAACCAGTCTACTGCAGAAAGAAATGGTAACCTGCTGCAGGAAAATCTTCTGTCTAGTCAGTCATGGATCAAAAGAGGCATGATTGCCCACGTGCGTATGACGTATGGTACTTAACTGACTGACATCCTTTTAGAAAATGTTGGAAAGGTAATCAAAATATTGACATATTCATTTAGTGTTACTTGCTTACCATGTGTAACTCATGAAACTTTCTCCAGTCTTGAAGATAAAGATTACTAATGAATGATTCTTCTTCGATGATGAGACAAAATATCAACTTTTCCTTCTGTAATTCTCACTGCTTCCTTAAATAAAATGTTTTCTTTTTATTGAAGGCACTTTGTCATGACCAAAGACATTGTTTGATGCTACATGACATACATCAGTGGTTCCAAACTTTTTTCCTCTGGCCACATTTTTGGAATGAAGATTTGCTTGTACCTCACCAAATTTTATGTGATAAAAAGTATATTTAAAAATGAAAAAAAGAGAGAGGGTTAAAGGACGATAACTTCAAATTCAAAGTCAGGACATTGTCATTGATAACTCTCTCTTCCAATTTGAGGACCACAGTTACTATATTCTTAATACTTGATATATATTGCAAAAATACCACAATATAAAAATCAGTCAATAATTATAACTATTTATACTGGGATTCGTGCATGCAATTACAAGTAATCCATAATAATAGTTTAAATTTTAAATTGTATTTATTTTTGGCATATGAATTTTTTAAAACTGTTTCTAAATCTTTGATTGTCTTTCAATCATTCTGGCTCACCCGCTATCCTCTCCCACCTCATCTATGAGGCAGGCCACACCGTTTCGAAACCACTGACCTACATAAATGTAAAGTATCCAAAATCCTTTTTTTCTTCCAGACATTCATTTATGAACAAAACTCACAGTTAGCATCATTTTGTCTGGCTTTCTTATAATTTAACATATTGGTGATCCAAAGACAGTAATGTAGTCATTTTAAGTAGAATCTTTTTTTTTTCTTTTTTTTTATGAATGTATCTTTAGATAATCTCTATATGCAAAGAGCACTTAGGAGAACACTGCTCCATAGTGTTGTCCATGGAATAAAAGGATGAAGTTTTGTTTGGCTATTATTAGCAATATTTACTCTATAATGCTTTTCTAAACACAGCTTTTCTTTGTTGCAATTCATTGTGGATGGAGGAAAGAATACATTTTTTTCCTATCTAGATCTTGCACATCAGTAAAAGACAACATGTCAGTTTATTTTTATTTTATTTTATTCTTGTTTTATTTGATGTAAGCTTCCAATACAAAAGGAAATATTGATGTTGCATGGTCTATAGAAACATCAATGGACATGAAAATCATATCCTGTGGTAGACAATATTGTCCAGAAATGTTAATATATTTTGATAGCATATTGATTGTACAGTTTGCTGTTAGAGATTCTGTTGCAGCCATGCCTATTTACTTTTAAATGGAAATTGATGATGATGTAAATTTTTTCACTTAAAACTTTAAAAATTAGGAGATCAGTTGAATCCGCTAAATTTTAAAGTTAAAGGCTCTACATGTTTTGTTTTTTTTTTGTTTTTTTTTCACACTTTTATTCAGCATTTTTTATTACTATTGTTTACTGGTTTGATTCAACTTTGACCATCAACCTTTATATATATATATATATATATATATATATATATATATATATATATATACATATACTTGACTCTCCTGTTGAATTTGACATATGAGGGTCAAGCAGATCAGTTCCTAGGAACCGACAGCTCAGACACCAGCACATGAGATTTGATTATAGTGGTGAAGGTTTTTGTGCAGAACCATCCACACTTTTTCAAGGGCTGAATATAGAGACCTGGTGCACTATGTGCCACAATGTCCCCAAGGTTTTGAATTCAGAGTTGTCCTTCTCCTAGACCAGTTGCCATCCAAGGCTATAGATCCCAGTCTGTCCTGCTATTTACTCATAGCTGGAGGGACAAGAAGAGGATTCATACCTTTTCCAAGGGTATTAGCACGTAAGTGAATGTAATTTGATTCGACTGGAATTTGAACTTGGCTCTCCTATTCCTAAATCCAAGCCACTATCCATTACTCCACCATGCATCCATATATATATATATATATATATATATATATATATATATATATATATATATATATATATATATATATATATATATATAAAAAAAATAAAAAATAGCTAGGAAAAGGCAAAATTTATAAGACATTTTTTTTTTTTTAAAGCTAAAAAAAAACAACCAGTTTTCTGGGAATAAAAAATATAAAAGCATGTAAATTAAATTAACGAATGGAATAGAAAAAAAAAATGAATTTCAAGAAACTAGAGTCCAATAACATTCAGACCCAGTAAGCATTCCCTCTGTTTACAAAGGGAAGGCTCACGGGATCTGATATACAAAGACTCTAGAACCTTGAGGTGAAATATGGAGTGGGACTTAGATAAAATCGAAAAACAGTCCGCACTAAAATCAACCACACATTTCCTGCTATTTATTACATGCTCAGCAATAGCAGAGACAGAAGTATTGGGTAGTTGGCTCTTCCTGGCAGCCGGATTCAAAATCCTGGGGGGTAAGTGTTGTTTTATTCTCGAGACCACAACTACACTTATATTGATAAATTACTGAATTAACATGATGGAGGTGGAGGACGTCCTTACAAATGGAAGAGAAAACAGGATGGGTGACAAATATTACCCTAACATTCGCCGAAAAATAACAGCTATTGATCATACGTGAAATTCGTTTAGATACCCTCTGTAACAATATATGGAAGACGCAGATAAACTGGCCATTTATCAACAAAATGCAGCTTAACCCTATGAAATTTACTAATGACATCATGGATAACGGAGTCTAAAACATCCAAAGGATATCCGTTTTTTGAAAGTGTCATTCTAACAAACTCAATTTCACCGCAAAGAAGGCTATCGGAACATATCTTAAGTGCCCTATGAATTAAGGCCTTAATCAAATTAACCTTTCATTGTCTGGTACAAAAAGAGTCCCAATGTGTATAAAGTTCCGAGAAAGTAGCCTTCCTAAATACGGAAGTCTCAAACAAAAACATCCAAAATGGAAAGACAAGAATTGGACTCCTTTTCTACAGTAAACTTAAGAGCGGGATAGACAGAGTTTAATTTGGTGAGAAACAAGTCGGCTTCAGCCTCATTATTAAAGAGGCAAAAGGTATCATCCACATAATGATGATACAGAAGAGGACAACCAATACAAGAAAATAAGGATGCCTCATGAAACCCGACAAAAATATTCACCAATGCTGGACCCAAAGGTGAACCCATAGCTACTCCGTCGATCTGCCGATACATAATGTTATTAAAACTAAATTCGACAGACTCATTCCGTTCCATTTGTTAATTTACATGCTTTTATATTTTATATTCCCAGAAAAATAATCTTGATAAGTCCTGGGACGAAACCGGTTGTTTGTTTTTTTAGCTTTTTAAAAAAAATGCCTTATAAATTTTGCCTTTTCCTAGCTATTATTAAATTCTGTACCACAAAAAAAACTTATTTAAATATATATATTTATATATAATAAAGGAAAAACAGTGACATTATAAAGTCAGTATCCAATGTAAAATATACAAAGCAGCAGAGCCAATAAAAAATATAAGTAAAACAATATTACTTTCTATGAATAAACATTTTATACATTATTTGGACTATTGTCCTCATATTTATTATAACGTTTCGGCTGTTGTATGCTCCAGCCTTCTTCAGGTGGTTGGAATGTCGAACTGAATCCTTTATTTCGATCACTGGGGTAGACTGTTCTAGTTCCACGTGCCATGTTTAATGGATGTCAGTTATCAGTTATCTCCTGTTAATTTTCCCTCTGAACGTTCTCCACTGCCTTAACCGGGTATTGAACTCACACTCTTTGGGTCTGTCACTGGATCTAACCAACGCCTTTATCCACTGTGCCATGTGTCCTTGAGGGCATCTGGGTATGAATTTCTGGGTATTATAAACCTAATGTTTTCAGCATCATTTTTTTACCAGTGCTCATATTGCAATTTTGCTGACAAAGAAAATTGAACTCACACTCTTTGAGTCCTGTCACTGGATCTAACCAACGCCTTTATCCACTGTGCCATGTGTCCTCAGGTGACAGGTAAAAATTTTATGTGGATACATAGATGTTGCTGCAGTTGTCTCACAATCATCAGCCAGTAAGAATGAGAAGATACTCTGCTCCTTATTTAATAAGGGATAAGTAACTGAGTATCTCTTCACTTTTACCACGTGAGGATTGTGTGTATTGTTTTACATATATGTGTAAATTAATACAAATATAAAGTTTGTCCTTTAGCTGATTTGTGTTACCTTCTGCATCCTGACTCCAGTATTTCATAGATGGACCCTCCAGCAATCACTCCATCCACTTGTCAGTGGGTATTATCAATTAATTATTTACACACACACACATATGTATGTATAAAATTCAAAAGTTTGCAAATTTAAAATATGCCAAATAGGTAGTGAAATTTTTTTTCCTAGCATTTTGTATTGATTATTTATCTCAGATAAATATTAGGAATGCTTTGATGGCTTTTCTATAGATTTAAATTGTTCCTCAGTAATAGTCAAAAAGTAGTAAGTTTGAAACATAATATTCTTGAGTCCATAAGGAATTTTTTTAGACTATTTGAACAAACTCTTATTTAGGGACATGTTTTATTTACAATACCAAGGAAAAGAATTTTGTTTGTGGTAATGATTTTCTTTGTCAGCAAAATTAAGGAAAATTATCTATAGTTTTTCTCATGTAAAAGTGATAAAATATTTTCTTTACTATGAATATTAATATAAATATGAAATTGGAAAAAAATCAGCCACGTTAATGGTTTTGAATCTTGAAGTTCTGTTTTAAAAATTCAAGGCCACATTAGGGAATATGGGAGGGAAAAAATAATCTTGCTTTGTTAGTTGTGATGTTTTTTAATTTAAAAACAAAAAAATATCAGGAAATAGAACATTTTCACAATTGTTTATGGTATTGTTGCTTTTTAAGTTTTTTATGCACATAATTAAAATTAAAAAAAATAATTGATTTTAATTTAATTGTTCACACAGAAACATTTTCAGATAGAAATCAAATTGTTAAAATCTAAACTCAAATTCTTTGTTCAATTTCCCATTCATTTCGAAAATGTTTATTTTATAATGTAAACTCATGATAGGAAGACTTTATTGAATTTTTTATTGCTTTGTAGAACATAACTTGAAAAAAAAAAAAAAAAACATTCAATTTTTTTTTTTTTTAATATAGAAATGAAATACCTTCTTGGATATGGTCATTGGAAAATGATATCAAACATTAGAATTGATATTGAGAAAAATCACATCTGTATTAGGTATTTTAGATGCTTCTTATTGTTTCAATTTCTTCAAAAAATAACTCAGAAAGTAAGAATAAGCAGATTCTGCTTTAAAAAGTTGTTGAAATCAAATAAAAACAAAGAAATTAGAATTAAACAAATTAGGTTGTTCCTACTTTCTATATGGTTAGTAAATTTTTTTTATCTTACTCACTTTCTTGAATAAATCTAATTGTACATACATATATATGTGGTATTTCCTAAATATGCTGTTGACTTAAATTCCAGCAGTAGATATTTTATTGGTGTTTTTCAATACTGCATTTGTGGAAAGATATGATCTAAAATATATCAATTTCATTAATTTATTAAGTTAACATGATAAAAGTTTACAGCTATAAAATTATTTTTTAATCAATATACTCTTAGCATCTGTTTAAACTGATGCAATATCTTCATATATCTAAACTATAATCACACTTTTTATATATATATTTTTTTGTTTGATATGCTTATTCAGAAATAGTAACATGTAGATAGTTTAATGGATATCAGTGCAGAAAAGGTAATTTATGAGCTGAATTCAAATTCCAGTCCAATCTGTTGCATTTACTGTCACACTAATAGCCTTGGGAAAGGCATGAATCCTTCTCTTTTCTTTCTCTTGCTTCCCAAGTTATTACTTAAATAGCAGGATAGACTGGGCTCTTTAGCTGGCAATGAGTTTTAGAGTAAGAAAACTCTGAAATCAAACCATGGGAAACCATTCCAATATCTTTTTCAAGAATGCATGGTAATTCACAGATAAATAAAAAAAATCTTTGGAGAGTCATCTTTGCTCATGTCCTGAAGGGGCATGGCATTAAAAAAATCAGAACTGCCTGATTCATTGTAATTTTTCTTTTGTTTTAAATAAAGTAAGGAAAAAAAGTAATAGAATCTATCCTTTCTTAAGTTAACCCTTATTGTATACATATTAAAGATTAACTGTGACATTGACTGAGAGGTGTCTATGCGTTGAATTCAGATTAGACCTTCACGTCCAGATGGCTGACTCAAAGAAGCAGTATATTTAGTTATTGATGTCTGTTGACAAGTAGCTTCTTTTTGTGAAATCAAGTGGTAATTGTATTCAATACAATTTTATAAGGAACTGCTTTATGTCATTTTAGCATTTCGTTGCTAAAGAGTTTCTCTGCATTACTGGAACTAAAAGGTAATAAAAAGCCAAAAAATAAACTGAAGTCAGTGTTGAATGATGTAAGTTGTCTTCAGTGTATGGTTTATGAATGCTTTGAAAAGATTTGAAAGCTACTTTTCCATCTCTTTCTCACTCAGCAATGTCTACTCACAATACCCCAAATTATTTTCCGAAAATTGCTATTTATTTTGCTTCATCGAATTAGCAAAGTTATCATTTGACAGACTTAATTTTTATCAAATAAAATATTTTGCTGCCATGATTTATCTCTTGTAAAATTTGTGCTTGAAATAATTTTTGATTTAAGTTTTTTCCTTGCTTTCTACTGAGTTATATCACTTTTTGAATTGTTTATCTGGTAAGCCTGTGTCTCTGTTCCTGAAGCTGTTACTAAGCATGTGTATTTCTTCTTTTTTTTTTTTTCCTCTTCAAAAATTGTTTTTGCTTTTTTAACTAATTTAAGCTTTCCTTAGGAAAAGTAACATATGCTTTTTGCATTGAGTTGCTGACACTGCAAAATATTAACTTTTGTATGCTTATTTTTCTCCTGTATCTTTTTCACTGTTATTCAATATTTTATTATTATTTTTAACTAAGTTTTCTTTTACTGCTTCAAAAAAAGACTATTATTATACTGATATCTTTCCTTGTATCAGATTCAACAAAGCCTATCTTTGACTTTTGAATCAATAGACATATTCATTAAACAATAACTTATGAAAGGCATTAATCAAAAGAAACTTTACTTCAAAGCTGATTGCAGGTCTTTTGAATGTTATAAGATATCAAGTTACCTTGTATTTCCAGAAATTGAATAGATCCTAAGATTTTATTGACTCTTGTGAACTAACATTTTTTTTCTTTGTCTATGTTGTACATGGCAGTTACTTAAAGGAGGTATTAAAAATAAATGTAAACAAAATTGGAGATCTGTATTTCATCTGTGTAACATAGGATCATTTCCTTTGTTTTTGTTTTTTATAACAAAGGTTTAGTATTTGCTCATTGAGATGCAAATTTATTTGAATCTTAAAAATCAGTGGCTTTAAAAATAAAAATAAATTTTTGATGTCCAGTTTCAGTATGTATACCTGAGGTGTGTGGTTAAAATTTTGAGCTTTTAGCTTAGTACATAAGAGAAAAGTTATTTTGAAATTCAATGGATTCGAAATTCAATCGCTTGCTTTTAAGCTGGTTCATATTTAGTATGAACTCCGAGGGATTGACTGTATAGATAGTAACCATGTGTGCTTTTGAAGGTAAGAAAGAAAGCATTAAAAATAAGTAACTTAATAGTCTTTTTCTTGCTCTCTCTGTCAATTTCATTTTTTTTTTTAAGCTTTCATGATATGGCTTATTTACTATTATTTATAGTAGTCTATAAATGTTTGATGATAGCAAATGCTTTTAAAAGGAGATAAGGTTGAAAAATTTCCAGGCATGACTGATTGTGCAAATTGTTTTAAAAGCAGAATATTCTCCCATTTTTATCCTGCTGACAATATAGAATTGATAAAAATCAAATAGTCTTTTATTCAAATTGCCTTTTTAATGTAAACTCTTGACCAAAACCTTTCATCTTACCAGTGGAATATGAAAGGACATGGCATGGTTTGCTGCAATGTGTGTAGGGTGGCGGCCCCTACACACACACACACACACACACACACACACACACACACACACACACACACACACACACATATATATATAAGGCTTATATCGAATTATATGTTAAAAATATATATATATGTATTTTAAAAAAATTTTTTTTTATATATGTTTGTGTGTTTGGAATTTTCGTTTTTCATATATTAGATAATGTTGTTTTTAAACATATATATCCTTAATGTCCTTCCTTTCCATATTCTTTGTTTCTCTGGTCTATTTGACTATTTTTATCTATGCATATTTGCCCATATAAGTTATATTTTAATATTCTTGCTTGTTGTATCAGAATGTTTAGGTCAATGTATGTGGATGTGTGTACATGTATTTACCGGTGTCTGTGTGTATAGAAAATGCATGCATATTTAATTGTGTATGTCTGTATGTATGTGGATGTGTATTTATCGATGTCTATGTGTATAGAAAATGCATGCACATTTAATTGTGTATGTATGTATGTGTTCGTTTTTTGTTTTTTTTTTAATATATAAAGTGCCGTGGAGATGTCTCCTGTCTCGTCACCTATTTGTGTGTGTATATATCTAAATATGTCTGGGTGCTTATGTATTATAATCTGAGTGTGTATATTGTTTTACACGTGAGGTGAACACCCTATTCATACACTTGGAATTAAAATGTATACATTTTTGTCGGGAAGACCAGCTGAAATTAGCGTCTGTTCTAACGTAATTTCAATGAAAAAATAAAATAAATTGAATAACATATGTATTTTTTCTTTTCTCGTCAGTAGTTTTATAATTTTAAACTTCATAGAGATAAAATTTAGATTTTAAAATTGGTAATTTTTTACCTTTAATTTTAATATCAAATTTTATCATATAATTTAATACTTATTGGTTAGAATAAATTCTATTTTAGTAAAACCCCAACTTTAAAGCTTTTAATAGCTATTATAACCTTACTTCGTTGTCAAGTTTTTTGAATTCCCGTGTACTTGTATTTTGATTGGTCATTCCTGCTTATGTAACAGTGTTTCCCCTTACGAAGGATCGTTAATTAATTTGAAACTTTTAAAACCTTTTATTCTACATTCAACATCATCACTTGATAAGACACCAGAGGTGTTGAAACAAAATGGCTATATTTGTAGTGATTTTATAACATATTTATGTTATAATTTTTAAATAAACAATTATATATATATATATATATATATATATATATATATATATATATATATATATATATAATATGCAAGAGGAGAAAACAGGGCAAAAAGTATAAAGAACAGAAATATTAAAAATACCTTTGAAACAAAAAGGAGAAAGTCTTAGGATAAAAGTTTAAAATATAGAGTAAAATAAAAATGACAAATTTAGTCCAATGGAGACAAATTCTTCCGTGAAAAGCCTATTAGTAGAATGAAAATGAAATAAATAAGCGAATAAAAGTAAGCCAGAAAATTCAGAACAAGTTAGATAGATAGATATATAGATAGATAGATTATCTATGTATCTATGAGATGAGGTATTATGTACATTATTTACATGTATCTATGATAATAAGGCATGACTGATTGGGCAAATTGTTTTAAAAGCAGAATATTTTGCCATTTTTATCCTGATGACAATATAGAGTTGATAAAAATCAAATAGTCTTTTATTCAAATTGCCTTTTTAATGTAGACTCTTGACAAAACCAGTGGGATTATTTAGTACCATTTCATGACGAATGTCCATGCATACATGTAGAGTGTATAGATGTACACATATATCAGAATTTATTATGCAAGTCTATACTGCTTTCTACAACAAAATTACTGTTAACCTGGAATTGGTAAAAACATTGACTTGTAAAATAAAATCTGATGCAGTGTGTGTGTGTGTGTATATATATATATATATATATATATATATATATATATATATATATATATATATGGTATATTTAGGTAACAAGTATTAAAGCCAAACCAATTTCATTAAAAAGAATTGACAAGGTCTGTCTGTTTCATTTTTTCATTGTATTTTTTTCAATTTTTGATTAAACTATTGTGCTGGAAATTGTGGATAAAACTGTCCAAAGTTCATATTGTATATTTTGTTCAAATACTATAAGGTAATTGAATTAATATAAATATTCAAGTAACATAAACAAAAAATAAAACCAACAAAACTAATCTTTTGGATGTGGCCTTGTTTCTAATAATCATTACACTATGATGTCACCATAGATTATTTCTGACTTCTGAATTCTAACTACCATACAGACACCACATTGCTTCTTGATAACACTGTTTAACAAAGTTTTGACATTTTTTTGTCTTTGGTGAGTAAATGTTATTTCCTAATTGCTTCTGTCTAGAAAGCAAAGGAAATGACTATTATTGCCTTCAAACTTTGCTTTTGTGACCTGGACAGTGGGGGGAAATAGAACCATTAAATCATAATCCCATGAATTTGGATGGAATCAATTGACCCCTCAAGCAATTGCTTCTTCTTCTGCATGGTGGACTCTTCCAAATGTTGAGCTGGAAAGAATGTATCTGCTATCATATATCGAGACTTTCTGCTATCCATTGTCTCAGTGCCACACTGCCCTGAGATCCCTGAACCCATTTTTTCAAAGAGAGCAAACATCTTCTGAAGAGAACAGCAATTTAGAAGAGGACAAATTCATTGATCCAGATTAGAAAGGTGCAGCTGGGAAGAGAAACCCATACCCCAACCAAAAAAGACCCCAACAACCTGTTCAGAGATCTTATAAAGTCCAATGCTGAGCTTGTGATGTTGAGACTCAAGCAGTGGAATTTGTTAGATGAAAGTGTGTAAGTCAGGTTTTTCAAGCTTTTCACCTGTCAAGATGGGCTTTACTTCTGCCACAATGTGACCAGTCTGGCAGTTGGAATTGTCTGAGTGGCACTTCCTCTGGATCACTTGGTGCAGCTCAAAGAGGTATAGGGCAGTGTCAAGATCTTCCTAGATGCTTTGAAATATGAAAAGTATGTTTGGGTAGTTATTGGAGTCTTCACAATGGTGGCCTTCTTGATGGGTCTTCACAGTGGCTTTACCAAGTTTCCATGTTGCCTTTGGGACAACAGGAACAATGCAGCACACTACCACAGGCAGAGGACTGTCTGCAACAGACTAAGTTCAGTGTTCAAGGAACAATGTCAAATGGGAGCCACTGTTGGATCCCCAAAAAGTATTGTTTTCCACTGCACTTAAAATTGGCCTTATGAAACAATTTGTCACAGCTTTAGATAAGAAATCTGCAGCCTTCACGTACCTTCAAGACTTCTTCCCAAAGCTGTCTGAAGCAAGAGTGTGCTTGTCAAATAAAGATCATAGAGTGCACGGAATTCCTCAAGAAGCTCATTTGGAAGGTGAAAGCAGCATGGAACAGCTTTGTTGCACTGGTTCAGGTCCACCTGAGGAATCACAAAGCTGAAACCCTGGTGAAGAACTATGGCAACATGAGCTGCAGGATGTCCCTCAAAGCCTATATCCTTGATGCTCATCTTGATAAATTCAAGGTGAACATGGGGTTACATACTTATGAACACTAATATGTATGTCCCAATCCTCAGAAACATGTTGGACACTATTGTAAGTGGAGGTAATATGCTGTCTATGTAGTCCACCACTGGCAGTGGTTTACCTACTTCACACCGCTGTATTTTGTTGATGTTATAAAGATTACCATTTCACTTCCAACCTCTGTTTTGGTTATTCCTCATTCAGTAACCCTTTCTAGATTACAACAGAAAGAAATCCTAAGATTTCATGTGTATTATACAGCTTAGGTTTTTAATGCTTGACATGCTTTGTATAATCTATTAGATGTGGTTTTATATTTGTCTTTCATCGGCCAACAAATATAGTAATGATAATTTTTAAAGCAATTTTTTTGTTGTCATTTTTAAACTAGAAGGGTAATCTATTGTATTTATAAATATATGCATGTTCAGTTGAATATATCCCAAGTGAATGTTTTGCAATTGCTTTTTACTGCTCTTGAAGCTGAAGCAAATGGTGTGTTAATAAGCATTATTTGATATGCACTTTGGCCTTGAGGAATAAAATGATTTCAATTTATTTACTTTTTTTTTGTCAAAATCTTAGTTATATTATCAATGTTGTTTCTCATTCTCATATAGTGTGTGTCAACAGAATATATTGACATTATCTCATTCATGCTACCATATTAGACACAAATGTGTCCCACTCTGCTCTTTACAGGATTTCTTATAGCCAGAGGCATCCACTGTGGACAATAAATAACATTTTTGCTATTTCATCTCATTCTGTCACTAGTCAACCAGAAGTGTTTTGTGTGACAAGAAAACTCAATAATTTCTCCTTCATTGACTGAAAAAAAAAAATTGAAAAGAAAACAGAAATCCAGGTTTAAAATGGAAAATCTAGATTAATATAATTTAATTGATATTTGCTTTTTCCAATTCATTTATTTCAATGAGTGAATTGTTAGCTCCTCTTTTAATCGTGTCATGTTTTATTGTAGTTTTAAAGAAAAGATATTTCTCAACAATTCACATGAAATTTACTATAATGCTGATGACTTGAAACCAACCACAATGAGTAATACTTAGAAAATGCATTTAATTCATTGTTTGTTTGTTTTTCTCTCTCTCTCTCTCTCTCTCTCTCTTTCTCTCTCTCTCTTTCTTTTTTTCATGATTGTCTTTTTATCATTTTTATGTGCCTGTTTTTCATTTTATTATGCATATAGAACTGACAAAGCATTAAATATGTATTTACAAAATTAATACTTGGATTTTTTTTCTTTCCAAAATTACAGATCTTGTATGAGATTAATGCAACATCTAATTTTCTTGATTTAGTTTTTTAAAAATACAATTATACAAATAAAAATATTAAAACTGTTAGCAAATCTAAAAAAATAATTTGCCTAAAGAATGGCTTATAGATTAAGTCTATTAGTAGTAGTAGTAATATTAATAATAAGCCAATCTTTCCTGTAATCCTTATTCAAAAAACGTGGATAATGAAGCATTTAAAGTACAAGTATTGTTTAAATCAATTCAAACATCTTGCAAAATATCCATGCATACAAACACTCATCAATATAATTTTTCTTTTCTATATGTTCAAGAATTATATATGATGTCCTATTCTCTGTTGGTAAAATTTATATTAATTCCTGAGATGTGTAAATACTTTTTTTTAAATTTTTTTCTCTCAATGTGCAACATATGGAGTGAGTACTGAGAAATGCTAAAACAAATTTTAGGTTAGGAAAAAAAAAAAGAAGGAAATTAAGTGGTGAAGCAAAATCCATTTAAATTCTAATTTAACTATGATTTTTATTTGTAGTCTTGGGAATGACCTTCACAGATTGCTTTGATTAAATAGCATGTTTTGTTTTTTTTTAATTGGGAATAACATAACATATTATTGTCAAGAGTGAACTATAACAATTTCTTCTGTGAGGAAGACCAGAATAGGCTCATTGTACCCTTCTGGAATGTTTTCAAGTTATTTTTCATTTTATTTTATTTTCTAGCAGAATATTAGATAATCAGCTTTTTAAATTAATGTTACACATCTGTTCACGCATGAAATGTAATAAAATGTACACCATAACATCAGCTTATTTCCATTGCATGCTTTTATTATGAACTGGTTCAGATAAGTTATGATTAGCTTGAGTGAAAGTTTTTAATGCATTTATTCAGTAAATCCTATCCATTATATGATGGCTTACATAATCAAATAATATTTGAATAGTTTTCATTTGTAATATTGGAACGAATAGGTAAGCATTATAAAACCAGCAAGCTTCTCCCTACCATCTCATTTTCTGCTTTCTTTATTTCTTGCAGAATACCGCTTAAAATGATGGGGGTTATTTATACATGGACCAGCACTTTTATTTATTATCAGTTTTGTATCTATGTTCTTCTTTTGGTGTTAAGTGTAGCTTCTGGCCCCTGGCCGTGTGCAGCATTTGTGTGGCCCCTGTGCAAGTGCACTTCTGGCCTCTAGATGAGGATCACTCTATAGTACTTCTGTTTTGGATCAGTAGTGTTTATGCTGTCTGAAAAGTGTTACACACAAATATGTGTGCATCAGTTCACACAGCGTTTTATATATGTGAATATTGTCAGTGACTAGCTGTTAAATACATGAAAACATTAATGTATAGGCTGTTCTTTTATATCTGTCTTTGGTTATGTCATAAAGATCATTTTGTTTTCTTTTCATGCCAAATGCTTTTTATCTTATCGAGGAATCTCATTTGATAGAAAATAGAAAAGAAAACCACTTCTAAACTGAGACAAAAATCTTTTTCTCTCCCTTTTTTTTTGTTTTTGTAAAATACAAATAATAAAATGACATAAATATCAAGGTGTATTCAAAATGGCTTCATTGTTTCATCCTATTGATTTTTATCATTATTGCCCTGCAGAATTATGGTTAAGGACTTTTTGCATTGCTTAAAAACATTTATAGGAATACTGAGGTAATTCCTTATCTGAAAGAACTAACTTTGAAACATGTTCATAATGGTATCAACATCTTAAACATTTTTCTGCTTCTCTTTTTTTGTACTTTGTCATAGTTTGAATTTATTTCTTTGCCAAATAAACCTGGCATGGGAAATGTTTACATGCCTGAAGCTAAAAGAGAGAATATCATGAGATGGGATAAGAAAATCAAAGACAAATCTTTGGTATGCATACAGAAATCATCATTGAAATCATGACTATCTAAATTTTATAGCTATTTTCAAAATGATTTTTGCTTGGTTTTTCTTTGCTTTTTTTTTTTTCTTTCTTCAGATCACTTGTAATTAATACTTATCTTCTCTTTGAAAAGGTTATGCTTTTACAACTAAGTATCCATTTTAAAATGATGACTCTGGTTTTATATTTAGACCTCCTAATCTCTAGTTCATTTCATTATCCACTGTGCTATTCGATTTTGATTTTATAAATAATCTTCTTTCTTTCTTTTTTTTTCTTTTTTTTGAATGCCAATTTTACATAAGAAAAATATTTAATTTCTTTCTAATTTGCTTTCAGGCTGGGAAGTTTGTTGCAGCCAACACTGATATTCTTCAGCAACGGACAATCATTAAAGCCAAACGACGCACACAAACTTCGGTATTTTGTTTTTACTTTGAATTCACTTACTTCTTTTTACATCATATGTTGTGTATTCTAGGCTGCTAGGTAGAATGTCAGAAAATGTTTAAATGAGAAAACTTGTTTATTTTTTGATATTGTACACTAATTTTAATTCTCTGAATAATCAATGCAATGTAGTTATTTTCCAGAAATGTAACTGCTTATTTAACCCTCTAAATGTAAATGGTATTTTATTCTCTATGAAGATTTTTAAAGACATGCCAACAAACCAGTAATTCTTAAATGGGAGGCACTTAACACTCAATGGAAGAATTTCAAATGCAAGGGAAGAAATTTTAGCTAGAGCCAGAATTGGGGAAATTTTAAATATAACAATGAAAGTTTCATGATGGTTATTCAAAATGGAGTATGAATTGAAGAAAAGTCTGATTGAATGGAAAGGAATATTACCTGGGAATTTGATAACCACTGGTTTACACAATATATACATACATAGTGTATTTGGGCAGCAATCCCTCTTTTATACAAATTTTATTAAAGATGACTTACAAGGTAGTGAAGTTAAGGTTTTTATTTAATTTTTCTTCTATTCATATAAGTGATTTCTGTTTTGACATAAAATGTGTAAAAATTGTTCAAATGTTTTGTATGTTAGAGTGCTTTTGGCTATTCTTTTAGCCATTATCAAAGATTTTTTTTTTTTTTAACTGAATGGGTAGATTTTTATTTATTTTTTAAGTTTTTAATTTTAATTTTTTTTATACTTGTACCTAGAGTTATGAGATTTTTTAAAATTTATTTTCCAAACATGGTCAGCACATTGTGATAATGTTCATAGTTGATTTTATTGAGCGTTGGCTTTTTGATAATGACTAAAAGAATAGCTGAAAGCATTTGGTCAATTTTTACACCCTTTATGTCCAGAAAAGAAAAAAACTCATATGATCACAAGAAAAATTAAATAAAAAGTTTAACCACTGTACCTTGTTAGTTATCTTTAGTGAAACTTTCACACACACACACACACACACACACGTGTCTCTGTGTGTGTGTGTGTGTGTGTGTGTGTACTATTTAAATTATTCGGACTATTGTCTTCATCTTTGTTGCCATATTTATCACAACGTTTCAGCTGATGTATGCTCCAGCCTTCTTCAGGTGGTTGGAATGTCAAACTGAACCCTTTATTTCGCTTGCTGAGGTAGACTGTTCTAGTTCTGTGTGCCATGTCTAATGGATGTCAGTTATCAGATATCTCTTGTTGATTCCCCTCTCCAACTTCTCCACTGCCGTAACCAGGTATTGAACTCACAACTCTTTGGATCCTGTCACTGGATCTAACCGCCTTTATCCACTGTGCCATGTGTCCTTAAGGAAGAAGACCAGAGCGTACATCAGCTAAGATGTTGTGATAAATGTGGCAACAAAGATGAGGACAATAGTCCGAATAATGTAAATAGTGTGCACATAATACCTCATCTCAGAAATATAGTCATATATATATATATGCATCTGTGTGCGTGCGTGTGTGCGCACACACACACACACACACACACACACACACACACACGGTGATTGCATCTAGCATGAAACAGACTGTCGCCTCTATGTGTTGACTTCTATGTTCACTTTTATATTTATATATATATATATATATATATATATATATATATATATATATATATATATATATATATATAGTTTTATGGTTTACAGTTTTGGGATTGTAGGCAGATATTATTTTCCTACAACAATAAATCCAAAAGTTACTTTTTCTGGAGGAGACAAAAATCTATAATCACCATCCCAGACCAACACAAATTACTAAATAAATGATCAGATAATCTCAAAATGCAGGTACAAAAACATATTTTTACTAGGTTACTTAAAAGTGAATACCTTATATATGCACTATATACAGTGCAGATAATGTAGCATACTTTAGACAAAGCCAATAGGCTTTTATATATTAATATATCTTATGCACCCCTACAAGACCATGTAAATGATTTTGAACTCTATCAAGACTTTCTTAGAAACACTTGTAAAATAAAGAATGATGTAATTCAGTGTAGAACTAAAAAAAAAATGTGTGTAGACAAGATATGTGAAAGCAATATACAGTAATATTTCAGTTCTTTGTCTTTTTAATTACCTGCAAGTACCTCAACTCCATGAATTTAAGCGTACTACTAGATTGGCAACTAGATCTTTACTGATGAAATAACTAGATGTAACCATAAGTTCTATTCTAATAATTCCTTTTCTTGCAATTCTCACCTGTGGAATTCACTTCCATTTTCTTGCTTCTCTGCCACCTATATTTAAAAAAAAATTTAATTGCATTATTAATCACCATCTTCTGTCTCCTTGAAATGTATTCTTTTATTGCCTTTCTCCTCACTAAATCTTCTCTTTCTCTTTCACTGCCAGTAGCCTATTGTATCTTGGTAGTATTATTGCCTTGCTTAGTGTGAAATGATAAAAAAAAGAAAAGAAGAGTATGTTGTTCAGAATTGGTTTTGTCCTTTATATATTTTGTAATGATTTGCAATTAATAGAATAAAAATAATTATTGCTTATAAAGCATTGAACCGGATCTATATTAATTGTAATTTTATATATATATATATATATATTTTGGAAAACTAAATAAAAAGATTTTAAAAAATAGAAGAAAGACAATTGGGAAATTGGTTATTCCAAATGTCATCTTGCACTTATTTTCTCATGATGAGTCTTGAATTTAAATCAGATATTAACAAGTGCTTTTTTCATTATGATTAACAAATAAAGACCTCATAAGAAAATGAGACAAGCAGACATACACATGAGTATGTTGACTGCCAGATAAATATTGATATTGGCTTTAGATTCAAATTTTATTTCTTTTTAATTTTATATCATTAAATTATTTCATTCATTTGTTCCAATTTAGTTATAAATCTTTGTGAATCATTTCCTCTAATGATTTGTTTTTCACTTGTTTCTGTTTTTTATATTCTTTTTCTGTCAGTGTTTAACAGATTGTTTATGCATAAGGCAAAAAGATTTTTTCTTTGAAAATTTCTCATGTAATAACAACAATTGATTATTCTCTTGGCATTTTCCATCTCCAATGGAAAATTGGCCAACTTTATTTATAGATTTTATTCACCAAAACACAGTTGAATCATTTTTGTTAACTTCAGGCTTAAAGATGGTAAATCTAGAATCAGCCTCAAAGACATGAAAAACTTTGCATTCCAAAAAACTCTGTATTTCTTTCCTGAATTGCTTCCACAGAAATTCTTTCTCATTTACCTTTTCTTTAATTTATCCTACAAAATAACATTTAACATAAATATTTAGTTCTCTACCCTTTTTTTTTTTTTAATAAGATTTATTTTTGCTTAAATTTAGCCAGCTATTACGATGAGCTCAAATGCGGGTTGGAATAAAAAAAATAATATTGGATTTGTACTGATAGAAAATCAAAAACACAAAACAATTTTACCATTTTATTTGTTTGTTCTTGGTGGGGTTTTTTTTTTCCCCTGTTTGTTGAATAGTTATTACCCTATAACTATTATCATTTTACTTTACAGCCTCATTTAAATTCAAAAGTGTTTGCACTGCCTTGTGAGTGATGACTTGTCTTCTGCTCTACAACCACTTTCTGCATAAACAAAAGTTTGCTATCCTCTCGCTATTCTATCACTATGCTCATGGAAGATGTGTAGGTGAACTACATTTCTTAGTTCCACCAGTCCAAACCTTCACAATTAGGACCTACCGTGCCATGTACACTGAATCAACATGTCCTCATTCTTTTTATATTCCATTGGCAAGGAGTAAGTTTCACTGGGACAGCTTCTCCCCCAGAACTGTTGCAATGTGGAACAGACTCCTGAGAAGGTGTTTTCCTGATGAATACAATATTAACCTCTTCAAGTAAACGGTCAAATGCTATCTATCCTATATATCCTCATAATATGTAATCTTTGTTTATTCTTGTATGCCCTACAACATCCCTATTTAGTAACCTTTTACCTAGAGGCTCTTGAACCTTGTATTTGTATAAAAAGAAAATCTTAACAATTCTCTTCAAATAGTAATTGGAGTATCACAGATGAGATATAGGTTATTTGTATGTTGAGTATGGTACAAGATTTCATACTAAGAATATCAGTCAAGAAAGAGATTAGTACAAGATCACGTATTAGTATAACTTATGAATGAAACACAAGTACTCGAGTACAACTGAGGTCAGTCATTGAGAACTATCACATTGGGACCAAGTTATTATTGAGAACAAGTGATGAACTCAATGTTATCCCTGCAAGTGTCCTTAAGAAATATGACCCAAAACTGATTCCCTGTTTTCTCCAAGGTCTTGCTACTTCTTGCTTTCCAGATTGTTTGAAATCCTCTTCAGTCGTTCCTGTCTTTTAGAACTCTGGTGAACCATTCGATTCTTCAAACTGTCAACCTAGTAGTCTTTCACTCTTTAGCAAAATACTAGAAAGTCTTATCAACTCTGAATTGACTATACATCTCACCTGCAGGGTTTTATTTCAGGCAAACAATATGGCTTTTGCTTCTCTAGGGCAGCTGCTGATGTATTAATGGTTATTACTGAAAGAGTCTGTCAAACTTTAGATAAGATGGACAAAGCTTAGGCTATTGCTTTAAAAATCTTGAAGGCATTTGACAGGGTTTGGTATGCTGATCTTTTTCACAAGTTGAAGAGTTTGGTATTTCTGAGTGTTTCTTTGATTTGATTCAATCTCTCTTATCAAACTAAGTAATGAAAGCTGTTTATTGTGCATTAATACAAGCATCCTCTCAGAGATCTATTCTTGGACCCACTTTTTCTTTATTTTCATCGATGACTTTCCTGATGTCATCAATTCTTGATTTAGTATCTATGCAAATGACAATTATTTACTCTTTTCTTAATAGTAAATCTGATATGTTAGATATAATCAAATTGGCAGCTGATCTTGAAAGTGACCTACAATCAGTTGGTAACGGGAGGGGGACTTATTAATTTTAATACCTGTAAAATAAAACTGCTATCTGTTAATTTTAAAGAACTTTTTTTACCTTCCATCTGCATGGCTGATGCTAACCTCCAGGAAAGCAACTCACAGCAGCATTTTGGTTTCACGTTTTTGCAGATATGAAGTGGAATGATTATATTGAATTATTTGCTAAGTCTGCTTACTATGTCATGCTAGACAATTTTTCTTGCCAGGATCTAACTTGCATTTTTATAAGTCATACATGTATCTAATATTGCTGCCACATCTAGTCTTGTGCTTCTGTTTTATATCTAGAGATTCTTGACAAAATTCAAAGACTCAGCAGCAATGTTATTGGCCCTGATCTGGCATCTCAGTTTTGATCATTTTCCCACTGCCATAACGTAACTTCCCTTTTTTTCTTCTATAAATATTTTCAAGGTAATTCTTCTGATGAGCTTTCCTTGTTGTTAGTTATTTTATTCCCCTCCCCCCACAGACACTGAATTGTAAATATGGGGACTAGTTAGTATTTTCATAGAGACAGTGAGGTATTATGGTGGTTGTAGTAAGAAAGGTACATATGAATGTGGTGTTTTGGTGTAAGGAATAATGTTCATACGATTGGGTCAGTGTTTGCAGCTAGCTAAGTTATAGTTAAGACAGAAGAAGACCGTCCTTTCCCCAATCCCCCCCTTCGGCCTTGTGCCACATTTCTGTATTTTAAACAGAATAAATATCGCTTTCCTTGTTTGTACCTCAAATTTAAGTGCAGTACTAGATTGGCAACTAGGTTTCATAATTTCACTCTCAAAATTGCTAATTGTAACCATAAGTTTTATGATAATTGTTTCTTCTCTTGCACTTTTTACTTGTGCAAGTCTCTTTTGGATTCCTGCTTTCCTATCAACTATGATCTTCAAAATTTTAAATGCAATGTCAATCATCATTTTCTGTATTCTTGAATCTTGTTCTTTTATCATCCTCTTTATTTCTTTCACTCTCAGTAACCCTTTGCATCCAAGTTGCTTTATTGCTTTGCTTGGGGTGAAATGATTCAAACAAAACAACCCTCAAAAATTCATTGTATTGAAATGTTACATTTCCAAATACAACTGGACATTTTGAAGTCTTGTCTAAAAGTATCTAATACAACTTGACCTGTAACTCCTTTGTACCAAACATATACAACATATTCATAACATCCAACAAATATAAATTGCATTTCACCTACCTTTAGATACCTAATACATGATGTGTGTGGTGGTGAGGGGGGTCGGCAAAATTAATCTCAAAATGCCATTGAAATTTGCTTAAAGATTCAATCTGAAATTTTATTTACTATTTATTTTTTTACCTCAACAGAAGTAGATACGTTTGCCTATCATCTGCTGGTTCACACTCCTCCTTGGCCTTTTGAACAGGAGTAGAGGTTCATCCCTTGTTTCCTGTTTAGTATTGGGTTTCCAATTCCTTCTAAAATCTTTTAATTCTCTTTCACTCCCAGTAGTCCCTTTCATCTTAGTGGCATTATCACCTTGTTTTGGGTGAATTGATTTAAAAAAAAAAAAAAAAAATTAATAAGATCAGCAAAGAAGGAGAGGTTAAAATATTTCCTGAAAAGAATTATCTCTCATTCTTCCCTTCTCCTGCTGGGTGACTGCTTGAGAATAACAGATGCTGTATGTAAGCTTGGATGTGTGGGTGGTGTAATGGCTAATGGC
Organism: Acanthosepion esculentum; assembly: GCA_964036315.1. NCBI lineage: Eukaryota > Metazoa > Mollusca > Cephalopoda > Sepiida > Sepiidae > Acanthosepion > Acanthosepion esculentum. Next base: position 123,426,097 of record OZ038484.1, on the reverse strand, counting down.
TCAGAATTGGAAATCTGAGAGCTGAGTTCTAATTCCACTCAGATTTGTTATATCCACTTACACACATATACCTTTGGGAAAGGTATGAATCCACCTTCCTCCCAAAGCTATGAGTTAATTAGTAGGATTTGTATCAGTAAATCATTATCTCCCTAAAATTCTTATAATATAAAAAATATTTTCTGGTTTTAAATAACATGCAAAAATCAAACAAATTATTGAATTATATACATAATCTTGCGTTTTTTCTTTGATTTTTGTTTTTTTGTATGGTATTAGATCATATCATTTGAATAATATGACTGGAGTGAATATTAACACTTCCACTGCTGCATTGTTATTGCATTGTTGCCTGTATTTGCTGGCCCATTTTAGGAAATTGCCATTTACTGGAAATAAATTACTATAAAAGACACTGACAGTGATTTCTCATGGGTGCCACCATTTTGATTTCAGTAGGATACTCTGCAGTATAGATTAAGTTAAGCAACCCCTACCCCCCCATACAATATAATAAAAATATTTAAAAAAACAGGTTATATTGTACTATTATATATCTATACCGGTTTAGAAATATCACTAAGTGCTAGTTAGTTTATAACACAAATGCTAGGGGCCAACATTTCTTGCTATCTTGGAAATGTATATATACATTGATGGCAGGTAATGTAATTTTTGAAAAGACATAAGAGTGTCTTAAGCTGTATACGTTGACAGCAGGCAATGTAAGTTTCATAAACACACATCTTGACACTATATATATATATATATATATATATATATAGGATTAATGTGAGTAAAAGTGTGTCACTTAGCTGATTGATGTTACCTTCAGCATTTTTTTGGAAGAATGTGTAAATATTTCCACAGGAGCTGAAGTATTAATTTGAAATATTTTCAAAAGAGAATGTAATGTAATGATATTGATTTTCTGTTTTTTTTTTACTTGATATTTCGGTGTTAATGACAAAGCTTCCTTCATTTTACGTCTATAAAAAACTAAAATCACAATTCTAAAACTCTTTACACTTTCAAAAAATTACAATTGATAGGACAAAGTGAACACTTCCAATGACACTACTGGCAGGAGATTAAGTTTTCAAGTTACTGATTTTAGTTCATACTAGAAATACCTGTGAAAATTTCATGGTCTTCCTATTTAAATTTTCTGTCAAGTCTTAACTTCAAAGTTAATGATTAGATTAACTCCGTGTGAGTTCCATGACTATAAAATACCAATGGAAATTCACCTATTGCATTGTTAAATACTTGAGCTTAACAACAAAATATTTCAATAACAATCTTAAGTATGAATGCAGGTCATTATTTAAAGAAGAGGGTACAAATGAAATAATTTAAAATTGTCAAGTTGTTTATTGTCAAGTGTTATTGCTTCCTTTATCTTCACTTTTTTCTTTGTCTTTTTCTCACTGAAACTGAACTGTTCTCTATATCTTTTCTGTCCCCCCATAATCAAAACTGAATAGTCCATTATTTATGAGGTATTAGCAAGAAATAACATATGTGTTAACTAAGGAATAAACAGAATTATAATATATTTTGTCACATCTTGTTGAGAAGCTTTGTAAAAATTGAAAAAAAAAAAAAAAAAAAAAAGGCATCACAAGATCTTATATTAAAAATACACTTGGTTTTATGAAATGGATACTTTTTTTTTTACTTGGTAGGGAATTTCTAGTTGTTAATGACATCAGAAATAGTTTACATGAAGAACAGTCTAGAAATTGTGAAGATTTGTAATCTGCACAGATAATGGTCTATGTAGTAATGTGTTAAAAGCAAATAGGTTATTTATGATGGTAGCTCTATATAAGAGAATAGGATTTTAGTATCAAATTAACTCTTGTAAATACAGTAAGAAAAATATGTTTATATTTTGATAATGTTATAGAGAGTTGTTTATTGGAATAGAAATTGTGTGATGGATATAAAAGATGATGATGAAAATATTAAGATGTCGAAAGAGGAAAGTGTTAATACTGAAGATGTTTATTAATATGTCTAAACATTTATTGAGATGATCTAGTAACTATTGAGTTTGACAGAAATATTAGATGTTGCATTGTGCCTAATAGGATGGATGATAACGTATTGCTGAGTTTAGTAAGTGGAAGCAATTATTTATACAGAGTGCAGCAGCAATACCTTCCCCAAATACTTCCTACATAATGGTAAAACATTAGTTGCAATGGTAACTTCATCTAGCTAATGTTTGACCATAATGTGGGAGGTATTTCTGCCACACCCTGTATAATAACTAAAATGTTTGAATAGGGCAGAAATATCAAGATGAAAATCATGTTGTAAAAATTTTACTTGAATCAGTTGGGCACAATTACGGTTTCAGATGTTAAAAGGCTTTAAGAAAATTAAAACTAAGCTAGATATTAAAAGAGAAAACATAGCCAAATCTCAAACCACATTCTATCTGTAAAAGATTTCCAACAGGATTGAATTGCCATTGGAAAAACAGTTTATTAATAAACTGCTTTTTTTTTCTTTTTAAAAACCCAATAATCTGTATCTTTTTATTACGTTAATATTAAATAATAATCATTAGACGTTATCTTGAGCTTCTTTTTTAAACACTTTTTCTTAATTGGTTCTTAGAAATATTATAAATGACCTGGTTAATTTTAATCATGGAAATTTAAATTGCTCCCTACTATGGCCTCCTCATAAAATCTGAATTTGAGATTCAAACTTTGTTAGTGACTTGAGAGTATTAATCAAATGCCATATCAAATTATACATAATAGTAATAAAAAAAATTATTTTTCTTTTAGTTTTAAATATTTTGGAGATTTTTCATAAATGCTTTAATTTGCCCTTATTATACTAATTTGAATTTGCTCTTAAAGTTTTCGTTTGTTTGGTTCACACTCCTTCCTGATCTTTTGAACAGGAGTAGAGGTCTATCTATATTTCTGAGATGAGGTATTGCAACTATTTATATTGTTCAGACTGTTGTCCTCATCTTTGTTGCCATATTCATGACATTTTGGCTATTGTACACTTCGGCCTTCTTCAGGTGAAGTAGCAGTCAAAAATACTGTTTTTCACTTGTTCATTCTATGCCAAAGTAGGATCCACAGATATGTACAGAATGACATATCTATTCCAAGTCTTTTATTTAATTCCATATACATTCAGGATGTAGGTGATCATGACCCTCCACAGACTTCTTTATTAACTGTAAATTGCCATTTTTTCTTGGTAAAGATAGCAGAGTGGTTTCCTGTTGTCTTCACATTTTCTTGAAAGTGAATTGCAACACAGTTGTCTGAAATTTGAACTCTGCTCACCAATTCAACTTTCTCTGCCAATAACCATTTAGATGGCTCATATATCTTATTCTGAAATTAGCATGGTTAATAATTTTTGGTTTTTATCTCTCTTTCCATAGATTTTTTTTTTGCCTCTGCATCTTAAAAATATTCTTTAAAACAAATAAAATTTATTCCAAGTAGTCTGTTAATATGGTCAATTTGTTTTGTTTCTTTAATCATTTTAATACTAAATAATTTTTGTTTACTTCAGCATAGTCTTTTGTGTAGCTGATATGATTGTAAAAAGTGAGAGAGAAAAGAAGTTTTGTTTGTTAACTCTGATCACATCTAGGTAATGTTTTGAAAATTTGTTTGCATTGACTATGTTCCAACTTTGCCATTGGGTCAGTTCCTTCTATTGAAGCAAAAGTTTAAAAGCAGCTTCAGTTAGCTTCATCTTGAAACAATAACTGAAGCCAGACATTCAGATTAAAATAAATAATGCTTTTCTATTGTTTGAAACAAGACAAGTACCTGAGAATTACTACATGTATTGACATTGGAATTTCTGTGCTCTCGTAATTAAATCCACTTTTTTTTTTAGCAGTGATTCTTGTACAAGCATAGTACAATTTGTTTCTATTTGCTATGTACCTCCATGATATGGGTGATCATGGCTCTCCACAGCATCCAATTCTTTGAACCTCCAAGCAATGTTTGTCTTCTTACTACTGTGCTCAAAATTTCTATGAATACCCTATTACTAATTTATTCAAAAGCAACAGCTACGTTTTGCTATAATCTCTTATTGGAAAGATCTTGTATAGACTTTGTAAGGTGCTATGTGAAATAAACCAAACTTTTTGAAAGTAATAATTTTGCATGTTTTTCATCTTATCATGCACTTTCAGCAAGGTATGTGATGGGGAGGCGTTGCTAATTCTGTTTGCATGATTTTTAAAGTTATTGTTATGGTGACCTATCTACATTAGAATGAACTCTTCCTCCTTCATAAATACTAACCTGCGAGACTTCCTAAACAGGCAGTCAGGACACAGTGCAACCTGACAGTTCGGACGGACACTTCTATCTGTTGACTAATAACACTCTTATTTTGTATATATGTTCTGTTATTTCAATACACTTGTTCCACCTACCTTCTTCTTTCCGTGTCTTTTTTCCTGGCCCCTAATAGGCCACAACAGATATCAGATTTACTTTCAACTTAATGATTTTCATTTATTTATTTTTAGGCAGTTTTTAAAATTGTATTCTTTGGATGTTTTTTAATGAATTTCTTCCTTATGAGTAGGGCAGACAAACAGCTTCAACAAATATATGTAGGAACGTTGGTTCACAGTGTCGTGTGAGACAATTTTTCTCACCAGAATCAGTCTTACATATTTATATGTCTACCATTCATCCTTGCTTTGAATATTGCTGCCAAATATGGTCTGGTACTCCTGCTATAATTTTAGAGATTCTTGATAAAATCCAAAGAAGAATTGACAATGTTATTGGTCCTGACCTGGTATCTTGGCTTCACTCATTTTCCCACCACCATAATGTAACTTCCTTGTACATTTTCTATATCTACTTTCATGGTAATTATTCTGAGGAATTTTCCTCTATGGTACCTAGACTTTATGCATTTAAGCACAATACTAGATTGATGCCAAGATCTCATCTTTTTAGAGTTGAAATTGCTCGATGTAACCATAAATTCTATGCTAACAGTATATTTTTCTCACACATTTTGTTTCTTGCTTCCCATTTGATCTTCAAGAATTTAAATGCAATGTCAATCATTATCTTCTTAATTCTTGTTGTTTTAATGTTCTCTCTCCTTAATAGTATTTTTTCTGATATTCTCTAACACTCAGTAACCCCTTGTATCATAGTAGCTTTATTGCCTTGCCTGGAGTGAAATGATTAAAAAAACAAAATTATGCCTTACTGTTGTGACTGTAGGTCCTAAAATTTTTTTTTCTTCCTGTCGCCAAATAATAGTTTTCCCTTTACTTTTTATCCCTTGTATCTGTAATCAGTTGAAAGCTGAGTTTCTGTTTACCTCTTTTTCAACTCATTCTCTTTCCCATTGTAGTGCATTCGAACAATAGACTCTTGATGATTTTACAGAGGAGGTCAGAGCCAACTTCTCTAAATAAATGTGACTAAGACAATGACTTTAATACTATTGATACATTGTTAGTATAATTCCTGTGGTGGCACTACTTAGAAAAGTGGGAAAGGAAGAAGAGGAAGCAGTGTTCATCTCTGATTTCACAAGTGCTGCCACCTACAGGGGAATTCTTCAATTATCATTTGTTTTACTGCTGCCTCTTCTTCACATAGACTGTTCACAGTACTCAAAGACTGCCAATAAAATTGATAGAGTCCATTGAATATAATACTTCAATTTGACTTCCACTGGCTCCAGACTTTTTTCTTTGGCTTCTATGCAGCCAATGAAAAATTATGAAAGAAATATTAAGTGTTTTCATAAGATTTCTATAGGAATATTGAGTACATTTAAAGTGTGAATTTCAATAGGTCTTTTCTTTGTCTATCATTTGTCCTTTTAGTTCTTAATAAGTATTTAAGTTAATATTGCTTGTAGCGTGAATCATATGAACCTTTACCTATTAAGCAGTTTAATTTATTGTATTTGGGACTTTCAGAAGTTAATATAAAAAAAAAAGTTGGAGAGAATTGTCATAGATCTTATTGACTTTTAACTTTTACATAATTTTCAGTTTTCAATCATTTTTGTTTTTATTATGAAATAAGGTATAAAAAAATAAAAATAAATGTGTCTACATGTCAATTCAAAATTGTTTTTGGAGCCGATTAAAATAAAATGTTCTGTCAGACACAAAGGCATCAATTTGACATTATGAATATGAAATGGAGACCTTTATACTACATGAATAAATCATAAGAAGTTTGTCTGCTAATTCCTTGCATTCATTCTGTTTAAATCATGAAACAATTTAAAAGTATTATCAGTTTAAGTCCATATACATTTACAGAAACAATTTGTTTGGGTTTAAAACACATGCATTAGAAATTGTCTCATTAAAAGAGTAATAAATTCGACACACGCACAAACATGAAAGTCTATTTTCTCTTTTTATTTAACAATTTGTATATATCACAGAAAGTAGATCCTTACACTGTCATATGTGAGGTTGATCAATTTTAATAAATATTTTGTATGGTAAGGGGCTGGAAAAGTGATTTCAATAGAAGCACACAAAAATGAGGCCTTTTAGCAGTCATTCTTCTGCTTTCAAAATTAAAAATACTTTATATTTTAATAAGATTTATATATTTTTAGAATGGTTTATGTATGGTGCATTGTTGGGATGAAATAATATAGAATTTGACAGCATTAGAATTTTTCTGGTTATCTGCAATCCTCAGGAAAGCTTTGAACCGGTCAGTGATAACCCATTAATTTCAATTATGTCAAGGCAAATAGGTAAGCACAGGTTTCACTCATTGATCATCTCTTTTTATATATTTAATACTAAAATTATTCTAACTCCTTTATCATCTGTTTGATATATGTCTTTTCTATTCATTTAGGAAAACAAAATGCTTCTTTTTTTTATGAGATTGCTATGAATATCGGAATTTTCATCTATTTTCCACCAGCTCCCCAACCACCACCCTAATGCTATCTTCTTTCTTTTAAAATTGCCATAAAATGAGTGAGAAGACTGGGAGCTCAATGAAATTGAATTTGTGATTTGACCACATTTTTATTTATTTATTCATTTTTTTTTTTTTTTTTTTTTTATTAATTTGCCCCAAGTTAGGCAACAATGCTACCAAAACACAAGTGGCTACTGAGAGTGAAGGAGATAGGTATAGACTATATGAATGCCCAAGCAGTAAGGGTAGAGTATCTCTCAGTATACATGATAATATAAGAAGGAAAGCACACTTCATAACAATTAATTTTAAAATTATAACAATGACAGTTTTAATGGAAACTCTTATTTAGGTTGGTTTGGAACTAATGCTACTAAAATTAATGTTTAGTTGATATGCATGTTTTTTTTTTCCTCTCTCTCTCTTTCTCACCCCCATCCCACCAGGAGATCTAACTGTAAAGAAATAGTTACATCCTTTTTTGCTTTTTAATACAGTGATGAATTTTATGCCAGTGATTCTAATGTTATAGTTTTCAGTATTCCCATATTGACATTCATAATAATTTTGTTTGATATCTAGCCTGGTTTATAGTGTCAAACACTTCTATTCATTCTTAGAAAGTCATCTTAAGATACCGTTAAGTTTATTTTTTGGGTGTTAATTTATTTTGAAAATCTCCTTTTTTTTTTTTTTTTTTGTCCATCCTACTTAATTCTATCAGATAAATAGAAGATATCCTATTGAAATCATTTGAATATAGACACATGTAATGTGGCAATATATAAACAAGGAGTGGCAATGTTTAACCTTTGTGCCTGTAAAAAAAAACGGTGTGTAAAAAGGATGATTATTCCCTTGACATCACTATTACTGTATATACTTTTGACTCCCTCAGCAATATTTATTTACAAGATTATAAAAATATTTGAACTAAGTACAATGCAATATTTATTATTTACCTTTTATAAAGATTTATTGGGTAATTTGTTTTTAATCCCTGTGCTAAATATGTAATAAAAATTTGCTGAATAGTTATATTTAGGTGTAAATGTACATGCTTAATTTGAAAATAACTAAGAAATTTTGATAAAATCTACCGTTTTGAAGTGTGAAGTGTGTATACACTTTTGACTCCCTCAGCAATCAGTTCTTTTTGCAAGCACAAATGAGCAACCAAAGTGGAGAGACACTTTTGTTTAGTTTGGTCTGGTATGTTTTTAATTGAATTTAGCCTGTAGTCCAAATATTAATGATATAATTTAGTAGCATTTTGTTTTCTTTTGTATTTTTTTTTTAATAAATAAATAGATATTCATGTGTTTTTATTCTTCATGTAGATTGTTATTGCAATAATTGACAAAAGAACAGTTATGTAAATTAGGCATGTTGATGAGTTTTACTTACATTCATTCTTTCCATTTACCCATTGCCTTTGTGTTGGCATCTTTTATTGAAAAAGTATTTTCTGAGTTTGGGCAGTTATATCAAGTCACTTTATGAGTGCTACTGGTACCATGTAAACCAATACTACCTGTTGCATGGTTGGGACATTGGTGACTTAAACCGGTTCCCCCATCAGGCCTTTCTGGTGAGGAGGGTAGCTTGACACCAAGTAGGATTAAAACCAACACCTGACAAAGCGCAGCTGATCCTTCTTGTGGGGGTCAGCAAGCACCTAGTAAAATTGAGTAACTGAGTTTGCATAATTATATGTGCAATTAGTGTGGTGATAACACATAGCTGGGCAGAGTACTTAATGGCTGAGTAAGAGATTCCCCCCCCCCAATGGAAACAACAACAGCTACATGTCTGTAACGAAGGCGTGCTTTCAGATCAGAGGATATCGGCCGTGGTTTAACCTGGAGATGAATGGGTTCCACCAAATCTACTTGCCTCAGCCACTTTATGCATGAATAAATAGCTCTCCAGCTTTCAGATATCAGCTCTTCTCTCTTGGCAACTCTGATCATGTGGCAACGTCTGTAAACATCTCTTTCCACTCCCCCAAGAACCTTCTACCAACAGAGAGATGTCTGTTGCAATCAGACATGTCTACTACCGACAGAATATCTTTGTTATCAACGAGCTGATTGGGACTTGTTCTGTGATTGTTTTTTTGTTTTTGTGTGTGTGACACTTGGAATTAAGTTTTCAATTGTCCTGTTCAAAAATGTGCCTCTGTGGTCTCCTGAGTGAAAGCTGGCATCAATACTTTCATCCTAGCACGGAAATACTAAGTGAACATGTTCATCTCCTTGGTTACCACCTGCATGCTATAGCGCACAGGAATCACTTCTTCCAGTGGTACCAGCACGATATGTCTGATTGCAATAGACATCTCTTTGTCTCTGCTCATAATGAGTGTCCGCAAATGAGCAAAGTTTCTGTTTGCTGATAGAATGAAACCACATATAGCATCCTGCAAGTTCAGTTCTAGAGATTATTGGTGGCTCTGCAAGAGTATGCTGAACCAATCCTCAATCCATCTATTCAATTAATTTGAAGTCCTGACATCTACAACAGATAAGATTGAATGCTTTGCTTGGAAATTCTCTTCCAAATGAACACTTGACTCATCTGGAGTGCCCACACCTAATTTTCCCCTTTAGAACACAGTGAGATATGAGCATATCCTGGTACTGGTCTCAGACATCATTTTTAATTAGGGTCCCATAAGGCAAACTATAGTGACAGGATCCCAGCTGTCATCCTAAAGAAAAGTGCTCCTGAACTAGCTCCAGTTCTCTCCAAACTCTACAACTATTGCCTCACTGCTTCTTGCTTTCCAGCTTGTTCGAAGTCCTCCTCTGTAGTTCCTGTTTTTAAGAACACTGGAGAACATTCTGACCCCTCTATTGCCCTTTTCAGCAAAGCATTTGAGGCTTTAATCAATGCAGAAGCGATTAAGCATCTTACTTCTCACAACCTACTCTCAGGCAAACAATATGACTTCCGTTGTACCAAATCTACTACTGATGTGTTAACAGCCATCACTGGATATGTATATCAAGCTCTTGATAATAACAATGAAGTTTGCACTCTGGCTCTTGATATCTCAAAGGCATTTGACATGGTTTGGCATGCTGGTCTTCTACATAAGCTCCAGAGTTATGGTATTACAGGATGATTGTTTTATTTAATCCAATCATTCCTATCAAATTGTAAAATGAAGGTTGTTTCCAGATCATTTCACACGAATACGGGTGTCCCCCAATGCTCTATCCTGGGTCCTATATTGTTTCTGATCTTCATCAATGATCTTCCTGATGTTATCAGATCCCAAGTAGGCATTTATGCAGATGACACCACCATTTACTCCTGTCTCAATAGAAAAGCTGACAAAGTAAACTTGGCTGCTGCTCTTGAAAAGGACCTCTAATCAGTGGTTAACTGGGGCAGGAAATGTCTTGTAAATTTTAATGCCTGCAAAACAAAAATGCTCTCATTTAACCACCATAGAGAAATTTTTCTGTCTGCCATAAGTATGGCTGATATTAGACTCCTGGAGAGCAAAAACTGTGCCTTCCTGGCCTCATGTTTTGAACTGACCTGAAGTGGTATGGCTACATCGAATAAATAGCTGCATCTACTGCAAGGAAAGTTGGGTCACTGTGTAACAGTCCATTGTGTATATTTACAAATCTACCATTCGTCCATGCATTGAATACTGTTGCCATATCTGGTATGGTGCTCTTGCTGCTCATCTCGAGATTCTTGACAAAATCCAAAGAAGGATTTGCAATGTACTTGATCTTGAATTGGAACCTCAACTTCAGTCACTTTCTCACCAACAGTATGGCTTCTCTGGGTCTTTTCAATAAATACTTTTATTGTAACTACTGTGGCAAACTTTCTTCTCTGGTGCCCCAACTACATGAATTTAAGCGTGCTACTAAATTGGCATCTCAGTCCTGCCCTTTTACTGCTGAAATACTTAAATGTAACTACCACTTCTACTTCAACAGTTTTTCGTGCACTTCCTGCCTGTAGAACTCCCTTCTGTTTACTTGCTTCCCTGATAACTACAATCTTCAAAAATTTAAATGCAATGTCAATTGCCATCTTCTGTCTTCTTGAATCCAGTTCATCTTTTATCCTTTCCTCAATCCTCCCTGTACACAGTCTTTTCTCTTGCTTTCACTCTTTGTAGCCCCCTGCAGACTGATGGCATTCTCACCTTGCTTGGCAGGAAATGATTAAAGAAAAGAAAAATAGATATGTAGAAGGAACTGGAGATGGTGATGGACAGTTGTTATAATGAAACTATGTTATTATTAACAATACATTAGTTTTTTGTGGGGGAGGGGATTTTTTTCCAAATAACAGAAATAAATTTAAGCCATTAACTTGAGTATTTCTATCCTTCAGTTTTGAAACTTCAACTTTTAGTGTTGAAATATTGTCGATATTTAACAAGTAATCCAACGCATTTTGAAGGATACAGTTAATAAGGATATTAGTTTCGAAATCTTTAAGACACAATTGGATCTAATTTCCTTGGTAGAAAGACTTAATAGAAGTTCTAAAATAGCTTATAAACAGGTTTTTACTGTGACCAGAGGTCCTGGGAACCTGTGCCTGTGTTCTCTAGAAATGGAGCTCCTCAGAAATGTCAGATCATATTGTAGTCTTTTAATTCACAATGGTCTAATTAACAGTACTAGAGCAAAAATTCTGTTAGTATGTTTGCACTTAAAATGATTTGTCTCATCAGGTGGCACTACAGCCCTGTATTAACACATTAATTATATTGTAAGTATTTATCTATGGCCCCACTTGCATAGAATATGACACTAGGTTAGAGTTTAACATGGGATTCAATATTATATATTTATGTTTTTATATATATATATATATATATATATATATATGCACACACACATACAGGAAAACAATATGTAAATATTTTTGATATATCAAGAAAAATTTTAGTGGGAAAAAGTATGATAAAGTAAAATAAAAACTTTTTTCACGAATATATATATATATATATATATTTGTGTATTTAGGCAGCAATCCTTCTTTCATGCACATTTCATTAAAAACAGCTGACAAGGTGCTTTTATTTAGTTGTTTTATATAATTTCTCGTGCGATATAATAATGTTTTTCTTTTCAGATGATAAATTATATAAAAACTGTCCAAATGTTCTTTTTATCCGAGCGCTTTCGGCTATACATTTAGCCATTTTCAAGGATTATATTTAAACTTTAATAAGGATTATATAAAAACTAGAGTTGCATATATATATATATATATATATAGTGGACACTGAAGTCAACACCATGGCCTAGACATTATATACAAACCTGAAGCAGACTTGTACATACTTTAACTATAAATATAGCCTGCCTTAAAACTATCATTGTGTCATTATATGCACACATGCACACACACATATACATGCATACATACATGCATGCACACAAGGGTAAGTCAACAAATATTTGCACTTTCACCATAACATATCTTTAAATTTGTCACACTGCCTTCTGCTTATAGTTGGTACTATTGTGGTCATGTGATTAAGTTTGATTGTGCCAGTTTTCTTGCTGCAGTTGCAGTGTAAACATGGCCATTCTGCTAGCAGTGTGTACCAAGGAGGAACAAAGCAATGATCTGATTTCTCTGGTCAGAAGGTGTGTCAGGGACTAAAATACATCAGATGCTTTTTGCGAAGTTTAAAAGTGTCTGGACAAGCGTGATGCATGAAAAAGGACCAGGATGCCCATCAACCTCCACCACTGAAGTGAAGTTTCGGCAAGCTTGAGAGATGTTAATGGTGAACCGGAGACTTATCATTAATGAGGTAGCATGTTCTCTGGAGATTCAGATCACTGCTCTTTGTTCCACACTGCTAGCAGAGTGGCCATGTTTACACTGTAACAGCAGCAAGAAAACAATCAAGCTCAAACTTTGATCAAGTGACCATAACGGTACCAACTATAAGCACGCATGAACATAAGGCAGTATGACAAGCCTGAAGACGTGTTATTGTGCAAATGAGGATAATTTTTAACTTACCCTTGTATATATTCATAATGTATAGTTATACAGGTTACCTATATAAATAAATCACAATTTATTTATTTACAGCACATTTACACATATAAAAAGAACATATGCAATATGAGTACTGGTAAAAAATGGTTGCTGAAAAATTAGGTTTATAATACTCAGAAATTCATACCCAGATGTCCTCAAGGACACATGGTACGGTGGATAAAGGCGTTGGTTAGGTCCAGTAACAGACCCAAAGAGTTCAGGCAGTGGAGAACTTTCAGAGGGAAAATTACCAGGAGATAACTGATAACTGACATCCATCAAACATGGCTCGTGGAACTAGAACAGTCTACCCCAGTGATCGAAATAAAGGGTTCGGTTCAAAATTCCAACCACCTGAAGAAGGCCGGAGCGTACAACGGCCGAAACAAATATGGCGACAAAGATGAGGACAATAGTCCGAATAATGTAAATACTATAAAAAGAACAGTAGTTATGCTGAGGATTTCAATGTATTTAAGAGACTAATACTTGGAAGAATGAAATAAAAAAAATAAGAAACACTAAGTAATGTATTTACAGTATGAGCTGTAACAAAGTAGATGATTGAAAAATCATAATACCAGTGGTTCTATTTTAGGGCATACAGGAAAAAATAGATATTTTCCTAGTTAAGCTGCCCCTAGAAAATAAAATAAAAAAGATTGCAGATTTGCACAATAATCTCATCGCTATACCCTGTGCTTTGTGCTCCATATCTGACGTGGATATTAATATGTCATAAGCTTACATTCATAGTAATCCTGCAATCTTGGTTTCAGTAAATGCTACAAGATTCTTCCAATAGACAATAATAAATGAGTTCAATCATCTGACAATCACGTTTTCTGACCAAACTGCATTTGTCTTCTGGTCTTTTAGTAATTCAGCTTACAGCCATATCACATTGAAACATTGGTTCCTGTACGATCACCGAAGTTAAGCAATGTCAAGCCTGGTCAGTACCTAGATGGGTGACCACTTGAGAATACCAGGTGCTGTAAGCTTGGATGTGTGGGTGGTGCAATGGATAATGGCTCGGATATGGAAATCAGAGAGCCAAGTTCCAATTCCAGTTGGGTTAGTTACATTCACTTACATGCAAAATACACTTGGGAATGGTATGACTCTACCTCTTCTCCCCACTGTTATGGGTTAATTAGTATGACTTATATCACTAAATCATTATTATATAGGTACCTCCACTGAATTTTTGATACCTAAGTTTTAAAATTAAATTTTAAAAATGAAAAGGCATTCTTGAAGATTTCATTCTAGTTTTAATTGAAAGCTAAATGATTAAATTTATTATTTCAAGTAAGTAAAATATTCTGGTGTATTTCAGATAGAAATTATATAGCTTGGAATGTCAAATAATTGCTAAATTTTTAAAAATTTTCTTAAAAGCAGCCATTTTCTTAATTTTTAAGAAATTTGTAAACAAACAAATTTATCGAGTTTAAAATTCTTTAAATATTAAATTATAGATTTGTGACATGTTATTTGAGTAAAATTAGAAAATTTAAAGTTAAATTAATTTGATTTGAAATAAATATTACTTATTTTAAAAAAAAAAACAATATACAAGCATTTCTAAATGATGGGTTCCTCTTTCATTGATCTTTATTGATTTATCGAGAAGCTCTTAAGGTGATGTCAGCTCTTATGGATGACCAGAAATGACATATTTATGAAAACTAAGTGAATGCTTTTTTTTTAACTACCAAGTAATTTTTACAAATTAATATATTTTCAGCAATTATTTAATATTTTATCTACTTTTAGTTAGGTTTTTAAGAAGCTTTATGAAATTTGCATTTTGTCTCTAGGTTCTTAAGTTTACTACCTTAAGCAAAAAAATTAATTAATTGAAGTATGACCCAAGCTAAAATAAATACATAAAATAAAAATATTTAGTGAAATAGCAATTAAAAAAAATAAAACTTCTTTTAGATATTTTGAAGGGATGATTTGCAAAGACGTTAATGATGCAACGGAACTGAATTAAAAGTGAAACAATTGCTGTGCGTCAGATGACACTGAAATCACGTGACCTTTTTAAGGATTATGTCATGTATAGATTCCCATAGAAAACAAGTGCAATCAAGCTCAAACTTTGATCAAGTGACCATAACGGTACCAACTATAAGCACGCATGAACATAAGGCAGTATGACAAGCCTGAAGACGTGTTATTGTGCAAATGAGGATAATTAGGAACGTTTTTTTCACTAAAAATTATTTTAAAAATATTCGGGTACAAATGACTGTTATGAGTTTTTCAAATTTTGATTCGTAAATTTACTTTTCACTTAAAGATATCACCAAATTGCATTCTTGAAAGCAATGAAGAATTTTAAACGATTTTTGAACTATTATATTATTATAATTAAAATTTTTAAAAAATGAAAAAGTTCTTGTAAAAATTCATTATTCATTGAAAAAGTTTTATTTATTCAGACAATACTGTCCTTAATATAACTTATTTACAAAAGCAATTAAAAGCTTTTCTAATTAAATAATGTCATAGTTTTATTGCATTTTTTATTTTACAATTCAGAGCAAAGTTTTGAATAGATAACTGTTTTACAAAAAAAAATTGATTTTCTTTCTCCAAAGAGTCCTGTTTTTAACTAATAAAAAAAATCTCCCACCTTAAAAATTTAATTTCTCAAAATTTCATGAAATTATGTAACATATTTAAAAATAATCTTGGTAAAAATTTTTTTTTTACCAAGACTTCCTAAAAAAAAAAAAATTCCAAAAATAATTTCATTCATTTCTGAACATGTTCTGAAAGTTTCATTAAAATATGACAATTATTTGAATTTTGCAAGAATTTCCAATCAATGTGTTTTTCCTCGGAAAAAGTGCAAAATAAAACAAACTTTTTTTCTCTAGTTCGCCACTGTTGTAAAAAAAAAAAAAAGATTTTTAACCAAAATTTCGAACATGATAGAAAGGAGTAAAAAAAATTCCAAAAATAATTAAAAAATACTTTAGTCTTTCCTCTTAATAATAACAAACATTTTGATGACAAAATTTTATTTTTATTGAGTTTGGGACCTTTTTTCATCATGCTATGCTATTTTTTTATGTGACCTAGTGGAGGTACCTATCATTACAAAACAATTATTATCATTATATAAAAATTCTTACAATCTAAAAATATTTACTGGCTTGAAATAACCTACAAAGGGTTGATAAACCATAAAAACAAATCAATCATTCAATCAGTTTTAGTGATTCTTCAGTGTTTATTGTTTCTATTTAGTAAGGATGAATACTCTACATTTTATGATCAATATTGAACTATTGTTAAATTTTTTCTTTATTTCTTCAAAAATCTTATTGTGTCATGTTGGTGCTAAGGTTAATATAAAAAAGCTTGACAAGAATATATAAAATTGGATCTAAAAGTTTTTAGTATGTTAATGTTAATTTACAAGTACACAAATATAGTTTGTATACAAAAAAGCTTTAAGAGTAAGCTATAGCTTAAAACTGGAATCAGTTCGGCTTGAGCAGATTGCAAGATTACCTGATGTACATTGTGTATTAAATATATACCATTTGACTTTGAAACTGTATTTGTGCTTAGACAAGTCTGATCCCAAAAGAATTCTTTGTTGATCAAAGACTGCAGTAAATGCATCTTAACCAGGGACTAAACTTAAAAACAACTGTCAAAATATGAAATGATGAAATGAAAACAAAAAATGAACTAATATCTGGATATTTTTTTAACTCTTTTCAAAGGTCACCAAACTGCATTCACCTTTTAATCTGCACCTAAGTCAGAAATTATATTTTGACTGCATTTTTTTTTTTTATCAATATTTAAACAAGATTGGTAATCTTCATACTAAGAGACAGACATTCTGTCAGTCTGTCTCTCTGCTGGGGTTGTAGGGTATTTCTCATTTCTGTCTGTTGACCATGTTCCACTATTTTTCAACTGCTGAACATATTTTATGTATTCAAAACCACTTTTCAATTATATTCTAGACGATATTATTATATTTCCCTTTCTTGCTAAGTGCTTATTTATTATTTTCATTTGCTGAACCCCAACATTCACAGGATATCCTCACAATATTTTCATTATGCTATAAAATGTATAAAACTGCTTTCTGCTAAAGAACAGCTGAATTAACACTTTCACTGATGTGAGCAATTATAGACATTATGAAATTACTACAAGGCTGCAGTATTCATTTACACAATTACAGTCTAATAAAAATATATTGACCCTTTTAAAATAGTACCTTTACTCTCAGAATGTAGTAATGGATTCTAGCTACTGAAAATAAGGGATTAAGAAACAATTTAAGTTAAGAACAAATAACCCAAGGTGAAAATGTTGTACTATTATGAATATAATATGTAATGATACTACCAAAAATGTTTGGAGAAATTGGTTACTTACTCAAACACCTAGTTTCCTTGGTTTCCTTTTAAGTATTCTCTTGAGGATGTATGACAATTATTGGTGTGGAAAATGAAATTGGTGAGCCAAGTTCAAATTCCTGCCTAGCTTGCTGTATTCACTTTCACACAAATACCATTGGAGTAGAGGCAAGAATCCCTCTTTCTTTTCCACTATCTATGGGTTAAATGGTATAGTCTCTGGTCTTGGGTGGAAACCAACCTAAGAGGAGTAAAATTATGGATAAGGCAACAGGAAACCACTCCACTGTCTTTCCAAAGAAGGTATGTCTATTCACAGATAATGACGAAAACGATATCTGTGGCGAGCTATGATCGCCTACATCCAGTCAGGATATGGTATTTATTTATTTATTTATTTATTTTTTAAAATTTATCTGACAACACAAAGGGTAGCAAAAAAAAATCTGTACTGCATTTGGGTTGAGAGAGAGATGGGGGGAAGGGAGATAATTCATGGAACTACCGGGTGGGGCAGAAATACCTCCCACATAATGGCACGAGGGTTGATATGCAGTAAAACAACCAGCATAATGGTAAGACATTAGCTAGAAGACACCATTGCTTACCATTATGTGGGAGGTATTTCTGTTGCATCCTGTATATAGATTTATGCTTAAATATTGGTTAGCTTTTTCTTTGCTTTTTTTTAAGCTCTGTAAAAATCTAAACCACGTATACCTAAAGAAAAAGCAGTCAGACAAAAGAAACTTTATTTTATATAGTTCGAACAGACAACAATGCACTTGAATTACACTGACAATCCTTTTCAATGCCAATCAAAGGTATTGGCATTGTTCATTCTTTTCTAGCTTTTTTTAATACTAATTCCTTAAAGGTATTCCTTTTATTTAAGGAAGCAGTAAGAAAGCATAGCTTCAGGTGTATTGTGTATTGTGTAATGCAAATCTCTTTGGCTATAGTTTTAACACAGCCAGCTTTGCAAATAATACTACAGGAGCAAGAATCTTCTGAAACTGTAAGGAAATATTTAAAGCCAAGAAAAAAACAATTATGTAAGTTGATAGTGATGACATCTATTTGCATTCAAATCTAATTCCTTAAAAATAAAATTTCATAGATTCTACCTCTGAGATTAATGTGTGTGTGTGTGTGTGTGTGTGTGTGTGTGTGTGTGTGTGTGTGTGTGTGTGTGTGTGTGTGTGTGTGTGTGTGTGTGTGAACATCAGCACTTGAATAAAATTTTTAAATATTCTGTCAGAAATAGTTGATTCAGTTAAATTTTGTTAGATATATAGGGAAGAGTTATTCTGTGCTTGTCTCTTATCCTAACTCCTTCCTGCAGGTCAATTTCATTCACTCTACCTGCCCCAAAAAAAGGGAGCACTATTTGCTTCTTCAGTCAGTTGATATCTATATGTATATGCTTAATTGCACTCATGCTCTGCCAGGATGATTGGAAAGTAGTTATTTCATGCACATCTCTCTCTTTCTCTCTCTCTCTCTCTCTCTCTCTCTATATATATATATATATGAAAATTTTTTCTCAGAGTTAACCTGTAGAAAAAGACAATATTTATACATGTAAAAGACAATAGGAAAACTGTAATAGTTGCCGACGCATTTTGCCCAATGTGGACTTTCTCAAGGCAAAAAGAAATGAATTTATTAAACGAAGTAACTAATAATAACAAAACAAAATATCCTTAGCAACTGGAAGAATTTAGAGAACGCTATTTTCATACTGTTAACTGAAAATTACGTCAATTACTGTCATTTCAGTTAACAGTATGAAAATAGCGTTCTCTAAATTCTTCCAGTTGCTAAGGACATTTTGTTTTGTTATTATTAGTTACTTCGTTTTATAAATTCATTTCGTTTTGCCTTGAGAAAGTCCACATTGGGCAAAACGCGTCGGCAACTATTACAGTTTTCCTATTGTCTTTTATATATATATATATATATATATATATATATATATATATATATATATATATATATATATATATATATATTATATAAGTGGATATTGAGGTCAACACCCAGTGACAACAGTATGGGTTATGCAATTTTCAGGCCATCTGAAGGGTCTGAAGATAGCGTTTAAGCATGAAACAGACTGCTGCTGCTGGGTGTTGACCTCAATATCAAGCGGTGACAGCCTGTTTCATGGGCCTGAAGATTGCATTCAAGCATGAAACAGATGGCCACCATTTGGTATTGACCTCAGTGTTCACTTTTATATTTACATATGCTCAATCTTTGATAATGAGGATTTTTACCCATAAATATAGCAAACTGTAAAGCTGTATTTTTATCATATATCAATGATATTAACAACACCTAAAAACACACTCCCTTGAAAATGGCTAAACAAGTGGCCAAAAGCATTTGGGACAATATGGACAATTTTTGCACTCCCCCTACTATTACCAAATAAAAAAATTCAGATTATTCAGCCACTATAATTTGTGGTATTTGTTCTCATATTCCAGTCCCTATAATTTATGTGGCATTTAATCAAATATTTCAACCCCTATAACTTTTGTACCAATTGTTCAGATGGTCCAGACTTGTTATTCGACAACCTTCAATGGAAACATCACTTCTCTCAGACTCAAGTTCACAAAATGTAAATGAACTAATAAAACTTTTAGCAGGGATTTTTTTTTATGGATAAAATGTATTTATAAACTGATCTTCAACATTATGTATTAGTGTACATGTGTGTATGCAGAGCAAAAATTTATTCAGGCAAATATGGCTTTGTTTATGAGGAGAACATGATAATCATTATTCCTATGTCTTTCCTTTCAGGCTAATATGTTCATCTTGGTTGTTATACTCACAACATTTTGCCTGTTGTATTTTCTGACCTTCTTAAGATGCTTGTCTTTTTATATCATGGTAAGAGTGGTTATCAACCCTTGTGGAATTGAGTGAAAATAATAGACAGAGAACAACACTGAAGGATAAGGCAACTGAAAGAAGCCATACACGTATTAGGTGATGAGCAACCTCCTCAGTAAATGTAGCATAGAGATGAATACCATCTGGGAGCCTTTGATTAAGAAACGACACACAAATATTTCACAACCTGAATAAGGACAATCATAAATTGCGCCATTAGGGTTAACACTCCAAAATTTCACCACTGAATTGTTCAAGTTCTGGATAAAACGTATTTGGTTCCCTGAGTTCAATTCCTGGTTCAGGTAATGCCAGAAATTCACATACTCTGGTTGAGCTTTTCCAAGCGTAGCTTAGATGTGACACAAGGCCGAAAGTATAGGGCACCCAGTGAGAATCAAACTCATTATTCAGTCGTAACTGACCTTGCGAGCCAAGCTTGCTAACCATTACTCCATGTCAAAGTGCCCAAATAAATTTCTAAGCATAGCTTAGATGTGTCACACGGCTGAAAGTGTGGAGCACCCAGTGAGGATTGAACTCGCTATTCAGTCATAACAGTTTTAGCAAGACAAGCTTGTTAACCATTACACCACACCGAGGTGCCTAATTCACTTACTCTGGTTTATTGGCAGAAATGGACATACTTCATCAAGGTGAATAAGACTAGTAAGTATTAGCTGATAGGAGATCTCCCCATAACCATAGAATGTGGAATGAGAACAATCTAGCCCTGATGATTTAAATATAGTGACCAATTCAACATTCCATGAAAGTTACCAAGTATAATGACAGACACCAAAAGAGGGCTGGGGAGTACAATGGTTGAAATATAACAAACAAGATGAGCATTCTAGTCCAAATGGAAAGGAATATAATAATAATACCACATCTAAACAATTCCAGTATTCAAAATTTAAAAAAACAAAAAAAACATGACAGAGTCGTAGTTTTAGGTTAGCATTTAAAATGTGACCTATTTCTTAATGATTGCTGAAATAAAAACCATCTTAACTGGAGGGGGAAAAAATTGCTCTCTTTACTTTCAGATACACTTTCAAATATCATAATTTATTTTATCTATTTAAAATTGTTATTTGAAAAAATCAGTATCTTTAAATTGTCTTGAATCACTATCCAATTCAATGCCAGAGTAAGGCATCAAATAAAAGAAATTTCTTGTATGATATCTCACCAGCTGCTCCAAAGATTTTCATTTTGTTTTTATTATTATCTGAGGAAAGCATCAATATTTATCTGTATTATCAGCTGGTATAAGTGTTGAACTTTTAATATCTAAATTTTTATGTTAGTAACTTTAGAAATTTATGTGCCTGTGTAAGGTATACAATTCTGATAAATGAAAAGACAGTTAACATATGACTTTAGGAATGTTGGTCATATCCAGTGTTTACAGCTCGGGTTTTAGATGCTATGCCAAGATTAAACAAAAGCACAAATCCTCTGATAAAAAGTGGAATTGGATCTTCAATTAATCACTAAATAACAAACGTGTTGATTCCTTACCACATACCTCAATGACTTGACCTGCTTTACTAAAATGGTATGGTTGATAGAAACTTGAGTCGAAGAAAGAGTTGAATTGAGTAGTGCAAAAATAATTCACTAATTTTCTGTTAAACAAATTTCTCTATTTGCTTTTATGTAGAGAATTAAAGGTTAGATGAATTTCTTCATCCCAATTCATCAATATCCAAAATAAGGTAGAGTCGTGTCCTTGAAGAAGTCAATGAATTTGTTTGTTCTTTTTTTTAATTTTTCGTTTTTAAAATTTTTTAAATATTCTCTTGAAATATTTTTTTGCTGCTGATAATTCCAATAAGTCATTATCATTCCAAGAGTTTTTTTTTTTATTCTTGCAATTATTCAGTTGCAGCCTTTTTTTTCTTTGCTAACCAATCTCTGAAGAAAAAGTGACCTGCCTTTCTCTTTTCACACTGTGCACCTGAAAAATAGAATGGATTGACCAAAATGTAGAATCAAGAGCAGCACAAAGAACAAGTTTATTAGTCTGAATAACTCTTGGAAAGATTTTATGCTGCTGACATTTATTCCAAAGAATATTGAAAATACATACATATATATATACATATATATATATATATATATATATATATATATATATATATATATATATATAGTACAAAAGATACAAAATTATCACTTAAAACTTGTTAACTTTCCTTTTTTTTAAGTTAGTTGTATTCAATAGAGTTCTGAGCTGCTGTGATGTTGCTTTTGTGAGTAAAAAATTTATAAAATCTGATATCTGTACATATTTTATATAAAGTAGCTGTCACAGATTTTAGATGTAAAAGAATCAAATGCCAGGTGATTTGTTTGGATGAATTACTGTCAATACTTACTGCTTTTACTTTTTAGAAAGTTGAATACAATGTAATGTTTATTTGGTGCATTCAAGTAACATTTATTCTTTTTTGATAGAAGGGGAAAATGCTTATCTGTAGAATCAGCATCATACATGACTTTTTAAATAGTTGATTCTGTCAGAGCAAAAAGAGGGGGAAAACATTCTGAGAATGCATATGAATCAAGGATAATTTGTAAAGAAAACCTGCCTGTGCCTGTAAGTTAAAACACTTCACAAATAGAACCAAAGATAGCATGGAGAAAGAACCAACTGTTTTCCGCTTATCCAATAAAGAATGTAAATAGAAAAAACAAAACTTGAATATAATTCCATTCTCACTACAATATTTTTTATGTTTATTTATTTATTTATTTCAACGTTTCATTACAAATATCCAAGCATATGTTTATTCTTTGTTCTCATACTAAGTGGTAGAAATGTTTCTCTTGCTATGATTCATGTCATATTAGCTGTTTTCAGGTTGTCTGCTTGGGGATTTAAGATGTTAATATTCAGTGCTTATTTTTTCACTCCATTATGCAATATTGGGATACTGTGGACACCCATGTAGAAAGGGAAGAAGTGATTTTTATCTCAGTCTCAAGAGATTATTAAGCCTCAAATAAATTTTCTTTCCAAAAGTACACATTATATTTACATTATTTACATTGTTCTCAGTGTTGTCCTCATCTTTTTCATATTCACAATGTTTTGGCTGTTGTATGCTCCGGCCTTCTTCAGGTGACATATATTGGAATTTTGAACCAAACCTTTATTTTGTCCACTGGAGTTGATTGTTCTCATTCCACATGCCATGCCTTTCCTGGATATCTCCCCAGTGGACTAAAAGGGTTTTTTGGTTCATATTTCTAACATATATCACCTGAAGAAATCCAGAGCATACAATGGCTGAAACTTTGTGATTATAACAATAATGAGGAGGACAACAGTCCAAACAATGTAAATAGTGTAAATAGTTACAATACCTCATCTTGGAAATATAGACAGAAGTACACATTATGCCTGTTTTTAAAATTTTGCACTAATGACTATATTTTGGGTTGCCTGATTTTTCTGACATTTTGAAAATTGGGATTTTTGAAGTAAGTTAAAAACTTTTTCTGTTAAAGTCCTGGAGTCATATTAAAATGTAAAAAAAAAAAAAATTCCTTTGGTGTATGAACTTCCTGTCAGTGCCTGGGTTACAATTTATGGTAGACACACACTCCACCATCCGATATCATCTCTCCTTCTTTTATGAAACCCACACAAAAATTACATCATGCATCAGTTTTAAATATAATAGTTTTTGAATTTCCTAGATGAAGCATTGTAATTAATTTGACTAGTTTTCTTTTCCTCATTTTATCTCTGTTACTTTTTATTGCCACTCTCCAAGCATTAAGTGAGTAACATTGATCAAAAATAAAGAATAAGATTATGGCAAGACTTGATCTTGTATCCTTTATTCTTGGCAACTTAAATTCTCATGATAGTGCACTTACAGATTTTGTCATAAAAGCTATCACCAGCAGTTTGTTGCTTAGATAAACCATATTTCCATCTCTTCTGTGTGTATCAAATTTTCCAAACCCACTTTCCTCATTATGTGACCTAAAAATGTCAACCATCTCTTCCTGATAAGTATAAGCATCCTTTTTTTTCCCATTTTCCTTAAAATTTTGTTGTTATTCACATGTTCAGTCCATGGTATTCTCAGCATCCTTCTTGTCTGTTGCTTTAAGTCACTTCTTTATCGGTGAGAGTGTCCAATATTCACTGCCATATAGGGGGACTGATATTACATAGTTCAGTACTCTTTTCTTTGTTTCTAATGAAATTTTCATGTTTCCTATTAGTCTGCTTAGCTTTTGGTAGGCATATTTGCTATCCTAATGTGCCCTCGGTTTTCAGTGCTGCACTTTCCGTCCTCTGTTAAAATACTTCCCAGATATTCAAATTGTTGTACTTGTTTGATTTTAGCATTTCCAATTTGTAGTTCACATCTTGGGCTGTCCCTTTTGCTGACAACCATACATTCTATCTTACAATTGATGTTTAGTCCTTTCTTCTCACTTTCCTTGACTACCTTCTGTAGAAGTCCTTGTAGTTACCTTTCTATGTCTGCCATCAACACTGTGTTATCTGCATATCTTATATTGTTAAGATTGTGGCTGCTAATAATAAATCATGGTAGGATTTCTAATTCTCTCATGGTTGCTTCACTGTATAGGTTAAGTCTGGTGAGAAGACACAGCCTTGTCTTACACGCCTTTTTATTTTTCTATATTTACTTCTATCCATATGCAGGTGGTTCGCTGCTAGTATAGGTTCTGGATTATTCTTATATCCCTCCCAAATATGTTCAGCAAAAACTGCTTGTTTAATGACCATAAAATAGTAACCTGAGGGTTGGGATAAAATGTGTCCTTAAATGAATGGAAAAAAAGAAAAGAAACTAATCCAGGATTAATACCGACAGCTGTACTAGTTGGCATCATATACTAGTTGGCATCATTAAACTTTTGTGAATATTAATGAAACTATCACAATTCTAATTCTTTGTATGAACCATTTTTGTTTGTTTTTCTCTTACGGTTGGATCCATTTGTTGTTTCATCATTGCAGTTCTGTCAACAGCAAATGACATTTCTGCTGCAATTAAGATTTAGGAATAAGAGATATGGATAAGAAGACATAGTTCTTCTCTCATTGTAAAATGTAATCTATCTACTACAAAATGATCAACCACATGTTGCAATACTGGTATCCATATGTAAATCATCTCCTTAAACAGAATTATTATAGCACTACCTTTTATCTACGGGTCATTTGTGTCTTAGAATCTATCCTTTGCATTCTTCAACTTGACAGAATCCATTTGCTCTTTAAGCCTTTTATACCATTTATGTTTTTCTAATAATGAATGATAGACATTTTGCCATTTTCAGCTTCCATACATCTTGAACAAGAATTTTATTGGCTTGTTTTAAAGTTAGACCTCTGCTTCTTATGAAAATCTTGGTTAACAAACTTCACCTATCTAGCACTTGGGATTGAATTATAGATTTTGTGGTTGCCATTTTGTTCTTTGACTTACATCAATAAGTGCATTATCCAGAAACTTTATGGGTTGGTGGTGGGGGTACTGTATGTGCAGACATTGTTCTCTTGACTGAGTAAATTTCTCCTTCAAACTGTTCATAAGAAAGCTGGGAACAAAATTGGTTTGTAAAGCTCAAGCCATTAATAAAACAGGATTACTACCTCCCTTCTATTATTTTTTTTGTTTCTCTCTCTTTCTTGGTTCTCAGTTCACAGCACTTGCTATTAAGAAATTCACCTCTGAGAGGAAAACTGATTTAAAATCTAATTGAAGATTCTTTTCTATAATAGTTAGACTTACACCCACAAAATTCCCATATTCAAATATAAAAAAAATAATAACCTTAAATATCTTGGGTTAATTCAACATCAAGTTGTTTTCATGACAACAGTCAAGTGGGATTTAAAACACTGATATTTCATTTATAAACAATATTGTTGAATTTGCTTGTTCAGTTTAGTTGTAAAGCAGCATACAGATTGCAAAGAGGTTTCAAGTTCACTTTAGTGTGTCAGGTTGATGAGTTTTGATATCACTAACTTGTTAAGCCATGATTTTCTTGTGGATTGATAGTGGAGTGGTTTCCCATAGCCTTCTCCACAGTGATTTAGTGAGACATCACATCTAGTTAGCTAGCCATTTACTTGTCTATAGTTCTTCCGTCCATTGATAGATCTTATTTTTCATCCTACGGGGTTGCTAACAGCAATTCTCATTTGCAAGGAATTGGAGTCGGGTGCTGGTTTAGTCACCAATCATTTGACTATAATATATACACACACACACACACACACCTGTCTTTCTCTCCTTTTTTGCGCTCTCTCTCTCTCTCTCTATATATATATATATATATATATATATATATATATATATACATACACACACTCTCTCTCTCATACAAAGTATTAAGAAACAAAAATATTATTAGAAACAAAGACAAGAGTACTGAACTGTTATGTAGTATCAGTCCTCTATGGCAGTGAAAGCTGGACAATCTCTTCACAGATGAAGAAGAAACTTGAAACAGCAGAAATGTGTTTCTACAGAAGGATGCTGGGAATACCATGAACTGAACATGTGAGCAACGACAAAGTTTTAGAGACAATGGTAACAAAAAACACACTTATACGTAACATCAGGAAGAGATAGTTGAAATTTCTGGGGTACATAATGAGGAAAGAGGGCTTGGAAAATTGGACACACACAGGACAGATTGAAGATAACTGGGTCAGAAGAAAGCAACACACAACCTACCTGGTGAGCTTGAGTGAATCTGTGATAGAACAGAGTTTGGGAGAAATGGCAAAAAGACAAAAGTTATTAAGAGATATAATGGACAGGAAGTTGTAGAGAGCCATGATCGCCAACATCCTGGAGGGACATAGCACATAAAAGAAGAAAAAGAACTTGTTAAGTGAAAATAAAAACTATTATTTTCAATTTAAAGCATAATTTTTTGTACTGCATTATTGACTATTGGATTGGTGTTTCCAAAAATAAAAGCATAATTAGTATTAAAATTATTATCAAAGACAAGAATTTTTAAATATACAAAAAGATAAGTTTTGTGCTGGTGAGACAGGAAATTACTAGGAAGAGGAAAAAAAGTCAAACAATTATGTCCTGACCCCCAAAAGAAGAGGTGTTGAGCAAAATTTCATGGGAAAATTAGCTCAGGGGGAGGTGTTGTAATGGAATGTCCCACTCTCCCTATCGCCTCTGGGGACCAACTATGTCAGTAGCTATATGTGGTGAGCACGGGATATACCTGGGGGCTTGCTTCGGGAATTACTAGCCTGTCATCCAATTCCCTGTCTTCCAGTAGTGTATTCTCTTGTACAATAAACCACTCTTCTTTCATCTACGTGTGTGTTGCTGTTCCTTCACTTGAGTACCACCTTTGTAACCTCTTGAAGGATACAACAATATGTCATTTAAATTGAGCAAAATTTATAAGTAAATTCTTTGAATTTTTCATTGAGGTCTAAACTAAAAATAACTTTTGCAATTACAACTGAACCAATAAATCTTGCACCTTTATATAATTAGCCTTCATATTTCAAGATTAAGTGCTTCTTTTGGCATTTTCAACTGCTTTAAGCAATTTATTGTCACATGTGTAAGGAGTTGTCACCTTGTTAAAAACATTTGGAGCCTCTTACTGGTTCCACTAACACTCAGTATATAGAAGTGGATTCTCTAACTTTCTAGCAGCATTTTCACTTTTTATTTATCTAGATAAGAATGCCTAATCCAGACCATGTCTCTTCCCTGCACTAAATGAAAGCTTGTCTAACATGAAAAATAAAATTTGTTTACCTTGTATAATTTCCCAAACAAGTACATGTATATTACTGAAGATATTTTAACCCCAACTCTCATTAAAAAAACATTTTTTTAAAAAGCTACTTTTTAGTATGGTGCTTGTAGTTTTTGTTTTATTTTGGTAAGTTTATCTACTGTTATAGTGTTAGGGTGTTAGTTTCACCGTACTTCTATTATGAATATGGGTACCTTAATATTGATTTGTTAGAAAATACCTCCTTTTCTCTCTCTCTCAATGTAACAATTTGGGCATTAACAAAGAAAATAAAATGATGTAAAAATGCAATAATTAATATTTATGTATTAGGTTAGAAAGAAAGTGGTCATTTGCTTTGTTCTGAGAACTTTAAAATTGTTTAAACATTTTCTTAGTGATACAGAACTTAAACTGAACATGAAGAAGTGGAGGCATGTTGAAAGTTAGTCCCAAAAATAAAAAGGGGGTGCAAATCTGCTTTTTCAACATGCTTCCATTTCTTTCTGTTCTATTTAAATTTGTTGTTTAATTATATAAGTTATAGTTATACATATAGATCAATATTTCTTTTCCTTTCAGGAATATTTAATTTCAAGTTGAATAATTTCTTTTTCATTTAGCACTCTGCATGATATTAAATATTACTTCCTCTTTTACTGTATGTAGAATCTCCTCAAAATATGTTTTCTATATTAGTTCTATATATTTGAAATTGCAGTAGTCTGGCTCTCAATTTTTAAGTTAATATTGTTTTAGGTGTTGCCATAGAAGGATATGACTACACAACCAAGAAATTCAAATTCAACTTGCATTGGCAGAACTAACATTCACCTATAGAGTGCTAAAGGTTAATTGGTATGATTCATAAAAATGAGTATAGTATTGAGATTGCAGGCTTTTAAAAGTTCAAAACAGACACATCAGCTTTGGGATTGGTAAGGAATATTTGCGCTGTCTTTGGAAATAGTCTTAGGTGTCAGGAAATACGAACTATGGTTTCAGTTGGATCATCTTACTTGCTGAGATTCCGAATGACAAACAGCGTAAGTCTCTTCAAACTATAACTGAAGAAAATTCTAAACTAATAGCACAAGAAATGGCACAGCAGTTCAATATGATCCATACACAATCCATAGCTTGCCTCCATGAACTAAAGCATCCAAACTTGACCAAAAGATTTCACATAATCTGACTGGTGCCCAATTAGTCAGTATTAGTTATTAACAAAAAGACACTACTGAACTTTTTCTTTTTTTCAAATGATCAACATCAACAGTGATAAATATTAGGTCTTTCATAATCATATTTAGCAAGGAGACAATGATATGATCAAAGAAGAGTCCCTGTGGAATCCAACCCAGGATTACACCATGAGAAGATAACTCTGTGTTTGGGTGTCATCTATCATGAAATTTTGAATTGTAATGAAGCAGTCAATTCTGAGAGATATTCTCATCAGCTAAAAGCACTGTATTAGTCTTTGTCGAAAAAGTGAGCTTCACAGATGAATTGGATAGATATGTTATTCATGCATGACAATACAGAACCACCTGGTGCAAAATGCATACAGAAATATCTCTTCCACCCTATTCTTCCCATGTTGCTTTGTTAGATTATCATCTTTGCTGATCTTTACAGCATTTCCTGGATGGAAAATGGTATGCCAACTATGTCAGTCAGTTATGTGCCATGTGTGATATACACATAGGCAATCATGTAGCTTTCGATACGTGACTGATCAGGCAGATTTTTTTCTGCCATTTCTTTCTGCGGTAGACCAGTTGCAATCCAAGGCCATAGAACCCAGTCTGTGCTGCTATTTACCCATAGCTGGAGAGGATTCATACCTTTCCCAAGGGTATTAGCACATAAGTGAATGTAATGGATTTAACTATGCCAACTATGAAGAGGTTAAAAAATTTCCCACTCAAAAACTAAAGAATTTTACACACATGGCATTAATAATTTACCTGCTTGATGGGATTATGTATTTGAATAAACTGTTATCTTGATTGAATTTGTAATTAATCATGTCTCACCAAAAAAAGTGACAGAATCTTTCTTTCAACCTAATAAATACAATAATTTTATTTACCTTTCTCAAGAATCTATCTCTTTTCCTAACTATGGATTAAAGCAAGGTAAAATAAGACCTGGCAGTTCACAGATCTTAAAGAGAAGCACCATGACTGCCTATGTCTTGAAGGGAAATGACAAGAGGAAACTAACTGAAAATTCATTCTTGTTCTTCCCAAGTGGTATTGAACCAAAATGTGATGTTCATAAGGGTGAATATAAGGAAAACTCGGATGTAGGTTTTATGCATTTTTATTTTTAGCATTTGAATATTAAATATTTTTTAAAAATATCTTTTTTTTAAATATGATAGTTTAATAATGTTTTCTGACAAGAAAATCTTTAATCTTTGATTAGTGGTTACATCTAATAGGATTAAAAGAATTTCTCAGAAATATATTTCTAAAAAGGGTGTTTCTCAAAAGTTTATTACTTTTTTATATTTTTCATGCACTTATAAGAAGTGTATCAAAAACATTCTTGTTCCCTTTTTATGTACATGATGAGAGGAGATGACTTTGTAAATGCAGAACTTTGGCACAGCTTCATCCACATTAACACCTGTGACAAAAAAATCCTGTTTCTTGTACAATTTAGACAACCATATCCAAATATGTCTGTGCAAAAGCTAAACTTAGAAATTCATCAAGAATGGAAAAGGTTTAATATTTTTCCCTTTTCTTTTTAGTGTTTTCAATTTATGAATGTTTTTTCTTTTCTTTTTTTTTTTTTTTCTTTGAAAATCCTCACATTCTACAGAATGGTGATGTCAGGTTGTCTCTGATTTTCATAAATCACAAATCTGGCAACTAAGTACATTATTAAATTAGCAAAGGAATCTAAATGAGATACCTGAGTAAAACTGTTTAAAATATTTCGCTAAAGATTGCTTCATGTTCTACATCTCATTTTGAATGATATTAGTGACTTTTAGGTTGTGTGAAAAAAGCACTAACAGCTAGTCTGCCATTATTACCCACCACTCCATATTCACATAAGTATTTACATTTCTACTTTAATATATTAATAATTAACTCTTTAGAACTATTTAATAGCTAAACGACTTTTGAAGTTAAGATATTTTTCATTCCAGTGTTCCTTGATCTAAAAATAAAAAATCTAAAATGATTTGTATATTGACAAAGTCCTATGAAATAATCTATTTTATTCTTCATTACCTTTGAAAGAAACTGATTGAATTTAATTAGATAACTACACTTTTATACAAAATAGACCCTCATTTGTTGATTGTTATTTATAAAAATATATTTCATTTTTTAAACCTTTCTATTTTTGTAAACCATTTTGAAATATCCAAACAAAGAGCTCTTTTGCTTTTTATTTGATTTTTCTTCTTAAGGACACTGCTTTCCACTTTGTACTGTTTATTTTCCATTCTCTTCTTGCTTGACAATCAAATATTGGCTTTTTCTCAGTCAATACCTGAAGGATGGCCAAACTGCAGTCATTAAGCAGTGTTTGTCCCCAAATCACCAAGCTTTGCATCCGGACATGATTGTCAGTTGGATATTGTCAGAGTGTTTGTCCTGAAGAGAGACTATCTTTTCTCTTGCTACTTGGACATTATTGAAACACTTGACCAGTAACAGGACATTAGAATTTCCAAGCTCGATTCCTTACTGTGTTTAGTGATTAGACAGGAAATATCAATCAATGTGAATTAAATTCAGGGTATCATGTATGCATTTGTGAATGTCTTTCGGTATGACGTTTATGGTTGTCTTCTACACTGCTTACATCTGGTCTAGCATGAAAGCTTAGTTGTCAAATCGGTACTTGGTCAATATAGAATAGATGACTAGTTGAGAGCACTCCCAGACTGGAAATAAAATTAGTATCTTGCCAATGTGCAATGTGGTGTAATGGATAATGGCTTGGAATGAGAAATTGGAGAGCCGAGTTCAAATTCCAGTCAGGTTGGTTACCATTCACTTACACCCAAAATACCCTTGTGAAAGGTTAGAATCCATCCCATCTCCCCTCAGCTATGGGTTGAATAGCAAGATTGGCAACCAGTCTACTGCAAAAAGAAACGGCAACCTACTGCAGGAAAATATACTGCTTAGGCAGTCATCAATCAAAAGAGACATGATTGCCCAAGCATGTATCACATATGACACTAAACTGGCTAATCTTACTTACCAATGACTTCATTGAATGGTGTTTGTTATGAAATTCTGCTGAAGCAGATGTTTATATGAATATAGAAAGTAAATAGTGTTGTGCTTGTTCAGGAAAGAATGAAGAGTAATTTGAGAATACTATAAATATTTAAAAAAAAATCTTTTAGTAATTGATCCAACTCAGAAAAGACTCAGCTGTTGGCTATAGTCTTTCATTTAGAGCTGAGGTGTCCAAACTTTTCTCAAAGAGGGCCAGATTTGATGAGATGAACAGACATTCTGTTTGGCATTCCTTGAATCATTAAAAATTAAATGTAAATTAACTATCTTATGAAAATTTTATTGCAAATGGCATATTTTCATTTCTTCACATGGATGACAAATAAACAGGTCTTACCAAAATCACTCAGTCCATCTATATCTATAATTCTCAAATGTATGTATGTATGTATGTATGTATGTGTGTGTGTGATTGGATGTTGTTTATGCATTTCCACAGTTTTCATCCGATTTCGATGAAATATTTTTGTTTGATAGATAATTCTTCAGTGCCAGTTTTGAGTCCAAATTGTTGACGACAATGGCTCTCCACTACTTCCTGTCCATTGTAACTCTCAACAACATTTTACTATTTACTATCTGTTCTTGGATATATATCTTTCATAAAAAATTTAATAAAAATAAATAGTTTAAATTATTACAATATTATTTATTATTATACAGTTCCCTTTTCAGGGCCACTCCCCCCCTTCAAATTGTTAACCCATAATTCCCCCCCACACACACACACACACACACTTTGGGGATGTGCCTCAGTTGCACCCAAATATTGTTACTAACATTGATTTTTGGTTGGGCTGACTTTAAATTTAAACTGCTCCAATTGAACGGCAAAAATTCCCAGTAATGAAAGACCCGGACAAAGACGGATTATACTGGTAGTATAAGATGAAATAAAAAGTAAAGAAATTCCAGGAAGTTATAATATATCTCAGGTTAATCCTAAACATTATATATTATTGGTAATTAATGTTGTTTTTTCAAACATGAATATGAATAAAACCATAACAGTAACACCAAAAATTAATAACATTAAAAAGTAGAAAACAAAGTTACACAAGCCCAAGTGTCCAAATATATTTATAAATGATTTTGACCAACACAAAACAAGTTTGATTCACTAAGATTTTAGAATTTGTTCATCTCAGATGACTAAAACAAATAACTTGCCTGCACTAATGATGATACTGATCTGGACTGCAATATATAGGCAAGGTCTAGTTCAAAGGCAGTGGTCTGGTTCAAAGGCCAAAATCAGGGTCACACTGCCAGAGGGCAGCCATCTTTTGGTAAAACATGAAATTGCATTTCTTAGGTGTGTGCTTTACATACTCTGATTGGCAATACTGGCATACCATAAGTAATGCATTCTATGACAGAGGCTGGAGGCCATGTGAAATTTGACCACGGACTGTAATTGATCCCTAGGCCAGACTTTTGACATACCTGATTTAGGGTGTTATGTTGAATCTACTAAAGCAGTCTTTATGCTTGGTCTGGTAACAATTTCAGAATAAGTCTGCAGATAACAAAAACACTTATTTTTAACATCATTTCTTGTCTTGTCTGTACCATTAACTCTCAATTACTCTATAGATCACCTTGATCAAATATTCATATCCACCTTCCCTGGGCCTAATACCTGTTGGTGTCAACATTCTGGATAATTACTCCCCAGTGAGGATTATAAATAGCTGGTGAAATCTATTATGATTTTGTTTTACAGAGTTAGTACCTGCACTCTATGACTAATTGGCTTACAACCATATCACAATTAAACACTGGTTCCTGTACGATAACTAAAATTAAGCAACATTGAGCCCGATCAGTACTTAGATGGGTGACCACTTGGGAATAATATTAGCTATAAGCTTAGATGTGTGGGTGGTGCAATGGATAATAGTTCAGAATTTTTAATCAGAGAGCTGAGTTCCAATTCCAGTTGTGTTCATTGTATTTACTTATACACAAAATACCATTGGGAAAGGTATAAATCCCCATCTTCTCCCCCTGGCTTTAAATAACCTGCAACAGGTTGATAAGCCATAGAAAATGAATCGGTCAACAATCCATGTCTAACAGCTTTAGTAGCTAAATTTTGAATTCAGTGTTGTTTTTCTAGACTAGTGGCCAATCATGGCTAGAGAATTCAATCTGCCCTAATATCTAACCCATAGCTGGGGGTAGAAGAGATGGGTTCATATCTTTCCCAATGGTCTATGTGCAAGAGTGAAGGTAATGGTTTCTCATTTTAAACTGCTATTATATAACATGTATGTCAAACATTATGCAATAAAAATTTCTGATCAAAAGTTAATTAATAACTATATCAAGCTTATTAGCCTGTTGTTGCATATTATGTTTTCTAAGAACATCCATATATTAGATATGTCAATTTACCAAAATCAGAAGAACTGAGAGACCTATACAATCGTAGAAACCAATCAAGGTTTTCAAATGTCATCCCTGTAAGATGATATTGATTAGGAACAGCATTTAGATGTTACATATTTGAAATACCAAACTGATATAAATCAAGGTTATAAAGGATTTTATTACAATATTTAAAAAAGAAGAAGAAAAAAACGAATTATTGGCTTGGCACTCACATTATCAATAATAATTGATAAAATGTTAATCCTCTCTTACCAGTTTTTTTACTTCCCTACATCTGCAAATACTACTTTACATTATTAACTATTTGGCACGTGAAAGCTTTTAGTTCTTTGAAAGTGTATATTATTTCAAACATTAAGTTTTTGATCAAGCATCAGTTAATGCTATGAAACATTTTATATCCAGGATCATCTAACATCACTCCTTTCTTCACAAAAGTACTATTAATATGATGCAGTATAATTAAAAACAATAAAAAATAAAACCAATAGAAAGATGAACAAGATATGTTAAGCATCTTCCTACATTCATATATCATCGATGTCAAAATCTAAATTTAAAGGTTGAGTACCTGTATCTTTAACATTTCGATGTAACCTTAACCAGTCTTTATTGGATTTCTACTTACCACCTTTTTTCTTCTTTTATATATAAGATTGATTCCATCAATAAAGACATTGTCTGAAGAAGTTCCTTCTCTGAATGAAACCCGTCACTAAGAAGATTTTCTATCTTCTTATTCACTTACCCATAAGTGCCTGTGGTTCCTTGCCATGAAGTAAACAAGCTAGTCTTTCAGCTTTCTTCCATCTTGTTATTTATTTACCCATTGATGAATAAATCTTATAGACCCAAATCTAACTTCTTCGCTTGAAAGAGTGAATGTATCTCAGTGTCCCTGTAAGATGATATTGATTACTTACATTTTTAACAGCATTTAAATTGTCATTTCATCCTATAATAATCTAGAAAGCTGCATGTAATTACAAAGTGACAAAGTTAGTGTTTCTTGGCTATTCAATTGCATTTGTTGATAACTGTCCAATTTGAAAGATTATCTTAAGACATTTTACAAGAACAATTTTAAAAACTTTGGTACATTGCCCTAATTAAGAGATGATAGGAAACTATTTTTAATTGTCTACAGATTAATGAATTTTGTGATCATTACTTTATTTACTATTGTTCGTACATGCAGTTTCTCTTTGCTGGTTTTTATATAGAGCCATTATAATTTTATTAAAAAATTTCTTCTAGAAATCTTACAATAGTGAACAGGTTAACTATTATAGTATAAATAACAAAGTATCAGTTATCACTATTTAGTGGTTTATAAATAATTGGTGAAATAAAATAAATAGCTCACTGAGAGATAGCAATCTGTGATGGGATTGTACAATAGACACTGCAACCAGAAATAATAATTATTATTTTTATTATTTTTCATATTATTATTATAGATTAAGCACACCAGATCACAAATATTAAGAAAAAAGATTTTCTACTAAATTTTATAAAAGTTAATAATCGTTTCAGTTTGTTATGGAAATTGCCCCCCCACACACACACACACACAGAAGCCAAAACAAATATGCTCATACAATGTGATTTTATTCAAATTTAAAATAAGTAATAATTTTTTTATTTTTCTATTTTTTTTTTTTTTTTTTTTGAATGAAGGAAATTCATAAGTGATAGTAATATAAGAGAAAAAAAAACAAACTCCAAATTATGAATTTTAAATTTAAATTTTATTTTTTTAATTTTAAGAAATCACATGTTATAAGCATATCGTTTTGGCATTTGTAGGAGTGCAATTTACACTGAATTTACATAAAAAACAAGTTTTATTAAATTTTACAAACGTTAATAGGGGGCCCCCCTATTAACGTTTGTAAAATTTAATAAAACGTTTTTTTTTATGTTTATGATTTAGAGTGCTTAATTTATAGTGATATGATAAAGTTTTGAAAAAATTATTATTTCTGGTCATGGATTGGGTAGAGATATAAAAGAGGCGCTATTGCACAACTCCACCCAACCTGTTTCCGTTCCTTGTCATCTTAATGTAAATAATGAAAGTAACCTGACAAACAAGCTCGAAACTTGAAAATATTTAAATTTAAAAAATACCTTAAGTATTTCTGACATTCACTAAGATGATTTGAAATTTTTTTAATGTCTTTTACAGTGAGACACACAACACTTTTCATTATTGATTCCTATAATATTGCCATTATTAAATTTATAAACACTTTTTAAGCTTTTCATCCCAAGCAAGGTGAGAGTGTAACTGGCATGCAAAGGGTTACAAATGTGTGGGAGCAAGAGTAAAGAGGCGTGAAAGAGGAAAGGATGAAGAGAAGGACAGGGATTAGATCAAGGCATCTGGAGATGTTGATTGACACTGCATTTGAATAGTTGGAGATTATAGCTATCAGGAAAGCAAGTAAGAGGAAGGGAGTTCAACACAAGGGAAGTGCGAAATATGAAGCTATTGGAGTAGAAGAGACGGCTACATTTAACCATTTTGACAGTGAAGGGGTGGGACTGAGATGCCGACCTAGTGGCATGTTGAAATTCATGCAGTTTGGAAATTAGCGAAAATAGCTCATCAGAGCAGTTACTATGAAAGTATTTGTAGAAAAGACAGAGGGAGGCGACAGCGTGTCTGTGAGAGAATGACTGTAAACAAGATGCCAGGTCAGGGCCAACCACGTTGCATATCCGTCTCTGGATTTATACTATAATTTTTAAAACCTCGAATGAAGACAGTTTTCAATGTTTCTTATCACTTTAGTTTTCTTATATAATAAAGTATTTTCAGTATCACAGACCTACATACACAAAGTCTACTGATAGTGTATGTCACTGGGAGAGATGCCTCAAACTGGTATGTTTTTTTTGTTTTTTTTTTTTCAGCCTTACATATACAGACAACAAATTATCTCTTTAATTCATGCTTTCTTTTCAAACTTTAGCTGATATTAAATTCTACTGCTTGCATCTGATAATTATTTTTAGCTACAATAAAGCGGTTATTAAAACAAAAAGCACAAAACTTGAATAAGATCTTTTCTCAGTCATGGTACTGGAATACTAAATGTATTTAAGAACTGCTCAGAGATGAACTTTGGTTTCACATAGTTCTCTGAATGACATCATCATAATACACATGAATCATTTTAAAAAGATGAAAGTTACCCCGACCTCCAAAAAAAAAAAAAAATACAACTCACCTGTAATTGCAGTTTTTGTTTCTATTAAGATCTTTTACTTAGGGGATGGCTAAAGAAACAGTTGAAAGTGTATGATTAGAAACTTTTCATCAGCATTTCTTGTATACATTAATCACTGATCTTTATTCACTTGTACAAGAATACGAAAAATTAAGTAAAAAAAAAAAAAAATTAGGAAAACTTTTTTTTTTTTTGTGACTCTTCTATCAAATATGTAAAGGAAGACACGGTGGAATAATCAATAGCAGCTCGATCCAGGTTCACATTCCAGTTGAATCCATTATATTCACTTACATGATAATACTCTTGGGAAAGGTATGAATCTGCTTTTTCTCCCCCCAGCTATGGGTAAATAGCAGGACAGACCAGGTTCTATAACCATGGATGGCAACTGGCCTACCGAAGAAAGAAATGGCAACCTACTGTGGGAAAAAATCTGCCTCATCAGTCATGTATCAAAAGATACATGATCGCCTATGCGTATATCACACATGGCACATAACTGAAAGCAATGCTGCATACTCTGAGGTGCCTAATAGGAGTGGTGGGGAGCTTTTCTTTCTTTTTTCTTTTTTTTTCTTTTAAGGAAATTTTCTGACTCTCCCCTTGAGTTTATTAAGACCACTCTATTTATTAATTTTACTTTTTTTTTTTTCCAGAGCTCAAACAGAAAACAAGAATTATTTTATTTGATAAAAGTTTTTATTTGAATGCATTTATGGTTAGATTGTTTTTAAAAAATACTATTCCATCATTATTTTTTATTTTTTCCACAATTACCGTGTTTCTTTGATAATTTTATTTTTTTTAACATTCTTTACTTAAATCCTAAATTTTCAATCTGCTAGATGAATTTCCAACCCGCCATTTTACTAAAACTCCCTGTTTATTGGATTTTGAGAAAAACATCTGACTCCTAACTATTACTACATCTTGTATTTAAGTTTTGTGTATTTCAGCATTTGGACATTAACACAGCTTAAAATATTTAAATGCAAAGAATAATTTTGAATAAACTACCATATATTATTGAGTATAGTTTGAGTTTTTATTATCAGTTTTTTATGCAGAAAATAGGGGATTGCACTATACACAGATAATTTTTTTTTTTCTTTAAATTAAAAATCCTGCCTTTTCAGTGAGCAGTTTCACTATATCCAGATAAAAAATTTTCTGGAGTGCTTAAAATTCATGTAAAAAAAACTGAGATCACACTATACATGAAGTCATTTAATACATGACTACATGCAGTATTTCAAAATGTACAATTTAATAAAAAGTGTTTCTATTATAAATGCAGTGGAAATTCTAAATGACTTTATTTAACATCATAGCCTGCAATTATGCTGTTCAAATGGATGTAATATAGATTCACAGTTTTTGTAATTACATAATGTTGAGATTGCTTTGTAAAATAATGTGGGATTATTAATGGAATTAATGAAACTGGCTGCTTATTAAAATTTTGAATATTAGAAAAGTTAGTTTCTTTCAATTTAATTAACAAAAATAATATTGAAATTCTTTTTTTTTTTTTCTTTTTTAAAACTTTATTACAAATGAACAATCACAATTTCTTTTCAGAACATTTCAATTATCTGAGCAAAATTGCTAAAGAAACATAAACTGTACTTTTGTCCAACTTAATATGGCCACTTTGTCAACAAGAATATATTGTAACAGTATTAAATGATTGCACCTTTAAAACTATCTACTCATTTCCATACACACACACACACCTTGGAAATTGATATTTTCATTATAAGGTTGACCTGAGATTTGCCAGTTAAAGTTACTTGGCTGACAATTAGCAGTCAAGTCTGGCTTCTCAGTTTCACAGGACCTGCTCTCTCTTCCATTTGTTCTTCCTCCTTGTTCTCCTCTCTACTTGATTCTTCCTCTCCTGTTTCCATTATTTATTTATTACTTGCCTTCCTTTTGAACTTTTTCATTTTTTTTTTGTCTTTCAAATGAATTCATTTGTCTTTGTTTATCTTGCCAGATTTTGTCAGAAAGAATGATATCAAACTTCAGTTACTAAAACATGGAATTTAGTGCATCTTGATGGCAATGCTAGTAGAGTTAAATCTTCTTCCATTGTAAAAATTCCATTTTCCAATCTAAGTATACTGAAAACTATATCCCAAATCAATAATATGTCAACTTGTATTATAGTTGAATATTTATCTCGGCATATCTTTATATCAGAACTTTTATTTTAGATATGCTTTTGGCATGTTGTTTTTGTTTTATAAGGGAGAGTTAAAAACCTCTAGGCCAAAACCACTTACCAAAGTATCCTCATGCATATATGTGTGTGTATGTATAAAATATAGACACCCTCAGATCTTGATCAAATGTAACATAGTGTCAAGTGCAATAAAAAATTACATCATTTAAATTGTAAGTCCAGATTTAATCCCAAATTTAAATAGTGATAAATGATAAATCAAAAAACAAATTAATCTAATTTTTTCAACATATTTTTAAATACATATTAGGTAATAAATTCTAGCAAGATCTATAAAAAATTTTTAGGTAGACTTTATTATACAAGAGCAAGACTTTTTTTAATATTGTTCATCCAATACAATCGAAGATTCCTTGGGTAAGATCTGAATCCTCTTCTTCTCCCCCCAGCTATGGGTAAATAGCAGAACAGACTGGGTGGCAACTGGTCTAGGAGAAGGAAAACTCTGAATTCAAAACTGGTCTGGAGAGGGTTGGGTTCTGTCAGGCTATCTTGACCACTTCTACTGCAGCTGCAGTATACATGGTGCCCCTACAACCCTATGGGTAACGGGGAGGGGTACTCAATACAAGCTCCAAGAGCCACTCAAGGTAGAAGGTTACTGAATGAGGTGGTTGTATGGACATAGAGAGGAAGCTAAGAAGTATAAATTATGAGGAAATGTAGGATAGATAACGGTTAACTCCAGACTTGAAGAGATTCAGATTGCAGTGGGAGGCAGTGGAGGGCATCCTCTTGGGTGTCTGTTCCACAAGATAATGGTTCTCAGGAGGGAGTGGGGAGCTGTTTGAATGGAACTTCCTTCGTACCTTCTTTTATTTTTATTCCCTTTAATGATTACATAAACTGGGGCAATAAAAGGCAGGGGAAAAATGAAACGATAATGATGATTGCATTTTTGTGCTGACTTCATGTTTTTCTGGTAAAGTTCCATTTTTTTTTCTTTCTTTCTTTTACTACAATCCTACCACTCACCTGCTTCTGACTTAAAAAAAAAAATAAAAAAATGAATATTCCCGGCATCAGGTGAGAATAAATTTGACGACTGAACAGTTAATTTGGTTATTTACACTATTTATATTCTGGGAGAGTAGCCGATGTTTAAACAAGTTCCAATTTGCTTGTTGCAATTTAAATCTGGGTAAGAAGGGCTTTTCAGTGGTCAGAGACCAAAGCAAGCAATACTAGAAAAATTGGATAATTATATACAGGTACTGTAGCTTTTTATATTGTTTTTAATTGCTAATAAGATGCATAGTGCGGAAACGACAATATACTGTAATATTAGGTTATTAGCAAAATCTTCAGCAAATTATCTTGTAAAATACTTATTAATAAATGGAATAAAGTGTTTATTTCAAAGCAAAAAAAAAATGTTCCTGTGATCAACATCCACATATGCATGGACTTTTAATTTACATTTATTTATATACTTTCTATAAACCCTGACAACTGAAGTATAAACTTCTAAGCCTTTACTGGATCATTTTTTTCATGTTTTTTGGTACTAGGATTTGATATTTAGAAGATAAACAAAAAGAAATGGATCTTGTCAATAGCTTTCTTTCTGCCTGAATTTGATATGAGGAATTATGCATTGATTTATTCAGAC
This sequence comes from Acanthosepion esculentum, assembly GCA_964036315.1. Classification (NCBI taxonomy): domain Eukaryota; kingdom Metazoa; phylum Mollusca; class Cephalopoda; order Sepiida; family Sepiidae; genus Acanthosepion; species Acanthosepion esculentum. The sequence continues at coordinate 123,384,204 of OZ038484.1, read as the reverse complement.
TAGTATTCTCATCTTATTTCTTATAGTTTTGTCTGTTATCCTTGCTGGTCTTCCTTGAGTATCTGTCATATTTGATAATCTGGGAATTTCAAATTAAACTCTTTATTCAATTCATGGAATAGATTTTTATTCTGCTGTCAGTTTTTTTGTTATTTCCCTGGAACCAGAGTATAAGACTTTTACTATCTGCCATAGGGATTGAACTTTAGATCACCTGTTAAATCTATGCAGTTGACATTTTTTATTCACAAGATATGATCAAACATCTGAAGATGGCCAGAAGCTTTAATAGTTAAAACCTTGTAATTTTGGCAACCAAGATAAGAACACTAATTTATATCTAACAGTTCTTTTTGTTTGTATCATTGTCCAGAAAGACATACCTTAAAAGTTTACTTAAATACTTAGCATAAAAATCATTTAATTGATTTATGATTCATTTTGTAGAATCTATTTTTGTACTTTGTCATCATGTCTCTCCTGAGTACTATCCCCAGTTAAAAATAAATAGCTTCTGCTTTCTTTTTCTTTTTTGTTTTCTGCTTACTGAAAAGCCAGGTATTGGAAAAATTCCCAGCCTGTACATACTGTGATTTTACTGTTCAGTAGAAATGCACATGAACTTTACACTCATTGGTACCCAGCCTGCTGAGTCAGTCTGCCAATAAGCTTTATGCTATCTACTCAGGTTCAATTATTATGCGAGGTTGCGTAACGCTGTGTTGGAATGGCTTGTTAATCTCTAAGGTGTCTGACAAATTTGAACAATGTTTCCTCCCTCAACTTTTGCGTGAAGCTCAGCATATGTTACTGAGACCTTTGATTTGAAATGCTTTATCCGACTATGGATGAACATTCTTTAAGTCAAACATTGGGTTTTGAGTGACACTTGCATTTTAAAGATGGTCATATGTTGGTTCAAGATTATATGCATTCAGAGTGAACAGTCACCTGCAATATGTCAGAATATTTTGAAAAATTTGTGAACTCATCCCTGTGGATTGTTAATTTAACTAGTATATGGAATATATTATTTAATAAATCTATGGTGTACTTCTTTTTTAACTTGAATATTGTGATACTAACTCATATTTAGATTTGAATATTATTTTGTTTTTATAGATTCTTTTCCAAAGTAATTAAATTAGAATCTCTTAGTGTTTTGCCTTCTTCACCCTTTCCATCCAGCATTTCTTTATTTTCCACTTATGATTTCTTTTTAGAAACAACAAATCCTGATTGAAGTGAAGATGCTTGTCTCTGTTGGTAGTTTTTTTTTTTTTTTTTTTTTTAATCGTATCACCCCAAGCAAGGCCGGAGGCCACTATCATGCAAGGGGTTAAAGAAGGGTTGGAGGAAGAGCAGATAGGAGTGGCAAGGGAGGGGATATGGTGAAAGAGAAAGACAGTGGGTCGATCAAGGCAAGGGAGCCACAGAGGATCCGGAGCGAGAGCAGATAGGAATGAGAAATGAAAGGATGTGGAGAAGGGAAGTGGATAGATCAAGGCAACTGGAGATGTCAATTGACGCTACACTTAAACCGTTGGAGATTCTATTTGTCAGGGAAACAGTAATAGGGAAGGGAGTTCCATAGGCGAGATGTGTGAGACATGAAGCTTTGCATAATTAAAAGAAAAAAATCTTGTAGTTCCAACGAATATATTTTGACTAGCAGTTGCCAAATACAAAAGATGTCTGCGATAGGATAGATGCAGCACAATCCATCCTGTCTGGACATCTCTGCTCCAAAGAAAAATATGATATGACCAAAAAGAAAAAAAAGGGCAATTTGTAGTGTAAAAACAAAATTTCTTTCTTTTTTATTTTTTTTACGTCTCAACTTCCTCTTACTTTGTAAATGTCATCATCTGTTTTTTTTTGTTTTTTTCTTTCCTTGATTTGAATTCTTAAGCGTTTCTAGTTTCTTTGCACTGTTTTACTCAAATTAAGGAGTGACCAAGACTGGCAACTGCTCGTCGAAATATTTCCATAAAATAAATTATTCATTGGTTCATTGGAACTACAAGTTTTTTCTTTTAATTATAAATCCTGATTGTATTTCTTTCTGCTGACACTTTGGGGAAGTGTCTGCATCTCAATCTTCTGTTGTTTTCCACCATTAAAAATATTTAAAAAAACAAAAATAAAAAAAAAACACAATCCCAAAGCATAGAAAATTGTCTTTGTGCATGCAGTGTTGTTTAGTGTGTATCAATTACTGCTTTTGCACAAAATTGGGCTGTTAATTAAAATTCACAAGAATTTGTATTTCATTTTTTTCTACTGATAACATTAACTCAGTTTAACAAAACATGACTGGAAAAACAGCTTTAATTCTAGTTTTTTTTTTTTTTTTTGTTTTCATATGATAACCACTTTATTTTTGGTTAATTTGTTTTTACTTAAAATGAATATGGCTTAACATAATAACTGCTTCCATCCACATCCCAACTCCAACCAATTTCCTTTATTTCATAGACATTCCTGGTCCCCTTTATTTAATTTGTGTTGGTAAGTTGTTCTTGTTCTGTTGTCCATGTCTAGAGATATCTTGTCTGGTTCCTTCTTCTTCTCTTTTTTTTTTTTTTTTTTTTTTTTTTTTTTTTTTTTTTTTTTTTTGAAGTGGTTTTCAGTTTTTGCTTGTCTCGTTTCCATTACATTTGAGTGTTAAGTAGAGTACTAAGGAATTGAAAAATTTTGCTAGAAACAAAGAAAAAGAGTACTAAACTGTTATGTGATGTCTGTCCTCCTGCATAGCAGTGAGTGCTGGAAAATCTCCTCAAAGATGAAAAAGAGATTTGAAGTAAAAGAAATGTGTTTCAACAGAAGAATGCTGAATATACAATGGTCCGAACATATGAGTAATGACAAAATCTCAGAGAAAAGGGAAACAAAAAGGAAACTTATCAGGAAGAGGCAGTTGAGGTTTCTAGGGCACATAATGAGGAAAGAGGGCTTGGAGAATCTGATACTCACATGACAGATTGAAGGCAAGAGAGACAGTGGAAATCAACACATAACATACTTAGTGAGCTTGAGTAAATGGATGGCAGAACAGGGGTTAGGAGAAAGAATAACAACATTTATTAAGAGCTACAAAAGACAGTATGTTGTGGAGAGCCATGATCACCTATGTCCTGAGGGGACACGGCACATAAAGAGAGAGGCTACCCAGTCTAGGAATTGAACTCACCAAATTCACAAACTAACACTTTAAGGCTATAGTCCTGTGATTAAATAAAAGGTTCAGTTTGGAATTCCCCCTGAACTCAGATTAGCAAACACTGGAAGAAAACCAGAGAGCACAATGGTGGCTGAAACCTGATAACAAAGAAGAGGACATTAGTCCAAATGTAAATGATAATCACTCCTCATCCCAGAAACTTATAACATTGATTTTAAAAGTTGAATTTTAGTCTATATTGAATTATGGATTTTGTTTTCTACAATATAGCAGCTAAAAATGTTCTAGCAAAATCTAAAAAAAACCCCTAACAACTGCCGAGAAAGTATCAGTCTTATACATTGATCTATTCAGACAAATATCCTCATCTTTACTGTTATAATAGTTTTCAATGTAGAAGCCTTTATTAAAATAATTTCTCTTAAAAACATAGTATATGTATTAGTGCATTTTTTGTGCAACATTATTTTAAGCTAAATACTTCTCAAAAGTGAATGATATCATGTTTAAAATAACAAGGAAATTAAACCCTTTTATTTTACACTGACAGGTGATAGTATATTAAAACTAGCTAGTTATTTTTTTTTTGTTATAATGGCTATCTAAGACCATTTGAAATGTTACTACTTTGATTGATAGTACACTTTAAAAATAGTTAGCAATAATGTTGCTACTAATCTGAAGGTATTAGTAATAATTAAGAAAAAAAAAAAGTTTTTATAATGAACAACTAAAAACTGCATTTCAATTTGTATAGAATCTTGCTTTCATGTCATTTAAAAATTGCCTCTTTTCTTTTTTTTCTTTTTTTTTTTTCATCCTGAAAAGATCATAACCAATGCAAGAATCTGTTTTTCTTGCTAAGGAAGCAAACTCGTATGAAAATGTCATCTTATTGACTACTAAAATCACAAATTAGTCATAGTAGTAGTAGTAATAATAATAATAAACTAGTTATAAGAAACTCAAGAGTTCAAATTGGAAATGTTTTTTTTTTCAATTTCTTGATGTGTTGCTACATATATTTATTCTTTGTTGCATATTAAAAAAAATTGATCTTGGTAACATTGCACTACTTTGTCAGTCAATCTTTTTATTTAAAACTTGATTACTTGGAAAAACCTTTTCTTTCTACTGAATAGGATTATTAAGTTACTTACCTACATCTTAAGCATATCTTTTTCATAACTGGTAATTTGCATTAATTATTTTATTCTAACATATTTCCTCTCTACAAATTTCGTTGATTTATTCAGAGATATTTATTTTTAAATTATATTAATTGTTTTTTCAGATTAATCAACATTTTTAAGTAGCAGGATGGCCATGGTTACAATATTTTTTCCTTAGATTATTTTTTGGTGGTTTTGATAATGCTCTCCTGAAAGGAGTGAAACATCAACAAGGAAAAAAGAAGAAAATTAAACATTAACTGGTTTTCACATATTCCAGGTTAACATACTGTGTTTATATATTAATAAATTCAGTAATAATTTCCTTTTATTTTGGTTAAATTGAGGCAAAAAATAGTCATTCCTTTTTGTGAGATTTAAAAAAATTTATCACACACACACACACACACACACACACACACACACACACACACACACACATATATATATATATATATATATACATACACATATACATATATATATATATATTTGTGTGTATATATATATATATATATATACACGCACATCTATATATATTTGTGTACATACATACATACATATATATATATAATCATACACACACACACATATATATTTGTATATATATATATTTGTATATATATATATATATATATATATATATATATGTGTGTGTGTGTGTATGCATATATATATATATATATATATATATATTGATATGTCGCTTACTTTATGAGTATAAAACGTTTAAAAAATTCTTTAAATTGGAAAGTATTTTTCTATATGTACTTTACAGTATATATAGAAAGCTTTTAAATTTGCACTTAAAAATACATATGTGCATATAGTTTGTGTGTGTGTGTGGAGGAGGAGGTAAATATTTATAGACTATTTTTCTTACAACTCCACAAAAATAGTATTTTCTTTCCTCTGATGAAAGTGGCTCCACCTAGTTTCCTCAGCATAACAAAATTAGTCTTCCTTGTTTGCATTCTGTCTTGAATACATTAAGGCATTACTACCTCTAACCCAATTAGACAAATATCTACCTTGTCAAATTTAGCCGGGAACTCTCTTAAAGCCAGCCTCTTGTTACTATAAATAAGATAACAAACAAGTCAATTTAACAGAAGCAATACCGAGAAGCATAGGAGGATTAGGTTCTATTGGAAATACTTCACTTCCTATTGATCTTATTCACTGGTGTACATTGTCAGCCATTCTCTTGGTAATAGGCTATTCTTTCCCCCCAAAAAGGTAGTTCCACTCTGAACTAGGCTTAATACTTTTAGTTGTTTAAAGAAAGAAATTGTAATTTCTCCAATTGTTTTTCATTCTATTCTTTCACTCAACTCATTCATACAAAGAATGTATTTTATTTTTTTTTAATACTTTACAAGTTAGATTGTAAAATCATTGCAAGTATACTTAACATAGGTTGATCATTAAAGACTTTTCATGTTTTATTTCTGAGATGCGCACTTACTGTGTGTGTCTGTATAAGAGACAAAGTAAAAAAAAAAAAAAAACTAAAGCAAAACATTTGCATGCACTAAGAAAATGTCAGCTCTTTTCATAGAGCCAGCAGTAACAACATCTCTAAAATCTTGCTCCAAGCAATAGTCAACTTATAATTGTAGTTCTCTTCAAGGACTTTACAATTTGCCCAAGCAGTGTTTATAATTGTAAGTTAAAGTTAAGAAAAAAAAGAAAAAAAAAAGGCATTCATTTTGTCTAAGTTTAAGGTTGTAAGGAAAAATAAAAGAAATACTTTCTATAAAAGCGCCATTTAAGTGGAACTAGTGCAGTCTATAGAAACTTGAGAATCATGCTTAAATTAAGCATCAAAGAAATTGTCTTGAATTGTACACAAACACATAATTATATAGACAATTTCTATCTGTGACTATCTCAAAAGCTGATGTAAATATTTATGTGTAAACTTATTGATTGTTATTGTAAGAATGAAGATTTTCTTGATATTTGACAAGCTTTAAATCTGGATTGAGAGTTGTCCTATATTGAATCATATTAAACCATATTAAGAATAAATGAACATTACTTCAAGTACTAAGCAATAATTAGCTAAGGAAAGTGCTTTAGTGTCATGCTGTTAAAGAAAAAATAAATTTTCCTTTGTTAATATAATTTGATATTAAATTAAAAGTAGTTTTAAAATTGCAAAATTTATTTGGTGAAAAATATTTATTTGGCAAAAAACTACTGTAATACCATAGGATTAAATATATTAACATCAAAGATTCTTAGCCTGGGTCTTAGTCAGTGACTTTGTACAAAGATGTATGCATTTTTGCACAACCCAAGGCTTCATAGTTACTGTTTTAAAATCCTTGCCAAATCCTCTTTCTTTCTCACATGTGTGCATAAAATTAAAGGCTTATTTTTAAGATCTAAATGATGTCAAAAAATATTCAGGATATTTAAAAAAAAAAAAAAAAGTATTTTTTTACCTAACTATTGAAGATTCTTTAATTTCCATTTCCATAACACAGGGAAGACCATTTTAGACAGTATAGTGAGAAACAGTATAATGAGCTCTATCGTAATTGTAGACTTTTACTACTATTTTTATTATATCCACATAATATTTTAGTGTATAATCCTTTTAATACAGTTTTTTTCTCTATAGTTATTTAATATTTCCAATTTAATAACAAGATACTATTAATGTCATGATGGAAAAAATTTAAGGCTTTTTAAAACATTCAAACTTTATACGGGGTGTGGCAGAAATAGCTCCCACATAATGATGTTTTAATATCTTACCGTTATGCGAGTTATTTCTGCTGCTCACTGTACAATTAATTCCTATAAAAATGTGATGTGCTATCTAAAATATTAGAGAATTGGACTGCAAAAATAAAATTACGTTAACACTTATTTGATTTATAGGTGTAACTTGTGAGCCCACACACTTGAATACTCATTAAGGGTAACAATAAAAATTTTATTCTCTTGGATATTAAAATTATTGTTAAATCTTGGTTCATTGCTGTCATCCAGTGTCTATTCTAGAACTCTGAAAATGTGTGGATGTGTGTGTGTGTGTTGGGGGGCAAGATTTTTCAGGGGGGGGTTCAAAGCAGCGTCTTTTTCATACTATACCACTATCGTATACAAAACTTAGGAATGAGTTTTAGTATAAGTAAAATTACTTCGCTAAATTAACCAGAATAACTTTTTATTCATAGTAGTGGAGTTCTAATCTATTCTTGCCCTCTTTTCCACTCTCAAGCTGTTGGACTACAAGAGAGGTTAACTTCAAAACAAAATCAAAGGGTTAATAATAACATCAATACTAGCAGAACAGTTTGGGCGGGGACCAAGGGTCTAAAATTGGGGGGGGGGTGCAATGCCTTCTCTCCCACCAAACCTCCCCTTGCCCATGTAGAATCGCCACCACTGTCATTCTACCTTCCTATTTACAAATGCTGTTATTTATTTATTTTTTTTTTCCTAGAGTAAAATCTGAATCTATATCAAAGTTTTCCCTTTTCACCTTTGTTTATTAATCAAAACCTAATTGATAACATTTCTCAGAATCACATTTATTCCTTTTTTTTCTTTAAATAGTGTTTTGTTTCCATCATTTTCTTTGTAGAAAACTTCAGACTTTAAAATCTATAAAAGTAATTTTCAGCGTTGTAAAGCACAAGGATCTTGCATTGTTTTTCTGCATGCATTGAATGTAATTATAACATAATTGGAATAACAAAGAAAAAATGTTTAATTTTTCTTCATCTAAAGCAAGAACATACTATTATATTAGTTTAGTTATGTTTATAGTATTAGGCAGCAAACAAATTGTCTTGAATTGTACTCAAACCCATGATTATATAGACAATTTCTATCTTTGACATCCCTAGAAACCAGTGTAAACATTTTTGGAAAAATCATTGAGATGGTTATCAGAATAGAGTTTTTTGATATTTGACAAGCTTTAAATCAGGATTGAGTGTTGTCTTATGCAAAACCAAATCCATAATGTTCCTCTGAATCACATTTATTCCACCTAACATTTTCAAGAAAATCTAAGGTGAAAGATATATTTGGGTACAGTACCAATAAGTTATATTCAAAACATTCAGGTATCTATCTTCACCCAATTTTCAAATTTTCTCCCTATTATGTCAGTATGTATTTTTGAGATTTCTTTTCTGTAAATTTTTAAGATTCTAACTTTGGCTTATAAAAAGTTTGAAGTAACAAATGATAGTATAAAGGACTTTGTTTTATTCATCCTAATATAAGTTCAGTAAATTGTATTCAAGCTTCATAGAGTCTAAAATTTTAATATTAATGACTATAATTTTTTTCTTTTTCTAACATGCATAATCAAGAGGTTGCAAGTGGTAAGAGAAACCCATATATTTCACAATGGAAACATGATGCATATAGGTTTTGATGTGCCTAAAAACATTATACTCCTCTGCTGAGTGATTATGTTTTGTTGATTAAACTAGACCTTGTGACTTTTTTTTTTTTTAATCATATCACCCCAAGCAAGGCCAGAGGCCACTATCACGCAAGGGGTTAAAGAAGGGTTGGAGGAAGAGCAGATAGGCGTGGCAAGGGAGGGGATGTGGAGAAAGAGAAAGACAGTGGGTCGATCGAGGCAAGGGGGCCACAAAAGATCCGGAGCGAGAGCAGATAGGAATGAGAAATGAAAGGATGTGGAGAAGGGAAGCGGATAGATCAAGGCAACTGGAGATGTCGATTGACGCTACACTTAAACCGTTGGAGATTCTATTTGTCAGGGAAACAGTAATAGGGAAGGGAGTTCCATAGGCGAGATGTGCGAGACATGAAGCTATTGGAGTAGAATAGACGTCTACATCTAACAGTTTCCACGGTGTAGGGGTGGGAGCGGGATGCCAGCCTGGTGGGGCGTTTAAATTCACGAGGCCTGGGGACAAGTGAACGCAACTCCTCAGAGCAATTACCGTGGAAGTACTTGTAAAAAAGGCAGAGCGAGGCAACATCGCATCTGTGAGAGAGCGACTGCAGACGAGATCCATTCGAACCCTCTATTAAACATGTACAGTATATATATATATACATTTTTTTTTAAATAGAAAATTAATTGGCTTTTCTTTCTTTAATTTGAAGCCACTTCTATGATATTTAGTGATGGCTTGTTTAAAAAATGACATGGAGTTTTTAATGAATTGTACAAATGAAAAAGTGTAGAATACTCTTAGATTATCTAATAAAACTTTCACTTGAAGATTATATTAAAATGATAATCTGTTCTGGATTATCAGAGCCAATAGATTATCCTTCCATTTTCATTTTTGTTGTAGGAAAATTGTTATCAAGTGTGTGTGTGTGGGTTGGTCCTCAATTTTCTGACTGAATTGTGAAACATAATACTGTTATGGACAGTCAAATTTTAGAGATTGCAGAAAGAAGTGATGTCTGCTCTCCTCTTTCTATAACTCACTTTATTCTAAATTGATGTTGATTTACATGTTACTCCTATTTATACTGTTTAGGTACTCCCCAATTTGCCTTTGTAGTAATCATGGTCTTTATTTCAAAACACATAATCATTTCCAAATTGGATGAGAGGAAAAGAAAAATTATTCAAAAACCATTCTTTGAGAATTGGCTCAGATTCAAACATTCAAAATTGAGATAAAAAAAAATTTTTTTTCCTTTATATTTTCAAACGTTGATATCATTTTTTCTCTCTCTCTCACCACTACCCTGGCTTTTGTTAACAGAGATAATGGTTAATTTTTTTTTTTTTTACCAGGGAAAAAAAAATTGTAAATATCTACCTATATACACACACACACACACACACACACACACATATATATATTTATATATATAGTTAAATCTCTCAGAATAATTATGAAGATAAGACAAATTGAATAGAAAAAGTAAATTGGAAAATAGTTCTTAGTCCTTGCTGATGTGTTTTTCATCCAATTTTATCAAGGCAAGTAATGATAAATAAAAGTAAAATGTTGTGTAGTTATATCAGATCCCAAAAATTTAAAAAAGACGCTCTTTTGTAAGCCTCTTTCTGGATATTGGTAACTTTATATATATATATATATATATATATATATATATATATATATAATGTGTCTGTGTGTATAATGTAGAGAGATGGAAAATCTGTATGTATATATTAATGAAATAAATCTTTATTTTTATTTTAATGCTTTTTTTTACCTGTCTAAATAACTACATTTGTAATTGTTTTTTTATCAATACAACAATAAAATTTTCAATATTCGTTCTTTGAAAATCAAATCTTTCATATACCAATTGTGCAGTGAAAATAACTGCTAGAAATAAATCTAGAATGATACTCAATTCAGTTAGCATTATTGAATATACAGAAAAATGTTTAAGTTTGCCCAACTGTTTATGCATGTACACACACACTTGTATTACATACATTTTCCCTTTTGTTTTCATTACTATTGCTTTTATATTATAGTATATTGTGATATATGCCTTCAAAACAAGCAACCATTAAATAAACTGCTTCAGAAATATGTCTCCTTTTATCCTTTTGATTTTATAAAAAAATTTGATTTAAAAAAAAAAGAATTTTTCTTTTATGAAAGATAGAAAATCCTGCTTGTCAAATTATGAAAATTGAAAGAAATATTGACAAAAATAAATTGAAATCTAAACATTAGGCAATAACTAGAAAAAAACAACACTCTGTTACTCTCAAAAGGTTTGGATTTTGAATTTCATTTACACAAGATCCTTTTTGTCTTGCTTAATGGGAGATATTTTTTTTAATTTGATTGTGTGTATAATGTAGCCTCATGAACCTAGCACTAGAAATGAAAACCTCACTGTATAAACTAAACCTGTATTAAATAAAAGTAAGAAACATTTAAGTTTTTTTTTTTTCTAATATTCTACAAAACTAACCAGTAAAGAGGAGAACATCTAATTTAAGATATTTTTCTTTTTACTTAACCAGCCTTTGGTATTAAACTGCAGTTAACCATATTCTTTTAAGGCTTTTTTTTTCCTCTTATGTGAGTATATCATTAACCATTTTCATTAATTTTTAGCCTTAATCTCAAACCATATGATCATAAATCCTCCTGTCTGGTGCCATAGTCACCTCAAAATGTTCATATTTATGTCTGACTATTGAATATGCAAAAAGTAGAGAAGTGCCTGTTAAAATAACAAAGGTCTTGTTAAAATAATTCATTTTTTTTAAGTAATAGTTCACTTTCAATCAGACCGTAATTAAAAATTATTGAAATCACTGATTTTCATTTCACTTTGTTTTTGTAGTAAATAGTAATCAGTATTAATAACAAGTAAATTTTAATGATTCCTTATTACAAATGGTACTATTGTGTAACATAGATACAAATAGGTACAAATCATTGGATTAGATATTCTGTAACAAGTGGCACATCGATAATCTTCGTATTAAGATGTGATTAAAACTTGGTATTACTATAAATCTCATTTAAACCTTTTCACATATAAATTTTCATGATTTAAAAATAAAATAAATTTTTAAAATTCATTTTCATAATGTTTACATTATTGTAGAATTCTGATATACTTATGTAGATTATTAGATAGTGAAATGTTTTAAAACCTCATTGATATTGCACATGGAGAAAAAAAAAACATCTTGTGTATTAATTTTTCACATTTTAATCTGGACAGAAATGCACTATTACATACACACATCCATCTATAATGTGTGTGTGAGGAATTTTTTTTGGTGCAAAAATTCCCTCATTCAGATAAATTAAGATTTTTTTTTTTTTTTAATCCATATACTATTCCACATCATAAAAGTCAGAAATTTTTTTTTTGTGCTGGCGAAAAAACATTTTATCAGATCCCAAATAAGATTTTCCTTGAATATGATGGAGGTGAAAATATTTATTCTTAGATCATTTTTAATATGATCAAAATAAAAATAAATTGTGAATATTTTTTTTTTTTTTTTTAAATAATAATCCTTATGTTTTTGCTTTCAAATGGCTTCATTTGGTATATTCTCCACTCATCACCAGGTAACCTGATGCTGATATATTTGAAAATAAATGAGTAAATGAAAATAAACTCCTTTTGAAAAAGAAATAAGCAAATCCTTTGTTGCATATGTGCAGTCAGCTTGTTATATTCAGATGTTGGGGGGAGGAAAACTTGCTGTCAAAATATTGAACTGAATTTCCACTCCTTTTGTTCCCTGCCCTTGTTATTTCATAGTTTCACTTTTGAAAATTAAAATGTACAGCAAAGAAATTAAAACTAGAACATATCAACAATAAACTTTCTTTTCTATTATATTTCCAGGCATCTTCTGGGACTGGTTTGTTTTCTTCATTTTCTGGCTTTGGGTCTGCCTCCAAGAGTGACAATAGTAAAACTGTTGGATTCTCGACACTGCCAAGCAAACCGTTTCTGTTTGGCACTAGTAGCAGCAGCACCACCAGCACCAGTGTGAGCTCTGCTGACTCCAAGTCAGCTGAGATGCAATCAACTGCATCAGCTGTAAGTACGAGCAGCAGCAGCAGCAATGGCATCAAGTCCACCACCACCACCACCACCACCACCAGCACCACCACGGCTGACAAAACCTCTGAGAACCAAGACACTGTGTTTTTTAGTAATTTGAAAAAACTGAATGAAAGTGTCCTCAAGTGGATTGAGCAGCACGTAGCCGAGAACCCGTTTTGTATTTTAACTCCGATATTTGAAGATTACAATGATCATTTGAATAAAATCCGAAACAATAAGTTGGTCAGTGGCAACGTGAAAAACTTGGAAGAGTCTGCAACAGAATCAAACCTTCACAAGAATGGATCCTCATTTAGTAAGTATAGGAAAAAAAAAAAAAAGCTTTAAATTTTTCCTGTTGCCCCAACTACATGAATTCAAGCATGCTACTAGATTGGCATCTAGGTCCCACCCTTTTACTGTCAATATAATTAAATATAACCACCACTTCTGCTCCAACAGTTTCTTTTTTCACACTTCCCGCCTGTGGAACTCTCTTCCGTTTACTTGCTTCCCTAAAAACTCCAGTATTCAAAAATTTAAATGCAATGTCAATTGCCATCTTCTGTCTTCTTGAATCCCATTCATCTTTTATCCTTTCCTCAATCCCCACTATACCCAGTCTTTTCTCTCATTTTCACTCTCTGTAACCCTCTGCATACTAGTGACATTCTCGCCTTGCTTGGAAGGAAATGATTACCCCCCCACACACACACACACACTCCTCACCTCAAATGCTCCCCTGCCTCATGCACTCACACCATTTTCTTTTTTAATATTAAAAATCTGACTATTTTATTTTTATTATTTTATAATATTCAGTCATGCCCAATCATTTTATGATCTTAATTTTTTTCCTTTCTGTTAAGGTTCCTTGTCAGTTCACCAAACCCAGTGTATATGGTTGGTCACAAATTAAAATAATAGTTGCCTTTATTAGTCCTGGTTTGATGAAATGCTAGTAAGTGTGGGTCAGTACTAAAAAATAATTGAAAAAATTTTAATTAGACAATTAAAATTACCGTATATACTTGTGTATACTGAGAGTTATTATGATCAGTTTTTTTGTTTTTAAGAGTTTACAACTCCTGCATTTCAGTGACCTGTTGCATTATACACAGGTAAATTTTTTCTGGAGATGTTAAAATTCATGCAAAAAAATTTCAGGGGTCACAGTATACATGGTTGACTTATATATGAGTATATATGGTAGTCATATGATTTAATTTGTACTTAAATAAAAATTTACAGTACAAAAATTTTAAAGTCAAGTGTGGCATTATTTTAACTTCTCATTTTCAGTAGTTTATTTGCTCTTGAGATGAAAACATTTTAAGTTATTCAATCAAAAAAAAATAACAAATGAATAGTTTTACTTATAAAATTTTATCTTTTTATTTTCCTCATCAGAAACCCAAATCAATAATTGATTTGTATATATATTAATTATTGAATCAATTGTAATTTATTTGCATGGATCTAGGATCCCTAAATTTTTAGACCATCAACCCTTTTATGGAATCCTTGATTCCTCATCAACTCCCACTCATGTGAAAATAATAAATATCAATAATAATAATTTTTTATTTCAGAGTAAAAATTCTTTTGCTCTTTTCTTTCATTATTGTTTCATTATTCATTTCAGCTTTGTTTTTTATTGTTCCTTTTCAATTTCTATTTTTCTTCCTTTACTAGACATAGTTGTTAGAATAATAAGTATTAAAAAAACTTGATGAATAATATAAGCAATAATAAACATATTAAGTATAAATTAATATACCTTTTGTATTGAATTGATTGACATTGTAATAGTGGACTTACCATTAACAAGAATAAAAATGTGGAAGTGACAAAACCGCAAATGGAGAAAAGACGTTGAGGTATGTGAAAGTTTTTATTTCCCGTGATCTACAAGGTTTGATCATTTGCACATTCTGGGATATCGGATATCAGTCGTAGGAGATAAAGAGTTTGTTCGGGGTATAACCCAAGGTAGTAGCTGAAATAGACACATGGAGAAAATCAACATATACAGGTTGCAATGGATAAATTGTCGTCTAAATTATGCAAATATGAAAATAACACTGGCATCTCATTTTAACAGATATATTTACCAAAATTATACAAAAATATCTTGAAATAACTAAAGAATAAATTTATTCAATAAAATCGCCATTGGCTTCAACCAAAGCCTCCAGACAACTTCAGAATTACCTGCAACTCTTCTGGATGGTTTCCTTGTTTAAGTTGGTAAGTGTTGCCATAATCCTTGCCTTCAGTTCATCTTTGGTGTTACAAGGTTTGTTTGTCCCTTGCTCAACTGCACCCCACATGAGTTAGGTGCCCAGATTTAAAGGATGATGTGGTTTGCAGAAATTGTTTCACAGCTATGACTGGGTTCTCCTGATTGTGTAGCATGGTGCAGAGTCCTGTTGTCAGACACAGGGTCTTCCAGCAGCCACCCTCCTGATCCAGGGCAGCATTACCTCCTTAAGGCACTTGATGTAGGCCTCCATGTTGAATCTGAGGCCCTCACCAACAAATTTGGGTGTTCTTATCAGAATGATCAGTGAGTTTTCCTAGTTGCCGTACATTCATAATCATCCAACTCTTTCCAAATCCTCTGCACTGTCCTCCAATTGACACCCACTCTGAAATGTTTGTATTGGAGCTTCTGGTTTGAATCCCAAGCAGTACAGTATGTCGTTTCCAAATTTCTAGCAGAGTGAATTGCATCATGGTGCACTTTTTCTCACAGACAGTGCCCAACTGACCCTACAATACTGTGCAGTTGACAAAATCAAAACCAAATAATATGCATGCACAAAACTAAAAATATAAAATGGCGACAATTTACCGATTGTACCTTATGTAGTGTAGTGAGATAGACCAGTAGGAGAAATATTCCACAAATTATCACATTGTAGTTGTCAAGGGTTAGTCTCTGCTGCTGCTGGTTGTATTGCTGACCAAAGGCATTGCTGTTGATGGAAGCACCATAGTGTTGATGACCTCATTAAGCTTGGCTGCCATAGGGTCCATCGCTAATCCTAGATTTGTTACAAGTGGGTGAAATCGATGTTGGGTTTATAGTGAGTAAGTGGCTCAGAAACAGCTGCTGTGAAGTCAGTGGGCCTTTTTTGACTGATCAGAAAATATGTTTTACAACCCTGGTATTTTTGGCCGGCATTCTGGAAGTGGGTGTGTGGCGCCAGACAAAAAAATTAAGGTCTGTTTTTGTCATATGTGCTGTAATTGTTGAAGTGTGCACTTCCCTTTATGTCAAAGAATTGTAGTTCCGACAAAAGGTATAACAACATCATTAGAAGGAATGATATGTTTGATGAGTTTTAGTTGTAAGTTACTGCAATTTATCTATTTGCACCTTTTTTCAAAGTGTTTGTTTTGTACAAATGCAAATACAAAATTAAGACAAAGAATTTTGGGAAATGTTTAACCTTCATGTCTGCAAAAAAAAAATGATGTATCAAAAGAATGGTTATTCCCTTGACACTGCTATTATTGTATACACTTTTGACTCCCTCAGCAATATTTATTTACAAGATTATAAAAATATGTGAACCAAGTACAATGTGATATTTATTATTTACCTTTTATAAAGAAATAAATTACAAAAGAAATCTTTTTATTCCAAAAAATTACAAAATATATAAACCATTTACAATATAATATTTATTATTTACCATTTTATAAATAACTATGAAAACAAGTTTTTCATCATTTTATAAAAATATCAATGAACTATTGTTGCAAATTCTCAAGAATAAAGAAAATGCATAAATCCACTTTCATATGTTTGTTTTTTTTTAATTCTAATCATGGCTTTTTACTACAATAAACATTTTCCAAGGGAGTCAAAGGTGTATACAAAAATGAAAGTATCAAAGGAATAACCATTCTTTTGACACACCGTTTTTTGCAAACAGAAACGTTAAACATTGCTGAATTTTCTTTCTACATAATGGCAAAAAATTTTAATTTATAAATTAATTTAAAAAAAATGTTTAATTTATAATGATCCAAAAATGCAAAAGTACTAAAGTTAGTAATTAGAATATGTCAAAAAGAAGCTGCAACATGTTTACCTTGAATTGAAGCAATAAGATCTCCATTTAATAAACGCTTTAAAAAAAAAAAAATCCCTCTTGTACTGAGATTATTGAGTTTTACAGGAAGAAGGAACATTTTTGTCCATAACTTTTATTTCATTTTGCTGTGATGATTGTTGATTCATCTCCTGTTGTGCTTTATTTATAAATTAAACTTTATTCATAGCTATAGAGATATTGGGTGTTTTTTTTTTCAGATGTAGGATTCAGTTTTATTAGAGTTCATGTATCCAGTAAGGGTCTCAGAAGATGTTCCTTATGGATAAGGAGAGAACTATATATATATATATATATATATATATATATATATATATAAGGCTCAAACACTAATATTCCAAGGTTATAATTTATTACGTTGGAATCCTGTCCTGGACATTGAGTTCCACCTGGATTCTATCCTCTTGGGAATTTATTTATTTATTTATTTATTTATATATATATATATATATACACACACACACACACACACACATACGCATACATGTCATTGAATCTGTTGTCCACTTGTACAGATCATCTGCCTAGTAGTGCAGTGAAAACCCTACCCCTTCACGTGGTTTAACCTACTTGTCAACATTATCATGAAGGGGAATTCACATGAGGAAGTGTCCAGTTTTAAATACTTAGGATCAATCTTGTCTAAAGATGGAATCTGCAACTCAGAAATCTGAACATGGATTGCTGCAGCCATGGCTAAATTGACAAGAATATGGAGAAAGCATGATCAGCTTTCAAACAAAGTGCAGACTCTACAAATCGCTGGTAGTTTCCTTTCTCCAAAATGGATGTGAAATGTGGACACTGTTGGCAGAAACAGAGAGAAGGATCCAAGCGTTTGAGAACAAATGCATGAGAAAACTCCTTGGCATTTTTATTAGGAACAAAAAAATCAATGAGTTTGTGCAGAAAAGGGTTGAAAGTTTTGTGGGACACCAGGAACCTCTTCTCGCCACTGTCAAATAGAGGAAAATTGTGTGGTTTAGACACGTTACAAGGCTTGTGCATGACCATCATGCAAGGCACTGTTGAAGGCGGACATAGGAGGGTACCCCAACACAAAAACTGGTTGGACAATGTCAAACAATGGACAGGTATGACAGCACCAGAATTGCTGAGGACTGCTACTGATAGACTGTTGTGGAGAAGAGTTAGTGTGGCTTCTGCATTTGTATCCGCCCTACGATTACAAAAGTCAAGGGGATGATGATGATGATGATACATACTGGATGGTGACAATGTTTCATACTTAAATGCAATTGTCAGACCATATATGATATAAAATAGTTTATTTAAATTTGATTTTAAATAAGAGATTAAGCAACTACAACTAATATTATTTTTCAGTCTCACATTTCATTGATCCTGGGTGGATATCATTTCTTGTCATTGTTCACAACTTATTTTTTCTTTCTATCTCTCTCTAATTGTTTTTTGTATAACTTAGGACACTAAAGGAACAAGAACTGAACATTTTCAATGTCAAATATTACAAAAATTGTCATTTGATTCATTTACTTATTGTTAGGATTTGATCTCTTAAGAACTCTCCATTTGACATTTTGGTTGACGGTATAGGTTCTTGTCTACTGACAATGTAGGTCTTGAACAGATTCTCTGGAATTTTTCAATTATCTAACTAGCAGTTGCATTGTATTTTCCTACTAAAACATGTATGTATACCTAGTGTTATAGTGAATTTCTGGTTTTTGCTCAAAATATTATCAAAGTAAACATTGACTGTAAATTACTAAGTTGAAATCAAATTAACCCTTTCACCCTTTTTTATATTCATTTTATTTTAGCTTCGTTTTATCACAAAATTTTGGTCATTTTAGGTTCTATGACCATTAAGCAAGCAGCATAGATTAAAATGAAAGAATTATCTTGTGGCAAGATAACACAGTTAATTGTTGGCATTTCTACAGAAATGCACTTCTGTAAGAAGTAATAATTGTTTCAAAAAGATTTTCATCATATTATTGATTAACTGCTCCAAATCACAAATATAAAAAAAAAATATATATAATAATTATTTTAAGAGATGGGTTCAGTTTGATATACAAATTCATCATAAATTGATCCCTCTACACAAGCAAAAAAAAATTAAATAAAGGTAAGTAATAGAAATAATAAAAATAAAGGGAAAAGGTAAGTAAGAACATACTTTAAATTTGTATCTCACAGCTATTTTGAAATTATTTAAAATTTTGTATGTAAGCAATATTTTAATACAACCCAGCAAAAAGATAAGTAAGAATATGTTTTAAATAATATAAATATCAACCTTTTTTTTATTTAAAGTTGAAATTATTTGTAACTTTGTATGTAAAAATATGCTTTATAACAGGGGGGGGGGGCTTGCATAGGGGGGATCTATTTAAAACGAATTTACATATCAAATTGAACAACCCTCTTAAAATTAAGAAGGAAAAAAATCTTATTTATTCATGACTTGGAGTGCTTATTTTATAGCAATAGGAAAAAATGATTATTTCTCAGAGAGGTGTATTTCTGTAGAAACAGCATATTTTTTATTAATTTCAAACAAAAAGGTTATCTTTTACTTAGATTTTACTCGATATACTTTTATAACTACAATCTTATCACATGACATACTAACCATTTTTAGGACTGGTGTAAGTTTTGTTTGTGTCAATGCATTGAAAGAAAAATTACTCTTTCAATTTTAAATGAATCTCAAATTTTATTTTGTTGTATCTTGGTCGAGATTCAAATGTTAGAAAAACATTTAGCAGCACATAGCCCGTGCAAGCAAATTCATTTAAAAACATTTAGTCTTAAGGCAAATAACCTTTATGCTTTTTTTTATCATTTCACCCCATGCAAGACAATAAAGCCACTAAGATTCAAAGGGTTATGGAGAGTGAAAGAATAAGAAAAAAGAGAAACTTTAAAGAGCCAGAACAATAAAAGAGTAATCCAGACAGAAGATAATGATTGACATTGCATTTAAATTTGTGAAAATCAAAGTTGGCTGGAAAGCATGGAACTGGACGAGGTTTCCACAAGCAAAAAGTACAAGAAAAGAAACTGTTAGCATAGAACTTACAGTTACATCTAGCCATATTAACTGTAAAATGATGAGGCCATGTTGCCAATCTAGTAGTGCACTTAAATTCATAAAGTCTAGGTACCATAGCAGAAAGTTCATCAGAACAATTACCATGAAGTATTTATCGAAAAGGCACAGGGAAGCTACATTATGGTGATGAGAAAGTAGCTGAAGCTGAGACACTAGGACAGGACCAATAATATTGCTGATTCTTCTTTGGATTTTATCATGAATCTCTAAATATGTAGCAGGAGCACCGGACCATATGTGGCAGCAATGTTCAAGGCATGGACAAATAATAAACTTATAAAATAAGTAAGATAGATTCTGGAGATGGCACAGTGAATCAACTTTTTTGGTAGCTGACTTAGCAATAGATTCAATATAATCTTTCCACTTCATATCAGCAAAGATTGTTAGCCTGAGAAGGCACAATGAGTCATACTTCTGGAGGTTAGCATTAGCCATGCTGATGGGAGGCAGAAAGGAGTCTCTCAGATGATTGATAGAGAGAATTTTCAGTTTGGATATGTTAAAATTAACTGCCCCAGTTAACAGTAGATTGTAAGTCATTTTTTCTAGATCAGCTACCAATTTGACCATATCGAACCAGTCAGACTTACTATTGAGACAGGAGTAAATAATTGTGTCATCAGTATAGATACCAAATATAGAACAGATGCCATCAGGAAGGTCATTGATGAAAATTAAGAACAATGTAGGCCCAAGGATAGAGCCCTGGAGGATACCTGAGTTACTACAAGAAGATCTAGAATAGTCGCTGTTCAGGACAACTTTCATTTCACAATTTGATAAGAAAGACTAAATCATTTCAAAAATTCATCCAGAAATACCATAACCTTTCAACTTTTGAAGAAGACTGGTATGCCAAACCCTGTCAAATGATTTTGAGATGTCCAAAGCAATAGCCACAGCTTCACAATTCGTATCTAAAGCTTGATAGATTCTTTCAGCAATAATTATTAATACATCAACAGTTGACCTAGAGAAGCAAAGACCAGATTGATTGTCTGGAAGAAGGCCTCGATGTGAGATGCTTAACCAATTCAGACTTTATTAGAACCTCTAGTAGTTTGCCAAAAAGTGGTACAAGGCAAATAGGCCGATAGAAGAGTCAGACACTTGACCTGAGTTCTTAAAGACTGGAACAATATAAGAGGATTTCCAACAAGCAGGAAAGCAAGACTCAGTGAGGCATTTATTGTACAGTTTAGAGAGAATATGAGCCAGTTCAGGAGCACACTTCTTAAGGACTATTACAGCTAAAGGATTTTTTTTCATATAGTAAATAATATTTTTTGTTTGATAATATCAAAGTTCATAATTCACGTCTTCTACAGCAATTATAAAAATAAAGGCAAACTTGAATTTTTAATAAAGAAAATCAAAAAAAATTGTTATCAAATCTTTTCTCATGCAATTTGTTTGATTTCTGAACTTTTCTTTATAAAACTTGGAATGGGTGACAATTGTGTATAAGTATATATGCTTTTTTTTTCTTTTTTAATTCTCAGTTCTATTAGATTGTTATCTGGATATTGCTAAAGACAGCCTTCCCTCAATACAACAAATATTACAGATAGATTTTAATATAGATAGGTTTTTATAGATAGGTTTGGCTATAATCCATATCACAATCCTTCCCAGTCAGAAATAGAGGTTTATCCCTTGTTTCCTGTTTAGGATTGGGTTTTTGATTCCTTTTAAAGTCTTTTCATTCTCTTTCACTCCCAGTAAGTTCTTGCACCATATTGACATTATCACCTTGCTTGGGGTGAATTGATTTAAAAATTGACATATTTTAGACAAGCTTGTTTGGCAGTTTACCTTTTTCATTTTTAATCTATGCATTTATTTTCAAGACAGTTTAAAATTTTAAAGTTGAAATAAAAAACAAGAGTTTCTCCTAAAGTGATTTCTCCTTTTTTTATGTTGGCTCATGATGTCATAAGTGAATGTTGGTGGTATGGTGGTAGAGGTAGCACTTTTCCACCAGTGACCTATAAACTTTTTTTTTTTTTTTGCCTTTTAACAATCTGGCAAAATGATGCCTGACTTAAGTGTTTATAAAGCAGAGTATTCCTCCAGTGGAAAAAAATTACTTCCATTGACACTTGCTGAGCACTTACGGAAAGGATGTGAGCACAGCTAGGCAGTGATTAATCCATGAAATGTATGTGAGAAGCCATATTCCATGAAGCCATGCACATGCCAACCTATGAAATGTTTATTGCTGATGAAAATGTATTGTCAATATAGATGGCTGTAGAAAAATACTGTTTTGATACGGAAAACTTGCTGTATCTAACAGTATTATTGTACTCACTGTAACTGTTGTAGTTTGCATGAAAATAAATAGGAGGTATTACTTTCAGAGCATCTCTTGTAAAAAGATAAAGATAAAATTTAGACCTTTATTCTTTCTCATTAGTGCATTGATGACTAGCTTTACTCCATTTCATTAGCACTGTTTTTTTTTTTATTGCAGTACTGTGTCAATATGCTCTTTATTATTACTATTATTTTATTATTATTACTTTTCATCACAATATTCAAGGTCAATGCACTCTTCATGATTACTATTATTTTATTACAAGCTTTACTCCATTTTATTATGATTGCTTTTTATCACAATACTCTGGATTGATTTACTCTTCGACTTGTTCTTTTTTCCCCTCTATTCATAGAAAAAGTTCAATTAATATATTTAGAAGTCACAGGAAATTGGCCAGGGCTTTTACATTGTGCTATTATTTATAGAGAACTAAAATCAAAACTGTTTCTTTATTATATTTGTGTAGTGTTTTCTACTTTGTCTAACAAATGTTAAATGCAAGCCAAATAAAGGTAGTAATTAGAATTTAATTGTAATCTTAGAATCTAAGCCAATTTCATTTGACTTTGCTACTCATTTTAATAAAAAATGCAGGAATATTTTTGAAGGTATTTATTAAACTGAGCCTAGTCAGACACAAAGCTAAAACAGCTGAGTATTTGATGACACTTGAAATTACTTTCAGCATTTTGTGAGACTTATTTGTTATTTCTCAATAGCAAGGATCTTAATCTTTGTAATGCCCAATATTAGCAACATTGTTTTATCATAGATTCCTCAATGAGTTGTAGATTTCTTCAAATGTTGTCTTCACTTGTAACAGATTTGATCAAAAAGTAATGAGTCTTGTAATTTCATTTTGATATTTTTTATAGCTATAGATAATAAAATAAGGAAAACCATTTCAAAATTACTTTCTGTTATCTGCTTTCAAAATGGTTGTCTTCTGCATGCATGTAAAAAGCAAACAAATAGCTGTCATAGAATTTCTGTTTTTGAAAGAAGAAAGTGCTGCAAATATTTACAGAAGTCTAATGAATGTTTATGGAAAAGCTGCACTTTATATAAGCATACTGAGGAGATTAGCCGTTTGAGTTAATGGCAATATTAGAAAGGAGAAACTGATCTTCTTGACAGACTCAGTAGTATTAGACCAGCCGCTAGTGTGCATGAGAACAAGGTCGAACAGGTCAATACTCTTATTGCAACTCACAGAATAGTCTCTATTGTAAAACTCTGAAAGCCTTTATACGAGTTATTATAGTGCCTACAGTTTAGTACAGTCTTTTGGTTATATAAAAGTCTGTACAAAGCAGTTCCTGAGAATACTTCATAAAAGAGAAAAGGGTTTTTGCTGTCAAAGAGCTTCTGGTGTCCAGACCTGACACTCTCACAGTTCATGAAAGAAGCATTCAGAAGACAGTTGTCCAATGATAATGAGCTGGGAAGGCAACCCACAAATAGCTAAGAAAGCAACCAAGATACATCTACAAGGTAGGTATACATGTCCTCATTTAAAGGTGGACTACTGTGATTGAAAGTAAAGAAACCATGTTGAAGACTAGATTTGGAATCTTGACACATTTGTGTTCATTTTGGTTTGCTTTGTTTAGAATTAAATCTCTTGCAAGTAAAGAACATTATATTTTTACAGTACCACATTGAATTTAAGACTTCAGTTGTTCTGAGTTCTCTTAAACATGTTTTCCTGCTACACAGTAGCAGAATATTTAGTGCTTTGTAAAATAAACTATGGCAAAACATAAATTGCTTATCCTCACCTATGCTGTAATAGCAATGACACAGGCAATTCAGTATTTAATTTGTTGAGTTGCTCTGGATTTTAATGTGAGTAACAAGAGTACTGAACTATTACATAATATCAGTCCTTCTATATGGTAATGAATGCTGGACAATCTCATCACAGATGATGAAGATATTTGAAGCAACAGAAATGTGATTCTACATAAGGATGCTGAGGATACCATGTACCAAACATATGAGCAACGATTAAGTTTTAGAGAAAATGGAAAGAAAAAGGAAACTTATACTTAACATCAGGATGAGATAGTCAAAATCTGTATATCGCATAATGAGAAAAGAGGACTTGGAAAATTTGATACTCACAGGACAAATTGAAGGCAAGAGAGACAGAAAAACAACACATAACTAACTTAGTGAGCTTGAGTAAATGGATGGTAGAACAAGGTTTAGGAGAGATAAAAAGACACGATTTATTAAGAGCTACAAAAGACAGGAAATTGTGGAGTCATGATTCCCTATATCCAGAAGGGACATGGCATATAGAAGTAATTGTTTTACAGATATCCAATCAATATGCTCTTAAGTATGACAAATATATTACAGAAGTTTGTTTCAACTCTTTATGGGACATTTAATGCTGAAATTTAATTTTATTGGGAGAAATATATTACTGGTGAATTTTTTTTTCAAACATGCATTGCTGGTAATATTTTTCCCTTACAGAAATGGTAATTTTTTTTATTTTTTTAAATTTTTACAAAAATCTATTGCTGGTAAATTTTTTTACTATGCAAATATATTGCTGGTATTTTTACTATAATTTTTTTTAATACTTTCATAGTGTTTTGACCCTAGTTTTGTGTTTCACTATTTGCCCATATCTGGGACCTTAACAGGTGCTACCACCCCAGGTCAAGGTTGACCTGGGATCAACAGCAATAAGAGGTGGCTCCATGATTCTCAAAACTTCTTGATCAGAGGCCTTGCTGCCAGATGTACTTTATCATCATACCCAGGATACTATTACAGAAGTGTATTTGTTCAGTCTATTAAGTATTATTTTTAATTAATTAGATTAATTTACATTTTGAGAATAATAGTCTTTTTCCCATGAAGGAGGTGGTCTGCTACCTTCCCTTGTTCCATTTGCTCTTGTTATACCCTGATTTTACAAAATATTTTTATGGCTTTAAAACAGTAATTTCTTGTTTTAAAGTTATCACTGTAGTTTTAATATTCCCTATATCCTATCTATATTCTAAAAAAAACTCTCTCTAAAGAGGAGAGAGAGAGAGATGGATATTCACTGTCATTAGGGAGGGTATCTAGTTGTAAACTACTGGTGATTTTTGGCTGATGTAGCATGACAGAATATTAGTTGCAGCAAAAGTAAATGGACATAGAAATGCCATTTTCAAATGCAAAGTATGTTTCTTTTTTTATCTCGATTTTTTATATTTTGTATATGTTGTGCTTGCTTTATATAAAAAATCTAATTACAATATGGCATTTACCATGTTTCATATAAATCTGATAATATTGTAATAATTATTTTAATACTGATGTATTTTTGCTTTTTTCTAAAATGTAATTAATGGTAGAAAACAAAAATGGCTTTTATCATCAACTTGAATGATTTTGTTTGTAAGCATGATAGTATCAAATTGAGAAAAACTCTTTTCAATGGTACAATTCATAAAAAAATTTCATTGATTTCAAATCCATTATTAACTTGTTATGGTCACCTGATCTCGCTGAAAGTTCAATTTCTCAACATTTCTATCTGTTATAATTCTTTTCCTTTATATATGTTCACTTGTTTAAGTTGAGAATTCTTTTGCTGAACTTTAAAAAAGTTTATTTTTTTATTCTTTTTTTTATAGTAATAATAATAATAATAATAATAACCTACCTGCATCTCTTTTAAAACACACACACACACACCACATCCCTTTATCAGCTAATTTTAGGTAAATGAAAAAAAAAAGAAAGAAATATACTTAAGATATTTTTTCATCTCTTTGGATGACTAAGCTTAAAAATCAGGGCATCACTTAATGATACCATTGTTTGATTAGATTTATACCATACCAAATATGTCATTTTTTTTATGTTCAATGTTTCAAACAATATTTATACAGATTTACTTGTTTTGTATCTACTTGTCTTTTGAAATCTTTATTAAAAATCATTAAAAAAATGACAAATTAAACACACAGACACAAAGAGGAAAAATCTTTACATTTCAGTCACTATAGCCATTGTTTGTATCCATTTGTTCTCATGTATAGTTTAAGTACAAAAGAATTTTCCAATAAAATACATTTAGACACTTACTTGCTCTCTCACTCTATGTAATACTGTATTAATGGTTAAGAGAGTAATTGAGACACAACATTATCTTGTGTGTAAATAAATACTCAATGAAAGATGCTACTATCCTGTGAGCAAATAATTTATTGATTTTTTTTCTTTTCCTCTGTTTTAATTCTACTCTATCTCTCCCACTTAGCTTTATATTCCATTTTTATTATCAGATAAAGAGGCTCTTTATCCACCAAAGAAAAAACATCAACCTACACTTGTTGCAGTCTGAAGTCATACACATGAAAAAAAAAAAATACAGTTGTTGTTGCAGGCTTTTCTCTCATTTGTAGATTTTGTTTGCCAGAATTTTTTTTTTTTTTTAATTTTATTTTATTCAATGTTAACTCTGGTTAACAAGAAAAGAAAATGTATTGTGCCTCTTATTTATAATTGAAGAATAGTACTTGACTTGTGGCTGAGACGGTTCCCTCATGTACCAAAGGTCATTGTTCTCGCCCAGGTAAAAGCAAAGATTTTGAATGCTGCTTTCCTAGGCATCATCAGTAATGGTATATTGATGTAACACAATCTTTCACAACCTCACCCCATTTTCCACCACCTGGCTTTGTGCTGAAATAAGTTCAGTTTAGTAAATATAGATAATTGAAGAAGGTTATTTAATTAAGATATCAGTGCTAGAAGAAGGAAAAATTTTTATTACCAGCCATGTTAAGTGGCTTGAATGAATTTAAAGTAGCTTTGTTATCTTTTGAGTAATTTTATCACATTTAGTTTTGCTAAATGCTTTATGCGAAAGAGAAATAGACAGGAAAGAAATCCTGTTTACATCCTCCATCTTAAAAGTGTACTTTCTTTCTTTTTACTTTTTAGTTGTTAGGTATGTCTAGACATTCATAAATATTTTCTTCAAGTTTAAAGGTACCTGTAAAATTTAATGAAAACATATTCTATAAGTTTTGACCTTTCTTTTTTTATGTGCTGTCTCCCTTCAGAACATGAGTGATCATGGCTCTCCATAATTTCCTGTTCTTTTTAAATCTTAGTAAATTTTGTCTTTTTGCTATCTTTCCAAATCCCTGTTCTGCCAACCATTTACACAAGCTCGTTAAGTAGTTTACGTACTGCTTTTCTCTGTCCCTCTTCTCTTTAATATGTCATGTGAGTATCAAATTTTTAAGCCCTCTTTTCTCATTATTTACACTAGAAATTTCAACTCTCTCAGATGTTAAATATAAATATCTTTTTTGTTTCTATTTCCTCTAAAATTTCATTGCTCACATGTTCAGTCCATGTATTCTCAGCATCCTCTGTAGAACCACATTTCAGTTGCCTCAAGTCTTTTCTTCATGTGATGAGATTGTCCAGCATCCACTATAGGAGGGAATAATATTACATAACAATTAAGTACTCTTTTCTTTGTTTCTAATGAGATTTTCTTGTTTCTTAATACTTTGCTTAGCTTTTGGAAGTCAACTTTTGCTATCCTAATGCACCTTTCAATTTTGGTGTTGCACTTTCTGTCCTCTGTTAAAACACTTCCTAGATATTTAAATTTTTGTACTTGCTTAATTTTGACATCTCCAATTTGTAGCTTGCATCTTGGGCTCTTCTTTTTGATGACAGCCATACATTGTCTTCTTACAATTAATGATTAGTCCTTTCTTCTTGCTCTCCTTTATTACTTTTTTGTGTTTTCCTTTCTGTGTCTGCTGACCATATAATCTTATAAAAAGGACAATAAAAGGTATACATTCAGATTTGGAAGCCTTATTTCCTTTGCACATACTTAATAAAGCACACATTTTCTTTCATAGTCCAATCTTTGGTAAAGGTATTACAAGCATTATGAGACTTTGTATTGATGGGAAAAACATAATCATTAATAAGATGAAGATTGTGAAGATTTTAAAATATATTCATAATAAAAACCTTAGACGGATTTATGAGGCAGGCATAATATCCATTTCACGTACAGTAAATGCTTGACAAACGTACTTATAAGCTTTAGATTGAAATAGAATTCCTCTTTTTCATTTAAGATAAAGTCTCTATCTTGGGAGTGCGTTTTTCGCAGCATCACCCGCGTGATGCCAACATGACCGAATCCCAAAAAAGGGAACGCTGACTTTAGAATTTCAGTTGTTCTGTTTCTGATTAGTCTTATGTCTATCGTCTTTTCATGTTGACTTAAATATCGTCTAATCCTAAGTATGTTTCTAATAACCATGTCCTGAAGATGGTCTACTAGACCGAAACGTCTGACGTCAACAGTAAAACAACATCAAAACAGTAAACTTGCATATTCGGATTTTATTTTGTCTTTTCCATATTTTTCATCATAATCATTAATACTAGCTTTGTACCGAATTAGAAATTTTGATAAAGAATCAGTGTCTCTTCTGTTTTGGGTATAAATTTAAATAATAATTATCGATTTTATATTGCTACAAATGATGTTACAGTGAAGTTAAAAGCTCTAAAACTGTCAAATTATAATGAATTAATTTAGAAAGGTAGTTCAAAAGTGCTGAACCAAAATATTTCTTGTTTGAATATTTTATGTGCACAAAATTTTATGTAAAGCACCCAGGTAACTTTAGAATTATAACAACTCACACCTATAAGGTTTCTAATAAATATAAAAAAAAAATTATGGTGTTTATTATAAAAATCATATATAAATAAATGTGTCTATCATTTCTTTTATTTTTTTGTCAAATGGAAAACCTTTTATGTCAAGACATTTTGTTCCTTTAGGAACTTTATCAAGTCAAATATAAAAAGTTTATTTAGGAACCTGCATTTATGCAACACTGAGAAAAATAACGTTATGCATTCAAATTTAAATTAGTCAATGCTGTAAAATATTCAAATTGGGTAAAGGAAAACTATGGAGGATGCTAAATGACATAAATTTGTCCTTGATAAAGATCCTCAAAGGATGAAATGCATTGGCATGAAAGGTTTTTCGCTTATCATTTCTTATATATAAAAGTACCTTTAGGTAGCAAGAATTAATTTAAACAAGTTTTTTTAATTTCTGTCTGAAGAGTTATCATTATTTACATTATTTATAATTTGGACTATTATCCTCATCTTTGTTGTTGTTATCACTATGTTTCAATTGTCGTGCCCTTCGGGCTTCCTCAGGTGTATATTTATCTACAGAAAATTCTTTATTTAATCTAGAGGGAGTAGACTGTTCATGTGCAATAAAATGAGAACAGTCTATCTACATACATTAAATATGAGATTTTTCAGAAATTATGTCATAATGCATTCCATAATTTCAAACTTTTAGTAAAATATGAGTTTCTTGTTTTACAGGGTGTACCAGAAATATATCCCACATAATGGTAAGACATTATCTAGATGAAGACCCCATTGCCACTAATCATTCTTCGACTGTGGTCGGAATCATTGAACCAATGTGAACAATGCTTTCTTTAGCTGTATAGTATGTGCTATGCCAGGGCAACATACTAATGTCTTTACTATGATGTGGGAGGCATTTCTAAGAGGTATATGTGGGAGGTATATCTGCCGCACCTTTATAATGTTGATTTTTATATCAGATTATTTCTTTGACATGTTTACTTTGTACATATATATATATATATTATTTTTTTAAAATTGCCTTTAGTTCTTGTAAAACTATATTTTACTTGAAAAAAAATTTTATGACACTTATATTTTACAGTTTAACTACAAAGAATAGCTTCATATGTATTACCAACTTCACATACCCATATTTTATATATATATATATATAAATTTTCACATGATTTATCTTCCAACTTTCATAAATGTGATATTTGTAAATGAATTCAACAATAGATTTATTGTACTCTAATAAGTGTACTGTTGTCTCTGCAAAACTTGAAGTCAGATAAGTCATTTGAACTTTTATTTTTCTGTT
>OZ038484.1:123321261-123351261 GCA_964036315.1 Acanthosepion esculentum | reverse complement strand
AATAGCAGCGCTCTTTCTAGTGAGTTCACTTTTTATTTGATAGTCAAAAGAAATATGGACTTTTCCAGTTCTTTCCTCATTGTAAAATTCCTCAAAATTGATTTATGACTAAATTATTTGAAATAACTGAGCATTTAAATCTAAAATTTTCTTTAAAACTTTGGTTTCTGTATAAAATCATTTTGGATCTGAAAAGAAAAACAAAAACAAATTGCATTAAGACAATGACTGCCAACCATGAGATAACTTGTGATTAGCAATTTTATTATGATACTGACCATGAGTTATTATTTTTGTGGTTGCTACAACCACAATTTGGGGGGGGGGGGGCAAATAGCTGGTATCTGGTGTCTAAAGCAGAAATAAATTAAAAAAATCATATAGGCAGCTAAAAACTTTTTATGGGAAAAATTTATTGAAAAAAGCATTTGAAACCTTTTTTTGTCTAAGTTATCTGTTATAAAGTTAGTGTTTGAAAATCAGATTTCAGAATTGACCTCTACTAGTTAGCATGTTGATAATAACTTAATAAATTGCTTTTAAATGATGATGATGATTCATGATATTCAACTACCACAATCATTTTATGCTTGTATGTATTAGTTATAATATAATTATAAAGGTTAATTTTATTAGTGACTGGTTAAAATATCTTTGGGTTTTACCATATATAATTCATAGTTAACTAAACAATTGTTTCTTTCTAAATCATTTCACCCTTGGCAAGGAAATAAAGATACTAAGATGCCAGGGGGTTACTGAATGTGAGAAAATATGAGAAAAAGAGAACATTATTAAGGAGAGGGAATGATAAAAGAACAGAAATGAAGAAGGTGGAAGATGACTATTGATATTGCATTTAAATTTTTGATGAAAAGAAGAAGTTGGAAGAGTTTCACAAATGAGAAGTACAAGAATAAAGAACTATATTTTCAGAGAAGTTATTCTCTTTGTTGTAAAGTCATGCAAATCATTTTAGTTTAAAATAGTTTTTAAAATTTACAACTCTTACAAACTTGTTTCTTTTCAACTTTATATCTTTGATATACCTCCTAGAGGATGAAACACATTACACAATTTTTTCCACTTTGGCATTCATTTGCCTAAAATACCTATGTATAACTGTGTATTAATTTTCATTAAAACTTTGTTATATTACTATAATTAATATAATAATGTACTGGCTTTGATAGATTTAATAAAAATAAAGAAAAACAATTTTCCAAACTGTTTGCATACAATGTCATGAATATATATAACTATTATATCTTGAACATTATTTAAACTGTACCTTATTTTTTTATAAATCCTTATGCTATCCATTTATGACAGCTTGTTGGATAATATTAACTGCCATGACTATTTTAGAAAACCCTGTTTTTTCTTAATTGTATCTTTCTAGGACTATATTGACAATCTATAACAATTCTAATGAATCGATATTGCTTTTTAGCATCTCTTGAAAGCACATCATTTTATGATAACATATCTTTATAAAGTATAAAATTTGTACACAGTTTTCACAGACTGCAGTGACAAGCCATATTGCTCACCTTGAGTGAATGAGTAACTTATGGACTGAACTTGAGGAGATCCTTACTTTCTCCAATTAAGTAGTTTCATAATGTTGCATCAATTTCTTTTCTACTGATTATCTTGTCATATTAAGGATTGGAATTATATCAGTAGACTGAACCTCTACCATCATTGACTTAAGGCCAATGATCTCCCAATAGAGCAAAGTAATTCAATATTACATCCCACCTCTTCATCTTCTTCCTTTCTCTCTTTGCCTCCTCTATAATGCATTCTCCAACCTTTTATGCACAAAAATACTTTTGGAAAGAGGTGCATAACTGTAATACAAGTAGAAACATAAAATAAGCAATTGAATGGAGAACAGCTAAAAGTTAAGATGCCTTCAGATGTCTTTATTATGTTTTCTAGAAGACATTAGGTTGTCCATCCACCTTGCCTGATATCTGCTATACCTTATAAATGGGGATGTTATTTTGCTAACACCAGTGAGAGTCTCCAGTTCGCCTACTAGTATTGACCTTCCACTGCCTGTCATAGCAGCCTGGTCTCTACCTTAGCTCTACGTGTGTGTGTACACGTTTGTATGTGAGTGTGTAGATGCATACACACTATTTGTAGTTAAGTTGAGAAAGAAAAGATGCCAATATGGTAGTTGGCAGTATATAGGAGAAAAGAGTCTCCTGGAATTACTCTTCTAAGTCTGTTCTCTTGTTTTTAATATTGCTTTAGGCAATAAACACATGCCTGATTGAACAAAATAAATTGTTCCTATCAATGTATTAGGATAAAATAACAGTACATTTATGCTGCAAAATTAATTTAAAGCCATCTTATTTAACAGAATTGATTGGAGCTTTCCAAGTACAGAAACCATTTTGAGGTTATTTTATCACTAACTTTGTACAGTGATTTCAGATACAACAAAAAGTTTTTTTTTCTTTCCTCCTCATCCACAATGATGACAAATCTTCTTTTATGTGCTGTGTACCTTCAGAATGTTGGTGATCATGACTCTCCACAATTTCCCGTCCTTTAGAACTCTTAATAAATTTTATCTTTTTGTTATCTCTCCTAAACATTCCTCTGTCATCCATTTACTCAAACATGCTAGGTAGGTTATGTGTTGTTTGTCTCTGTACCTCTTACCTTCAATCTGTTGTTAGTATCAAATTTTCCAAACCCTCTTCCCTTATTATGTACCCTATAAATTTCAACTATCTCTGCCTGAGTTGTAAAAGCTAGAATAGAGAATCTTCAAAAATATTCTCTTATAAGAAATTTAATTCCATTAAATCATTGATTATACATAACAATAATTTATGTTTATAAATATGTAAAACTGAAAAGTCATGGATTGCAAAGTCATTTTATTTTATTGATGATGTCAAAATTGCTTATCAATAAGAGAGAAGTTAATAAGTGAAAGTATTTGCCGAGAAAAATTGCTAATACGTGTTCAGATATACACAATTATAATTATTAATAATTTTAATATAGCTGATTCTCCACCTTCATGAGAACCAAGGGCTAATGGAGACTCCTAAAAGTGGAAAAACTGCGAACATCTAGAGCCCTTTCCCAATTTTACGATGATTCAGCATGTTTAACAATAATTTTGCATATTTAAGTCTAACAAAACTTTTTTTACAAGTTTTCTAAAAAGAAAATCGTAAGAAAAATCGCTCATATCTATCTATCTATATAGTTGGACACAAACTCAGTCTATACCGGGGTTGATAAGACAGACAAATTATATTTTCGCCTGTTGAAATAAGATTATTCCCCATATGAGGTGATTTGGGATATTTTGTGTATTAATTATTTGGTCTGTAATAATATATACATTGAGCTATTTTTGTAGAGCAATTTTAATATTTTATATTACTAGGATCCACTTGGATTATATACCAATGGATTTGTTACTTTTACCATATATATATATATATATATATATATATATATATATATATAAACAATTAAGGGCTTTGGAAGATTTAGCTTGTTTATGTGTTTTTTATCCATTATTATTAAATGTAAATGCATAAACAGCTATCTGAAATAAGAATAAACAAAAATTTGCAAAATATTACCTTTTTTGTGGTTAAAAAATATGTGCATTAATTTACAGTGGATATCTGTTTACCTGTCAATACAGCCTAAAAACACTTAAATATAACTGCACAAACATTTTATGCATTTATGACATACTCTCTTACATGTTCTAGTTTGTATATTGTCTTCATTTTTTCTGCTGTATGGCAAAAGAAAAATTTTTTTTTTTTTTTTAAAAGAAGCAGCAAACTGATTAACAACAAAATAACTTATTAATAACATTTGTTTGAAATCTGTTCAGATTCATTGTTTTAAAATTTAATGTTTTTTTTTAAAGATTGTTGTTGACAAGCTTCTATTAAAATACTTAAAAGATAATTGTTTTGGCAAGCTGTTTGATAGCCGTAAAATGAAACTGATTATTTAAATTATTAGAAAAACTATTTCTAAGAATTTGTTTTTCTTTAAATATTTACCATCTGTATATAAAATTCTGTGACTTCCATCCATCGCACCCTCTAAAATAGCCATATATTGACCAATCGAAACCAAATTTTGTGGAGAAATGTAAACAGGTAAGGGGTACAAAGTACAGGATGCATAGCTTAGTACAATAATTTTTTTGGAAAAAATAATTGTTTTATTATTTAACATATAAAAATACTCCAACTATTTTAAAAACAATTTAATTAAATACTTATTTCATAAAAATGCAATATTGTTTTCCACATATCTTTTCCTTAAGTTTTTTATATACAAGAATCCAGTTTCCAGTTCATCCTGCATTTGTGAGAACTATAAACAAATCATAAAGCCAAGTATATGAATATTTTTTTATATCATTTTAAAATAATTAACTATTTTATATTCCAATTTGATATCATCACTTAAACGTAGGATAGAATATACTTCTTTTTCAAAACTGTATGACAGTTGACAGTAATTTTTTTGACAATGGTAGACAGTATTTCTTTTATTAAAATGGTTCACTTATATCTCACTTATTTTTATGCTATTTTCCCTGTAAACTGAATTTCCTAAACAAATTTATACTTGATAATATATAACCCATGTAAGTGTTGATGTATTAGAAAATTTCACCTTTTTTTCTTTTTTCTTTTTTTTTTTTTTTACTTATAATGTAAGAGCTTTTCCTGTCTTGTATAGAAGAAAAAGCATATACAGATAGCGTAATGGTTAGTGGCTTGGAACAAGAAATCAGTGAGTTCAAATTCCAGTTGAGTTAGTTGCATTCAATTACTTGCAAATACTCTTAGGAAAGGTATGAATCCATCTCATCTCCTCACGTCTATGGGTTAAATAGTAGGGCAGAATGGTCTCTTCAGTCTAAAAGGACATCTGAATTCAAAACCATTTGAGCATAGAGCTTGCATTTCCATCCCATGAAAAACTACTTGCTATAGAAACTGCAGCATTAATATCTACCCTGTTGAGCTTGTGATCACATGTTCCACAACTGGAGTGTTCAGAACTTGAGAGTGACAGAAAAAAATTGAACTGAACTGTTTCTGTTAAATGTCATTCTGTCTCCTTATTTAGCTTAAATAAGTTAAGTATTAAAAAAAAACTTAGTCATATCATGTTGAAACACCAATTCCCATACAGTTACTGAAGTTAAGTAATGTCCGACTTGATTAGTACCTAGATAGGTGACCACTTGGGAATAACAGGTGCTGTAAGCTTGGATATGCGGGGAGTATAAAGAATGATGGCTCAGAATTGTTAATTGAAGAACCTAGTTCCAATTCCAGTTGGGTTAATTACATTCAATTCTGTGCAAAATACCTTTGGGAACACTACGGACCCACCTCTTCTTCCCTCAGTTATGGGTTAATTTCTAAGAATGTATCACTAAACATTATCTCCAAATATACAATTTCTGGCTTTAAACAACCTGCAAAGAGTTGATAAGCTTTAGAAAACAAATCAATCAATCAAAAAAAAAAATCTGATACTTTAGGAATAGTCTTTGTAGTTTCATATAACTTTGTTCCATAATCAGAACTTAGTTCTATTTATTACCTGTATATACAAGACTGATACTTAATAAGTTGGAATCAGTTTTTTTTTTCTTAACTATAGTTTTGTAGATGAGTGTGTATTAAATAAGCTTACCAACCTGACATTAAGCTAGGCACTGAAACTTTTGCAGCCGTCATTCTAATGCTGGACAAATAGTATTGGTTATTTTTTATTAATTAGCTGAGGCTTTATAGTTGACATTGCAAGTGGTTCTAAGTGTCTCTTAAGCAGTTTAAGAACAACTGCTGCTGTAGCAGTATTTGTCTCTAAGACCTTAGAGTAGTAGTTGTAGTACTCAGTTTTTTCTTCAGGAACAGTATTTAACATTATTTTTATAAAGTAGGTAAATGTAGAAATTAAATTAATAATAGTATAGTATATTTAAATTCAGTAACATTCTTAGTGGCAACTGACTTGAATGGAGTTGACTGAAATGGCTTATGCTATAAATTGAGTTACCTCCCTTCACATTTGTGAAGAAATACATTTGAAAATTTTAAACAACTTTCAAAGAAAGCAATTACTTATAGATCATGTTACTCAAGTAACATATAACAACGATAATAATAGTAGTAATAATAATTGTGATTATATCAATAATACTATTACTAAAAATATTGATGAGGAAGAGGAGGATATTTTTTCAAAAATTCAGAAAAGGTGGCTTCTCCATTTTCTTCAGTGAATACTTTAATAAGATATATTCTTATAGCCTCTTATTTTTCTGGGTGCCAACCCCTATAATATTTAGATTTATTTGAATATTACAAATGTTAGATTCTAATGCATTTCTTCCTATCAAACAGGTTTTAAGAATATTTCTCAATTTCAAAATGATTGCCAAAAATTATATAAGGAAAGAGCTTGCCATTTCTTTTCATGAAGATTTAGCCTATACAATTTTATTTTTATATCTACCATCTTGGATGGTTAATGACAAACACTGATAATAAACAGGCATCAGTTGAATAATGTTTACAATGGTATGTAGGTTGAAATTGACATTACAAGGCAACTAATTTAATTTTTATTTCATTCTGGAAATAATAACTTTGAGACTCAGAAAACTTTTTTTATGTTTATGGTATCTTTCCAGAATCTGACAAAACACAATTTTATTTTATTTTTGTTGCCTTGAAATGGTCCAATAAGTTTTCAGCACCCTCTCTTGTTCTGTTAGATAAGAGGATTATGATAAAAGAAATATAATCTTGAAATCTTACTCAATACCAATCCTAAGTAGTCTTTCAAATTCCTTTATTTTCTAGTATTGATATGACAAACTAGTTTAAATAGCATGCAATATATAAAGAGGAGAAAGAGATATCTAGCAGCTTAGTAATTTATAAGTCTTCAAACTTTATTAGTTTACATATTAGAATCTAGAAAATATTACTACTATTATTTCTTTATATTTTCACTACATATAATAATTACTGTTATATTTATCCTGTAAATGTCTCCTCCCTCTAGCTATGGGTTAAATAGGAGGACTTGTATTTTGAAAAAAAAATCATTATTATTTTCAAAAAGAATGTTAATGCAATATTTACTTGCAAAAAAAAGTGTTATTCTTTTAATACAAAATATGTTTTGGCTTTAAATAACCCACAAAGGTTGATAAGCAAAAAAAAAAAAAACATATCCTATAAACACATTTATATGCATTTCTAAAAAAAAATCAAAATAAGATTAAACCTGAATGAAATAGATTGGTAGTTAAGAGATTTACTTGTAGGTGGTCAGAAAAGAGTTGGTATTAATTGAAACCCTTTTTCCCTTTGTTAACTAGTATATGAAGCTTTTTTTTTTTTTTCTTGTTTTTATATAATAGTTTATTTTGTTATGGTGTAGAAAAAAAACAAGTACTCAGTAAAGATTTTTTTTAATGTTAATTTTCATTTTATACATTTTCCTTTTTAATCAGTTTAATTTCTAATTCTTTTCTTCAGCAAATGAGAAAAAGAAGAAAGAAATTGTTCTTCCCAAAGCACACCTGCACTTAAGCGCAACTAATCCTGCGCTATGGAAAGCAAGAATAGGTAGATTTTAGCATAGACACATCATCAGCAAGTTGCATTCAGTTGAAACTCAAATAGAAATGCCTATGACTTGAAATTGTCAGCATCCCTCTCCCACTTTTTTTTTTTTTTTTTTCTGACTCTTTCATCTCTTTCATTTTTCTCTCTTCCACCTCTCTCTAGCTCTCTGCATGTGTTGCATCCTTTCCCTACAGTGATCTGTATGTGTTGGTGTGTGGAAAGGAGAAGGAAGGGTAATAAATAGGCGGAGTGGGTGGTTAACCCTACTCTAGAATTAGATTAATACCAGTCGGCTGGGGGGATGGGGGATCGGTCGGAAGCAGTGTGTTCCCTCTCAGATGCCAGATGTCAGCATAACACAATAACAATGTTGTTACCTGAAGGGCCAGATTGCACATTTCAACACATCCCACAACTTTCATAGCTTCATAATTTTTCTACACAGTATCTCCTCACGATTGTTACACTTAAAGTAAAGTTGTTATTAACTATTGCTGCTACTACTAGTGTTATTACTATCATTACTTATTGCTGTTATTATTACTCATTACATCTATTATTATGACTACTATAAATGACTGGTGACATAGTTACAACTATATAAAGAAAAAAAATAATCTATAAAACCTTACTTAGGCTTGAACTCTGGAACAAAGATCTAATTCTGGTCAACTTTTCTATACTTCATGTTGATAGATTCAATGAATTGTTTAGGGTTTATTATAGCAGATAGTAAAAATATATCTATTATCATAATTGATATGATTGAATATTACAACCTGTATTCATAACATTTTTCGGTTTGGGCTACCATATTAAGAGAGAATAATAATGACCGACTACTCTGTGCTTCCATTTCAACTGCGACCCTCGTTAAATATGTTATTGCAAACTCATTTAAGAGAAGGAAAATTATTTAAAATAGCCAAGCATTTTTGTTTGATAGTCAAATAGTTATAAAACTTACTATAGCCCATGATATAACTAGCTACTATTGTTACTTCTTTTGATAGTATATTATTACCAATACTATTATAAACTTTATTATTACTACTGTTTGCCTGATTTTTATATTTTTAACTCTGAAGCTATTTTCTAGAATATTCTAAAATTTCTAAATTCAGTGCTTACTTATCGGAAGGTTATTTATCCATCAAAATAATTTATTGAAATAAATGTTTTATTCTTTGTATTTATCAGATTTTCCAAGTACGGAGTGTTTGTAACTTAGCCAAAGCATTTTACGAGTTGATCTTTATTTATGAAATAGTGAGACAAAGTAGTATCATTCAGATGAAAATAGTTTTCAGATTTCTCATTAGCAACTGTTGTTTTTTTGTTGAATTCTTATTTAATGTAGTAGAGGAGGTCGGAGTCAGAAAGAATAGAGAATACAGAAAGAGAGAAAGGACGTTGTTTTGTTTGTAACTGTTATTTAAATAGTTCTTTATATTATTTTTTTTTTAAGTTTAAGATGGAAATCGAGAGAAATTTTAAAGTTAAGATTGTAAAATGTTAATTCTGAATCTGCAACTGTGAAACCGCAGAATTTTATCAGGAATAATACAATAATATTTAATCTCTAGAATAAAAAAAAAAATGTGAGTTTACTTTAGAGGAAGAGGTGGAAGGAAAGGATTATCTTGTATATTCTCGTATATAAAGGGAATAGAGATATTGAATTTTTTAAAACTATTTTTCTGCTTTTATATATGAATGGAGATATGATTTCATAAATGTTCATATTGCTTCAGTTTATTTATTTATTTTGCTTTAAAAATTCTAGATTCCTTTTTACTTGATGATCATTATGATTCCACCTGCAGCAAATGTCAGAAATAATCATTTTTAAAAAAACAAAAAAGCTTTTATTTTTTTCCTTTTCTTTGTTTATTATGTATAGAATCTGTATTCTGACATGAAATGTTTTGTAGCAATTTCATGATTTATGCATGATTATTGGCTTTATATATACTGAACTCTCTCGTTGTTTTTAGTGTATGGGGGTACAGCAATTCAATTCTAAGAACCAAACAGCCAGACTACTCGCATGTAGGATTTGATTATAAGAATGAAGACTTGTGCAGAACCAACCGCACTTTTTAGAATAGCCAAATACAGAGAACTGGTACACAGGTCCCAAAACGACCCTCCTCTGGTTTTGAATTCAGAATTTTTCCTTCTCCTAGACTGGTTGCCACCCACGGCTATAAGACTCAGTCTGTCCATAGTTGGGGGTAGAAAAAGTGGATTTATATCTGTCTCAAGGGATTTTTGTACGTAAGTGAATATAACAAATTTGATTAGAATTTGAACTTAACTCTCTGACTCCTCAATTTGAGCCACATTCCATTGCATCATGTCTACATATATATATATATATATATATATATATATATATATATATACACACACACACCTGAGAGAGAGAGTAGACATAGAAATCAACACTATCTCCAATATCACTTTCTTCTTAAACAATAAGGTTTAAAAAACTTTACTTGATTCTTTTTCTGTAATCCTAGTTGTTGCCAGTATCATTGATTTAGAAAATGTATAGGCAAATATTATGAAAGAAAATTGACCTTTCCTCCTACTACACACATTCCTATTCTTGCTCGACTGTAATGAAAAAAATAATAAATGGCTTCAGAGTTATATATATATATATATATATATATATATATATATATATTAAGCATTTCACCCCAAGCAAGGCCAGAAGCCACTAGCACACAAGGGGTTACAGAGGATTTGGAGAGAGAGCAGATAGGAGTGATAGAAGAAAGGATGAGGAGAAGGATAGAGGATAGATCAAGGCAACTGGAGATGTTGATTGATATTACATTTGAATATTTGGAGATTATAGCTATCAGGGAAACAGGAAAAGAGAAGGGAGTTCCACGGGCAAGAGATGTGAGGCATGAAGCTATTGGAGTAGAAAAGACAGCTACATTTAACAGTTTCAACAGTGAAAGGATGACAGCAGGATGCCAGCCTTGTAGGACACTTGAATTCATGAAGTCTGGGAATCAGTACAAGCAGCTCATCGGAGCAATTACCATGAAAATATTTGTAAAAATGACAGAGAGAGGCAACGGCACATCTGTGAGAGTGTGACTGCAGACGAGATGACAGATCAGAGCCAATTACATTGCATATCTGTCTCTGGATCTTATCAAGAACCCAGAGGCAAACAGAAGGGACTCCAGACCATGTAGAGCAGCAATACTCCATGCAAGGGCGAATGGTTGATTTGAAGGATCGATTCTGGGGAGAAAAATTTACTGGCGCTGCACAGGGAGCCAACTTTCCTTGCGGTGGACAAAGCAATTGACTCAATGTATTTGTTCTATCTCAGGTCAGCAGACAATGTGAGACCGAGCAGCTGCAGAGAGGTGCTCTCGAGAAGTTGAGCGTCAGACATTCTAATGGGGGGGCAGGGAAGGATCTCTGTGGTGATTAATAGAGAGCAGTTTTGTTTTTGAGGCGTTAAAGTTAACCAGCCAATTCCTGCCCCAGTTCACAACCGATTGGAGGTCTATTTCGAGATGAATGGCCAGGTTAGTTTTGTCATCAACACTAGATATGTTTTTGAGGCAGGCGTAAATTGTAGTGTGTTCTGCATAGATGCCTACTTGGGAATCTATGGCATCAGGAAGATCGTTGATGAAGATAAAGAACAGAGTAGGGCCCAGGATGGAGCCTTGGGGAACACCTGCATTTGTTGGATAGGAGCTGGAGGAGAATCTGTTGAGAATGACCTTCAATTCACGGTTTGACAGGAATGATTATATTAGGTCAAACAATCGACTTGTGATACCATAACCCTGGAGCTTGTGAAGAAGGCCAGCATGCCAAACCCTATCAAACGCTTTGGAGATGTCTAGGGCCACGGCACAAGCTTCTCCACTATTTTGGAGAGCTTGGTAGACAATTTCAGTGATGGCCATAAGCACATCAGCTGTAGATCGAGCCAAGCGGAAACCATATTGCTTGTCTGAGAGCAGATCATGGGATGTAAGGTAGTTAACCACTTCAGCGTTGATTAAAGCTTCAAAGACGCCGCCAAAGAGGGGTAGGAGACTGATAAGATGCTAATTAGAAGGGTCAGAGGGGTCGCCAGAGTTCTTAAAGATAGGCACAATCGATGAGGACTTCCAGCAGTCTGGAAAACAAGATTCCTTGAGGCAGTAGTTACATAATTTGGAGAGGGCTGGCACCAGTTCAGGCGCACATTTCTTCAAGACAATGGCTGGTATCCCATCTCCACCACTAGCCTTGTGGGGGTTTAAATTAGAGATAACCCCCTCTCCGGTATTGGGCATTATGTGCAACCCGCTCAAATGGCCTCAGTTCTAAGAGGGAAATCGGGTATGGGTACACCGGAAGTGTCGTGCGTTGAATTGAATGAAAATTTCCGAGCAAAGCATTCAGCCTTGTCGGCAGAGGAGGTCA
This sequence comes from Acanthosepion esculentum, assembly GCA_964036315.1. NCBI lineage: Eukaryota > Metazoa > Mollusca > Cephalopoda > Sepiida > Sepiidae > Acanthosepion > Acanthosepion esculentum. Next base: position 123,339,127 of record OZ038484.1, on the reverse strand, counting down.
GGACCTCAAACTGGTTGAACAAAGGAGGTATAGAGGGTTTGCTATTTTTAAGTATACTCTTGCAGAGACGCCAATAATCCTTGGAGCCGAATTTGCAATACGTTCCTTCATTCGAGCAGCAAATAGTGGCTTAGCTTTGTTGAGGACACGCTTACACTCGTTACGGGCAGATTCAAAGAGACGTCTATTGCAGTTGGACATGTTGCTACGAAATAGGTGGAAGAAGTGGTTCTTATGGGCAATAGCGGCTGAGCAAGCAGCAGAGAACCAAGGGGAGGAGTGCGATTTGGCCTTAAATTTCCTTGAGGGGATGAAAGCGTTGATTCTAGCTTTAACCCAGGAGGAGACCTCAGAAGCACATTCTTGAACGGGGAGTGTAAAGACAACATCCCAGGGGACATTGCGGAGGAAATCACAGAACGAGTCCCAGTCAGCTCGTTGATAGCAGAACGAGGTTCTAGTGGTAGGAGGTTCTTTGCAGGGAGTGGAGTTGAAGGAGATGTTGACAGACACTACAGCATGATTGGAGTTACCAAGAGGGCAGAGCTGCGTGGCGCTACAAGACTCGGGGATGGAGGTAAAACACAGATCGAGAAGAGAGGCCTTCCCATCCCAGTTGTAGGCAAAATGCATGGGGAAGTCAATTATCTACACTGAGGAATTGAGAAACTGAAAAATTAAGTGTTTGAATGCCTGCAAGGTCAGTAGTAGCATTCTTAAGCCACTTGGTATGATGGGCGTTAAAATCACCAAACACTAATATGTGAGCAAACGGATGGAGAGAGGGAGCCTTGTCTATGCTCTCAGAAATGCTATCAATTATTCCACAGTCTTGAGAGGATGGAGAGCGATAAAGAAAGAGATAGCTTACAGCATTGAGAAGAGATAGCCAGAGACACATGTATGAATAGTCTGGTGATTCCAGAGACAACTCTCTAGCCAGTGGGAGATGCTCCTTGACATAAACACCAAGGCCATGCATGTGGGTTTGAATCTTTTCTAAGGAGAGGAAGGTAGCCAGGGATCGAGAGATCAGAGGAGGAGATAGACGAGTCAAGGTTGGTCTCACACAGAGCCAGTATATCTGGGCAGTTTGCAGTGAGGAAAGATTCCACACTGCAGAAATTGGTTCTAATGCCACGGATGTAGGAGAATGAAATGTTGAAGGGTTTAGGTGATTTTTGAAGGGCTGGTTTAGGTTTACTTTTGGGTCATTCCATGTCATTTCACCAGGGCATTACACCCACAGACATCAAATTACTTGAAATTTGGCACAAATGTTCCCCTTCATGAGTTAGGAAAGTGTGCCAAATTATTTTTTGCTTGACTTTACCGTTCCAAATTTAAGGAGGGTATAATTTTCCTATTTTGCCTCTAAATTAAGGATGTGTAATGTCGCCGAATTTCAGTGTTTTTTAAAAATTAAAGAAAAATACTTCCATACCTTCAATATTTCTGAAATTTGGTATGTAGGACAAATAAGAAGTGTAGAATCCAAATATTTAACTATTTCAAGCCTACACTTGATAGAAAATTTTATTTTGCTCACCCAAATACATGACCCCAAAATCAACAACTTTTCACCTATGTAGCTTACGGTCAGTCTATCAAAAATACATCCTCTTCAATTTTCATAATATTTTTTGCCTAACATCTATAATGCCTGCTCAAGTTCACCCCAAAATTTTGTGATGGTGTAAGTCTACTTTAGAAAATATGACCCTTCCAAGTTTAGAGTTTTTTCCTACGTATATGCAGGATTTCCAAGAAAGATTACAATTAAAGACAATCATCCTAATGCTCCATGACCTCTAAAATGTTGATATTGTGCTAAGTAACTTCTTAAACTATTCAATAAGATTGTTTTTATTAATTTAAAAAAAAAATTATTTAAATATATTTTGCAGATATTACTTTTTGTACAGATAGATTGTCTTTAAAAAGCAGTAAACATTGCCTCATGTATGATAATCAACAGTGCATAGAAAATTTATAAATGGCACTTAACAAATGAAGTTAAAAGAAATTCTTTCTGTTTGTGTTTCTTTTAATTTTATTTTGGTAAATTATTTTCACAAAAAAAAAACATTTGATTTTTTCATTCTCAAAAAAGTCATAAGATAAATGTGAATTTTTAAAACATAATATTTGAAGTTGGCACTAAACATATTTATAGTTGAAGCAAATGCTTTCATTACTTTTTTTAAAATTTTCATTTTTATTTTTTCAAAATTATTTTCATGAAGCATAAATATTTGAATTTTGTTTCCTTCAGGAGAAAATCGTAATAAAAATGAATATACAAAGTATCTTTAAAAGATTACATTTTAAACTACACTATGCACTAAATTTTGTTGTGCATATAGACTAAATTGTTTTGGATATAATTTTTTGCAAAGATAATTTATCCATCTTGGACAAATGATAAACTCTACCATTTGCTGTTGTAGGAACATCAACAGGGCACAGAATATTCATTAATGGTACAAAACATATATCCTTAAAATCTTCTTTCCAGTAAAATGAATGTGATGGAACAGCTGGGTGCATGATCTTAATCAGCAAGTCCTTATTCTCCATGTCAATTTCCAGGACCATACCAATCCAAATTTTTATTGTCACACTTGCAACAAACATATCCTGAAACAAAAGAATTTACTGGTTTTTCTTCAGCCCCAATAAAAAAAAGTCATATATTAGGTCATAGTTTTCAACTTCGCTACATTGTTTCATAGCTATTTTATCTCTGGTGAGTGGAATAAATTGATGAAAACTTCTTGTTCCTGGGACTGTGGATGCATTTTTGAATCTCATAGTGAGACTCCTACTCACTTCCTCAACTTCTTCCTTTTCAACCAGAATGAATTCGATACCTTCAATTACAGATTTACAATATTCAAACATAGATTCTGTGGAAAGGATTTGTTTGGTAGTTGGTCTTTGGAGACTTTCTTTTGACACTGTCCTTTTCACTGTCCCACCTATGCCATCATAAGGTTGTTTACTATGACTTGTTGCAAAGAAATTCCATTTTGCATTGAGCCCAAAATCTTTCTGATGGTTTCACAAATTGGCAAAGTTCTTATAATTCTTGTATTGTGCTGCACAACCATCAGTAAAATACTCAATATTTTTTATGTTTGGCAAGGTAGCTTTGATTACTTCAATAATTTTTTTCTGTACCATATAAACAAATGCTACATCATGTGAGTTGTCACTTGACATAATGCAGAAACATTCACTTTGCATTGCATTTTCAAGCTTAAAGTAGAGTACCACTGGATGTAAAGTACATTGTGAAGTATTTCAATGATAACTCTGGATCTCATCTTGAACTATGAATTTGTAGTTCTCGGCAAAATCTCCCAGGAACAAAATTTCACTATCACTAATCTCCTCTTTTCTTTACCTTGATTGCGATTTAGCAAGGACACACCATTTCAGCCTTAGACTACAAAATTTTGAAAATCCAAAAGGTACTGTTGGATTCTGTTCCTTGAATGCTCTGAAGAGCTCATTTGCACAAAATGAGTCTTTTCTACTGATGAATATTACATTTAATACTAACGTAGTCTTTCCTGCCTGGCATCAGTCAAATATATTCATCATTTTGGTAAAATGCTTCCACTAACTGTGCAATATCAGCAGACAAAGACTTGCCCCTTTTTGGCTCTGGTACAGGTAAAATACCTCTTTCCAAACACAATTTGCAAGCCTTGCGTACAATGTGTTCTGAAACACCAAACACATCCATGACTTTTTTGTGTGATCAGTCGGTAGGGGCAAGTGTTAAGATCTGTATTTTGATTTTAGCTGATTCCACTGTCTTCACTTTTGCTACAAGAGTCTCTATCATTTTATCAAAGCACTTAGCTTTATCTAAAATCTCCTTTTTGATGTTTAAAGCCTCATCATTCAACAGCTCATAGTCAACGTTTAATGACTTGGCTACTTTGGTCTTTACACATTGCATTGCAGAAAAAAATTTTCTCTTACCTAAAGTAGCTTTTCCTGAGTAATGAAGCCCTTTTGTTTTCAGTGGAGGAATTTCAATAGCAGAGAAGCATTCATTGATATTTCACTTCTCTGTTTCTGCAGAAGTACTTGTATCAAGCTCTTTCATTTCCTCATCTGATACACGTCTTGGTTCTTCATTATTACTACTCTTTTCTGATTCTGCAGAAGTACCTGCTTCAAGTTCTTGTATTTCCTCATCTGATACAGGTCTTGGTTCTTCATCGGGAAGTAGGTTGTGGATTTGTATTCGACAATTAGGGCAGAGTTTCTTGCCTGGGATTAATACCAACTTAGCCTTTGCCTTGTCTGCCATCTCCAATGAAATTGGTTTCAAACCACCTTTGATTTGCATTTTATGATTTTTAAATGGATTACATCTTTTTTCAAGCCATTCATAGTTAGTCAACAAGGTCTACTTGTGATGGTAACATAGTCTGTATTTTATACTCGTCAAGTCCCGTTCTATAGGCAATAAGCTTTACATCCAACTGATGAACTGAAATCAATCCAACCTGTTTATCATTGAATAAACCATGACATGTTTCAACTGTTAGCTCAGTACAAATAGGACAATTCATCTTTAACTGAAATAAGAAACTACTGTACTTCAAATCCAGTGTGCAAGTAAAAAATCCAAGTAATTAGAAAAATACCACCTTTCTCCTTGGATACTGGATGGTAAGTGACAGATGTTTCAGGACCAGACAGTGCATAGTGTAGTTTAAATGTAATCTTTTAAAAACTCTTTTATATTCAATTTTATTATGACTTTCTTCTGATTAAAACAAAATCAAATATTTTTTTCATGAAAATAATTTTTATAAATTATTTTCATGAAACAAAAATATTTACCAAAATAAAATTAAAAGAAACAGAAAGAATTTCTTTTAACTTCATTTGTTAAGTGCCATTTATAAATTTTCTATGCACTGTTGATTATCATACATGAGGCAATGTTTACTTCTTTTTAAAGACAATCTATCTGTACAAAAAGTAATATCTGCAAAATAGATTTAAATAATTTTTTTTTTTTTAAATTAATAAAAACAATCTTATTGAATAGTTTAAGAAGTTACTTAGCACAATATCAACATTTTAGAGGTCATGGAGCATTAGGATGATTGTCTTTAATTATAATCTTTCTTGGAAATCCTGCATATACGTAGGAAAAAACTCTAAACTTGGCAGGGTCATATCTTCTAAAGTAGACTTAAAACCCTCACAAAATATTTTGGTGAACTTGAGCAGGCATTGTAGATTTTAGGCAATAAATATTATGAAAATTGAAGAGGATGTATTTTTGATAGACTGACCGTAAGCTACATAGGTGAAAAGTTGTTGATTTTGGGGCCATGTATTTGGGTTAGCAAAATAAAATTTTCTATCAAGTGTAGGCTTGAAATAGTTAAATGTTTGGGTTCTACACTTCTTATTTGTCCTACATACCAAATTTCAGAAATATTGAAGGTATGGAAGTGTTTTTCTTTAATTTTTAAAAAACACTGAAATTCGGCGACGTTGCATGGCCTTAAAATTGGAACAGTAAAGTCTAGCACAAAATAATTTGGCACACCTTCCTAACTCATGAAGGGGAACATTTGTGCCAAATTTCAAGTAATCTGGAGTCGGTGGGTGCAGATTTCGACTTTTTGCTGGTGGTTTGACATGGAATGACCCTTTTTCGATCATTGTTAGTCATCATGTGGAATTATGGTTGGAAGATGAGAAGGCCTGAAGTCAAAGAAGCAGATGGTTATCGACCGTGACGTGGACAGAGAGAAGTTCGCACAGCCTGCATCATAATGTGGCCTCATGGTTGCCCACTGGAGGTGACTGCAGGGACACTTTTCCATGCGCAACATGGCACTACAGACACCCCGGTATTATACAACTGTTGATCAGAGCGGACGCTCAAGATGCTATGCAAGAGTTAGAGCTCCTAACTACCATTTGGGAACAGCAACCAGGAAACTGTCAACCGTTTACCCTCAGAATGAAGAGGTAATGCCACAGACTGCATACATCACGGGAGAAACACGGCAGCACTAGTACAGAGGCCAGAGAGAGAGAGAGAGAGAGTTCCGGGAACCCCTTCCTAAACAAGAAACAAGGTGTGAGCCTCTACTCTTGTCCAAGAGAAGGGGGTGTATTGACCGGGCAGTAGGAAAGCCTACCTACTCCTATTACATATAACACATACAACAACAAAAAGAAAAGACAGGGAGGTAGTTGACAAAGTGTCCAGGCTGACACTAGGAGACGTATGTACTGAGGGATAGGAATGGTATTTTATTTGTATTTTACCCTTTCACTACAATAAGTTTTAACTTAGTATAAGTCCCATTGTCCTATTCTAAAAAAGAAATTAAAAAAATATGGTTATCGGGCTTTGTGGATATGGCATAAAAACCTACTCACTTATGGCAGCAAATGTTCATATTCATCTGCTTTCATTCTCATGGTCACTTAGTGAAAGTTCAGGCTGGCTTTATCACCAAGCTCCTTGTTTTAATGAATGCAGAGCTGGGGGAGAGGGGCCAACAGGCATTCCTCCCCACCACCAACAATGGGCTTGGGGTACTTGCTTTCAATAAAATTAAAAACAACAGGAAGAAAGATACGGCTAAACAATTCCACGCTGGTCTATTTTATCCAGCAAAATATTCGACCCACTAGAACTGACGACGTACGTTCGCCTGCTGTCCAAGACTTTTTCCGTTTGTTTTTTTTGGAAGAGGGATTTCCAACTAAATGAACATACAGGGTTACAAATTAGGTTAGAATAATTAGAACACAAAGAAATATATTAGATTAGTCAAACAGTCAGAGGGAGAAAAAAAACACAGACTAGATAAATATAGTTTTATGGTATGCTATATTTAGGGATAAAAGTGCTCAATATCAGAGATAGAGCGTATACTTGGCCTGAAGATTGAATTGAAGCATGAAACAGACTCTTGTCACTTGGCGTTGATCTCAGTGTCCACATTTGTGTGAGTGTGTGTGTGATCTTCATGGCCTGAAGATTGTGTTCAAGCATGAAACAGACTATCACCACTCGGTGTTGATGTCAGTGTATAATTTTATATTTACATACATTCTATCCCTGATATTGAGCACTTTTATCCATGAATATAGCATAACTAAAACTGTTTTACACACACACACACACACACACACACACACACACACAGTTGTGTACTGTAGTTGGTCTATCCCAGTGGCTCCCAAACGTTTTGGGTTACCACCTCCTTGTGCATCAAAACACAACCCTAATGCCAACTTTTGGTTAGATTTTATTGGTGCTAGTATTGCATGTCGAATTAGTATCTTAGTATTTCTCATAATAATTGTTATATAAATAGGATACACTGTAAAGTGAAGATGAGTACACTTCAGACATAATGTGCATGTGTAATGTATGTTATGGTTCATATGTGCCACTACCACCCTCTGGCTGCCCATTTCCCCTCTGGATCTTTCCACTGCTCCTTGGGGTGTAGTACCACCCTCTTTGGGAATCACTGGTCTAAGCTAACAAATATTTAGTTGCTTCTCTAGTCTTCTATAACAGAATTCAGATAATTGCATCTGATAGATAAGATTCATGTCACAAGTTCTGTAATCGAATCACAGGGGCATAGCCTGTATTGTAATAGTGATGTGTCTAGGTCAAGATGGTCTAATGGAGCCCATCCCTCTTCAGTCTGGAAAAGATTACTTTGAAATGGAAATCTATGAAGTAATTGTATCATCATAGAACTTTCCAGTACCTGCTATAATTTATTCTTATATACCAAATAGGTGGTGTTGATAATAGTAGCAGAGTTATACTAAAGCACAGCATTTTCCTAAAAGTAAAGCCCTCGTAAAACTTGGTTAATTGAAAATGGATTAGGAAGAAACGAACTGGCAGCATGCCATTTCCAAATTTCTAGCATTGTGAATTGCATCATAGTGCTCTTTTTCTCACAGACAGTGCCCAACTGACCCTACAATAATGTGCAGTTGACAAAATCAAAAACAAACAATGCACATGCATGAAATTAAAAATATTTAAAGGTGAGAATTTACACATTGCATATTCTAATTAAAAAAAAATACAAATTGATAAATTTCTTGAAAGTCTAACTCCCTGAGGTTACCTGATTTGGTGCAACTGTGATAGCGGAAAGGCTGGTTTTCTTGTAAAATTATATATATATATGTGACACCCGTCGTCTTGGTCAGGGCACCATTTGTGACACCCGACTTCTTTTTCAGTCACGACGCCAATATGTGACGTCAGTCCTTTGTGACAGGCTAACCCTGGGACATCGGTTGAAGTCTTGTTGGGTTCTAGCACCAACTTGTCGTACTCGGCTTGCTTCCAACGCCTGGTCACCGAAGCAACTGCTTTGATCTCGATTCAACCTACCCACGTTGTGATTTGATCTTAGGTTGATGAGATCAATCAGACGTCGGGCCGTATTGCCAGCCAAATCCGGGTCAAGGTGATACTGCACAATAATTGTAGACAAAAAAAACAAAAGCACAAACAACAACTTCAAGGCGAGCGACTGGTTAGGAATAGTGATTAATTTTATGTCGGTTTGTTGAGTTACAGGAGTGCGTCTCTCTGTTTCTCTCCCAGCCCGAAGAAAAAAAATGTGGATTGTAACACTTTTGCGTTCCTTAACTAGTTCTGGATATCTGGATGGAGAATATAAGTCAGACTTCTATAATTTGTTCTTGGTTAGAAGTCTAAGTCGGAAACTTGTTTTGGTGGGAAATCTAAAGTCGGTCTTCAACAAATTTGTTCTTGGTTAGAAGTCTAAGTCGGAAACCATGGAATCGTGCGGTCACCTGTGCGAGGCACGTCTCTCTGCGAACTGCACTGCACTGCTCTCTCTTACTGTACTGGCTGTACTCTTCACTCACTGACTCGTGAAACACCCGAAGGTGTTTGCTTATATGGACGCCGATCAAAACCTGGCGTGGGGTCGGACGTGGTGTGGCCACCACGTTGATTTCAAATCCCCAATAAGGATTTTCTTTGTTTTCGGCCAAAAATAATTATCATTTTCCATATTTGGAAATCTTATTCCACTCCCACCCTCTTCTGCTCTCATATGGGTATCTCACCATACTTTAGAGGGCGTCAACGGTTTTCCCACTTCCTCGCAGTAACATCTCATACCTATCCTCTCAATGGGCGGTGGCAGGCCTCCTCTCTGCGTCACATGATCATCTCCGCCTGGCTAATCGGCCAATAGGCGTCAACTGATAATCTCAATTTTTATCCAACTTCACGGGATATGGTTTTTCTCAACCAAGTTTTTCCACCAACATTAAGTGGACGAATTTTTTGGCGAAATTGGGTTAATTAAAATACCCTAACATGGCCTTTGTTATCACAAACGAATTTAAACAGAACGCAGATGTTCTGTCCAGTCGACATTTCCTCTCAATCCAGGGCCGGGCCCTGTGTGCGGTCGGCAGATGACCCATTGGTTACTGATAATATAAGTTTGTCATCTCGACACAGTTAATGTTTTATCTGCCCAGAAGCTCTGGTATCCCTCAACTAATTTTTACGACAATGACCATCAGAATTTTCGCCATTCCACTACCCAAAACAACATCGCTTTTGTGGGTGGCATTTTTCCTTCTCTTATCATCTAAGTTGTTAAGTCTTGTCCCTCTGTTTCCTTCTTCTCTTTCTCTTTTTCCTTCCTTTGTTTTCGCAGAGAATTTGGCATATCTCAGCATCACACTTCCGCGAGAAAGTAAAATGGTTATCTTGAATCGCACTTGAAAATAACAAAACAAAAAATCTTTTTTTCACCGATACCCTGTTTTGGGAAAATAACAAAACAAAAAGAATATCACTCAGTATGTCTTTCGTTATATCTATCGTTTTAAGTAATCGCTCAGTATGTCTTTCGTTATATCTATCGGTTTAAGTAATCCCTGTAATTAACTTCTGTGGTTAATTAATTGATTAATTAACCTGCCGTTTCTAAATAGTGTTACATATATATATATATATATATATATATATATATGGTATAAGAAAGGTATGAATCCATCTCTTCTCCCTCTGGCTATGAATTGAAAAGCAGGCAGCAGAGACTAGGTTCACTCTCTTGATTTGCAACAAGTCTAGGAGAAGGAAAATTTTTAATTCAATATTATGAATAGATTGAGTGATTTGCTTTTCATGGCCCACCAACACTTTGCATGTCATTTAAAGCCATAAAATGTTTTTAGATTGTACGAATGTTTTTAGGAGATAATAATGATTTACTGAAACAGTTCCTAATAATTAACTGTATTTACACATAAGTGAATATAATGAACCTGACTGGAGTTGGAACTCTGCTCTCTCTGATTTACAACTCCAAGCTGTTATCGATTATTCCACCCACATCTCATCTTACAGCAGCTGGTATTCTCAAGTGGTCACCCATCTAAGTACTGACCAGGCTTGAGGTTGCTTAACTTTGGTGATTGTACGAGAACCTGTATTTCAGTTATATGACTGTAAGCATCAATATCATGGTGAAAGCTATAGGAAGCCACTGATTTTTCTTTCTCCAAGAACACTGATGGAAATGCCTAGATATTAAAGAAAAGGGAAGCTGAAGAGCCATGATTACTGTCATCCTGAAGTGACATGGTATTTAAAGAGAATTCAGAAGTGTAAATGGTTTCATAAATTGACTCTTGAAGCTAAATAGCCTTAAGAGCCAGTTTTTCTATGTAACAAAGCCCATAATAATATAAATTATAAATGCTATGTAAATTATTCAGTATGATTTGAACCAATATTTTCTGTTGTCAGGGGTCATCTATACCAGTGGTTCTTGACCTTTTTTGCCCAATGCACCCTTTTCACCATAAGTCAGAATGTTATTCCTCTCCCTTTCCAAGATTGTCCAACTCAAAAGGTGCATTCCAAATAATAATCGTATATTATTGAAAATCTTCATTCTTTTCTATATTAGAACATATGCATTTATGTGGATTATTTTTGTAGAGAAGTTTTACAAATTTAATAGCAATAGAAAATGTTGATGGAATTTTTTTGAACTTGAATACATGTATAGTAATTTGTTTTAATTCATGACTAATTATTAAATAAACTGAAGCATACTTAGATAAACAAAAAGTTGAACAGAATGCCAGTGTATTGTAATTCCATAAACAAAATACTGAAAAGAAAACGTACCTCATTGAAACACTGAAATTTTCCCCCGAGGGGGATTCCCCAATCTGTACAGTTAACAAAATACAAGGTTAGATCAATATGTTTATAGCCTGGCATTAGCTGAATTTTGATCTGTAATATTCTTTGTGTAATAATCAATCTATGAAGGAATATTGTGTTAAGTGTAAATAAGGATATTATACTAAAAGATTAAGCATTAGTATAAAATAAATGCTTATTTCATTATAGGCTTTTTGATTTATTTACCTATGTGGAAATTTGTGGATCAACATCTAAAATCCTACATTAAAAAAATATATTTCACAAATTTTGGCAATGCTTTTCTTAATAGCAAAAATGTGTGCCTTAAAAAGTTTATTACTTAAAGGGTTTTCTACAAACCTTTTTTCTACTTGTAACAATTTTTTCATATACATTCATACATTAATTTTAGCAACAAATGCCAAATAAAATGATTATTTGCTAAACTGCATCTGGTACAAGGCCATAGTAGTGGAGCACAAAGTAAGAATGCTAAGTGAGAATTGCTGTCCTAATAAATTAGTCTTGGATTAAAAGCAAACACTACTGTAGGTATCCATGTCAAATAATGTAACAACCAGTAAAACTTGAATTTTCATTTTACATGAGAATCAAACAATCAGCTTGTTAGAAAAATCTATTCATTTGCATTATTTCATCAAAATAATCAGATAAATATGTTCTATTTATTTTTATTCTGCTGTCATATACAGTTTATGGAATCGGTCTATTTTCAATTTTTCTATTAAGTTTGTATTTAGCTTCTTTTAGCCTGAGGAATTCCAATCTATTTCTATTTACAGAAGTTATTTTTTCCTTCCCATCAGCGATGCCATGTCTCCATGGTACGAACTGCATCTCTTCATTTCTGGATATAATTAAAAATAAGTGCAATAAAATTTCCATTTCAACTATTTATTCAAACGATAAACCTTCACTGGAAAGTAAAATAAAATCCTGAGTAAATCTGTCAAACACCTACTAAACAAGAATAGAAATCAGCTTCAAGAATTTGGGGGCATAATTCACATTTAATTCTGTTTATATTGTTTTCATATATCCAGCTTATAAAATGTCTTTTAGTTTGAAAGAGGTTTTAAAGTATAAAAAAAGAACTCCATGTACCAATGTATAAAGTGTTTTATTTATTTTGCATCTATCTGGAGGTATTTTCAGAAATGTTTACTTTTGTTAAAATAAAACCAAAATCTACTTAAGAGAAATTTGTTAGATTTTTGTTTCTTGTTTTTTCAGTTTTCTAATAACAAAATTTCATGCTTACTAAGAATTAAGCAGTAATATAAAACACAAAAACTCTCAGGTATAACATATTAAAAACTTTTTTTTTTAATGTAAATTTGATTGCTTCTTTCTTGAGCTCTTTTGAAAAGAAAATAGAAAACTACTATTGTGCTTATAACTAACAAAATTTACCCTTTCAACTACTGATACCTTTGTTGTCATTTTAGTATAGATTGGTTTTGAAGATTGCAAATATGTTATAATTTTTCATATGTTAGATGACAAAAGGACTTATTCATGACACATTCATCAATATTTAATGTTTGGTACTCCTAATGTCATTGTGCAAGAAAATTATACTCCCTCTCTGTCTGTCTATCTATCTATCTATCTATATATTCGTTAAACTTAAAAACTGTTTACAAAGTGTGGGTGAACGCATGAAGCTGTTTTTGTGTAATTGTGCTGCATCTTTTTATCAAGAGATTTGTTATTTTTGAGTCTGACAGTCAGATAGCTTTGTTGGATGGAAGCAGACTGATGAAGAAGAAACTAGTGATGTTGCTGCTGCTTTTATAGAAGGTGGGGGTGACACTGCAGAGAAAACAGGTGGTTGGTAAGGGTGGGGCTCATAATTTATGGAAGATGTTCTCTAAATTGCTATCTTTATTTATTCAACAAACTGATTTCTTCCTCCATCTGTGTGTTTGTGTGTAAGTGAGAGAGAAAGAGAGAGATCGTTGGGTTGATGAAAGAATCAACAGGAGAAAACGATTTATATGACCAATACAGCTGACTGACATTGAGTTGATTATTTGTCAAAAAAATACTATTTGGGTAGCACGTGTTTATAGAACATATACTTGCACTTTTAATAGATATTAATACCTGTGTTTTTTGTAGATTGCAGAGTTGCAGAAATAGACTGACCTCAGTGGTCATGAGGTGTAGAAAACTTACCCATTTGCATAAATCAAAATTATCGGAAAAATTTATAGTACCAACTGATAAGTTGTCGCAGGTTTTTGCTTATTATTTATTTCTAGTTTTTCAGAGTTCGATTCTTGTGAGAAGCATTTGAAAACTTGTTATTTAAAATGGCATCTAAAGCATATTGGCATCTCAGTTTTTTGAGAGGCTTTTTTTTTTTCTCTTTTTTTTCATCATTTTTTTCGTCATTTTTTTTGTCTTTCCATTTTTATACCTCATTATTATCTTAATGATACTCTGGAAAACTACTGCATCAGCTAACACTGTCTGAGGTTAGAAAATATTTTGATTCCACTGATGTTTTATGATGATGATTATTATTTGTTGTGAGGACTCCTTAAATAACTTAAGTTTTGTATACAGTTTCCTTCTATTGTCAGTGTTTTTTGTCAATTACTTTATCATCAACTTAGAACTCTTGTGTCATGTAACTTTTTTTACTCACAGAGATCGAATAAAGAAGCCAGCTTGTTTTTTTGTTTTTTTTTAAGCAGGTTGATTGCATCTGGAAAATAAACCTAACTTACATTCATTCCACAATAACCCTTTATGAAGATGTATGGATTAAGAAAAGTTTTTTTTTTCTTTTCCTCTTTCGTAGAATTTTGAAGATTCGTTTATAAAACCTACGAAACTTAAAATTTTTTTTATATGTACACTCTTAACCTAAAACTAAAGTTAAGTGATTAAAGAATTAAATGTGTGCAAAAGTTCACAGCGCCCTTCTTTTTGAAAACTTAAGACTGTATGCAAAGCACCATTGGAAACGATTCTTATTTTATTTCTGTTAATGGAAACTTTTGGCACATTCTTAATATTTGACCTGATGAGCCAGGTCACTTAATAGTAATGATAATAGCAGTTGAGCACCTGATGCATTAAGTAATGGTTAACAAACTAGTTTGGTTGACCATTACTACTGTTGTGATGTCAATCCTCATTGAGTGCTCCATACTTGAGGCTTTGTTCAGTTTGGTAAATAACAAGTTGTAATTCTATTATTACTATTAATAATTGAGATTTATTTAGAGTGCGCAGATATTCTAAGAAGCACTTAATTACCTGTGAAATAGAAAGGCTATTTGCATTGATTCAGAGTTGTTGTTTTTTATTTTCTCTAACATGTGTTCATCTTCTTCTTTTTTTAAAATTTATTCTATTCCTCCTGTCTTAGAAGTGTGAATCTGTTGACAAACCTCACCAACTCCGATAAAATAGAGGTTGCAGCATGCATAGTACCAGTAGTGTTCCACAGTAGTAGCAGTGGCACACCCTCCCACGCTTCTTTCACATTCACTACAAATACCAACTTTCTCTGGTCGATCAATCTCATGTTGAACAGTTGGGAAAATGTTAGACAGTGGAAGGGAACTCACTTGGCCCCCTCCTGCTGCTCTTTCTACCTGCTTACAATTGCCAATTCGATAAACCTACACAATATGGAAAATTAAATCCTTGTTTGGTTTTGGGTAATAGAAAGTAAATTCTTTTGATATTTAATAAAATAAAAACTTTTTAAATATTCTTTTTAACCATGATTATTGAAAAGTTTTGTTAAAAGGAGTCTTTTTTTTCTTTTTACAGGATTGAAGTAAACGCATTAATACAACTGGTCATAAAGAGTAGGAATTATAAAAAAGGTTCATAGTATAGATATAGTAGAGAAACTAGTGTTATATAGGTAGAGGTACAAGTATATTCAGTGACTACTTAATCAAGTAATGTATGGGGGAGGGGATGTGGGGAAAATTGCTATCTTAGGTAATTTTCAAATTAGAGAATTATCACCAGTTGTCATGTACCTCATGTCAACCTGACCAACTGAAAAAAGAGGACTGAAATATTTCTGTTGCTTCAATATGTCAACAAAAAAGCATTTTCTTCTTTACTATAGGTTCTGAGAAAATAGTGTTAGAAAAATGACAACTACTTCTGTTCTTGCCTTGAATAAGTTATGGGAGTCAAGCTAGTAACAATAAAGTGAGTTTTTAAGGATCTTGGTAGTACTAGGAAGATACTTGGATTTATTCTGAAATAGCCAACAACTGAATAGCTTAAATTTGAAAATTTGTTAGTGACTCTCCACGACTTCTGCTCTAACCTTGAAAAGCCTGCTTACAAAAGCTTCACATCCAATTTGTAATATTTGTATTGTATATGTAAGAGGAAATATATTTAAAAAGGAAATGGTAAAAATAATTCCTTGTCTGCTGATCTGAATAGAAATAATAGGAACAACATTTTTATTTTTTATTATTCTAAAACTATTTTCGTCTCTATGAAGATTAGTTTTTATCAATGCTTTCCATACATGAAGCATCTTTCACAATCTTTTTATTAACCAAAGGTGTAGAGAGAAAAATTGCTATTCATATTTTTAGTTGTCATTATCAAAGTGGCACACAAACTCCAGTCAATAACTTGAGTCTATTCTTCCTCCACCATTTTTCTGTCATTTCCTGTGTGACTAATAATGTTAAAGACTTTATTTCTCACCCAATCTGTACATAGGGAAACATTCCTGACAAGATTAAGTGGAAACTCTTGTTTTCTAATAAAGTGAAATAATTTTATTAAAATGAACCTGCACCATATTTTGTGCTATAAAAAAAATTTCATGATTCCAAATCTCATCATTACACTGATTTCAGTTTGTGTATGGATTTATGCATCTCTTCCTCCCTCCATCCGTCCCTCTGTCTCTCTCTCTCTCTCTCTCTCTATATATATATATATATATATATAGATATATATATATATATATAAAATGTATGTGGATGTATAGGTATATAGATATATATATAAAATGTATGTGGATGTATAGGTATATAGATATATATATAAAATGTATGTCGATGTATAGGTATATAGATATATATATATATATATATATATATATAAAAAATGTATGTGGATGTATTGGTATATAGAGATATATATATATATATATATATATAAAATGTATGTGGATGTATAGGTATATATATATATATAATAATGTGTGGATGTATAGGTATATATATATATATATATATATATATATATATATATATATAATAATGTGTGGATGTATAGGTATATATATATATAATAATAATAATGTGTGGATGTATAGGTATATATATATATATAATAATAATGTGTGGATGTATAGGTATATATATATATATATATATATATATATAATAATAATAATGTGGGGATGTATAGGTATATATATATATATATATAATAATAATGTGGGGATGTATAGGTATATATATGTATAGGTATATATATATATATATATATATATAATAATAATGTGGGATGTATAGGTATATATATATATATATAATAATAATGTGTGAATGTATAGGTATATATATATATATATATATATATATATATAATAATGTGTGAATGTATAGGTATATATATATATATATATATATATAATAATAATAATGTGTGGATGTATAGGTATATATATATATATATATATATATATATATAATAATAATAATGTGTGGATGTATAGGTATATATATATATATATATAATAATAATGTGTGGATGTATAGGTATATATATATATATATATATAATAAATGTGTGAATGTATAGGTATATATATATATATATATATATATAATAATGTGTGGATGTATAGGTATATATATATATATAATAATGTGTGGATGTATAGGTATATATATATATATATATAATAATGTGTGGATGTATAGGTATATATATATATATATATATAATAATAATGTGTGGATGTATAGGTATATATATATATATATATATATATATATATATATATATATAATGTGTGGATGTATAGGTATATATATATATATATATATAATGTGTGGATGTATAGGTATATATATTTATAATGTGTGGATGTATAGGTATATATATATATATATATATATTTATAATGTGTGGATGTATAGGTATATATATATATATATATATTATAATGTGTGGATGTATAGGTATATATATATATATATATTTATAATGTGTGGATGTATAGGTATATATATATATATATATATATTTATAATGTGTGGATGTATAGGTATATATATATATATATATGTGTGTGGATGTATAGATATATATATATATATGTGGATGTATAGGTATATATATATATATATATGTGTGTGGATGTATAGATATATATTATATGTGGATGTATTGGTATATATATATATATATATGTGTGGATGTATAGGTATATATATATATATATATATGTGTGGATGTATAGGTATATATATATATATATATGTGTGGATGTATAGGTGTATATATAAATATATATATAATGTGTGGATGTATAGGTATATATATATATATATGTGTGTGGATGTATAGGTATAT
>OZ038484.1:123209881-123314881 GCA_964036315.1 Acanthosepion esculentum | reverse complement strand
TGTAAATCTACTTTCAATTATTTGTCTACTTTGATATATTTACCAAAAACTTGAACACATATACTCATGCCATTAAACTTAACATTTAACATGTCATCAAACTTGAACACACATACTCATGCCATTAAATTTTAATATGTCATTAAACTTGAACACATATACTCATGCCATTACTCTTTGAGATTATCTAATAGTAGAATTTTTTAATTTGATGGTAAACACTAGATATTGGATGTCATTTTTTTTTCTTTGTGATCAAATTCTCTGAATTTTAGGATGTCATCCTTACTAGCAGTATAACCCGTCTTCAACCAGGTGTTTCATTACTGGGAATTTTTGCCGTTCATTTGGAGAAGTTTAAGTTTAAAGTCAGCCCACCTGAAAATCAATATTAGTAACAACAATTGGGTGCAACTGAGGCGCATCCCAAAATGGGGGGGGGGTAATTTGAATGGCAAGTGGCTCTGAAAAGGACTGTTATTGCGTTCTCAATCTTGCAAGGATGGAACCTCTTCCATGGACAGTCATAATAATAATATGCGATAATTTTTATTTATAATTCTAATAATCTTGCATTAGATTTCAATTCTCTAAATTGATTGTACGCTGATTTTTACTGACATTAAATTTTGCCTTTGATTTTTGCGCAAAATGTAAAAAATCAGTTTTTCCAATTTTTCACCTTCAAGGTTATAATTTTTTCCAGCCAGTTTGGACTCAAAACCTGCACTGAAGAATTATCTTTCAAACAAAAGAAAACAATTAATTGAAATCAGATGAAAACTGTGGAGACACATAAACAACATCCGATTTTACACGCACTCACACACACATTCTGAAAATTATAGATATAGATATGTAAGGCAATGAAAATGAACACTTGTAATGTTTAAAAAAATTTCTCACTTATACTTTGAATTAAAACTCATTTCGTTTTATAAAATGCAGATGTTTTCTCGCTCCCCCCATAGTTTAATATTAATGGAATTACTTTCCAAGCTTTGTGTAAAACTTCATAGCAGTTTCACCATAGATAATACTGTTTACTGTAAAAAGATCTCTTAAGTATCATGTTTTTGTTTTTGTTTCTTTTGCTACTCTTGATTTAAATTTGGCTACATTGTCTTTACATTAAACATTTTCTTTAACCCTCTTCAGTTTGTATTTATTTCCAGACTCTACCAGCTTTAATGTAACTCAAATTTAAATTCAATTTATGAGCTATCTACAGAAGTTAATCCCTCTACACTATATATCTTCTGGTAAGATTAAGCTCGGGCTATATGGTAGAGGCAGCTTTAATCATGAATATCTGGTTTTTGGCCGTTTCCATGGAAACTGAATGTAATAAAATGTTTGTATTGTGTTTGGTTGGTCAGATCTGGCCAGTCCATCTGGAAAGGATTAAGATTGAGCAACAAACCATTTAAAATTAAACTTCAAGTAGTATTTGTGCATCCTTCCACATAAACAGGTCATGAAACTGCCTTTTTTGTTTTTTAATGGGGAACTCTATATATGGTGGTGGGTAAGGGCAAAAATTCTTCAGTCCCTATTACTCCTGGCTTTATTTATTTTAGTGCAACATGGTACACTTTTGGATAAGAGATTTCCTGGAACAAGATAGGTCCTTGGCCACTATCAACAAGGTTATTATAATAAATGTATCAAGTTATGTGGCTACAGAGTTGGTTCTTCATATGCTTAAAAAGGAAAAAAAATACACTGAACCAAATAAATTTCTCCTAAGCAAAATCATTATTCTATATTTTTGAAACACATTCAATAAACGATTTCTTCTGCAAGTAATGCATTCTAAGTCTTCCTCTTTAAATATTAGAAAGATCTCATTAATTAAAAAATATTAATTAAAAATAAATTAGAACCATATCTTCCAATCTATTGGGGCAAAACTATAAAGGAATTGCTATGGAAATAAATGTAAATTGTTAATATATCAATAAGTCTTGATATTTCTCATGAACAAAAAGTAACTTTCTAACAACTTGGGTTCACCTCTAAATTACAATACTTTTTTTTAACTCTTATATTTGGAGAGTTCCAAATCAAATTCATCTGTAAAGTTTAAAAACAAGTTTATTATTTCAGAAGTATAAAATAAACCCATTATCTCATGGATATTATATCTTTTCAAAAACTGATGTATTAATATCTTAAATCAATCATTTAATCATGGTGTTGGTTTCAAAGAGCAACAAAAATATTCTTATTTAAGTTATTTATGCATATATATATACATACATTGTCATGTTTTTTTTTTGTTGAGGCAAGACCAGTATTAATCTCCCACAAAGCAAGGTGGATCCTGCCTGACAAAGGAGTTGTCATAATGATTTGAGGGAAGGTTTTATAAGGCAGATGCTTTTTCCCGATGCCCAACTCTGTCACTAAAGTACACTACATATTTTTACCAAGATACTATCTTTAGTATAATTGTCATTCAAGGCTTGAGACTCCATCTTAGCCTTATATATATATATATATATATATATATATATATATATATATAG
The DNA here is from genome assembly GCA_964036315.1 of Acanthosepion esculentum. Taxonomy (NCBI): domain Eukaryota; kingdom Metazoa; phylum Mollusca; class Cephalopoda; order Sepiida; family Sepiidae; genus Acanthosepion; species Acanthosepion esculentum. Next base: position 123,312,350 of record OZ038484.1, on the reverse strand, counting down.
TTTATATGTTATTTTTATAGATACAAATATTTAAGTAAATGCTCTGTTTATAATAAGCAGTATTAGCAACAATTACCTTGCTAACCAGACACTTCCTCTGTAGCTAAATGGTATAGCACATCAAGCTATATGATGCTTCCATGTAGGATACAGTTTCATTTCCTGTCAGGGGACGCATATTTTCTGTGAAATTTCTTGGGCATTCAGGCCGGCAAATATTAATACTGTTTATTATAAACAGAGCATTTACTTAAATATTTGTATCTATAAAAATAATGTATGAACAGAAAATATATTAAAATAATTGTTGTACTTAGTTCATATAGGCTGCTGGCTCCGAAAAGAAGCTCATCTTCCCTTTGACATGTTTTGTTTTTCATTGTGGGGGAGGGGGTGGCATGCCGCTCTCCTCACCAGCAGAAAAGGTGGTGTGAGAGCTGGTTTAGATGCCACTCCCACTGTCCTTGCAGCAGGTTGTACTGGGTTACATGTTACCAGTACCAGGCTTAAACTTGACCTGACCATAAGGGAAAAGAAATTAATTGAACTTTTTTTCTTTTTGCTGTTTATCAGCTCATTTCTATAATAATTGATATGCTGAAATAAGAGTATTGTAGCATACCTATGGACGATAATAGGTATGTCCCTATTCACATAAATACAGTAGTAAATACTGTATGTTGGTCTGCAGTTGGAGATTCATCTCCAGCTGTGCTGGTCAAACTCTCTGCCTCAAGGCAGAGAGGATCCCCAGATGAGGCTATATTGAAGAGCAGAGTCTTGTCTTGGGAAACAGCTACCTGACCCCATTTTATACAGGGTCTATGGAAGTTTTTGACTGAGCATACGGGCTCAGATAACCCACATTAAATTTGGCCTTGTGCTACATCTGACCACATGGGGCGGTTGGTAGATATCCTGCAGTTGGAGATTCATTGTGGAATTCACTTGACTCATTTCTAGCAGTTGACTACTTTTTCTATGTGCTGCTGGTGAATCTTATATGTGTTGTTCGTGCCCTAAATATTATCATTCATTACCAACCTTTGTTTGGGTATTCTAATCAGCAACCTTCCCTAGGTTACAACAAAGAATTCTTTTGCTGCCATTTATTAATACTTAACCATTAAGATGTTTGCTGAAAAAAATCCTTAATCCAACATTAATATTTTTTATAACTTAAATTATCATTGAAGGCTTCATTGTTTTTTTAACTCTTGTAACTATGGTAACTCTAACTAATTTTCTATATTAAATGTGTTAAACATATTTGTTACTTAACCCTGCATTAGTCACATGGGTTGTTTTGTTACTTATAATTCCTAGTTGGCAACATGTTTCTTTGTTCTCTCCTGACTTAATTAAGGTGTATAGTACTCAGTGTGGCACAGTTGTAGCTCAGTTGTTGTGGGAGGCAGACATCGGGGGACTATCCATTTTTGGAAATCTGAGGTGACTAACACAGGTTTAAGAATAAACTGAAGTGGCTGGTGAATTTAAATTTATAGACATGTCATGAAAAATAATTTAATTCTTAGGCTAAATAAATATGAATAAATATTAAGCTCCATTCTGAATTTCTCAATGGGAACATTATACAAATCACTTTTTGGTTTCTTTTTTCGGTTGTCTTTAAAACATAATCTCCAATCCATATTTCTAAGTAGAATTTAATGATAAACTAATTTGTATGGCTGAACTTGTGAAAATAAATCATTTTTTTGCTGATTTGAATATGATCAGATTTATTCCGCCTCTTTTTAAAAAAAATTTTTTTTTTTTTCATTGTTTTTCTTGGAAACCTTTTAAAAGATTTTGCTTAGATATCAATGATTCATTCTTTATGTCTTCCTATCTTGACTTCTCATCTTTCATTTTCCATCTTTATTTTCTTGCCCTTTTCCTCTTTTTCTTATTAAATCAGTCTTATTTCATCAATCTGATGTTGTAACCAGTCAATCAATTCATGTAAAGCAAAAAAGCCAGCCATTTAGAAAACAAAGGAGAGACACTGACAAATGTAAAAACAAAATCAAGAAAGATCTTGAAGCATTACACTCAGCTGTTATTAGTAATTCATGATTTCTGTTTGCCTGGCTAAAAAACGCTAAAAATAAATCTACAATCAAAACAATTACATCAGGAGCTTTTAAACTTAATTGTCTACATTTGGATAATTTTGCTGACCTACTAATTTATTAAGAGAAAAAGGCAATTTCAAAGACTAAATATTTATTGCCATAAAAGTCTTGAAGAAATTGCAATAAAAATCATAGTAACCATCCTGTAGTATCACATTACTCTTACTTATATGACAATAAGAGCATCACATTACTCTTTGATTTATATGATAAGTGCATCTCATTACTTATTTTAAGTTATATAATGATAGGAGTATCACATTGTATTTTGATTTATATGATGGTAGGAGTATCGCATTACTCTTACTTTGATTTATATAATGGTAGGAGTATCACATTACTCTTACTTTGATTTATATAATGGTAGGAGTATCACATTACTCTTACTTTGATTTATATGATGATAGGAGTATCACATTACTCTTATTTTGATTTATAGGATGATGGGAGTATCACATTACTCTTATTTTGATTTATATGATGATAGGAGTATCACATTACTCTTATTTTGATTTATATGATGATAGGAGTATCACATTACTCTTATTTTGATTTATATGATGATAGGAGTATCACATTACTCTTATTTTGATTTATATGATGATAAGAGTATCATATTACTCTTACTTTGACTTATATGACAATAGGTGCATCACATTACTCTTTGATTTATATGATAAGTGCATCTCATTACTTATTTTAAGTTATATAATGATAGGACTATCACATTGTATTTTGATGTATATGATGGTACGAGTATCACATTACTTTCATTTTGATTTATATAATTATAGGAGTATCACATTATATGATTGTCCTTGTTTCCATTATGCATAACATCCAGTTTTGTGGGTTTTCTTGTTTTTTTTTTTACTTACAAAAAGGCCATGTTTCTGCTTATACTGTTATGTTGGTTGTTCTATATTGTATTTCTGACTTTGTTGTAAAGTGTCAATAAATCTGACATGTGTCACACAAGACTAAAAAACACTTGAAACATTTATAGACATTAAAATAAAGAATTGAAAGCACTGAATGTTTTTACAGTATAAAAATCTAAAAAGATCTGAAATAGAAGCAAGAAAAATATTAAATATTTTTATGAAAACCTATTGAAACAAATTCTTTGTCTATCAAAAATATTTTGCATTTGACATAGACTTTCATGAAGTTCACTAAAATTTTACTTCTGTAATCATTATATAATTCTAATTTTTAACTTGAAACTATTTTTATTATAATATCGAACAGTAATTGTCATATGTATTTTATAGTATGTACCTTCACAGAAACATGATAGATTTAATTCCAAGCTAATAGATTAAATTTAATATTTCCAATAAGAAAAATACTTTGCTGTTTTTCAAATGCAATTCTCTTTATTAAAAATCTTTCAAAAATAAAATATACTTTTCTGAAACATTACTTAAAGAATATTAGCTGATTTAAAGTTTAATCTGTTTTGAAACAAATATTACTTAGTTTTAGTTTAAAATATCATAGAAATGCTTTTTTTTAACATGGAGGGAGTTGTTTATTTAAGGTGTTGACAGCTTGACTGGCAGCTGAAAGTTTAAATTTTTCTATGTTGGGCTGTGAAAATTACTTGAGGAATATAATGTGAGCGCCTTTTTATATAATTTTTAACTACCCAGTAATCTTAAAAATTTAGAAAAATATTTAACGTTTTATTGAATTTTAGGTACTTTGGCTTCAAATTTACCATAGTTATAACTCTTATTTTCTAATGATGGTGTGTGTGGTCATCTCTACAAAAATCAGCACATTTATACACACAAAAAATTCAAGATTCTTTTTAAACTTTATCATCCTGAATTATTAATATTACTTCTCTTTCTACTGTATTCTTTCTCAGGGCCTCCCAGTTACAGTATCCTTATTATTATTAATTTCACTCAAAGTTGTTTTCTGTTGCTATAGCAGGATATGACAGCACATCTATCAAATTCAAACACATCATTGTTTAGGGATCAGAGTCACCTTCAGTGGTAAGATAAACTCTTTTTGTAGAGAAAATGAATTCACATACAGAGTGACAAAGGTTAAAATATTGGGGGTTGATGAATTGTAGTAAGCTTTCCCATTTATGATTAGTAAATTTTTTTTTTTTCTTAATAACAATATCACCTAACTGGTACAAATTAATATTTAATAACAAATTTTTCTTAAGACTAGTTTCCATAATATATTTTATTCATAAAAGCAATTAAGTTTTTCTAATTAAATTATGTCTTATTGTTTTATTGTATTTTTTTATTTTATGATTCAGAGCATATTTTTGGGAAATGGTGGTCCTGTTTTACAACAAAAAAATTGCTTTAAATTTTCCAAGGAGTTCTGCATGTATAATTAATATAGACATTATGGTATACAAAAATGAATTTCTCAAAATTTCATAAAATGAAATAAGTGGAGTTAACAGATGTACAAAAAAAATTTTTTTTACTAAGATTTTCAAAAATAAAATTTTTTGTAAAATAATTTAATTCCTTTGTGAATAAATCCTGAAAGTTTTAAAATTTGGCAATTATTTAATTTTTGCAAGAATTTCCAAGTTAATGTGTTTTTCATCAAAAGAATGCTAAAATATCCTATACTCATCTTTAGTAAACACAGGAAAAAAAAGATATTTAACCAAAATTTCAACTATTTTAAAAAGGATCAAAAAATATATTTTAATAATAAAAAAAATTCCTTTGGTCTTTCCTCTTAATAATAACAAAGATTTTTATGATAAAACTTTGTTTTTATCAAGTTTGGAGCATTTTTTATCATGATATGCTCATATTTTTAGCAAATCTGTGGGGGTTACCTATTTTATAATAATTAAATATTTCAACCAATTAAATATTAAAAATAGATGTAATGGCTTAATATTACATTAATTAAATAAATGAAAATAGTTTTATTAAAAATATTACCCATTTGAAATGAAAATTTCCTATCCACATGAAGTTATTTATTTTTTTTTACTATCTTTCCTACTAAAACAAAGCTTACCGTATTACTTTTCTTCAATGACTATTTTCTACAAACAGTTGAGTATGTTTGTGCATGTATAATATTAACTGTCAAAAATAACTGACATAAACAAAAAGGATGGGGAAGTAAAACACCTGTTTAACATTGTTAAACTATATTAAACTATACTGTAGACAGAAGATGAATAGATACTACTTTGCTGTAGATGCTATAGCAAATCAAAAAAATATCTTAATTTCTTTACAGCTCTGTTTAGTTTAAAATCAGGCATTGTCAAGCCAAATTCTTAGCATTGAAAGTGTCCAAATGAGTTTAAAAAAACAAACTAGGCCATTTCTGATAACCTAGCTTGGTCAAGGCTAACATTTTGAAACAGGAATCTTGTCTTTGTGTTCATGGCACAACTATTTGAGAGCAAGAGACACATCCAATATGTCATCAGATGCAGTAATTATTTTCATGTTCAAAGTTTAGAGAAGTATATAAATACACATTTTTCATTAAGTTAAATGGGGCATTCTTATCAGTATCAAAATTACAGTTAAAGATAATATTAAATTCAAGTTTTGAAGTTCCGAAAACATTCCAATAAAAATTTTTAAAAATGTAAAACTTTAAATTCTTGTAAAAGAAGGAATATATTTCTTTTCTCAAAATGTTGTGTCTAATGAACAAGGGGCTACTCAATTCTTGATTTAGTTTATATTATTTTTGTTGTTTCAAGATTTACAATAAATCTGTCAAAATCCAAAATTAAATCTTGACTTTTTATATGTGTTTGTGGAAAATTCTTATTTGAAATTGCCTGAAATTGAATTAAATAACCGTATACACAGTGGCAGTGTGCTGATGCAGATATTGATTTTTGTTGTTTGATTATGACTATTTGAAATTGGCCATCAATTGGATTGTATATTGATTATTTTCAAGTGTCACATTTTACTTTACCATTCTAGTGTTAGGGATCTTTGCTCTCTTGATGGTGAATGTGCTAAAGTAAAATGTACAAGAAATACATTCATTGTCTTGTCCTAAAGAAGACAAAACTCTGTTTCAAAAAAGGCTGAAATCTTATTAAATCTTGAACTAATATTCTCATCAAAAACAAGAGGAACTTTTGACATCCCTCAGTATTTTAGGCAAGATTAATAAAGAATGTCTGTTTTCCTTTCTGGGACTTTTTCTTGGCCTAGTTCAATTTTATGATTTGATTACTGGAAAAAAGTATTTATTTTTTATACCCACTATATGATGACGTAAAATGTTCTTATTTTTAAAGTTTGTCTCTGATCAACTCATTTTCTCCATTTTTACTTGTTAAAAGACTGTTTTAATGCTGTCAAATATTAATTCATTTGAAGACTATTCTATGAAAAATATCAATCTTTAAACCCACATGGTATTATATTTATGCACACACACACACACACACACACACACACACACACACACACACATCTCTCAGCATAATAATTTTAAACCTAGGAATTTTGTCAACAAATAAATTTTGTTTTCTTCCAAACTCCAATATGAGGGTCGGTAACTCCTGGACCACATCTGGCCCATGAAGGATTTTTGTCTGGCCCACCAGCTTAACACCTGGACACTAATTACATAATTAATTTGTGGGTTAAGTTGCAGAAAAAAATATCATTTGGAGTTAATTGACTTACAATGCAACAAATGTTTTGTAAATCAAAATTTAATTCCAAATCCACTGTTGACTTTTACCAGAAATATGTTTTGACAAGTGGAAAATAGAAAAGTTTATTAAATAATGTGTAAATGATGGTATCTATTGTAGCATACCTACAGACGATAATGGGTATGTTTCTATTCACATAAATACAGTAGTAAATACTGTATGTTGGTCTGCAGTTGAAGATTCATTGTGGAATTCACTTGACTCACTTCTAGCAATTGACTACTTCTTCCACGCACTGCTGGCAAATCTTATATGTGTTGTTCTTGTCCTAAGTATTATTGTTCATTACCAACCTTCATGTGATTATTCTATTCAGTAACCTTCCCTAGGTTACAACAGTATCATTATTTGGAAGTACATATGCTTGTGGACAACTTTTTTCGAAAATGGAATCTACTAATCATTTAAGATCAAGATTGGGTGATGACCACCTGGATGATGTTTTGCTCCTGTCATCAACAAATATTTCACCTGATGTGAAGAAGTTATCAAACAATAAGCAGAAACAAATATCTCGTTAAATAATTTGCCATTTCTAACTATATTTCATTTGTAGTAAGGAATTTGCATTTTTTGTTGATTGTGTTAATTGTTATCCTGTAGTAAAATAAGGAACCTTGTTTAAATAATATAGCATTAACTTTGTTGTTTTTTCTTTAAACTTCCAGACCAAGGCAACCTTCTGGACAAAGCAGTCTGAGATGAGACAATTTGTTATAATACATTTCGTATCATGGCCCTCCTCCAAGGCAATGTACAGCTTTCTGGCCTGCTCTCTCCAAAAGGTTGCTGACCCCTGCTCTAATATAAGACATTGTCAACATTAACTTTGAGTGGTTATCTAGCTTTTTGCATAGCTGTATGGAGGAGTGATTTGTCCAAGTGTTAACATATTTTGCTTTATGGAATATACTAGTGTTGAGACATTTTGTTTAGATATTTGATGATGGGACAGAGTTCTTAGAAAATTGGTTTCATTTCTATCTGAAAGGCCTTTGTTTGAAATGAGTACAAAAACTTCAAGGTTGAAATTCTGTTTTCTAGTACTTATTGTTCTTTTTTTTGTTTTTTTTAATAATTTTTTCTGCTAAGGCACAAGTAAAAATGTATGAAGCATAAATGTATGGTGGGGTGTATTTGATGGATGAGCTTCCCTGTGCCTTTTCTATAAATACTTTCATGGTAATTGTTCTGACAAACTTTCCACTATGGTACCTAGACTTTATGAATTTAAGCACAGTATTAGATTGGTGGCAAGGTTTCATCATTTCATAGTCGAAATGGCTTCATGTAACTAAGATCTATGCTGACAGTTTCTTCTATTGCACTTCTCACTTGTGTGGCCCTCTTCCAGCTTCTTGTTTTCCAGTTAACTTTGATCTTCAAAAATTAAATAATCCAACGTCAATCATTATCTTCTGTCTCCTTAATTTGTGTTCTTATATTGTCCTCTCATTAATAGTATTTTTTTCATATTCTCTAATACTCAGTAAACCCTTGTATCCTAGTGGCTTTATTGCTTTGCTTGGGGTGAAATGATTTTTTAAAAAAAATGAAACTGATTTTAGTTTAACTTGCTGACATTAAATTGGCGCCATCTTTTTTCTGCCTGTTTTCATCACTTTCTAAAATTTATAATTCATAATTATGGTTTTGATATATGGAAAAAAGAAGATATCAGTTTAAACTGACACCGGGAGGATATAGGTTAAGTTTATATTTCCAGATTTTCTAGCGAATTATCTACTCTGTCTTAATGGCTACCGTGTTTACCATAGTAAATATCATGTTGACTATATATGTATTAGTATTTCATCATCATCAGTCCCATGAATGAGTGTGGTGGTAGGGTTGCTGCACATCTGAGCACCTAATCTGTTCCTTTCACATATCTGGAGTGAAAGCCAAATAGTTATTCATTCATGTCTTGAGCAAGTAGACCTGGCAGAGACTATCTCTCCCCAGATCCAGCCACAATCAATTAATGTCCTCACCTTGGTCATAGACATATAGCTGTTGATTCCATCAGGGTAACCCACTGCTCTGGCTGGTGATGTCAGTCTAGAAAGCAATCCAGTCAGTGATGCTATGTTATCACCACACTGGCTGCATAAGTAGCTATGGTGATTTTCTAAGCATAGCTTAGATGTGGCACAAGGCCAAACATATGGAGCATTTAGTGGGGGTCAAACTCACTGCTGAGTTGTAATTGTTCTAGTGAGGCAAGCTTGCTCAGCATTAAACCATGATGAGATGCCCCATAAGTAGCTATGGAGGCCAGTCCATCCTATTGTGCTTAAATGCCTGTTGATCCAACAGGAAGGATCATCCACTGTTTGTTTTTAATTCTCTTGGATGTTTAACCATCTTCCTCATTAGAAAGTTTAATAGGAAAACTGGTTTAGATACTGATGAATCAACCATACATCAGATAAGACTGGGTTAGATGGAACTAGTACCTGTGATCTGACATAAATTAGTATTTCATTATTTCTAATGTTTTCCTAAACTGTTCCATCCACCTGTTAAAAAGTTTTTAATCAGCAGCTGACGGTAAGATCTGTATTATCAATTGTCTTGTCTTGCACCCAAAATGAATAAAGATAGATTTTTATGTATCAGGCTATTAATTTTCTTTCTTTGCATTGCTTGAATCCCAGACAAATTTGGCACCACCAAATTGAAAGTTGATTTTATTTCCCCCTCATCTTTCTTTTCAGCCACACCATCATCTACTGACACAGTCACTTCCAGTGTTGCTAGCAGCATCAGTGCCCCAACTTCTCAAACCTCGGACACTACCTCTGCTGCTCCTACTACCACCACCACCACTAGCAGTCCTTGGCCAATTAGTTCCATATCTAATTCTATATTTTCATCAAGCAACACAAGCAAGACTCTAACAGGCACTCAACCATCTTCCATCTTCAGTGGAACTGGGTTCAGCTTCAAGTCTTCAGATACAAAGCCTGCCTTCAGCTTTGATGCTTCAGTTGCCCAAAATGGTAAGAACAAATTTGCATTTTGTTATTATCTTTGGAAGAACAGTATCTATCTATTATATATATATATATATATATATATATATATATATATATATATGGTGTCACAAGAACTGTACTCACTTTTCGACTTGCTATAAGTTCTTGATCTGTTTTCAGATTCATGCATTTAATATAATTTAATATTTAATTTAAACCATTAATCTTTGTTAGTCAATAAATGTAAATATTTTCTTAATTTTAACCATTAATCTTGTTTGCTAATCAATAAACACTGCATTTATTTTCATTTAAATAGTGAGTACATTTTTTGTGACACTGTGTGTGTGTGTGTGTGTGTGTGTGTATATAATATTGTCTGAATTAATCTGTAGAAAAAGACAATATGTATAAAGGATGTATTTGGTCTTAGCTGATGCGTTTTTGTCCACTGTGGACGTTTTCAAGCCCAAAAAAACAAAATGAAAATTTTTTGCCTTGAAGATGTCCGCAGTGAACAAAATGCATCAGCTAAAGCCACATACAATTTTCCTATTGTTTTTTTTTTAAATTTATTATATATATATATATATATATATATATATATATATATATATATATATATATATGAGGAAGATAATTTTAAGGTATGCTATATTTATGGTTTAAATTGCTCAGTATGAGGAATAAATCGTCTGTAAATATAAAAGTGAACATAGAGGTCAACATCCAATGGTGACAGTCTGTCCATGTTTAAGGCCTGAAGATTGTTTTATCATGAAACAGACTGCTTTCTCTGGGTGTTGACCTCAATGTCCACCTATATATATATATATATATATATATATATATATATATATATATATATATAATCAAGGTTTGCATTAGATTTGTCTGAAATTATGTGTCTGTGTGAAGATAAATGAATATGGAGCAAAGTAACTTTCAAAGTAGGCCTTCAAGTCTTTCTTTAAACTGTTTCTTTATTTTTTACTTCAAACTCAAAGAGTACTTTATTCCAGATGTAATAAAAGGCAATAATAGTATGCAGTAAAACTAGCCAAATATTAATAGTGAAAATGCTTCATCTAAAACAGTAGTTCTAAAACAGGGCCCATATGATATTATTGGTGCCTACACAAAAAAAAATAGCAAATTGGGTGTCTGTGATAATATTTTAATGGTCCATAAAGCAATTTCACTTTGGAATGGTTGTTACAACTGAGAATTGGAATTTCTACAGTAATCTATGCCATATTAAAATACTAAAAATAGAATAACTACTATAAAACTAGTAGAAAAGGAGATCAAGTGATGTAAGTTAGTTTTCTTTTTACTCTACTGGATGCTCTGATTGTGAAAGTTGCATAAAGACTTTGAAGGATATATAGTATACATAAATGTTCCATAGAATTTACTTGTTAAATACAAGCTTATTTTCATTAAATTAGTTTTACTTTAAAATAAATCATATACATTTACTCTTTCTATAATACAATTCCTAAACATATGTATTAATAAAATAAGCGTTTTTTGTTTTTTGGTTTTTTTTTTCATCAAATGGTTATGGAATCCATCAAGGTCCCTGAGTAAAAAATGGTTGAGAACCATTGATCTAAAAAGTTAATAATAATAATAATAATGAATCTGGGAATGTTCAAAGAAAATCCCAGAAATTAATATGTAATTGAAATAATATGCAAACAAATTTGCAGGACAATTTAATGCTGATGTAATGGTTTAAATAACAATTTAAAATGATATACAGGACAAAACTGTATGTGTTAAAAAGCCAAAAAAGAGTAATGGTGTGTCCATGCTGTGCAATGTAAATGGATCATTGTATGAGGTGGGGGTGTTAAAATGTTCTTACTGAAAATGGATTCCACCAAAAGTTTCTGGTATTTGGTTAAATTTTAAAAAGTAGGTTGGGGGCAAGAACTTTTCAGCAGCCGTTCATAAGCATGTGCTTGTTTGTTTTAGCCCTGTTGAATTTTATGATTGTTTGTTGATTGTTTAGTATATTATCAATAAGTTGTCATGAAACAGATCTGAGTGAATGGGAAAATATGTTGACATTTTTATAGCATCCGGAGGAAAGATGCTATAAAAATGTCAACATCTTTTTCACTTTAGAACGATCGGTAAACATCTTTGTATTGTCCATGGAAATATAGGCAAAGAGCATTTCAACTCTTGGTTGTCTCTCCATTTCATGATTGTAGCTATCTCTTTCAAAATTGGCGTCTTTTAAAAGTGCTTAAATTTTGTCCATTGGAATAAAAACAAAACTATTTTCTTATTTTCACTATTATAATTTTGAACTAAAGGAAATCTTAAAAATAAAACTATTTTCTTATTTTCACTATTATAATTTTGAACTAAAGGAAATCTTAAAAATAAAACTCTGCTGTTGAATTGTTATTCAAAAACATTATCTTTGTTGATTTAGTGGTTTTACTTTGAAGAAGACAGTTGATAAAAACATGTTGTTTTTATTTATTTTATTATGACAGCTTAGATACTTACAGACATATTTTAAGCTTTTAATGTGGTATTTGTATCTGGGCATGTAACAGTGATAATATAATTTATGCTCCATTTGATGAATTTCTGAAAAAATGGGATGACTCATGTTTTTATTGAGGAATTAGAATTGCGACTCCCTAAGGACAAGACATGAAAATCCCCACCACCACCACAAAAATATATAGAAGCTCTTCAAAAAAGGATTTGTGGTAAGTGATGAAGATAGTGGCAAAATTATGTTTTCCACAAAAACCAACAGTGGAAAGTTCTGATTCATTCAAATATCAATAGATTATTTAGACCTTGCATTAAAAAAATATGATATAAGTGACAAACAATACTTTTTTTTTTACTCCAAGCAAGGCAACAAAGTCACTAAGATGCAAGGGGTTATTGAGATTGAAAGAATATGAAAAAAAAAATTATTAAGGTGAGAAAACAATAAAAGAACAGGAATTAAGAAGATAGCAATTAACATTGCATTTAAATTTTCGAAGATCAAAGTTGACCCATCCTGGCTATGATGATAAACTACATCTGGTATCTTGGGTAAGACTATAAACTACGTCTGGCAGCAAGCCCTCTGATGGGGAGGTTTTGAGGAGTGTAGAACTGCTTCTTTATTGCTGTTGTTCCCAGAGCTACCCTGATCTGGGGTGATAGCACCTGTTGGGGCCCCAGCTATGGGTAAGTAGTTGACCCCCGAGCTGGAGTCAGAACACTATGAAAGTGTCAAAATAGGTTTTAATACCAGAAATACTTTGTAAAAAATTACCAGCAATAAATTTTTGAAGAAAAATTATTACCAGCAATACATTTTTGAAAAAAAAAAATATTACCAGCTATACATTTTTGGGAAAAAAATAATTACCAGCAAGAAAATCTTGTTGGCATTAAATAACCCATTGAGGTTGATATGCTGTAAAACAAAACAAATCAAACCAAAGTTGACCGGAAAGCAAAAGGCTGGAGAGAGTTTTGCAAACAAGAAGTGTGAAAGAAGAAATTGTTAGTTTGGAACTTATGGTTACATCTAGTAATTTCCACTGTAAAAGGATGAGACCTAACTGTCAATTTAGTACTGTGCTTAAATTTATAAAATTGAGGTATGAAAGAGGAAAGCTCATCTGAACAATTACCATGAAAATATTTATAGAAAAGTCACAGGAATGCTGTTATGGTGGTGGCAAAATAACTGGAGCCGAGATGGCAGGTCAGAACCAATAACTCTGCAGATTCTTCTTTGGATTTTATCAAGACCAGATATGGCAGCAATTTTCAATGCCTGGAAAGATGGTAGACTTATAAATATGTAAGATAGATTCTGGCAGCAAAAATTGTCTAATACAATGCAGTGAATTGACTTTGTGAGCAGCAAACCTAACAATTGTTTCAATATAATCAGTCCACTTCATTTTGGAGGCATCTAAATTAATAATACATTCCTAGCCCCAGTTAACAACAGATTGTAGGTCATTTTTTAGATCAGCTGCCAATTTGACTGATCACTTATCATTAAGGCAGGAATAAATAGTTGTCATCATCAAAGATACCAAGATGAGAAGGTCATTGATGAAAATTAGGAGCAACATAGGTTCAAGGATAATGCAAAAGGATCTAGAAGAGTGGCCATTCAAGACAACTCCCATTTTGCAATTTGATAAGAAAGATTGAATCAGATCAAAAATTTGTCCATAAATACCATAAACTTTCAACTTGTGAAGAAGACCAGCATGCCAAACCCTGTCAAACACCTTTGTGATATCCAAAGCAACAAACCAGGTTTCACTAAAGCTAGAGAAGCAAAAAAGTGAGATACTTAATCAGTTCAGAGCTGATTAGAGCCTCTTGTGCGTTAACCAAAAATATGTAGAAGTTAGGAGTATCAGACTTCTTAAAGACTGGAACTATAGTTTCAGTCTTTAAGAACTTGAATGGATTTCCAACAAGCAGGAAAGCAAGAAGCAACAAGGCATTTATTGTAGAGTTTCGAGAGAACATGAGCCAGTAATCGCCAGAACCAAACTTGTTAGAGGCTATACAGTGCCTCATTATGTAGTGAACAATGACATAATTTGAGGACATATTTACAATTATTACATACAGACACAGAGTTATCTGTCATGATCAGAACTAGTACAGCTAAAAATAGTGATTCTTGTAGGCTATAGTTCCAGAAAGGCACTTGTCAACAAAGGAGAAGGTTGTGGTTTCACCTGGTATTTTCAAGAAGGCATAAATGGATTGTTGCTGGCTTTTGCCCAAGAAGAAACCTTAGTGGCACAATTCTCAATAATATTTTACTACAAGGGGTGTTGCAAAAAAATCATGAAATGAATCTCAATCAGTATGCTGACAGACAAGCAATAAATGTCCGTCTCATTTAAAACTTCTTATACTCCACTGGAAGCATGGTGGAGTAATGGATAGCAGCTTGGATTGAGTAATCAGAGAGCCAAGTTCAAATTCCAGTCAGGTTTATTGCATTCACTTATGTGCTAATGCCCTTGGGAAAGGTATAAATCTTCCCCTCACCCAGCTATAGGTAAATAGGACAGAATGGGCCCTATAGCCTTGGTTGGTAACCAGTCTAGGAGAAGGTAGACTCTGAATTCAAACCACCTGCTGCCTTAAAGGTCTTGCTTCTTTAACTTCTGATCAGAGGGATGAGGTAACCTCAACATACCTGATGCAAAAGGAACTGGCAAATCTATTCTGCCTTGAATGGCATCATGAACAACAAGTGGGATATTGGGGGTGAAAGGTGACATCAGTGGTTCAGAATGGGCTAACTGAACATATATATATATATATATATATATATATATATATATATATATATTTTCAGTTAGCACATATATACACTACTTACTCATTCAGATACAAGCCATTCATGATATTGCTTAACTTTAGTTTTCCAGTAATAATAAATATTACAAATTTCAGAAAAGCAATTGATGAGCTGATAAAAGCAACCATCAAAAGAAATATGGGTTTTTTTATGTCTAGAAAAAAAATTGCCTAATTTGTCTAGGGATTTCAGAAGCAGGTGTTCATTCTATTTTTGTATTAATAACTTCATTTCAGGTTTGATAATACAATCTATTAAAATTGCTTTTGTAGAGGAAAAAATGTTTGTCATGGAAAAAGAAAAAAATACTGAATATTTCTTTTTTAATCCTAGCAGGCACATATACAATGTCAGTAATCAAATCCTCTTCCTTGGCTCCAGACTAAACTCTCAATTCTCTTATTCATAACACAAGAGTAAAGGATTCTTGATGTTTACTAAGTTTAGCTTAGTAGAACACAAGACCAAGAAAAGATCATGGTATGTCTAGGTTTACCTTACATCCTGGTTTCCTGTTCAGTTTACTTGGAAGGTCCAGAGTTTTGATTCAAAACTCATAGCTGTTAAATTGAGTAGTTTTGTTATATATCATAACGCTACTAAACTTTTAAATTCGTTAAAAATATTGTGATGACTGTCAATAACTACACCTGATATAATGCATTGCTTGTATTAGTATATATGTATATAAATATTTGTAGACTGAGTCAAGTTTTTCTTTGAAACCTGTTCTTACCAGCAAATCAACAAGCAACATATCAATTCTTTGATACACATGCATCAAATTTCTATTGTATACTCTGCAATGGCACATGTTGTATAATAGCTAATACGCTTATGAATATACACAATGATAGTCAAACTATTTTGTATTGGTAGTGCAGTACTTTGCATACTGCTCTGAGGATAGTGATGTTGCATGCATGGTGCAGGATAAAGTGTTTTTACATTTCATCCTGATTACAGTAGACATTTGTTATTTCTCTTTTTGATGCAGTTTCTCCATTTTAGTTGTAATGCTCATGTTGTAGATCTTATCATTAATGTTTGCTTCTGACGGTGCTGTTCATAACATAAAGCCTTAAAACCTCTGATCTCTCTCCCAAAATGATAGCAAAGTTATTTGAACCAAAGTTCAACTCAGCCAGAACAAAGAATGAGGTTCTATTAGTTTGAAAGCAATTGTTGCTTTAGCAGCAGAGGAATTGAGGAGTGACTTAATGGAGGTCCAGTTGGTTTCACTTACAGCAGATACTTCAAACAGAAAAGATGCCAAAATTATACCTGTCATAAGGCTATATTTTATGCCAGAGGAAAGAGTGAGATTTTCAATCGGTTACCAGTGAGGCATTTGAAATTTTGACAAATTGTTTATTGTCCAGTTTAGAAAAACATAATTTATTAAAAAATATTGTTTAAAACTGCAAAGCATATTATGGAGGTATAAAAACAAAAGTAAAAGAAAACAATACATATATACATACATATATATATATATATTTTGAACAACAAAAATTACTAAAAAAATCTTTTTTTAAATTGAAATCTTCAGACATACTGGGTTGTAGATTAATATTCTTATGCTTTTATTATTATTATTTCATTTAGATTCCTCAGCTAGTTTCGGCCAACATGGCCATTATCAGGAGAAAAATATTTCTGCTTGCTGGTAGCAGTAAACTACAGAAATGAATGTCTTGATGGAGAAAATGAACTTTTGTCTGTAGTTTTTATTTGTTTTTTTATCTTTTTAACATGAATTCTTTAACATTCCTTGCGTTGGTCAAACAGTCTCTTTTAAGTTGTTATTTGAGATAAGAGCTGGATGGATTCATGCTGCTTTGAATTCCCTTGGTCAGTTTGGCAGTTTTATTGGTTATATATATATATATATATATATATATATATATATATATATATATATATATATATATATGTGTGTAGTTGACTAAAGATAGAAATTAACAGAAATATTATGGGTATTGATTATAGTGCTGATATCATGCATAACTTTTTTTAATGCCAAAGTACAAGGCTCAAGAATCATTCAAGGTAGTACTGGTAAAATGCTTATGGTGAATGAGGTGTGATATGAGTAAAAGATTAATAGGAAGTAAAGATTATGAGGCTAAGGATGATAGGTAAATGATTGGCTGTGTCTTAATTGCAATTGATGTAGTTTCTATTGAAATAGAAAATTTAGAAGTTTAAATTTATATAAACTTCTACATTTGTAATGTGCATGTTATGCAGCTAAATGAATTCTGCGAGTTTGTAGGAAAAAAGGGCCCCTGATGATTTTCCACGATGGAATTAGACAAATTGTCTTTGTTACCAGCTGCTGAGAAAATTCTCCAGATTTGTGAAGGGTTGAATTTGGTATTTTGTTTACTCAGAACTGTGTTCATTGTTAATAAAAGGATATGTTGAGAGATGTATCTATGGTTAAATCAACAACAAGGCTTGTTCAACAAAGTAATTTTAACCAGTGAACAAAAAGGAAAGCAACTGCAATATTGTTGAAAACTCACCTGGGAAAAAGACTAGTTAAGAACTTTATTCCCATTGGTGTGTGTAAAAAAAAATAAAATAAAATAAAAAATATAGAGAGAGAATGACAGAATTGATGAGGCAAGAATTTATCAATTTTTTAAAATTTTTTATGATTGCTGCCTGTTTTAGCTTGAGATGTGGGATAACAGTTATGGTGTTAGGGAATAATTTGTTTGAATAGAAAACAGTGTTTTGATGTGGCCTGACATAGCAACTGTCACTGAAGAACTTAGAATTCTTGGAAATACTGAGATCAGTGTTGATGATCTGTTTCATGAAGTTGTCCTTACTAAATCATTTTGATCATCAAAATGAAACAAGAAGAAAAAATAGATTAGAAAGAAAAATGCCTAGCACTTTTCAACTATTTCTAGAAATCCAAATATTTATACTGGCAGCAAACCACCTGCATAGAGATAGAAAATTAATTACATTAATTAATTATGCAAAAATAGAAAGGGATGTAAGACAAGGATGTGTCTTCTCACCAGACCTATCCAACTTTTTTTTTTTTTTTTGAGACAAACTTGAGAGAATTACAAATCTTACCAGGATTCAGTATTAGCAGTCACAATCTTAACATATGCAAATTACACAGTGTTGATAGCAGGCATAGAAAGGAAACTATGGGAACTCCTACAAAGGGTAGTAAAGAAGATAGAATGTATGGTTGTCAGAATTACCCAAGATATGAACTATGAATTAAATATACCAAAATGAAGCAAGTACAAAAATTTAAATATCTAGGAAGTGTTTTAGCCAAAAACAGAAAATGTGATACCAAAATCTGAAGGCACATTGGAATAGTGAAAAATGCTTTTCAAAACTTAAGCTAAGTATTAAGACACAAGAAGATTTCAATAGAAACAAAGAAAAGAGTGCTGAACTGTTATATAATATCAATCTTACCATGTGACACTGAATGCTGGATAGTCTCCTTACAGCTGAAGAGACTTGAAACAAAATAAATGTGGTACACAACAGAAGGATATGGAGAATCTCCTGGATGGAACATGTGAGTCATGAGGAAGTTTTATGGAAAGAAAAGGGCACTTAAAAATTTCAACTATCTCTTTCTGATTCTAAGACACATAATGAGTAAAGTGAGCTTAAAGAATTTGACACTCACAGGATATATTGAAGATGAGAAGGGAAAGCAGCCAATAACTTGTGTAAATGGTTGGTAGAACAGAGATTAGAAGAGATAGCAAAGAGACACACTTACTACAAATATTTTCATGGTAATTGTTCTGATAAGCTTTCCTCTTTGGTACCCCAACTTTACGAGTTTAAGTGCAATATTAGATTAGCAGGTAGGTCTTATCATTTTGAAATCGTGTTGAAATAGCTAAGGGTAACTGTAAGTTTCTTCTCTCACACTTCTTGCTTGTGGAACTCTCTTCCAGCTTGTTTTGCAGTCAACTTTGATCAAATGCAACGTCAATCTTGTTTTTGATTTCTTAATTTCTATGACACCTTGTACCTTAGTGGCTTTATTGCTTTGCTTGGAATGAAATAATTAAAAAATTAAAAATTGCTAAATTTAAGTAAATACTACAGATATAAGCTATCAGTATTTATTTTATTTTGTGTGCATGAGAGAGAGAGAAAAAAAGAGAGCTCAACGGCTTAAGTGTATGTTACATGTGGCAAAAAGATGAAAGTATGGGAGGATTGAACTGACAATTCAGTTGTAATTAATCTACAGAGACAAGCTTGTTAACCATTACACCATGTTGAAGTCCCTGCTCTGAGGCTTAAGTAATTCTGGGAAACGCTATATTATACAAAAACCTAAGCATCTAATAAAGTTTGAAAGCAATCTTAGTTTGAGGTTATTGGCTGGAAGGTCCAAACTATAATGCCAATGCACAGCATCTGCCTCGGAAATCATAGAGAGTATTGTATGATTGAAACCTTGAAGTCCATCATTTTATCAGTGACACAAACATATCAGTTTTATCATTGGAAGATGAACTTCAAAATGCATTTTTTCTCTTCAAATACTTGTTCTGTACCAGAAATGTCTGTCTATTTATTCATGAAAGGCTTTTTCAATCTAAATAATTCATTATTTAAATATCTTCAAAAGTCTAATTGAAAATCAGTTCTAAATATATTATAAATAATAAAATATGGATAAAAATGTTTTAAGACAAAAAGTATTTTTTTAATGTGCTGAGAACTAACAAAATGGTAAGATTTTATTTGATTATCTACATTAAAGTATGATTTTTGGTATGTTCTTCAGAAAACAAAATTTAAGAATTTAGTTATTAATAAAAATAAGGAAATATTAAAAGAGGTGCTAAAAAAACAGAAATCTTTTAGATGCTTTGACTTAATTTAGTTAATTAAAAAAGAAAACATTATTTCACCCCCCTCCCCAGGTTCCTATTAATATAGGAAATATTCTATCAATTATTTCAGGACAGTCATGACATAAACTGCCATTGTTACTATCTCAAAAAATTATCTTGAATGCTTGTCTGATTCACTGCCAAAATTAGAAGTTTTAAGACAAAGAAATCCGTCATATGATAGATATCTCATGAGCCATTGTAGTACAAATAAATTCCTTGCAAGATATTGCATTAGTAGCTGAATAATTTGAAAATAAAAATAATCAGTAAGATCTAATTAGTATATGAAAGAAATCAAACTCTACATGAATTGGTAAAATAATCACTATCTTGTTTAATTAAGCAAAGCAAACAGCCTCCATCCAACTTGGAAGGTAAATGATTTATCCAGTCGCCACTTGTAGCAATTAATACAGGAGTTTTTTAGTCATCATCTGGTCACCATAGTTTGTTCTTTTCTGATCATCTCTGATTATATTATGTCAATGTAATCCTCTTATAGGCTCCATTTTCAAACACTTGAAGCACACGGACTGGGTTCAGCTGAGGTCCATTAAACAATAAGACAGTTGTTTGCCTTGAAACTAGTGGCTAACAAAAGATTGACTAATGTCATTATTAACAAATAGGAGAAGTTAAAAGTCATTGCCTGGGGTAAAAGGAAAGAGAAGGATTATTGTGTGGAGGTTAATGCCAAAAATAAACAATAAAAACAGACCTTTTTTTTTTTCTTTTTCTTTTTTTATCCCTTTTATTGCCAATTCTTTTCAAGCACATTTTGCAGTATTTCTAATGTTTTTAAAGTGAAACAAAACAAACATTTAAGAGCAACATTCATGCTTTCAATGATGAGAACAATATTTTGGTGGGAAATTATCCTTGGATCAATGTCTTTTGTACATGTACAGCTCTCCTCTCAGCAATACAATTAAAATAACAAACAACTTTTTAGCTCTACAGTAGAGATAGTTACAGTTTTGTCTTACAATATTTTGATATCTGGTAAAAGCCAAAAAGATAGTTTTATTTCTAAAAGAAGGAAATGAGCTTCTAAAAAGTAATGAAACAAAAACTAAGAAAATTAGGATTCGGACAATATCAGATATTTGGCATAGTTGAATGTAAATTTTTTCCGAAAATATTTGGCTTTTATTGCAAATATGGTTTTGATAAAAATCAAAAGGGAAAACGAAAATTTTATATAAAGTTTATAAACATTATTCTATTAAAGTGGATAGACAAGTTGAGAAATTGTATCATAGGTAAAACACTTAAGTATTAAACCTACTTTCGTATATTAGTTTTATTTTTGTTGTGTGGCTGGCCAGAAAACATAAATAATAAAAAGTAAATTTTATCAGATAAATATAATCTTTACACAGCAAGTTATTTATATATTGTTTTTTAGTTTATATCTTCCCCCCAATTATGGGTTAAATAGTAGGATTTGTATCTGGAAAAATCATCGTTATTCTCAAAATATTGTTAATGTAATATTAACATCCAAAAAAAATTAAATTACAGTATGTTTTGGCTTTAAATAACCCGTAAAGTGTTGATAAGCTGTAAAAAACAAATCTCTTGTTTATCTTTGCAATTTTTTAAAATAATTTTTTTTTCTTCTTTTTTTACATTTCTTGTTAATTGATGATTAGAATCTCTCAAGAATCATTTTCCAGCGTGGTTTTTCCTGTCTAAGGATTCCGGCTACTTTTGATATATTACAACTTTGTTTGCCATTGCCTAGTGCCAAAAGGACGTTACTCCTAACTCATCAGCAATTTTTCATATTTAGAATCCAGGTTTTATTTTTATCTCAACAGAAATAAAATGCTGCAAATCTTCTCTTTCTTGCAATTGAACACTGTAACTTAAAATATCCATTAATCATTTATAAAGCTTTGATGTTAAATTATAAATATTAAAACTTGTTTTTATCAAAAACAAAAAAAAATGTTTTTAAATTTAGAATTTTGTTTTTCATAAAACTTAATATGTGCTCACATTTGTGTTCTTTCCAAAAACATCTTTTTCTTTTCTATCTGCCATGTCCCTTCAGGACATTGGCGATCATGACTCTCCACAACTTCCTGTCCTTTATAGCCTTTAGTAAAATTGGTCTTTTTGCTATATCACCTAATCCCTGTTCTACCAGGCATTTACGTGAGCTCGTTAAGTAGGTCATGCACTGCTTTCCTTTGCCCCTCTTGCCTTTACTATGTCCTTTGAGTGTCAAATTTTCAAAGCCATCTTTCCTCGTTATGTGATGTGCCCTAGAAATTTCAAGTCTCTTTCTGATGCTATGTATAAGTGTCCTATTTGTTTCCATTTTCTTCAAAACTTTGTCGTTGCTCACGTGTTGAGTAAATGCATTCCCTAAGTTTCATCAAATACAAAGATATTTAAACAATGGATGATGAAGAATAGAGAAAACTTTAAAAATAATTTGAATAATAAAAAATTTTTGGTTTCAGACTTTCTCTTTGTTTTCCAGTAGCAATCCAATAATTACTAAAATACTTACTAACTTTAGAAACTTAGTCAATCTGTTAATTACTGAGTTTGGTTAAACGGTATCTTGACAAGGAAAAATGTTGGATATTCGTGTTCAGTTAATGAAATTTTCACTGATGTCTTAGAATTGCTGAGACATCATTTTGCCGTATTGACATATTTGAGCATTTTTCTTCTATGTGATGTGTCCCTTCTGGATGTGGACAACAATGGTTCTCCACAACTTCCTATCCTTTGTAGCTTTTAGTAAGGTTTGATTTTTTTTTTAACATCCTGCCAGTCCTTATTCTGCTCATTCGGGTAGGTTACTTGCTGCTTTCCTTTGTCCCTCTTGCCTTCAATATGTCAAGTGAGTGTCAAATTCTCTAAACTCTCTTTCCTGATTATGCATCCCAGAAGACTCAAAAAATTGGTTTGTTTATACATTTTATATTTGACACTAAATTAAAAAGAATTTACCATTATTCTTTGTTTATTTTAATTACAAATTATCATCAATTTGATTATATTTTATTTTATTCAATTTTTATGTAGCTTTTCATTTGTTTAAAAAAGTTTTCATCTTTGTTTATTGAACAGTTGTCTTTGGAAGAATTTCCAACTTTCTCACAAACCCTGGTATAAATATTAAAAAAAAAACAATAACTGAGCTCAGAATGCTTGACTAAGAATCAGGGTTACCAGGCTCTGCGGTTACTTGTGAACACCTAGTGTTACTAAATTTTGAATTTCACTATTTATCACTTTTTGAGTTACTTCGAAAATAATCTGAGCTCACTTAGACTGTTCATGAGAATAAAGTAAATTTAGAATTTAGTAGTACTGAGCTTTCAAATGTCGCCCAAATTGATGACCCTGCTAAGAATTTTTTTTTTTAGTGTCTAGATTCTGTACATCTGTTATAGTTATCAAGTATATGACTGAATTAAAAAGTTTAAAGTTTTGGTTCTGCATTTTGAGAGACAACAGACTGCAAATTGTTCCCACATTTTTGTGATATTTATAGTTTAGGATTTTAAAGAGGTTTTATTTTTAAAATAAATTTGCTCTTATTGGTTATATTTTGTAAGCTTTGTTGTTACAATGTCCCAACTTTTATAAACTAGTTGTTCTTATATGCCTGATATCACATATAGGATTTATTAAATATATGAAAACTTTAATATAGCCTAATGGTTACATATATCTAACGTCACAACAGATTTTGACAGTGTGTTAGGCAAGAAGAAAAATCATAATTAGAGTATTTTTGGGGTGACATCATTTGAACATGAAAAGGTTTGGGCTTTTCTTAACATTACCCACTGACTTTATCATTACTTCACCACTGGAACTTGATTGATTGATTGATTCATTCATTCATTTTCTATGGCTTATCAGCTCTTTATATGTTATTTAAAGCCAGAAAATATTTCTAGATAATAACAATTGTTCTTTTTTATTTTGTTTTTTAGATAATAATGGTTTTAGTGATACAAGTCTTACTAATTAACCCATAGCTTGGGGGAGAAGAGGTGGATTCCTACCTTTCCCAAGGGTATTTGCACATAAGTGAATATAATGAATCCAACTGGAATTGGAACTCGGCTCTTTGATTAAAAATTCCTAGCCATTATCCATTACGACACCCACACATCCAAGCTTACAGCGCCTGGTATTCTTAAGTGGTCACCCATCTAGGTACTGACCAGGCTTAACATTGCTTAACTTCAGTGTTTATATGGGAACCAGTGTTTCAACATGATGTGGCTGTAAGCCTGAAACTTGACCTTGTGTTACATGGATAAATACCTATTCCACCACTCCCTAGTTGAGCTTCAATTATTTTCTACACTAAAAGTATTTTTATCAGTAGGGCAAAATTTGATGAAACATTGGATTTTGTAATATTTGATCTAAAATTTGTTTTGCTAAGTTCCAGCATTCAAACTGTATGTTATTCCTTGAAAACCATGAAGAGAAATTAATTAGGGATTAATGCCTTCCTGACATACCAGGACTCTTTCAGAATCTATCATTTGTCCATGCTTAGAATATTGCTGCCACATATGGTCTGGTGCCCCTGCTATTTATCTTGAGCTCCTTTATAAAATCCAAAGAAGAATCCGCAATATTATTAATCCTGATCTGACAGCTCAGCTTCAGTCACTCTCCCCACTGCCATAAGGTTGCCTCCCTTTGCCTTTTCTATAAATACTTTCATGGTAATTGTTCAGATGGGGTCTTTGCTATGATACCTAAACTTTTTGAATTTAAACACAGTACTAGACTGGTGTCAAGATCTCATCAATTTATATTTGAGCTGACTGAATGTAGCCATAAGTTCTATGCTAACGGTTTCTTTTTTTTTCTCACACTTCTCACTTGTGGAATTCCCTTCTGGCTCCATGCTTTCCAGTCAACTTTAATCTGCAAAAATTTAAATGCAATGTTAATCACTATCTACTGTCCTTCTAATTACTCTTTTCTTTTCCCATTCATTAGTAATGTTTCTGTTCCTAATTCTTCCACACCTAGTAACCCCTTGTGTGTTAGTGGCTTTACTGCCTTGCTTGAGGTGAAAACAATTTAAAAAATAATAAATATATTATAATAAATAAAAATGAAAAAGGACTAACAGTTATGTTTTTACATTTGCAAGAGATTTCATATATACTCTTTTTTTTATATCAAAGCTTTATAGATTAAAATCATGACTAAATTTTTAAAGTTTCACATTAGTTTTTATTTGTTTTACAAGAAACCGATTTCTTAATTTATGACTAATAACAGGGAAGCAAAAATTCTTAACAATTACATTTAAGTTTTAATACATCTTACCTGAAATTATCTAACAAAAATAATGTCAAAATAGGTCATTTTCTAATATTATTCGAATTTAATTATTAATTTTTGACTAGTATTTCTTTAATTTTATTTTCATTTTTTTTTTTTTTTTTTTCCCCCACAACCTTTGAACTGTCATTCTGCAGCTGTTCATAAACTGCATGGATGGATGATTTTCTGTCACATTTGTTAAGTTTGTTTAAACAGTTGTAATTTGTTTTTTTTAATAAACTAATCCATTTTTGAAGGTCTTTGTGATATATTCTTATATAAAACAGAAAATTTGTTTTATGCAGAAAAATAAATGCATTTTACTGGAATATTTAAATTCAAGATGTTCACAAGTTTTGTTTACATTTTGACTTTAAAGTTTTTATTCAAATTATTAATGGTTTAATGATGTTATTTTTTTATTTTTTTTTAACAAGATGTTCAACAGTACAAACTTTTGCCAGAAAGTGGTATCAGTGTTCAAATTGTAAGCATAGCTCAATTTGAAAATAAATTTTAATAGCATTATCAGTTTTTGCTCACCATCCCCGCTTTTTTATAATTTATTTTTTAATTCATTTTAATGACAGTTGTCAAACTGGTATCTGAAGGGTTGATATTGTAAACTTCAGCATTTATCATCAGGTCACTGGAAAAGTAATTAAGAATATCCTGTAACTGTTATTTATTTTATTATTCACACTTCAAAGATGTAGAGTTTATTGTATCATTTGGCATATCTATTGGGTTGGACAAGAATTTTGTCTCATGCATTTGCTGTAAGAGGGAATTAGCAACATTTAGTTTTAAGTAATTAAAAAAGATTGCTTTTGACTCTGTTTGGGCAGTTGTCATAATAGGGTAATTTTTTTCTTTTTAATTGTCAATATTATATATTTGTTTACTGAAGATAGAATAAAATAACACTTTTAGCATTTTTTTTTTAAATTTAAGAAAAGTGAAAAATTGCAACTCATGCAAAAAAAAAAAAAAACGGATTTATGCAGTTATTAGAAAAGGTGCTGTGATTAATCGAACATTAAAGTGGCTCAGGTAATTTTATACTGTTGACGTCTCATTGAACAATATTTCATGACCAGGTAGACATGTTGAGGTTGATTGCAATTAAATGAAGACATTATGAATAATAAATTTTATACAACATAGGAAATAGCCAGCATACACTGAAATGAAACATTTGAAACAGCAACAATGTTTATGTTAGTTGCTTTGAAGTGTGGCTTCCACATAAGTTGACTGAAAAAGAAACAAAAATAACTTCTGGACTGTCTTTCTATGTACAATTTGCTGCTTATAAAAGTGTTAAGGAGTAAAAAAAGAATGTTTGATAATTTGACCAAAATTTGGAAATAGATTGGGCCGATAACTTTTCAGCACCACTTTGTAGATGTAATGTTCCCCTTTTAAAAGTGATGGGCAATGAAAAATGGATATTTTATAATAGATACATTATTTACATTATTCAGACTTTACACAGATGTCCTCAAGGACACATGGCACAGTGGATAAAGGCGTTAGTTAGATCCAGTGACAGGACCCAAAGAATGTGAGTTCAATACATGGATAAGGCAGTTGAGAACTTTCAGAGGGGAATTAACAGGAGATAACTGACATTCATTAGACATAGCATGTGGAACTAGAACAGTCTACCCCAGTGAGCAAAATAAAGGGTTCAGTTTGACATTCCAACCACCTGAAGAAGGCTGGAGCGTACAACGGCTGAAACGTTGTGATAAACATGGCGACAAAGATGAAGACAATAGTCCGAATAATGTAAATAGTGTACATAATACCTCATCTCAGAAATATAGACAGATACTTATCTATAATAGATGTAGAGCAAATGAAATAAACCACCATTAACCATAGTAATGGTCAGTCTTTATTCGTAGAAAGTGGTGCTGAGTTAGGGTTGGAAAGAAGTTTTCAATGTTACGGTCCTACTCGAGAATTAAATGATTGATTCAAACAAGTACTGTTTTCAATTGGACCAGTTGAAAGCAATGATTTACAAAAAGCATCTGGAATTATGTAAGAGAAGAAGCTTAATATTCCATCCAGATAATATTAGACCTTTTAGTGACAGCTAACTTTGCTATAACTTGGTGCAGATTTCACTCATCTGTCATATTCATTAGATATTGCACCTTCAAATTCTCATTTATTTTAGTTTTGTTGCAGAATTCTTTTAATGAATAAAAGTTTTAATTTCCTAGAAACATCTAGAGTAGTTCTTTGCTGGAAAAGATCAAGTTTTTTAGACGATGGAATTATGAAGTTGTCTGAAAACTGGCAAAAGATAATGACACAAAGTGATAAATATGTATTGAACAAACTTTTTAGACATCTCAATATTTTTGCTAAGTAATGTTCACATTTTATCTCTCAAAACAAACATACAATCAAAATTCAACTATCAATATAAGACAAATATTAGTAGATAATACCAAAATACTATAAAGGACAAACTGCAAAAGACTCAACATTCTAGATTAAATAAAATCCACATTAAATAAAATCTTTCACCCCAGGAGATGATATCTTGAAGTGTGTATAAAATATTTAATATGCATACAAAATAATTATTTACTGCATGCTTTTCCAATGCCGTCGAGTTTCATTTAAACATTATGCATTATGTTACTTTGGACTAATTCGATTCCAGTGTTCCCCAAAAATGACAGGATGTAGTTCATGAATTCTTGTCTATCACACTAGCAACACCCAATTCTTGCTAATAAATGTGATAGTCTCAACAAAAACAATAAAACATAAACTTTGGATAGTTTCTTCATAATTTTGATCCTGATATACAGCTTCTTATTCAAAAATTGAAAATATACAATTTAAACTTTGACATGTTTTGTCATAATGTGTTTAACAACACTTGTTTGGAGATATATATTATTTACATTATATGTATGGGTTACAGATTTCTCTTTTGAGTATTCCAAATTTCACGCTACAACTACAAAGCCTATATCAGTATTTAAGTAAAAAAAAAACAAATGGTTGCTCAAAGTTTCTACTTTGGTTGCTTTCCAGTCAACTTTGATCTTTAAAAATTTAAAGGCAATATCAATCGTTATCTTCTGTCTCCTTAATTTTTATTCTTTTATTGACCTTTCTCCTTAATAATGTTTTTTTTTTTGCATACTCTTTCACAGTCACTAACCCCTTGCATCTTAGTGACTTTATTGCCTTGCTTTGGATGAAATTATCATATATATATATATATATATATATATTTTTGTCATCCACAGACAGACTGTTTCGCTGTTTCACAGCTCATCAGTGTGGCTAGACGTCTGGTTGCCTCTAGCTAGGATCGAAACCCGACTGAATTTGCATCAGTCCGAACTTGTCCCACTAAGCCGTCAGCATACAGTACGGGATGAGGGTGAATTTTAGCGTGTTTATTTTTAGATTCAGATAAACACACAGTGACTGAGAGTGACTCAATTCTGTCAAAGAGTCGTGCAGTATATATATATATATATATATATATATATATATAAACAATAAAAATACTATTATCAAATTAACTATATCACACCTTTTCATTTTGTAATTGTGTGTGTGTGTATATATATATATATAAACAATAAAAATACTATTATCAAATTAACTATATCACACCTTTTCATTTTGTAATTGTGTGTGTGTGTGTGTGTGTATATATATATATATATATATATATATATATATATATAAACAATAAAAATACTATTATCAAATTAATTATATCACACCTTTTCATTTTGTAATTGTGTGTGTGTGTGTGTATATATATATATATATATATATATATATATATAATTGAGTAGACAAATGTGATCAAAAATGGAAGAAGATTGGCTCAAAGTACTTACTTATTTCAATGACCTTACCAGATCAACCAAGTTATTTACCCTCAAATACTTATCATTCTCATATTGTATATTTAATTTGTGCAAAATGATTTCCGTATCTCTGAAATGTGAACAAAAATAGTTTTATCTTATAGTTGTTAACTGAATTTTAACTCTCAGGATAATTTTCAGAGTCCTCCTAGTGTTTACTAAGAGAACAACTACTGTGTGCTTGGTTTTCATTCTTGATAGTAAACTTTGTTTATCCACAGTCATCCACATGATTTTTTTATTTAATTTTTGCTATTTAATTTGAAATCAGTGTAACTAAATTATTATTAGATAAGTAATGCTGGAGTCACTTTTGCTGTGTATTCGATATGAAAAGTTAAACACTTTCCCCGTGCAATCTGTAAGATTCTTTATAGTTAAAGGGAGATAATTTAAA
This sequence comes from Acanthosepion esculentum, assembly GCA_964036315.1. Taxonomy (NCBI): domain Eukaryota; kingdom Metazoa; phylum Mollusca; class Cephalopoda; order Sepiida; family Sepiidae; genus Acanthosepion; species Acanthosepion esculentum. Next base: position 123,282,573 of record OZ038484.1, on the reverse strand, counting down.
ATATCGTACTCTTTTATTGAGCAAAAAATGATATATTTTACTTGTTTAAAAAAAAAGGTTCAAATTATTTGCACATAAGTTAGTGTATTCGAAATTTCCTTCAGTTCCTCTTACTTCATTAAAATAATTTTTGAGTGCACATTTTTAATTTTCAAATGTATTTTTGCCTTCATTCATTATTTTCATTCTGGTTATTAGTGCAAGTTTATTTGCTGAATATTTTTCTTTTGTAAATTCATTTCTGAAAAAAAAGTCTTCACAAGTAAACTTTTTTATCTTGATTTTCTTTCTTTTCTTTTTAATTTTAGCTCCAGCAGCTGAAGAAGAAGAATACATACCTCCCAAACCAGAGATGAAAGAAATTAAAGAAGAAGGCTCTGTTTACACTAAAAGGCAATTTTTTTTTCCCTTTTACTTTTTTTATTTTTTAAATATATGTAAAAACGTATTCATTGGCTTTTATTCCCAAATTATCAAAACTAAATATAGTTCTATGCCAAGTATAAACCTGTTATATAGGAATAAAGTGTCGCTGCCAACACCGGAGTTTGAACACAGATCACCAGAAAGCAAACACAAGCAATCCCATTTTGAATAAGTAGATCACATGATGGCAAAGGATATGTATATATGGAAATTAGCGTAGCATTTAAGTGATCACTATATATGTTACTATTCAATCACTATTCAGTGGTTACTATTTGAGTGAGAATTATCAAGCAAGTACTATTAGTGTCAGTGTTATTCAAGGGTGTCTGACACCAATATTGGTCAACGGTGTTATTACAGTTGTATCTGCGATTACAAAGTCTCTACTACAATGAGCAATATGAAAGTGACAACGAGTATTCGTTGACATTACAAAAGTGGCAATGAGTGTTTGTTGACATCACAAAAACCAAAAGGTTAACAAAGTCCTTAAAAAGTACAGTTAACAAATTAGTAGTTATTACTTCTTTTCCTTAATATCAGTTGGAAATAGGACATGGCAAGCAAATCTTAGTACAAAACATTTGAAATGTAACTGAAAAAATGAAAGAGTTTTCTTCCATTTTTTTTTTTAAGTGTTCTTATTTGCTTAGCATTTGGTTATAGTCTAAGTTATTTGAATTTCAAGATAAAATATTTTCATCAATTTTTAACTAGTTCTTTTCTTATTTTTGATTATTTTTCTTTTTTTTTTCTTTTCTTTATCACATTTTACACCGAGTGTTTTATGACCTTCAATCTTTTAGCATTGAATCTGCCCAAACCCAGCCCATAAATATCAACTCTCAATGTTCAACCTGCCATAATCCACCCCATGGATACTCTGTCATAATAATATATGACATCATCTCCAGTAAAGTAAACAGTGAGACTTTAAGAGGGGATTGAGTGTAATGAATGCTAAAGTGAAACGCACGGAAAAGAAATTACAAAACCTTCTACAGAATGTCGCGAAGTAAAGCGAGTAGGAGGAACGTTACAATCAAGCAGGTGCAGAAGTTTAAATATCTGGGAAGTGTTTTGACAGAGGACGGTAAGTGCAACACTAAAATCTGAAGACTTGTTGGGATGGCCAAGAACGCATTCCAAAAGTGGGGGGTAGTATTGCGAGACAGGAGGATTTCTTTGGTAACAAAGAAAAGAGTACTGAGCTGCTACGTGACATCTGTCCTCCTTTATGGCAGTGAATGTTGGACTGTCTCCTCAAAGATGGAGAAAAGACTCGAGGCAATGGAGATATGGTTCTACAGAAGGATGCTAAGGATATCATGGACCGAGTGTGTGAGCAACAATGAGGTTTTGGAGAGGATGCAAACAAGGAGGAAGCTTATACTTAACATCAGGAAGAAGCAGCTGAAATTTCTGGGACATGTAATGAGAAAGGAGGGCCTGGAGAATCTGATACTCACATGTCGAAGAGAGGGAAAGAGAGACAAAGGAAAGCAACACATGACATACCTGGTGGGCTTAAGCAAGTGGATGACAGAATGTGGTCTGGCCGAGGTGGCAAAAGGACAAAACATTGAGAGCTACAAGGGATAGGAAGAAGTGGAGAGCCATGATTGCCTACATCCTGAAGGGTGTTATATAGGAATAAAATGTCGCTACTGACACTTGAGTTTGAACATAGATTGCCAGAGAGTTAATGCAGGTGATCCCATTATTGAATTAAGTAGATCATGTGACCATAGAGGAAATGCATATATGAGAGGTAGCGTGACATCGAAATAATCATCATTTCTAGTCTATCCTCTATTACTATTCAGATCTGCATTTCTATTCTATTGTCTATTACTATACAGAATGCTATTCTCTATACTATTTCACTTAACAGGTTGTCGAACGAGTATTATTGAGCAAGTATTATTAGTGCGAGTGTTATTCAAAGGCATTTGACACCAGTATTGTTCAACGGCGTTACTATAGTTGTATCTGCGATTACAAAGTCTCTACTACAATGAGCATTACGAAAGTGACAACAAGTATTCGTTGGCATCACAAAAGTGGCAACAAGTGTTTGTTGATATCACAAAAAAAAGGGACACGGCGCATAAAAAGAAAAAAAATTCAGAATTAAGAAACTGTTTCAAACAAAACCTTAACTTGCATTCCATGAGTTGGAATATTGTGATTAAAAACAACAATAAGATGAAGAAGACTAACTAAAAACTAAGAGAATTTACTTATTGGCCAGTCCAAATTTTACTTAATCTTATAGGTATCTTAGAATTTTATTGTTTATTGTAAGAAGAATAAAGAATTTTAAATAAAATAAATTGTTCCTTCAAAAGTAAAATTATCTTTTATTGTAATTTCTTTTGTATTAAATGTCTCTTTTTATGATTTCTCACTGAAAGCCGATATTGTCTTATATTTAAGTGTTATTGTTATTCTCCGTTTGCAGATGTAAACTATTTTATGAAAAGGACAAGAATTGGATTGACAAAGGTGTTGGGAATCTACATGTGAAACCTCTAAAAAGTAAAGCGCAGCTCATTATAAGAGCTGATACAAATCTAGGTAAATAAAATTTATTTATTATTGGGAATCTGTTATAGAACAATGAACAAGCTTATTTTTTCAGCTAATTGACCTCAATTCTCTTTGGCTACTCTACTTTTATCAGTCTCGGCTAAACTTAGTAAATATCTAAAATTATATGTAGCGTTTAAAATTATTTTTATTTGTGTTGGTATTTTGAGAAGTAACAAAAATGTTTATTTTACACAAGTGATATTTTTTTTTTTCCACATGATCTCTTTCCTTGGGTTCATAGGACTTGTATTAGTAAGCCATTATTATCTCCAAAAATTTTTACAATCTAAAAATATTTTCTGACTTTAAATAACCTGCAGAAAGTTGATAAGCCATTAAAAAAAAACAAATCAATTAATCAAAATCCTTAACAATACTATCTTAAACCTCTTCAATTTAAGTCAAGGTTCCTTCCAGCTTTACTTTCATATCACACATGGCATTGGGCACCTCCAGGTGGTGTAATGGTTAGCGAGCTTGTCTTGCTAGAACAATTACGACTGAGTAGTGAGTTTGATCCTCACTGAATGCCCCATACTTTCGGCCTTGTGCTACATCTAAGCTATGCTTGGAAAATCACTATCACACATGGCATTCAGTAAACCATAAAGTAGGCATCTAGCTTTGTATTGGGTGAACTTTAGTTGAAAAAAGTTAAGCCATTTTTTTTCCTTTTTTAACAAGATATGGTATTTTCTTTTGGGAATTCTTTATTTGGATAATGATATTGGATGTTGAAATGAAAGTTTTTTTTCTGCTAATTGTTCTTTTCTTCAAGTATATTTTATAATATATTATGTTTTAGTTGTTAATAGTCAGCACTTGAGCTTAAATTTATATTCAAATTGAAAACCTTATTACGGTAAATAATTAGAGATAAACTATTACTACACATGTACTTAAACTTGATTGGATGATTGCCAACAAGTACCACCCAGGCTTCAATTAGAATTACAAACACTCAGTATACTTCAATAAGATTAGTACCTTTTTTAACCCTTGTTAGTCTAAGCTGAGATGGTAACAATATTATCTGCTCATTAAATTGACTGGTGTAGTTGTGAACGACAGCCTGCTGATGACTTTATTTCTATGTTCGCTGTGTTGTCCTATGTTTGCTGTGTTGTCCTATGTTTGCTGTGTTGTCCTATGTTCGCTGTGTTGTCCTATGTTCGCTGTGTTGTCCTATGTTCGCTGTGTTTCTATGTTCAGCATGCCGTCCCCTGTTCAATGTTTCTTTCTATTTATGTTGTTACTTTGAGTAGTCCATCACCTGATAACAAAAAACGTTTATTTTACAGATGAGATATTTATTTTTTTCACATGATCTCTTTCCTAATCACATAACATTGATCAAACATTATTCAGTTAATAACTCCACTTCAGTCTTTGGACTTATTGATATCCTTTTCATATATCTCTGTAAGCATCAAATTGAACAATGAAAAAAATTAATAAAAATTGGGTGACAGGATATTTAACAAAATATTGTAGAAAAACTGCGATAGATTTTTGGATTACACATATTTCAAACACCTTTGCAGTAGCACCAAAAAGCTTCATCAATGATGACTATTCTTGATGTCAATGGGTTTCTGAAGACATCAGACTCCTCCTCCAACATGACCAATATTTCTAATGTTTTTCTACAAGAGACGGTAGATATTCTGATCTCATAGGCAAGTTGTTAGACAACAACTAGCTAATCCTTATATATATATATATATTTTTAGACATTTTTATGTTTATACATTCTTTTTATAGATACAAATATTTAAGTAAATGCTCTGTTTATAATTAAACAACATTTACCAGCCTGAATGTCCGAGAAATTACCATAGAAAATATTCCTCCTGTATCCAATACAGAACCGTCATATGGCCTGATGTGCTTTTAACCGATTGGGCCACAGAGGAGCGTTCGGTTAGCAAGGTCGATTTTACTGTCTTTAAACTTTAATCTTCCATGATTCTATCACGTACATTCATCTCTGCTCATGGTGTATCCAAATGTAAACAAATGACGTCACACATTATGAAATGGACAAAGTCCAACAATTATTATAAAAAGAATGTATAAACATAAAAATGTCTTAAAATAATTGTCGGGCCATTTCATAATATATATATATATATATATATATATATATATATTTATTATTGTTCAATGTTTCCCACTTAAATATTAAAATCACTAGAATTCATTTCTGTACAGCCTCTCACATCATTAGCCACTTGTAATTTTGCCTAATTAAAAAAAAAAAAACTAGCAAGGAGATTTAGGAAAATATATGCACTTTAATGTGCAGCATATTTCATACATATTACAGGAAATTGTAATAGATATATATAAAAATTTCATATTATAATAGACTATGATATACTTACAATGTGGCAACAGTTTTATAAATTTTACTGAATTTTAATTACTGTATGGACACAATGTTTACTTATAGAAATATTTTGAAAAATTTCAAACATTATAATGTCAACAGTATAAAGACATTGATGTGGAATATATAATCCATATTCTTAAATTAGTTTTAAAAGATGCTCATTCATCAATTTTGTGAGCAGTTTTATTTCTTCATATGAAACATACTGCGTGGCATTCAGAATAGCATTCTAAAGTTTGCCTTTGCTGGTAAGTTGCCATGTTATTCACCTCCTTCTGAATGCTCCACAAATTTTAGCTCAGGTTAAAGCCTCGAGCAAACAAGCTGGTAACTTCATGAAATATGTTTCTTTGAAACACGTTTTATTCAGATGTTCATTAGTTTTCCACATTACATTCACTTACGTGCTAATACCTTTGGAAAAGGTATAAATCCTCTTCTCCCCCCAGCTATGGGTAAATAGGACAGACTGGGTTCTATAGCCTATGTATGTCATAGCTGTTTTCTTAACACTATCTGGATCTCCCTATGAGTTCACATCATCCCAGAAAATCACACTACCTCCACTTTGTTGATGTCTCAACCTGGGAGGATGGTTTTTACCAGTAGCCACCCAATCATTGTTCCCTTCATCTGGCCCATTGAGATTAGCATTGTATTCTTTATTTAGGGGAAAAGGAAAAAGAAGTTTGAAAAATCAATCTTCATGTATCCTATTTCATTCAATTTTTATATGCATGTCTTACATCACAGGTCAGCAGTGTTTTAGAAAGAATAGACCAGAAAGCTATGCATTGTTTTGGAGGAGGGCATGATATCAAATGTATTATAATAAATTGTCTTGATCTCAGACCGCCATGTCCAGAAGTCTGGTCTGGAAGTTTAAATAAAAAACAACAAAGTTATATTATTTAAACAAGGTTCCTTAATTTACCACAGGAATAACAGGATAACATTGAACACAATCAACAGAAAATATAAATACCTTATTACAAACAAAATACAGTTAGAAATGGCAAATTATTTAACGAGACACTTGTTTTTGTTTATTGTTCAATAATTCCTCCACATCAGATAAAATATTTGTCAATGACAAGAGCAAAACCTCATCCAGTTGGTCATCACCTAACCTTGTTCTGAATCAACTTTTAGTATATTTCATTTTTTGAAAAAAAATTGTTCCCAAGCATATGAAGTTCCAAATAATGGTACCATCATTTTTTCATTATTCAATAGGCTTTTCTATTTTCTGCTTGGCAAAACATATTTCTTGTAGAAGTCAGCATTGAATTTGAAATAAAATTTTGATTTCAAGAATTTGTTGCTTTGTAAGTCAATTAACTCCAACTGATATGTTTTTCTGTCACTTGCTCCACAAATTAATTAGGTAATTATTGTCCAGGTATTGTACTTTGCAGGCTGGGGGTTGCTGACACCTTGTCTTAAATGAAGCCTAGAGATTAGTTTCCCATTTTCTGCCATTTGGTTTAGGTCCTGACGTCTTGTGCTTTTTTCCACTTTCTCACTGCCACAATATTTTGTTGCTTGGCAAATGGATTTATTTAATTTTTTTCTTGATACAGATCAGTGATATAAATCTCTCAACTTACCAAACTTACTTCAGACTTGTACAGAATTTTCAATGAAGTTCTTCAGTTTGCTAGTAATTGACAACTAAAGATCATTTTTAGAATTTCCAGCACTGATTTTTTATAACTTTTGCTAGATCTGAAGTTATTAAACATTTTTCTTTGTCCATCAAATTAGCTTTTTGACCCAATTTAAAGCTTCAAACTACAACATAGCTATTAATTTGAGATTTGAAAATTTAGAAAATTTCATGCAAATAGCTGTCATTTGTTTATATCTGTATGGAATGAAGCAGCTTTTATCCCAACTTTACAGATAGATGTTGTGAGCATTCAGTCCTTAGATTCCAATAAGTATTCTATGTATTGATAAAGTATGAAGTGGCTAATAATGTTTATTGCTACTATATTCTTGTTATTCTTTCTCAGGAAAAGCCTAAAAACTATGAAAACATGTGGGGGGATCATTCTTTCTTATACAGTCCATAATATCAAATCATTAACAAAATAAATTCCACTATCATCAACTAGTGCATCTGAGGTATCAAAACAGTAACTTTGTCTGCAATAAAGTTGTTTACTACACTTGATGTAATGATATTAGCATCAAAGCAAAAGGTTTTCAAATAATCTGTGTGGGGTACAAAATTTTATTATGGCTTTAAAAGCAGATATTTATAAGTATATGTTCACATAATATATGAAAATATATTGAAACAAAGAGGGATTACAACCCCCCTCTTTTTGGTTTGTTTTAAATCATTTCACCCCAAGCAAAGAAATAATGCTACTAAGATGCAAGGGATTACTGCATGTGAAAGTGAATGAGAAGACTAGTGAGGAGAAAGGACAATAAAAGAACAGGGTTCAGAAAGACAGGAGATAGTGACTGACATTGCATTTAAACTTTTGAAGATTATAAGTGGCATGGATTAGAATAGAACTTTTTTTAACCCCTTCCCTGCCAATTATTTTGGTAAAAACGTTTCATTTTGTGACAAATTTTTTTATTTGTTTTTAATATAGTTACTAAGAAACTCGGGCACCTTGAAGTACCTGAGCAGTGGCTAACACCTCTACAAGATGTATGAGTTAACAATTGAACTCGTTTTAAGCTCAGAATGGCATAAAAAGAATCAAGATTGATGTATAAACACGCCTGTAGCTGATTTTTGAGCATGTTTATTTTTTCATGTCTGAAAAAGACACTTTCAGTAAAAACATATACACATGTCTATGCCAGGGAAGGGGTTAATAACCTGTAACCTCTGGTCGTAGGGACACCACATGTACTGCAATCACCGTAGCAGTGGTGTTTCCTGGGAAAGATAGCCTGACAGAGCATAACCCTCTGCAGGCTGGTTTTAAATTCTGTGTTCTTTCTTCTACACCATGGTTGCCACCTAAGCTTATAGGGTCTAGTCTGTCCTGTTATTCACCCATAGCATGGGGGGGAAGAAGACATGGATTCATATCTTTCCCAAGGTGAATGTAATGAATCTGAAAGTGGCTTTCCGATTTCTCAGTCTGAGCCACTGTTCATTACTCCACCCTGTCTTCACAGATGGTTACACCCAACTAATTCAACAATAAAACAAGGAGACCGAGAGCAGAATTCTGTTCTGATAGCAAAATAATTTATAATTTACTTTTATTTTTTAACTATTGATTAATCATTACACCTAAAACTTCTACCTGTCTAATGCCTACATTAAATAGGTCATTTAAGGTAATCAACCTTAAATGACCTGTTTAATGTAGACCATAAATTAATGATGGATATACTGATCTGGTAACTCCTAACAGAAATTAATACCAGTAAATAATGATAGCAATTAAAATTGATTTTTATTGAAATTTTTCACATGCTTCATAGAAATATTTTACTTTTAAAGCACATAAAGTCAACCTGGCCACTGCTCTTGAAAATGACCTGAAAATGAAATTGTTAACTGGGGCAAGAAATGACTTGTAAATTTTAATGCTTCCAAAACTAAATTGCTCTAATTTAACTACCATAGAGAAACTTTACTGCCCTCCATCAGTATGGCTGATGCTAGACTTATGGAGAGCAACACACTGTGCCTTCTTTTTCTAATGTTCTCAACTGACTTGAAGTGGAATGCCTACATCAAATAAATAGCTGCATCTACTGAGTCACTGTGTTGTACCAGAAGGTTTTTCTCGGCAGAATCCAATTTGCACATTTATAAATCTACCATTTGTCCATGCATTGAATACTGTTGCCATCTCTGGTCCGGTGCTCCTGCTACTCATCTCAAGGTTGTTGACAAAATCCAAAGAAGGATCTGCGATGTAATCGATTCTAATTGACATCTCGACTTCAGTCATTTTTTCACTGACATGATGTGGTTTCCCTCTTTTTTACAAATATTTTCATGGCTACCACAAGCTTATGCCACCCTCTATACACCCCCCGCCGGTGCCCGGACTAGCATGTTACTGTTGAATTAGTTAAATGTAACTGCCACTTCTACTTCAACAGTTTCTCTTCTCGCACTTCCCGCCCGTGGAACTCCTTTTCATTTTCTTGCTTCCCTGATAATCTTCAAAAATTTAAATGCAATGTCAATTGCCATCTTTTATCTACTTGAACCCCATTCAGCTTTTATCTTTTCCTCGGTCTCCTCTCTACCCAGTATTTTCTCTCTCTTTCCTTCTCTGTAACCCCCCTGCGTACTAGTGGCATTCTCGCCTTGCTTGGGGTGAAATGATTAAAAAAAAAAAAAAATAATAATAATAATAATTTTGTTTCCGTACATAATTTCTGCACAGCAATCTTAATTATAATAAAACGTCGCCCGTAGTCTATAGTTGTCTCCCCTTTGTTTTGTGGTGTGTCAGATTTACTTCCCTTGCATCATTTGCGGAGTTCATTTTTAAACTATTTTGATTTAGTCTTAATACTAAAACTTAAGACGAGCCTTTCACTTTGTATATCGTTACTTTAAAAAGTTGATATTTTGGGCCATCAGAAAATCTTTTAAAATGACATTGACTACCTTAAAGTAAATGAAAAAATATTAATTCACTCATTTCTTACTTTGTAAAAATTTCTGCAAAATTCTTACATGAAAAAGAAACATACTAATTGTTACTTTATGATACTTCTTCTACAATGTCCTCTGCTAATACCATTAATTCCAGGCCATAAACAATTCCTTTCTTCATGAATTCTAATGTACAGTATTGAGAGTGTATTCCAAAACTTGTATTTTCTTTTAGTCCAAGATTTTAAAATTTGATGTTTAATTATTACATCTTTTTCTGCTACCACCAGATATATTTAGTTAATGAAGAAATATTTAATTAATGTAGAAAATGACAAAATTGAAGCAGGGATGTGCTTGAGTACCCATAAAGTTAATGGGTAATGATAAGAATTTGCATGACTTAGTATGACTATCAAGATTCAGATTTTTTAAAAAATATTTTTTAAGCATTTCACTCCAAGTAAGGCAGGAGTGCCACTAGCACACAAGAGGTTACAGAGGGTAGAGAACAAGGGTAAAGAGGCGTGTTTGGGGGAGAGGATAAAGAGAACGACACGGAACGAGACCAAAGTATCAGAAGATGTCGATTGACATTACACTTGAATATTTGAAGATTATAGTTATCAAGGAAGCAAGTAAGAGGAAGAGAATTCCAGAGACGGGAAGTGTGAGAGAAGAAGCTTTTTGAGTCGAAGAGACAGTTACATTTAACTGTTTTGACAGTGAAAGGGTGGGACCGAGATGCCAACCTAGTAGCTTGCTTAAATTCTTGCAGTCTGGGAACCAGTGAAAGCAACTTGTCAAAACAGTTGCCATGAAAATACTTATAGAAGAGACAGAGGGAAGCCATGACATGTCTGTGAGAAAGCAACTGCAGACCAAATGCCAGATCAAAACCTATCACATTGCTTATCTGTCTCTGGATTTTGTCGAGGACCTTAAGACTTACAGTGGGGGCACCAGACCATATATGACAGCAGTATTCCATGCAAGGATGTAGTCAGTATTTAAATACAACTTTGATTATTGCTTCCTATTCTAACTATTATAAATACTACTACAACATCACCATCACAATTTGTTATGTTACTATGTCCAAGTTTATTATTGTTTTCACTGATGTTGGTAGAATTTTTAGATTATTTTTATATGAGCAATATATACTACCATGTAACTTTCAGCTGATAACATCTACCCTTTGTTGAAAATATTCATAATGGGCGGGAGTATCAAGTTTTATTATGTTGCCAAACTAAGTATGACCTGTATTATCATACATAAATAAATCCAAAAGATATAATAAACCAGAGAAACATATTTGATTAACACAAAATCCCACAAAACTTTTAGATGTTAATATGGACTCCTTGATATTTTAGAACATTCATCAGTTTTTCATTCATTGATTTTATTAATTTTTCTACTTTTAAGATTACTTTCAGTTGCTTTTATTGCTTTCCAGGGATTGTGTTTGCTTGAATATTTCTCTGGAATGGTTGTGGGGGCCATTTTGTTAATTTTGTGACTTTTGTAATTTTTTGGCAAGATGTGTAGTAGTTAGCTTTGCAGAACAAAAAAATTTTTTCTTTTTTTTTCTTTTTCTTTTTGCATGAATATACGCTTTAGTATATCGGTATTTTGTTTAAAATCTGTTATATTTATGGTGGTTAAAGTGCTCAGTAGTAGAGATAGTGTTTTTAGAAAATCTATCTGAAGATCACATTGAGATATGAAATTGATAGTCACCATACAGTGTTGATTCCTCTGTGTGTGTGTATATATATATATATATATATATATATATATATATATATATATAATCGTTCTATTAAGCGTATGGTAGCGAGAGAAAGGAATAACAAAGATTAGAGTTTATTGTTGGTAGAGAGTACAGGAATAGCAATCAGGTGTGCATGTAGTGTCAGCAGTTGAACCATTTTTTGTGCCAGTGTGGCCAAGGTCACAGGATAGGTTGGTACATGTTTGGTTGATGGAGGTCACAGTTGTAGGTTACCTTGTCAGCTATTTGACCTGTTGTGTTGAAATGGGGGTGGCATGATCTTGAGAGGACCGTTCTGTGAAGGGAATGCCTTGTAAACAAGTCAAGGTAACAGCGGGTGTTGTGAGGCCTGTTCTGTGGAACAGCGGTTGCTGCATCAACTGTGAAGGGAATGCCTTGTAAATAAGTTGAGGTGGAGCAGATGTTGCTGGGGTCAACTGCGGAGGGAATGCCTTGTAAACGAGTCAAAGTAGGCCAAGGTGACAGCATGGCTTGGTATCAATGACGGCTTGTAGTTGGGAGGAATCATGGTTGAGATGTTTCAAGTTGAAGCTGGATAGCTCTGCAGGGTGGAGTCGAGGTCGAGATGTTTTGAGTCAAGACTGGGTAGCCGAAGTAGTAAGTCCAGCCAGGAAGTGGTAACAGTCATTGAGATGTGTGGTCATGTTGAGTGATGGTGGCGGTAGTAGTGCTCTGCGTTGTGGCAAGTCTGCAACTCTGTTGTCATGGTGATGATGTTATGGAGGTGGTAGCAGCACCCTGTGTGACAGCCGGTAGCCGGACACCTAGTGTCCTGGACATTGTCATAGCCTGCTTTTAAGTGAATCTGGTAGTCCCCAGGGGCATCTCTTTTACTGGCGGGAACGTTTGCAATTGGCCACTGCCAGAGCTCGCTTCATAGACCGGATGTGATGTGTGGAGCCCAATGCGCAGAAAACGACTTTTGTTATTTCGTCTTCTGCCTTTGCGGCAGTCACATCCGACTGACAAGACACTGTGATCATGTTTTTTTCTTACATTTTTCTTGGAGATACAAGAGATTTCTAGAATGACAACAATTAATAAAAGTTTAATCGACTTATCTCTCTATTGACTTTAAAGTTTTGCAGAAGCTTTTATTGTATTTATTGAATCCTCGGTGATGAGAAATGTTTGATAAAGTCCTATGGGATGAAATGGCACATAAAAACTTTTTCTACTTTGTTATACATCTTTCCTCCAAACTGTTCTTGACATATAAAAATTTATATATCATTATCCCATATATATATATATATATATATATATATATATGGTGGCCTGACAATTGTGTCTAGCATGAAACAGCCTGTCACCTCTAAGTGTTGATTTCAATGTTCACTTTATATTTACACACGCTCTGTCTCTGATACTGAGCACTTTATCCCATAAATATAGCACACCTTAAGACTAGATTTCTTTATATATATATATATATATATATATGTATGTTGTGTGTGTGTATATATATGTGTATATGTATGTATATGTAGTAAAGGTAACAAATCCGTTGGTATATAATCCAAATGGATCCTAGTAATATAAAACATTAAAACTGATCCACAAAAAGAGCTCAATGTATTTATCATAACAGAGTCAATAAATAGTATTACACAACAAAATCCAAAAATTACCTCATATGGTGTGGGGGGTAGATCTATTTCAACCGTGTCCTGGGTAAGACGATAAACTACAACCAGCAGCAAGTTCCTCTGATCAGGAGGCTTTGAGGAGCGTGGAAACATCCCTTAATTGCTGGTGTTCCCTGGTCCACCCTGCCCTGGGGTGGTAGCACCTGTTAGGGTCCCAGCTATAGGTAAATAGTTAACCCCCAAACTGAGGTCAAAACACTATGAAAGTATGAAAATAGCTTTTAATGCCAGCAATACGTTTTTGTAAAAAGGTTACCAGCAATGGATTTTTGAAGGAAAAAAATATTGCCAGCAATACATTTTTTAAGAAAAAAATATTACCAACAGTACATTTTTGAAGGCAAACAAAATATTACCAGCAATAAAAATAAATAAAATAACCCATTGAGGTTGATATGCCGTAAACCAAACCAAACCCATCTATTTCAACCGACGAAAACTTTGTGAGGTAATTTTGGATTTTGTTGTGTAAACAAACTTCTGAATACAGTTATTTAATTTATTTCTGACGAAAGATCGGGGCAGATCTGAAATATCAAATATATATATATATATATATATATATATAAATAAATACTTTCACAAAAAAAACATTCAATTTTTTTTAATTTGCAACTTTTCAGTTGTTTTCTCCATATTATATACATATCAAGAAAGTATACCTTGCTTCTCATTATGCTATATATATATATATATATATATATATATATATATATAACACATAATAATCTTCCTCTTATCAAGTGTTTAATGAAATTATACTACTTTAGTTTAAAAATTGTAAATCATTTATTGGGAGCCATTTATAGTTCTAAATACTATAACTACAAAACACTTCTTGTTCTTCTAAAACTAATCGAAAAATATATATTTTTAATTTTCTCTAATTGTTCTAACACGTGTTGATTTTGTTCCGTATTGCAGGAAACATTCTTTTGAATATAATGCTGCTTCCCTCAATGCAGCTGAAGAAGCAAGGAAAGAAAGATGTGAGTTTCGTTTGCATTCCAAACCCTCCTGTCAGCAAGGACAATGAAAACAAATTAATCCCAATGCTCCTGCGAGTGAAAACTCCTGAAGAAGCGGATGAACTTCTAGAAGAGCTGAATAAGCATAAACATGGTACGGAGGAAGAGGAGGACACCTCCCAATGATTGGGTTTTCCTTGTTAACCGAGGCTATCAACACATGCTGTTAATTACATCTTTCTTTACTTCTCTCTCAGTGTCTCTCGAACATTGTCGTCGTCTTCTTCCTTTTTTTTTTAATGTCAGTTAGTACCTAGCCGCCTTGTTCAGCAAATTCCCCACATTATATGATATGTATATAATCTGGAAAAAGATAATTCAACAATAAATAATCCAAACATTTCTTGCTGTTTTTGTTTATCGGAAAAGGCTTGTAATATGGGAAAGCATCTTGTAACAGAAAGGGAATCTTTTAATGTTTAGCATGTGGCAGGTTTAAAAAAAAAAAAAAAAAATCCAATTTTTTGTCTCTATTCTTTTCAGATTACATTGCAATTTTTTCATTTTCTCTGTCTTGTAAATTTACACTTCTTGAGTATTGTTTAATTTTCAAGTTTGACCTTGAGTAAACCAAATAAAATGTAAACCATTTTAACTTTCCAAAATGAAAAAAATATGGCTGATATATCAATAGTACTTTTCTTTGCTGCTTAAAGTAATTGATATTTTGAAATCTTAAACAAATCCAAAGTTATGCATGAATCAGTTTCAACCAGGGCCGGTGCATACTACCCCGAATAGGGAGGGGGAGTCGAGCCTGATTGGAGGCCCCCCCTGGTCAGTGCTTTGTGACCATCGCTATCTTAGCTTTTTTTCTGTCTGCATTTATATATGTTACAAATTAAACTAAGCACAACTGAAAGGTTGAAAATTTTTTTGCAGATTTTGATGTCATTCTGAAGTCTTTATTTTTTGTCCAATTAAGTCTCCAAAAAAACACTAGTATATAAAATTCACTATTTTTTTATCCATAATGTTGAATGTGTTAAATTATTCAACTTTTTCACAAGAAAAAACTCAAGTTGATGATTGCTGCAGAACATTGTTGAGTTATTTAAGATGGAATGATCTATTATGACGTGTCTCTAATTTGTATTTAGATAGATTGTATTTTATTTTCAATTTTGAATTGTTCATATATATTGCATATGATTCATTATTGTACATAATAGGTTACAATAAAATTTGTATTTTATATGATTACTACCTTTATGAAAATTGAGATGTGGTATCATAGACTCAGATGGGGCCCAAACCCCTGATTTCAGCATTAAAAAAATAGTATCAGATACATATCAGGCATCCATTTAAATTTTTAAAAATTTCTGAGTGTAAATTTCAAATGTATTAAGATGTTATCACTGCCTCATTAAAATTTTTTGATTAAACTTTGAGTTTTGTGTCTATTTGTTTCTTATAGGAATATTTAAAATTTATTTTTTTGGTGGTGTGTAAAATTTGATATTTAAAAGGTTTCAGTTTGTTTTTGTTTTTTTAAATAGTTTACACACACACACACACACGTTTGTATGTGTCTGTTTTTTAAGATGGAGGTGAGGCTCTCATGTCAATGTCTGTTGGAGATAGTATGAACTTGTATATATTCTTTTAAACAGGAAAAAAATCTGTATGATCAAAGAAAGTAAAAATGACTGAAAGAATTTTTTTTTATCTGTTTGACTGCAATGAATATGCTAATTACTCAAGCAGTCTGAAATGAATAGTTGGGTATTCTGTTAAGAGCTTGTTAAATATGAAGCTCGTATTAATTGAATAAGTCATTATTAATATTATGAAATATTTTATTAATATTAAATGAATAAGTCATCAAGAGAAGACATTAGAACAAAAAAAAACATGTTTTTATTTTACAAAAGCAAAATAGGAAAACTGAAAAACATCTTAGACAAGATGGCAAAAGAAAGCAAAAAAAGAGGGATAACTGTTAATTGTAACAAAACAAAACGCACGGTTATTAGTAAAAAAAGGCAGCCAATTTAACTATCTGGGTAGTGTAGTAATAGATGATGGAAAGGGTGACACAGTATTCCAAAGGTGCATATGAATAGCAAAAAATGTCTTTTAGAAACTAAGTAAAGTATTAAGGCATAGGAAAGTCTCTTTAGAAACTGTACCAGAAACATATTTGCAGATCGAAAAGTTGCAGGTTTTAGAAGAATCAAGTATCGCACCACACAAGAAAACAAAACATGCCCTACCTCTCAAAAGAAAGAACTTACATACACTGAAGAAGCCTATGATGAGTCAAATAAAAATTTACATAGGCTTCCAAACTCTCCATAAAAGAGAGCTGGAAACAGGGTCTGTGTTTTTCTGGCAAAGATTACACATAACACGAGTGTTTAGTGTGATAAGATATTATTTTCTACAGAAACATTGATGATCTGTTATGTAATATCTGATTTCCTGTATAGCATTGAATACTATAAAATCTCTTCCTAGATGAAAGGAAGACTTGAAGTGACTGAGATGTGGTTCTACTGATGAATGCTCAGAAGAGCATGGGCAGAATATGTGAATAACAAGGTTTTAAGGTAAATAGCAAGGAAATTGATGCAATAAAAAAGAGCTGAATTTTCTGAGAAGTGTAATAAGGAAATAGAGCCTGGAGAATCTAAAACACCCAAGGCATGAAGGCAAGTGAAGCAGAGGAAACGGTGGATAACCTACTTACGGAGTTACAATAAATGAATGGCAAAATAAAGAGGGATGGTAAAGAATCATAAGTTTTTTAAAGCTACAAAAGAAAGGAAGTTGTGGAGAGTCAGGATTGCTCACATCCTGAAAGCTTTTCGATCTTCATCTCATCCTCACTGTTGTGGCCTTGTGCTAGACTAGGTCAAACTTAATAAAGAGAGACATTTAGCATTGAGTTATGAGTAGCAATCTATTTTAGAAGAGCATTAGCTAATGTGGTGAATTCAATCCTTGTGGGTGCTCCATCATCACGGCCTTATGCCAGACTAAGCTAAGATTAGTAGAGATCTTTAACATTTATGTTTAATAAGCTGTTCTAATAGATCATTAGTTAATGTATTATCATAAAAGAAAATGCCAGAATGTAAGTCAAAAACATTTTGGTAATACAAATGCTTTACAAATAATGAAATTAACAGTTATACACAAAAGTTATGCTAGGTTATGAGGATCTCCTTAGTAGGCCTAGCACAGAAATTTGGGAGCTGCTAATAAAGAAAGACAAATGACATCAAGTCTTTAACAGCAGCACTAATCAGCAGGTAGGTTAGGTTTAAGGCTCCAAGTTCTCTACAAAATTGTCCTACAGGACAATAGTCTAGTGGATTAAAGTGTTGACAATTTGGTGACACAGTAATTGTGAATTCAATTCCAGTGTGTATTTGGACTCAGTGGAAATGGAACAAGCAATAAAAGAGCAGGTTTAAAAAATTAAAACTATACGAGATATACATGGGCTGTGGACAAAAAACAGTCTACTCCTGTAGATTAAGTAAAGGGTTCAGTTTGGAATTCCCTGTAGGTTACACATATTGAAATACAACTGATGAAGGCTGGAGGGCAAAATGGCCAAAATGTGATAACAACAAAGATGAGGATAATAGTCCAAATCTAAATAGTATAAATAAATTATGCACAAAAGCAAGGTTTTATTTTCTTTTTTGATTTGAAATTGGAATTAAGTACGAACATTTGTTCCTTCATGTTAATGTTGTCTTAACAAGAGAAGTGGAATTTTTCTACCAAATTCGACAACAACTGTGGGGATATGTGGCCATGATTTCATGCCTGCAAGGGTCAAGACTTGAGGTAGGTATGATCATGGATTGTTGATTTTAATATTGCAGTAGACTTAATATGTCAGCTGGCTGGTGCAGCTAGGGATGTGGCTGATAAGCCAAAGGATCAGTAACCTGAAAAAGTTTAGGAAGTACGGTATTCATTTTATTTTGCTGTAAATTGTACATAAATGAAAATAGCAAAGGGAACGGAAATGTCCCGAGTTGAGTTTATATTGATTTTTTCTTTTTTATCAAGTCTGAAGTATTGCATGAGTCGCTTTTTGGAAATGATTTGCTTGCTTTTCGGAGTTATTGTCAAGGGAGGAATTTATAAAAAAAAAAAAGAAAGTCTCTGTCTATATTTCTGAGATGAGGTATTATGTACACAATTTACATTATTCGGCTATTGTCCTCATCTTTGTCACCATATTTATTACAACGTTTCGGTCGTTGTATGTTCCGTCCTTCTTCAGGTGATTGGAATGTCGAACTGAACCCTTTATTTCAGCCACTGGGGCAGAATGTTCTAGTTCCACGTGCCATGTTTAATGGATGTCAGTTATCTCCTGTTAATTTCCCTCTGAAAGTTCTCCACTGCCTTAACCGGGTATTGAACTCACGCTCTTTGGGTCCTGTCACTGGATCTAACCAACGCCTTTATCCACTGTCCTCAAGGACACATGGCACAGTTCTGTTCGACATTCCAACCACCTGAAAAAGACCTGAACCATATAACAGCCAAAACGTTGTAAAAAATATGGTGATAAAGATGAGGACAATAGTCAGAATAATGTAAATAGTGTAAAAAAAAAAATGTCATTGAATGTTTCCACTTATTATCATTTGGTTTGAATAGGAGGGTAAACTGCGTCCTATAGCTTTGATTGGCAACACGGTTTACTGCAGAAATAA
Organism: Acanthosepion esculentum; assembly: GCA_964036315.1. Taxonomy (NCBI): domain Eukaryota; kingdom Metazoa; phylum Mollusca; class Cephalopoda; order Sepiida; family Sepiidae; genus Acanthosepion; species Acanthosepion esculentum. The sequence goes on along the minus strand of OZ038484.1, from coordinate 123,263,382 downwards.
ACAATAGCCTACTGTGGGAAATCTGCCTGTTCAGCCATGAATTGAAAAAAATATAATTTCCCAAGTGTGTACCACATATAGCACATTCACTTGTTTAGCCTCCTTTTTAAATATACAGTAATCTTTACTTATCTGCAGGCCTACAACTACATCATGTTAAACACTGGTTCTTGTATGATCTCTGATGTTAAACAGTCAAATATGGTCAGTACCTAGAGGGGTGATTTCTTTGGAATACCAGGTGCTATAAACTTGAATGTGCAGGTGGTGTCATTTATAATGGCTTGAAATTGTTAATTGGAGAGCAAGGTTCTAGTTCCAGTTGGGTTCATTATATTGGCTTACATGCAAAGACCCTTGAGAAAGGTGTGAATCCACCTCTTCTCCCTCCAGCTATGGGTTAATTAGTAAGACATGCATTACTAAAATCAATTCATTAATTCACTTATCTATGAAGAATATGTTCTAGGACTCCCTAGCAGATGCTTGAAACCATAGTAATTAGCCTTATGTATAATATTTTTTTCTATACATACATACCTATAATAAAGTTTAATTTACAAGTTAGGCATAATAAGAAATTCACAACAATAAGTAACAAGACAATTATTAGCAATGTACTGTAATAAAATTTGTGTGACAGAAGGTTCATTCTTATTGTAGATCTTTGTAATCTCGGCATGATTTCTTTTTCTTTCCACATTGTAAATTGCTTTCATCTTTTTCACCTAAAGGAATCATTTTACGGCCTCTCTTTGACATATTCAGTGTCACTCCTGTTGAATTTTTGGATCATTATTAAGTAAATCTTAATTGTTTATTTCTGGCATTGATAATAGAAAGCTGAAATTATGAAAAGACAGAACAACTTAGAGGTTGGAAGCAAAGATTCATCAGTACATACCAGCCAATATTTGGAAAGACAATTTGTATCGGTGTGTTAACACATCTAGTTTTGCGATAGTTGAGTATTTAAACAACTATCACTGAGCCTGGTCCTACAATCAAGACCTTTTTTCCACTTTAATGTTTTAGAGTCAATTTATATTAAGTCCTGTCAGCCATCCCTCTCTAAGCAGAAAGAGTTGTTGTTAAGCTTAAGTATAATTAGCCTTTGATGTTTATATATTTATATATAATATTGAGTCTTTGGTGTTTTTAATTTTAATTTTAGTCACTATACTTTTCTTGTCCTCAATTGAGCGCTGATGAGAGAATAAATGATAGAATGATAAGCTAGTTAAGCTTCTTTTTTGATGACTAATTTTTTGCATTTTGATATTACCATTTTATGGTACTTGGAAAACTTTATACTCACAGGACAGAGGAAAATAACGTATAACCTACCTAGTTATCTTGAGTAAAACAATGATTGAACAATGTTTAGGAGAGATAACAAAAAGAGAAAATTTATTAAGAGTTACAAAGAACAGGAAATTGTGGAGAGCCATGATCAATTATGTCCTGAAAGGACACTATACATAAAAGAATTTTTTTTTTTATTCTTTCTGCTTGTTTTAATATATCTGTTTTAATCATTATTATAAAACTGAAATTGTGGAAAACTGCAACTAAGAAAGGATTACTATAAAAAGAAATTGGAGATGGTTGCATGGATGTAATCAAAGCTAAATACAGAGTAAATATTTTTCTAATGTCACATGTCCCTTCAGAATGTAGGCAATTATGGCTCTCCACAGATTCTTTTCTTTATCATCTTTGAACTGTCATGACTTGCTTGAAAAGATAGTGGAATGATTCCAGTTTTACTTTTCTTGAACCAGTTGTAAACTAAAACTAATGACCCAATATACCCAGTTACTTATTACATACAGTGCTCAACAGCCTTTTACTATGTAATGTCCACTTTTCAATATTAGAAATTGGGAACACCCAATCAATAATTTCAGAATTAACAGATTAAATTTAAATGTTATTTAAGTTTTAACTCCTTGGAATAGCAAAAAAGATAAATTTGAACAGAATTTCATTCTATGGATAACCATTTGTACAGATTATGACACTAGAAATTTATTTTGATAACATCATCAGACTTGTATAGGGACCTATAATTTTACTGCCTACATTACTAATCTAAAACATCATTCTTATTCTTTCCTGATGTCTTTTAGGTTTTGTTGGTTGACTACCTGTATAAAGGACCCCAAATCTGGCCTCATCATCAAATCCATCTAATGTAAGCTCCATATTCATCAGTAAAAATTACTGTTAAGAAATCAGTTTTCATGTACCTCTTTGCCCAACTTAAACATTTCTCTTTGTTGTTTGGCTAAAAACATGAAAATGACCTTCATATTCCTTTATGTACAATGCAATCCTGTGTTATTTTTATGTGTGAAAAGCAAGAAGATTTTTCAATTTGGTGCCTAATTTGATCCCCTCTTTGCATAAAAGGAGGGAAATTGTCATTTTTCAATTTCTGTTATTTTGTCATTCAGATGATTTTATTGTTTTTTTTAATTGATTTGCTTTTTTACAATTTATCAACCTTTTGCAGGTTATTTAAAACCAGAATATATTTTTAGATAGAATATTTTTTTGTGATAATAATGATTCTTACTGATACAAGTTCTACTAATTAACCCATAGCTAGGGGGAGAAAATGTATTCATACCTTTCTCAAAGGTATTTGCACAAAAGTGAATATAACGAATCTGACTGGAATTGGAACCCGGCTCTCTGATTTTCAATTCTAACTCTTTCTGTATTATATCATCCATGCATCCTAACTTACAGCACCTGATATTCCCAAGCAGTCACCCATCTAGTTACTGACCAGGCTCATTGATGCTTAACTTCAGTGATTGTATGAGAACCAGTGTTTCAACATGATATGGCCATAAGTCAGATGATTTTAGAAGTCATTGTAAACTCTGAACTTGGCTATTTTCAGTCATTTAAAATAAAGTGAAGACAAATGTTTTTGCTATAAAATGTAATTGTTGGCTGTCTCCATGAGCAATTCACTTGAACTAAATTAACATTGGAAGTTGTTCTGGCCATAAACAAAGAATTATCTGCAGGTTGGTTATTTAAAATAGCTGTTTTTAGGGTGGGGCTAAAAACAAACTTATCTGTATACAACCACTTCCTTAGATCAGTTATTAAAAATTTCTGAGAAAATGAGACCTGTAAGGTTTTTTGTTAAATTCTTCTAACCATAAGCAGCACTTGTTAATAGCAGATATGGTAATGGTAATATTAGCCATTTATTTATGGGGAAATATTCTACATCCATTGACTGAGAAGCCAGTGCTATAGTTGGTTGAAATTTATAAAATGTTTCTCTTAAAACAGTTTTTCAGGAAAATAGGTTTCTCAAATCCATTAGCTGTTATCGCTATTTTCAGTATCGATGAAGGCTTACATCCTAACCATTTTTTTTTTGAAGTGTTGAACATCAACTTCTTGATTATATCATTATTTTCTTTTCTCAAGCCCAGTAGCTGTTATCACTCTTTCCAGTATTGATAGAGGTTTCCTTCCTAACCTTTTATTTGAAGTGGTGTGGAATGTCAACATCTTGATTATATCATTATTTTCTCTTCAAGTTACATATGATATCCATTTTACTTGCTGCTATTGGCACTACAAAATCACAAAGATCTGTGCCAAATAACAAAAACATCACATCACTTGATGACTTTCAAACACAGAATCACTAATCAGCAGGTAGGTTAGGTTTAAGGCCCCATGTTCTCCACAGAGAATTGTCCTATAGAACAATAGCCAAGTGGATTAAAGTGTTCCTTGTGATCTACAGGTTTCATTTGCTGGAAGCCATTTTTAACCATTGATATGAGATAGCTGTTGTATACAGTTATATATTTATTTCTGAATGTGTTTGGCACTGTGACATCCATATGAAAATCTCAATCTGATGGATCTATTTAAAAAGATGACTCAAGTTTTCAGGTTAATGTTTTCATTTTGTAGCAATTTACAACCCCCAGTACAACCTATTCTACATACATTTTACTTGTCTCCTGTACTAAATTTGTTACAACTGATCCATATGCTGAGGTATGGAAGTGTTTGGTATCTACTAAATAATGTCACTAATGGAAGATTTAGAAAGCAATGAAAAGGTACATTTTTCTGATGTTTCTTTATTTTTATAATTAAAAAGCTTTAAACTACCATTTTATAGATTTTGTATCTAATGACAATAAACAAAAAAACTACCCTTTAAAAAAAAATTTCCTCATTTTTTTTAATCGTTTAGCATACATGTTCATGTAACTTTTTCCCACCATTTAAGGGTTAATGAAAAAATATCCAAACTCAGGCACTTTAGTCCCCTTTATAGTACCCCTGTTGGGCCCTCTAGCACTTATCCTAGTACCCATCCCATTTTTCTAAAACAGTTTTCAAATTCTTTTTTTTTTCTTTTTGGATTGCCTGCAGTGTCCACATCATGTTCTTAATCTTATCCACAATGTTTCAATTATAATTTTAACCTTGGGAAATGCCACAAGTTGCTGAGAACCAAATCTGAACTGGGTGAGAAAGATGAATCTCCTCACTGACTCATTATGAATACAATAGTAACAGAAGATCTCTCAGTGATGTCTCACTGTAGACTGAGTAACTCCATGGGAGAGTATCTATTTGCACATATGCAATAAGGTATCTACTGATTGGTTGCCAAGTTGCATAAGAAGCTTTCAAAATGGCCGAATAACTTCTAGACAGACACATCAGTTTTAGGCCACAGTAGCCTAATTTAAACCTATATAGTATAGTATATAGTATAGTAAGCAACTATAAAAATGACTTAGAAAATTCTGTGAATTTTCATCTAAATCATATTCTTTTTATTGATTGTGGTCAATTGGTTAGAGTTTTAGCCATCTGACCATGAAACTTAAGTTTAAATCTCACCATAGTTGATTTGTTGGTTTGATATCAGACTGGGAAGACAATCCCAGCATGTGACACTTGCAAAAAGCCTGAAAACTATACCCCGTGGGTTGATCAAAACTTGTGAATGAAATTGGGTAGACAGAACTGTTTGGTAGCCATCTATTGCTGTGTTATGTGAATAATTATGATTATAACCAAGCAATTTGAAGTGAATCAGGTTTTAGCATAAAATAACCCATAAGATGTTGATGTGCCATTAAAACAAACCAAATATATTCTTTTTAATTGATGTAAAATGTTCTATAAATTTCTCAGCTACCAAGTGAATTTGATGAAGTAAGAAAAACACCAAACCTAATGATTATGAGAAAGTAATTTTCTGGAAGTGTTAATAAAATTTTTCTTCACATACAATAACTTAATAAGAAGCAATCAGGTATCCAAGTTTAATCATTTTAATTCCAAATAGGTTCATCAGGTTTTTTGGAATAATTAGTCTAGTAAGAAAGAAAAAGAAAAATTCATTAGAAACAAAGAGAACAGTACTGAACTGTTACATAATATCAGTCCTCCTATATTTGCAGTTGAGCTGGTTAGATGTAACTGTAAATTCTATGCTAAGTTTCTTTTCTCACACTTCTCGCTTGTAGAACTCCTTTCCACCTCCATGCTTTCCAGCCAACTTTAATCTGCAAAAACTTAAATGCAATGTCAATCGCTATCTACTGTTATCCTGATTATTCTTTCCTCTTCCCACTCATTATTAATGTTTCTGTTCCTAATTCTTCCACACCCTGTAACACCTTGGGGTGATACCAATTTTTTTTTTTTTTTAAATGAAAACAAAAGATTGAATGCTGGACAATGTTCTCACAGAGGAAGAAGGGATTTGAAGCAACAGAAATGTAATTCTATGGAAGGATGCTGAGGATACCATGGGCCAAACAATGAAGTTTTGGCAAAAATGGTAACAAAAAGGACATCAGGGAGAGAGAGTTAAAATTTCTAGGGCACATAATGGGGAAAGAGGACTTGGAAAATTTGATACTCACAGGACACATTGAAGGCACGAGAGACAGAGGAAAACACGCTTAGTGAACTTGATGGTGGAATAAGATTTACAAGAGATAACAAAAAGACAAAATTTTGTAAGACCTACAAAGAACAGGAAATTGTGAAGAGCCATGATCACCTATGACCTGAAGGGACACAGAACATAGTAGAAGAAGAATGTAGACAAACATTACAATTTGTTAAATAAACCAAACTTTATTTAAAGGTTTTATAAACAAAGGAACATGAAAACTGTTTGGTTTGACTGTAAGTACTAAGTTACTAACTGAACCATTGATGACTACAAATCTGAATTTATAGAATATTTTACATCAATTAAGAATATATTTGGTTTGGTTTGTTTAATGGCACACCAAGATCTTATGGGTCATGCTTATAAACCTTCTCTTTATATAATGTCCGTAATGTATAATCTTACATTTTTCAGTTTAAAATTTTATATTGCTACTAGTTGTACAGTTTCAAAATGGCTGCAGTATTTATATAATTTTACAACTGCATTGGTAGTAATTTATGCATGAGAAACCTTGGATTTTTATTTCTGTAAGTAATTCTTTTGTTGCATGTCAGAAACAATTCTACTTTTTAAATTATTAAGAAAGCTAATATGAAATAAAAAGTAATTTGATCTCCCCTACTTACTGATGAGATATTTCGTTGTTATGGTAACATAATGCACACTTGGTTATTGGTGTTTAGTTATGCCTCTTGTTAACTAAACAATGTTTCATGACTAAGAGGAAAGAATGAAACTGCATGATTGATAAGCATATAAAGTCACATTATACATTTTCTTAATCTATAAAATAAAACGCACAGATACACACACATTGTATATATAATCAAATAAATGAATATAAATAAATGTATGTGTAATTGTTCGCATACAAATACATAAATATATCCTTTGGTGTAAGAAAAACAGTGCTCTATGTTAAATAACAGAGCTATTAAGTATATATTAATAAAAATACATAGTACCCTATGCTGCTAGTATGCGAGTTCCATGTGCAATTAGTACCTGAAGATTGCATTGTGCATGAAACTTTGAGTCATACTGTGGCATAGGGTACTATGTATTTTTACTATATACATATATATATATATAGAGAGAGAGAGAGAGAGATAGATAAGTGTAATTAGACAGTAAGAATTCATCGAAACAAGTTTTATTAAATTCCAATGACTTTCCAATTATGAATATGTAATAAATAAATTGTCCAAAGTTCAGGATTTTTCTGTTATATTCAAGTACTTCAATATAACAATAAAAATAAAAAAACTTTGGGCAATTTGTTCATAACTTCAATCCCGATGTTCCACATCTCATTTGGAAATTGGACAAATATAATAAAATGTTGAATAGATACACTTTGTTGGTAGAATTTAATAAAATTAGATTGGATATATATATATATATATATATATATATATATATATATATATATATGTAGGGTGTACCATAATGATGCAAGTATCTTAGATTATAAAAATGACATAAAGCACCAAATATATTTATTACATAACTGATAAACAGCATATTCCCACTAAGATCAGGAATCACACCTTATCTTTGAATGGACATGTCCCAAATACCTATGGTTCCGCCATATGTGAGAACCTCTTAAATAACAGAGGGTGTGCAGCAATTTTAGTTCCGATTGGTTCACTGTTCTGTCCTGGTCGCACTCGTTATTTCATCTCAAGGTGCTGGAGGTACTTTACATTGGGTCCCGCAAGCCTTTCCTGTGTAGACAGCGTGAGTGTTTGTTGGGGCTCGCTGTCATTTGTCTCTAGCTCCTTGTGTTCATTTTTTCTCCTCCTTCTCACTTGGACTGATTTATGTGAATTATCTAGAATTTTGTGGCAGTGGTTTTATTCTTTATTGATGTATCTGTGGTTATTTAGACATTTGGTATATTGTTTGTAATAACCATTATTCAAGTTTAAGGTCACATCGAGAAAGTTGATCACTTTAGTATTGGTGGTAGTGGTAATATTTAGTTTGTGGTCTTTAAAAAAAAAAAGGCTTTTTTAGTGTTGTTTTTAATATGTTGATCCAGATTCATTTTTAATGGAAATTATGTTTTGATTGTTTTTAAAAAGAACAAGTAATCTCCCTTTATATTTAATATAAAAAATTAACATTCACAACGCTAAAATAATAATTTTTTTTTACATATATATACAGATCCCGTTTAATTTAAATACCAAACATAATTTTTAGAATTAAAAATCTGTAATCCTAGTATAATATATAACTGCGACAACATTCCTATAACCAGATATTTATGTAACGGTCAGTTTATACTCAGCACCTGAAGATTGCGTTGTACATGAAAATCTGAGTTGTACTATTGGTGAGGGATAATATGTATATTTATTTAGTAGCTCTGTTATATTACATCAAGCATTGTTTTTTAAAACCAGAACTATATATGCGATATATATATATATATATATATATATATATATATATATTTTTGAATTAGACAGAGTCCGACAATTTATTTAAAGACATTTTTGATATGTTTAACATTCTTTTTATAGATACAAGTATTTTAAGTAAAATGCTCTGTTTTTATAATAAACAGTATTAAATAACATTTACCGGCCTGAATGTCCGAGAAATTTTCATAGAAAATTTTCGTTCTCTGACAGGAATCGAACCTGTATCCTATACGGAACCATCATTTCGCACGACGTGTCTTAACTGTTCGGCCACATATAGGATACAAGTTCGATTCTATGAAAATTTCTCAGACATTCAGGCCGGTAAATGTTATTTAATACTGTTTATTATAAAAAACAGAACATTTTACTTAAAATACTTGTATCTATAAAAAGAACGTTAAACATATCAAAAATGTCTTTATATATATACATATATATATGTATATTTATATTATGTTTAACGTTCTTTTTATAGATACAAGTATTTAAGCAAATGCTCTGTTTTATAATAAACAGTATTAAATAACATTTACCGGCCTGAATGTCCGAGAAATTTTCATAGAAAATTTTCGTTCTCCGACAGGAATCGAACCTGTATCCTATACGGAACCATCATTTCGCGTGATGTGCCTTAACCTTTCGGCCACAGAGCAGCGTCTGGTTAGCAAGGTCGATTTTACTATCTTTAAACTTAAATCTTCCATGAATCTCTTCTATTCATATCTGCTCTAGCGTATCAAATGTAAACAAATGACATCATATATTTTAGAATTGGACATTGTCCGACAATTTATTTAAAGACATTTATATTATGTTTAACGTTCTTTTTATAGATACAAGTATTTAAGCAAATGCTCTGTTTTATAATAAACAGTATTAAATAACATTTACCGGCCTGAATGTTAAAAAGAACGTTAAACATAATATAAATGTCTTTAAATAAATTGTCGGACAATGTCCAATTCTAAAATATATATATGTGTGTGTGTGTGTGTGTTTGTATGCAGAAACTGAAAACAAAGTTATTGTCCTGTTCTAGCTTTGGCACATCATATTTGTAGAATGCAGCAAGGTAAAAAATCACTGTTCATGGTTTGGGAGATGAGATCATTAACTACTGTATTCTACCCTAGTCTGAATAATGAACACTATTTCTTTTTTCTTTTTTTTTTCCAACCTGCTTTCAAGCATTCTTGAATTTTTTAATGCAACTTAATAACAAATCATTGCTTGACCTTTAAACAAGGAATATCATTAATTGATGTTTTATTGGAAATCAGGTTATATCATCAATTGATGATTTAAATTTTTTTCCAATGAAATGAGTATCATTCATTTAAGATGCAAGTTTAAATAACTAATTGACAGGTCTAGGATTTATGAGGTTACATCATTTCCTAGTGTATCTACCTACAAATAAAGTTAGCAGAACAAGCCAAAGATGGTGTCATGTCTGCATGCATACTTCTAAAAATAAAAGTGGTAAAAATGGTATCAACTCCATTATACATGGAATGCTTCAAGAAGTATCATGCAGGTAAAAAAATGTTAAATTTAGGTACCTAACATTTCTCTTAGTTCCCTTTCCTCTTTATTTTCATAATCTAAAACACTTAAAATATCATTTTTATAGTTTTTGTTTATAATTAAAGCAAAAATAAACTTAAAAAATGTATTTTCTCATTTTTTACCCATGCAATGTTTTCTCGCTGTTTATAGATGAATGAAAATAAATTCTTCATGTTGATCATTGAAAGTAGCCAACATTTTAAAATGAGAATTAATTGTTTATTTAAATATCATATACTTTTAATAAATTTTATAGTTGCAATTTTTAGCTTGCAAATTTAAAAAAAAATTAAATTAAAAAATATTGAGCCATTTTTATTGCAGGTAATAATGTTTCTACCCTTGTTCCCTACTTAACTTTAGCCATAAAAGCATGTTAAATCTTAATTATGTGATTTCAGAGATAAAGTATTTTCATTATTAAATTTTCACTAATTTTCTCTATTCTGTTATTGTTTCCCAATGTTTGCAGTCAAGTGTCTTTATTCTGATTCCTGCAACTCAGTTTAACAAATCAAAGACTCTTTGACAAAAAACGTTGATAAAATGTAACAATAAAATAAAGAAACCTTATCGAGCATTAACAATGAAGTTACTTTTTTGCTTGTTGTTTTTGGGTTTATTTATTATTTGTTTCATGTTAATAAACATATTGCTTAATACATTTATTATTTATGAATTAATTTCTTTGTAATTTTACAAGCAAGTTCATAGAAATAAAACATTTTGTCAAAATCTTACAAGTTCTTGCTTGCTGCTTTCCATCTTTAATAATGTTTTCTAATAATGTTTGTTACTGTATTGTCAGCAAATAATAAAAGTTTTAATGGTCTGTTTTGAGAATTAAGTTTGATTTAAGAAATGTTTTGTTTGCTTTTAAAATGAATTAAATATTGATATATGTTTGGTTGTCAGGTGACCTTTCAGAAACTGTGATGTGGGATTGGATGGATAACAGTTGTTCACAATCTCAAGAGAATCTCCAATAAAAGAGAATTTATTTAGATAAACCAATATGTAATAATAATAATAATAATAATACAACTAAAAAAGATGTGAAAATTCCACGAATTTAATGTATTTTTCATGTCAACAAAATTCCTGCCAAAAAGTGCTCAATAGATAATTAGACTTCTTCTTCTTCTTCTTCTTCTTCTTCTTCTTCTTCTTCTTCTTCTTCTATGTGTCGTGTCTCTTCAGGACATAGGTGATTATGGCTCTCCACAGTCTCTATTTTGTGTGGCTCTTAGCAGTTTTACTCCCTTTGCTAAGGCCTCCATCCCTGTTCTATCATCCATTTATATAAGCTCATCAGGTAAGTGGCTCACTGCATTCCCCTATCTCTTTTGCCCTCAATATGTCCTGTGAGAGTTAAGTTTTCTAAGCCTTCCTTCCTCATTATGCATCCAAGGAATTTCAGTGGTCTTTTCTGGATTCTGTTTATAAGTGTTCTTTCTGTTATCATTTTCTTTAAGACTTCCTCATTACTTACTCACTCTGTCCATGGTATTCTCAGCATCCTTCTGTAGAACCACATTTTTGATGCTTCAGATCCCTTCTTCATTTGTGAGAAGATTGTCCAGCATTCACTCTCATATTGGAGGACTGATATTATGTAACAGTTCAGTACTCTTTCTTTGTTTCTAATGAATTTTTTTCTTTCTTACCAGACTAATTATTCGAAAAACCTGATAAATGTTCTGTTTATAATGATTATTCCCAATGTGGGGTGCATGCTCCACCAGTGGGGCATGGTAATATTCTGATGGGGCATGCATAGATATGCACCCTTTGGCCTACTATACCAACATGAGCTCAAATTTCATTTTGCATTATTATTTTATGATTAATATGATCAAAGTATATTGCAAAATAAGATTTCATTCTAATATTTTATATGTCTGCCTTTCAGTTCTTTATTCTATGTTTTGAAACTATATATTTAACTGTCCTTTGGTTTTCAATTTTTCTCTTTCATGGATGCCATGGTCTTTGGAGGCTTGTTTAGAGACCAAGTTAATGATCTTTTAAGCTTCCTTCACATGAATTGTAGTAAAATTTTAAATATGTAAGAATTAAATATTACAAGGGGACACCAGAATTTTAGAAATACCAAAGTGGGACATGGCCCAAAATCGGTTGGGAAGCACTGGTTTAGACGAAAGGGGACTGAAAACCGGTTAAACATTTGTTTTTTGATTTACCTATTTGCGTTAACTCTAAACTTGTTTTATTTTCTATTCTTTTCGTTGTTTAGTCTTAATATGTTCTTTTTTATTACAATTATTAAATTCCATTTTAAAATATTTAAATTGAATTTGATTATTTTTGCTTACTATACCAACAGAATAAGGGAGCAATTCGAGAATGAGTTATTAACAGTGAAATGTTTTCTAGCAAGTCTGAGTGAGAGTGTTAATGTTAATACAATGCATATACAATGCATATACAGTATGCATACATAAAAATATTTTGTGTGTATGTACGAACATGTGTAATTGGCATACAGAGTATTGTCCGTCTTCCCACACTGGTGTGTCTCAGTCAACAAAGGAGAGGGCATGATGCATGTTGCTGGAAGAGCCCATGTTTTGTTGGCCAATCAGCGCATAAGGAGAGGGCATGATGCATGTTGCTGGAAGAGCCCATGTTTTGTTGGCCAATCAGCGCATAAGGAGAGGGCATGATGCATGTTGCTGGAAGAGCCCATGTTTTGTCAACCAATCAGCGCATATGGAGAGGGCATGATGCATGTTGCTGGAAGAGCCCATGTTTTGTCAACCAATCAGCGCATATGGAGAGGGCATGATGCATGTTGCTGGAAGAGCCCATGTTTTGTCAACCAATCAGCGCATATGGAGAGGGCATGATGCATGTTGCTGGAAGAGCCCATGTTTTGTCAACCAATCAGCACATGCTAACATTCAGTTTGCTTCCCTCACATGAATTGCTATAAAATTTTGAATATGTAAGAATTAAATATTACAGGGGGACACCAGAATTTTAGAAATACTAAAGTGGGGCATGGCCCAAAATCGGTTGGGAAGCACTGGTTTAGACGAAAGGGGACTGAAAACCGGTTAAACATTTGTTTTTTGATTTACCTATTTGCGTTAACTCTAAACTTGTTTTATTTTCTATTCTTTTCGTTGTTTAGTCTTAATATGTTCTTTTTTATTACAATTATTAAATTCCATTTTAAAATATTTAAATTGAATTTGATTATTTTTGCTTACTATACCAACAGAATAAGGGAGCAATTCGAGAATGAGTTATTAACAGTGAAATGTTTTCTAGCAAGTCTGAGTGAGAGTGTTAATGTTAATACAATGCATATACAATGCATATACAGTATGCATACATAAAAATATTTTGTGTGTATGTACGAACATGTGTAATTGGCATACAGAGTATTGTCCGTCTTCCCACACTGGTGTGTCTCAGTCAACAAAGGAGAGGGCATGATGCATGTTGCTGGAAGAGCCCATGTTTTGTTGGCCAATCAGCGCATAAGGAGAGGGCATGATGCATGTTGCTGGAAGAGCCCATGTTTTGTTGGCCAATCAGCGCATAAGGAGAGGGCATGATGCATGTTGCTGGAAGAGCCCATGTTTTGTTGGCCAATCAGCGCATATGGAGAGGGCATGATGCATGTTGCTGGAAGAGCCCATGTTTTGTTGGCCAATCAGCGCATATGGAGAGGGCATGATGCATGTTGCTGGAAGAGCCCATGTTTTGTTGGCCAATCAGCGCATAAGGAGAGGGCATGATGCATGTTGCTGGAAGAGCCCATGTTTTGTTGGCCAATCAGCGCATATGGAGAGGGCATGATGCATGTTGCTGGAAGAGCCCATGTTTTGTTGGCCAATCAGCGCATAAGGAGAGGGCATGATGCATGTTGCTGGAAGAGCCCATGTTTTGTTGGCCAATCAGCGCATAAGGAGAGGGCATGATGCATGTTGCTGGAAGAGCCCATGTTTTGTTGGCCAATCAGCGCATAAGGAGAGGGCATGATGCATGTTGCTGGAAGAGCCCATGTTTTGTTGGCCAATCAGCGCATAAGGAGAGGGCATGATGCATGTTGCTGGAAGAGCCCATGTTTTGTTGGCCAATCAGCGCATAAGGAGAGGGCATGATGCATGTTGCTGGAAGAGCCCATGTTTTGTCAACCAATCAGCGCATATGGAGAGGGCATGATGCATGTTGCTGGAAGAGCCCATGTTTTGTCAACCAATCAGCGCATATGGAGAGGGCATGATGCATGTTGCTGGAAGAGCCCATGTTTTGTCAACCAATCAGCGCATATGGAGAGGGCATGATGCATGTTGCTGGAAGAGCCCATGTTTTGTCAACCAATCAGCACATGCTAACATTCAGTTTGCTTCCCTCACATGAATTGCTATAAAATTTTGAATATGTAAGAATTAAATATTACAGGGGGACACCAGAATTTTAGAAATACTAAAGTGGGGCATGGCCCAAAATCGGTTGGGAAGCACTGGTTTAGACGAAAGGGGACTGAAAACCGGTTAAACATTTGTTTTTTGATTTACCTATTTGCGTTAACTCTAAACTTGTTTTATTTTCTATTCTTTTCGTTGTTTAGTCTTAATATGTTCTTTTTTATTACAATTATTAAATTCCATTTTAAAATATTTAAATTGAATTTGATTATTTTTGCTTACTATACCAACAGAATAAGGGAGCAATTTGAGAATGAGTTATTAACAGTGAAATGTTTTCTAGCAAGTCTGAGTGAGAGTGTTAATGTTAATACAATGCATATACAATGCATATACAGTATGCATACATAAAAATATTTTGTGTGTATGTACGAACATGTGTAATTGGCATACAGAGTATTGTCCGTCTTCCCACACTGGTGTGTCTCAGTCAACAAAGGAGAGGGCATGATGCATGTTGCTGGAAGAGCCCATGTTTTGTTGGCCAATCAGCGCATAAGGAGAGGGCATGATGCATGTTGCTGGAAGAGCCCATGTTTTGTTGGCCAATCAGCGCATAAGGAGAGGGCATGATGCATGTTGCTGGAAGAGCCCATGTTTTGTTGGCCAATCAGCGCATATGGAGAGGGCATGATGCATGTTGCTGGAAGAGCCCATGTTTTGTTGGCCAATCAGCGCATATGGAGAGGGCATGATGCATGTTGCTGGAAGAGCCCATGTTTTGTTGGCCAATCAGCGCATAAGGAGAGGGCATGATGCATGTTGCTGGAAGAGCCCATGTTTTGTTGGCCAATCAGCGCATATGGAGAGGGCATGATGCATGTTGCTGGAAGAGCCCATGTTTTGTTGGCCAATCAGCGCATAAGGAGAGGGCATGATGCATGTTGCTGGAAGAGCCCATGTTTTGTTGGCCAATCAGCGCATAAGGAGAGGGCATGATGCATGTTGCTGGAAGAGCCCATGTTTTGTTGGCCAATCAGCGCATAAGGAGAGGGCATGATGCATGTTGCTGGAAGAGCCCATGTTTTGTTGGCCAATCAGCGCATAAGGAGAGGGCATGATGCATGTTGCTGGAAGAGCCCATGTTTTGTTGGCCAATCAGCGCATAAGGAGAGGGCATGATGCATGTTGCTGGAAGAGCCCATGTTTTGTTGGCCAATCAGCGCATATGGAGAGGGCATGATGCATGTTGCTGGAAGAGCCCATGTTTTGTTGGCCAATCAGCGCATAAGGAGAATGCATGATGCATGTTGCTGGAAGAGCCCATGTTTTGTTGGCCAATCAGCGCATATGGAGAGGGCATGATGCATGTTGCTGGAAGAGCCCATGTTTTGTTGGCCAATCAGCGCATATGGAGAGGGCATGATGCATGTTGCTGGAAGAGCCCATGTTTTGTTGGCCAATCAGCGCATAAGGAGAGGGCATGATGCATGTTGCTGGAAGAGCCCATGTTTTGTTGGCCAATCAGCGCATATGGAGAGGGCATGATGCATGTTGCTGGAAGAGCCCATGTTTTGTTGGCCAATCAGCGCATAAGGAGAGGGCATGATGCATGTTGCTGGAAGAGCCCATGTTTTGTTGGCCAATCAGCGCATAAGGAGAGGGCATGATGCATGTTGCTGGAAGAGCCCATGTTTTGTTGGCCAATCAGCGCATAAGGAGAGGGCATGATGCATGTTGCTGGAAGAGCCCATGTTTTGTTGGCCAATCAGCGCATAAGGAGAGGGCATGATGCATGTTGCTGGAAGAGCCCATGTTTTGTTGGCCAATCAGCGCATAAGGAGAGGGCATGATGCATGTTGCTGGAAGAGCCCATGTTTTGTTGGCCAATCAGCGCATATGGAGAGGGCATGATGCATGTTGCTGGAAGAGCCCATGTTTTGTTGGCCAATCAGCGCATAAGGAGAGGGCATGATGCATGTTGCTGGAAGAGCCCATGTTTTGTTGGCCAATCAGCGCATATGGAGAGGGCATGATGCATGTTGCTGGAAGAGCCCATGTTTTGTTGGCCAATCAGCGCATAAGGAGAGGGCATGATGCATGTTGCTGGAAGAGCCCATGTTTTGTTGGCCAATCAGCGCATATGGAGAGGGCATGATGCATGTTGCTGGAAGAGCCCATGTTTTGTTGGCCAATCAGCGCATATGGAGAGGGCATGATGCATGTTGCTGGAAGAGCCCATGTTTTGTTGGCCAATCAGCGCATAAGGAGAGGGCATGATGCATGTTGCTGGAAGAGCCCATGTTTTGTTGGCCAATCAGCGCATAAGGAGAGGGCATGATGCATGTTGCTGGAAGAGCCCATGTTTTGTTGGCCAATCAGCGCATAAGGAGAGGGCATGATGCATGTTGCTGGAAGAGCCCATGTTTTGTTGGCCAATCAGCGCATAAGGAGAGGGCATGATGCATGTTGCTGGAAGAGCCCATGTTTTGTTGGCCAATCAGCGCATAAGGAGAGGGCATGATGCATGTTGCTGGAAGAGCCCATGTTTTGTTGGCCAATCAGCGCATATGGAGAGGGCATGATGCATGTTGCTGGAAGAGCCCATGTTTTGTTGGCCAATCAGCGCATATGGAGAGGGCATGATGCATGTTGCTGGAAGAGCCCATGTTTTGTTGGCCAATCAGCGCATAAGGAGAGGGCATGATGCATGTTGCTGGAAGAGCCCATGTTTTGTTGGCCAATCAGCGCATAAGGAGAGGGCATGATGCATGTTGCTGGAAGAGCCCATGTTTTGTTGGCCAATCAGCGCATAAGGAGAGGGCATGATGCATGTTGCTGGAAGAGCCCATGTTTTGTTGGCCAATCAGCGCATAAGGAGAGGGCATGATGCATGTTGCTGGAAGAGCCCATGTTTTGTTGGCCAATCAGCGCATAAGGAGAGGGCATGATGCATGTTGCTGGAAGAGCCCATGTTTTGTCCACCAATCAGCGCATAGGGAGAGGGCATGATGCATGTTGCTGGAAGAGCCCATGTTTTGTCAACCAATCAGCGCATATGGAGAGGGCATGATGCATGTTGCTGGAAGAGCCCATGTTTTGTCAACCAATCAGCGCATATGGAGAGGGCATGATGCATGTTGCTGGAAGAGCCCATGTTTTGTCAACCAATCAGCACATGCTAACATTCAGTTTGCTTCCCTCACATGAATTGCTATAAAATTTTGAATATGTAAGAATTAAATATTACAGGGGGACACCAGAATTTTAGAAATACTAAAGTGGGGCATGGCCCAAAATCGGTTGGGAAGCACTGGTTTAGACGAAAGGGGACTGAAAACCGGTTAAACATTTGTTTTTTGATTTACCTATTTGCGTTAACTCTAAACTTGTTTTATTTTCTATTCTTTTCGTTGTTTAGTCTTAATATGTTCTTTTTTATTACAATTATTAAATTCCATTTTAAAATATTTAAATTGAATTTGATTATTTTTGCTTACTATACCAACAGAATAAGGGAGCAATTCGAGAATGAGTTATTAACAGTGAAATGTTTTCTAGCAAGTCTGAGTGAGAGTGTTAATGTTAATACAATGCATATACAATGCATATACAGTATGCATACATAAAAATATTTTGTGTGTATGTACGAACATGTGTAATTGGCATACAGAGTATTGTCCGTCTTCCCACACTGGTGTGTCTCAGTCAACAAAGGAGAGGGCATGATGCATGTTGCTGGAAGAGCCCATGTTTTGTTGGCCAATCAGCGCATAAGGAGAGGGCATGATGCATGTTGCTGGAAGAGCCCATGTTTTGTTGGCCAATCAGCGCATAAGGAGAGGGCATGATGCATGTTGCTGGAAGAGCCCATGTTTTGTTGGCCAATCAGCGCATAAGGAGAGGGCATGATGCATGTTGCTGGAAGAGCCCATGTTTTGTTGGCCAATCAGCGCATAAGGAGAGGGCATGATGCATGTTGCTGGAAGAGCCCATGTTTTGTTGGCCAATCAGCGCATAAGGAGAGGGCATGATGCATGTTGCTGGAAGAGCCCATGTTTTGTTGGCCAATCAGCGCATAAGGAGAGGGCATGATGCATGTTGCTGGAAGAGCCCATGTTTTGTTGGCCAATCAGCGCATATGGAGAGGGCATGATGCATGTTGCTGGAAGAGCCCATGTTTTGTTGGCCAATCAGCGCATATGGAGAGGGCATGATGCATGTTGCTGGAAGAGCCCATGTTTTGTTGGCCAATCAGCGCATAAGGAGAGGGCATGATGCATGTTGCTGGAAGAGCCCATGTTTTGTTGGCCAATCAGCGCATAAGGAGAGGGCATGATGCATGTTGCTGGAAGAGCCCATGTTTTGTTGGCCAATCAGCGCATAAGGAGAGGGCATGATGCATGTTGCTGGAAGAGCCCATGTTTTGTTGGCCAATCAGCGCATAAGGAGAGGGCATGATGCATGTTGCTGGAAGAGCCCATGTTTTGTTGGCCAATCAGCGCATAAGGAGAGGGCATGATGCATGTTGCTGGAAGAGCCCATGTTTTGTCAACCAATCAGCGCATAGGGAGAGGGCATGATGCATGTTGCTGGAAGAGCCCATGTTTTGTCAACCAATCAGCGCATATGGAGAGGGCATGATGCATGTTGCTGGAAGAGCCCATGTTTTGTCAACCAATCAGCGCATATGGAGAGGGCATGATGCATGTTGCTGGAAGAGCCCATGTTTTGTCAACCAATCAGCGCATATGGAGAGGGCATGATGCATGTTGCTGGAAGAGCCCATGTTTTGTCAACCAATCAGCACATGCTAACATTCAGTTTGCTTCCCTCACATGAATTGCTATAAAATTTTGAATATGTAAGAATTAAATATTACAGGGGGACACCAGAATTTTAGAAATACTAAAGTGGGGCATGGCCCAAAATCGGTTGGGAAGCACTGGTTTAGACGAAAGGGGACTGAAAACCGGTTAAACATTTGTTTTTTGATTTACCTATTTGCGTTAACTCTAAACTTGTTTTATTTTCTATTCTTTTCGTTGTTTAGTCTTAATATGTTCTTTTTTATTACAATTATTAAATTCCATTTTAAAATATTTAAATTGAATTTGATTATTTTTGCTTACTATACCAACAGAATAAGGGAGCAATTTGAGAATGAGTTATTAACAGTGAAATGTTTTCTAGCAAGTCTGAGTGAGAGTGTTAATGTTAATACAATGCATATACAATGCATATACAGTATGCATACATAAAAATATTTTGTGTGTATGTACGAACATGTGTAATTGGCATACAGAGTATTGTCCGTCTTCCCACACTGGTGTGTCTCAGTCAACAAAGGAGAGGGCATGATGCATGTTGCTGGAAGAGCCCATGTTTTGTTGGCCAATCAGCGCATAAGGAGAGGGCATGATGCATGTTGCTGGAAGAGCCCATGTTTTGTTGGCCAATCAGCGCATAAGGAGAGGGCATGATGCATGTTGCTGGAAGAGCCCATGTTTTGTTGGCCAATCAGCGCATATGGAGAGGGCATGATGCATGTTGCTGGAAGAGCCCATGTTTTGTTGGCCAATCAGCGCATATGGAGAGGGCATGATGCATGTTGCTGGAAGAGCCCATGTTTTGTTGGCCAATCAGCGCATAAGGAGAGGGCATGATGCATGTTGCTGGAAGAGCCCATGTTTTGTTGGCCAATCAGCGCATATGGAGAGGGCATGATGCATGTTGCTGGAAGAGCCCATGTTTTGTTGGCCAATCAGCGCATAAGGAGAGGGCATGATGCATGTTGCTGGAAGAGCCCATGTTTTGTTGGCCAATCAGCGCATAAGGAGAGGGCATGATGCATGTTGCTGGAAGAGCCCATGTTTTGTTGGCCAATCAGCGCATAAGGAGAGGGCATGATGCATGTTGCTGGAAGAGCCCATGTTTTGTTGGCCAATCAGCGCATAAGGAGAGGGCATGATGCATGTTGCTGGAAGAGCCCATGTTTTGTTGGCCAATCAGCGCATAAGGAGAGGGCATGATGCATGTTGCTGGAAGAGCCCATGTTTTGTTGGCCAATCAGCGCATATGGAGAGGGCATGATGCATGTTGCTGGAAGAGCCCATGTTTTGTTGGCCAATCAGCGCATAAGGAGAATGCATGATGCATGTTGCTGGAAGAGCCCATGTTTTGTTGGCCAATCAGCGCATATGGAGAGGGCATGATGCATGTTGCTGGAAGAGCCCATGTTTTGTTGGCCAATCAGCGCATATGGAGAGGGCATGATGCATGTTGCTGGAAGAGCCCATGTTTTGTTGGCCAATCAGCGCATATGGAGAGGGCATGATGCATGTTGCTGGAAGAGCCCATGTTTTGTTGGCCAATCAGCGCATATGGAGAGGGCATGATGCATGTTGCTGGAAGAGCCCATGTTTTGTTGGCCAATCAGCGCATAAGGAGAGGGCATGATGCATGTTGCTGGAAGAGCCCATGTTTTGTTGGCCAATCAGCGCATAAGGAGAGGGCATGATGCATGTTGCTGGAAGAGCCCATGTTTTGTTGGCCAATCAGCGCATAAGGAGAGGGCATGATGCATGTTGCTGGAAGAGCCCATGTTTTGTTGGCCAATCAGCGCATAAGGAGAGGGCATGATGCATGTTGCTGGAAGAGCCCATGTTTTGTTGGCCAATCAGCGCATAAGGAGAGGGCATGATGCATGTTGCTGGAAGAGCCCATGTTTTGTTGGCCAATCAGCGCATAAGGAGAGGGCATGATGCATGTTGCTGGAAGAGCCCATGTTTTGTTGGCCAATCAGCGCATAAGGAGAGGGCATGATGCATGTTGCTGGAAGAGCCCATGTTTTGTTGGCCAATCAGCGCATATGGAGAGGGCATGATGCATGTTGCTGGAAGAGCCCATGTTTTGTTGGCCAATCAGCGCATAAGGAGAGGGCATGATGCATGTTGCTGGAAGAGCCCATGTTTTGTTGGCCAATCAGCGCATATGTAGAGGGCATGATGCATGTTGCTGGAAGAGCCCATGTTTTGTTGGCCAATCAGCGCATAAGGAGAGGGCATGATGCATGTTGCTGGAAGAGCCCATGTTTTGTTGGCCAATCAGCGCATATGGAGAGGGCATGATGCATGTTGCTGGAAGAGCCCATGTTTTGTTGGCCAATCAGCGCATAAGGAGAGGGCATGATGCATGTTGCTGGAAGAGCCCATGTTTTGTTGGCCAATCAGCGCATAAGGAGAGGGCATGATGCATGTTGCTGGAAGAGCCCATGTTTTGTTGGCCAATCAGCGCATAAGGAGAGGGCATGATGCATGTTGCTGGAAGAGCCCATGTTTTGTTGGCCAATCAGCGCATAAGGAGAGGGCATGATGCATGTTGCTGGAAGAGCCCATGTTTTGTTGGCCAATCAGCGCATAAGGAGAGGGCATGATGCATGTTGCTGGAAGAGCCCATGTTTTGTTGGCCAATCAGCGCATATGGAGAGGGCATGATGCATGTTGCTGGAAGAGCCCATGTTTTGTTGGCCAATCAGCGCATAAGGAGAGGGCATGATGCATGTTGCTGGAAGAGCCCATGTTTTGTTGGCCAATCAGCGCATATGGAGAGGGCATGATGCATGTTGCTGGAAGAGCCCATGTTTTGTTGGCCAATCAGCGCATAAGGAGAGGGCATGATGCATGTTGCTGGAAGAGCCCATGTTTTGTTGGCCAATCAGCGCATATGGAGAGGGCATGATGCATGTTGCTGGAAGAGCCCATGTTTTGTTGGCCAATCAGCGCATATGGAGAGGGCATGATGCATGTTGCTGGAAGAGCCCATGTTTTGTTGGCCAATCAGCGCATAAGGAGAGGGCATGATGCATGTTGCTGGAAGAGCCCATGTTTTGTTGGCCAATCAGCGCATAAGGAGAGGGCATGATGCATGTTGCTGGAAGAGCCCATGTTTTGTTGGCCAATCAGCGCATAAGGAGAGGGCATGATGCATGTTGCTGGAAGAGCCCATGTTTTGTTGGCCAATCAGCGCATAAGGAGAGGGCATGATGCATGTTGCTGGAAGAGCCCATGTTTTGTTGGCCAATCAGCGCATAAGGAGAGGGCATGATGCATGTTGCTGGAAGAGCCCATGTTTTGTTGGCCAATCAGCGCATATGGAGAGGGCATGATGCATGTTGCTGGAAGAGCCCATGTTTTGTTGGCCAATCAGCGCATATGGAGAGGGCATGATGCATGTTGCTGGAAGAGCCCATGTTTTGTTGGCCAATCAGCGCATAAGGAGAGGGCATGATGCATGTTGCTGGAAGAGCCCATGTTTTGTTGGCCAATCAGCGCATAAGGAGAGGGCATGATGCATGTTGCTGGAAGAGCCCATGTTTTGTTGGCCAATCAGCGCATAAGGAGAGGGCATGATGCATGTTGCTGGAAGAGCCCATGTTTTGTTGGCCAATCAGCGCATAAGGAGAGGGCATGATGCATGTTGCTGGAAGAGCCCATGTTTTGTTGGCCAATCAGCGCATAAGGAGAGGGCATGATGCATGTTGCTGGAAGAGCCCATGTTTTGTCCACCAATCAGCGCATAGGGAGAGGGCATGATGCATGTTGCTGGAAGAGCCCATGTTTTGTCAACCAATCAGCGCATATGGAGAGGGCATGATGCATGTTGCTGGAAGAGCCCATGTTTTGTCAACCAATCAGCGCATATGGAGAGGGCATGATGCATGTTGCTGGAAGAGCCCATGTTTTGTCAACCAATCAGCACATGCTAACATTCAGTTTGCTTCCCTCACATGAATTGCTATAAAATTTTGAATATGTAAGAATTAAATATTACAGGGGGACACCAGAATTTTAGAAATACTAAAGTGGGGCATGGCCCAAAATCGGTTGGGAAGCACTGGTTTAGACGAAAGGGGACTGAAAACCGGTTAAACATTTGTTTTTTGATTTACCTATTTGCGTTAACTCTAAACTTGTTTTATTTTCTATTCTTTTCGTTGTTTAGTCTTAATATGTTCTTTTTTATTACAATTATTAAATTCCATTTTAAAATATTTAAATTGAATTTGATTATTTTTGCTTACTATACCAACAGAATAAGGGAGCAATTCGAGAATGAGTTATTAACAGTGAAATGTTTTCTAGCAAGTCTGAGTGAGAGTGTTAATGTTAATACAATGCATATACAATGCATATACAGTATGCATACATAAAAATATTTTGTGTGTATGTACGAACATGTGTAATTGGCATACAGAGTATTGTCCGTCTTCCCACACTGGTGTGTCTCAGTCAACAAAGGAGAGGGCATGATGCATGTTGCTGGAAGAGCCCATGTTTTGTTGGCCAATCAGCGCATAAGGAGAGGGCATGATGCATGTTGCTGGAAGAGCCCATGTTTTGTTGGCCAATCAGCGCATAAGGAGAGGGCATGATGCATGTTGCTGGAAGAGCCCATGTTTTGTTGGCCAATCAGCGCATATGGAGAGGGCATGATGCATGTTGCTGGAAGAGCCCATGTTTTGTTGGCCAATCAGCGCATATGGAGAGGGCATGATGCATGTTGCTGGAAGAGCCCATGTTTTGTTGGCCAATCAGCGCATAAGGAGAGGGCATGATGCATGTTGCTGGAAGAGCCCATGTTTTGTTGGCCAATCAGCGCATATGGAGAGGGCATGATGCATGTTGCTGGAAGAGCCCATGTTTTGTTGGCCAATCAGCGCATAAGGAGAGGGCATGATGCATGTTGCTGGAAGAGCCCATGTTTTGTTGGCCAATCAGCGCATAAGGAGAGGGCATGATGCATGTTGCTGGAAGAGCCCATGTTTTGTTGGCCAATCAGCGCATAAGGAGAGGGCATGATGCATGTTGCTGGAAGAGCCCATGTTTTGTTGGCCAATCAGCGCATATGGAGAGGGCATGATGCATGTTGCTGGAAGAGCCCATGTTTTGTTGGCCAATCAGCGCATAAGGAGAGGGCATGATGCATGTTGCTGGAAGAGCCCATGTTTTGTTGGCCAATCAGCGCATAAGGAGAGGGCATGATGCATGTTGCTGGAAGAGCCCATGTTTTGTTGGCCAATCAGCGCATAAGGAGAGGGCATGATGCATGTTGCTGGAAGAGCCCATGTTTTGTTGGCCAATCAGCGCATAAGGAGAGGGCATGATGCATGTTGCTGGAAGAGCCCATGTTTTGTTGGCCAATCAGCGCATAAGGAGAGGGCATGATGCATGTTGCTGGAAGAGCCCATGTTTTGTTGGCCAATCAGCGCATAAGGAGAGGGCATGATGCATGTTGCTGGAAGAGCCCATGTTTTGTCCACCAATCAGCGCATAGGGAGAGGGCATGATGCATGTTGCTGGAAGAGCCCATGTTTTGTCAACCAATCAGCGCATATGGAGAGGGCATGATGCATGTTGCTGGAAGAGCCCATGTTTTGTCAACCAATCAGCGCATATGGAGAGGGCATGATGCATGTTGCTGGAAGAGCCCATGTTTTGTCAACCAATCAGCACATGCTAACATTCAGTTTGCTTCCCTCACATGAATTGCTATAAAATTTTGAATATGTAAGAATTAAATATTACAGGGGGACACCAGAATTTTAGAAATACTAAAGTGGGGCATGGCCCAAAATCGGTTGGGAAGCACTGGTTTAGACGAAAGGGGACTGAAAACCGGTTAAACATTTGTTTTTTGATTTACCTATTTGCGTTAACTCTAAACTTGTTTTATTTTCTATTCTTTTCGTTGTTTAGTCTTAATATGTTCTTTTTTATTACAATTATTAAATTCCATTTTAAAATATTTAAATTGAATTTGATTATTTTTGCTTACTATACCAACAGAATAAGGGAGCAATTCGAGAATGAGTTATTAACAGTGAAATGTTTTCTAGCAAGTCTGAGTGAGAGTGTTAATGTTAATACAATGCATATACAATGCATATACAGTATGCATACATAAAAATATTTTGTGTGTATGTACGAACATGTGTAATTGGCATACAGAGTATTGTCCGTCTTCCCACACTGGTGTGTCTCAGTCAACAAAGGAGAGGGCATGATGCATGTTGCTGGAAGAGCCCATGTTTTGTTGGCCAATCAGCGCATAAGGAGAGGGCATGATGCATGTTGCTGGAAGAGCCCATGTTTTGTTGGCCAATCAGCGCATAAGGAGAGGGCATGATGCATGTTGCTGGAAGAGCCCATGTTTTGTTGGCCAATCAGCGCATAAGGAGAGGGCATGATGCATGTTGCTGGAAGAGCCCATGTTTTGTTGGCCAATCAGCGCATAAGGAGAGGGCATGATGCATGTTGCTGGAAGAGCCCATGTTTTGTTGGCCAATCAGCGCATAAGGAGAGGGCATGATGCATGTTGCTGGAAGAGCCCATGTTTTGTTGGCCAATCAGCGCATATGGAGAGGGCATGATGCATGTTGCTGGAAGAGCCCATGTTTTGTTGGCCAATCAGCGCATATGGAGAGGGCATGATGCATGTTGCTGGAAGAGCCCATGTTTTGTTGGCCAATCAGCGCATAAGGAGAGGGCATGATGCATGTTGCTGGAAGAGCCCATGTTTTGTTGGCCAATCAGCGCATAAGGAGAGGGCATGATGCATGTTGCTGGAAGAGCCCATGTTTTGTTGGCCAATCAGCGCATAAGGAGAGGGCATGATGCATGTTGCTGGAAGAGCCCATGTTTTGTTGGCCAATCAGCGCATAAGGAGAGGGCATGATGCATGTTGCTGGAAGAGCCCATGTTTTGTCAACCAATCAGCGCATAGGGAGAGGGCATGATGCATGTTGCTGGAAGAGCCCATGTTTTGTCAACCAATCAGCGCATATGGAGAGGGCATGATGCATGTTGCTGGAAGAGCCCATGTTTTGTCAACCAATCAGCGCATATGGAGAGGGCATGATGCATGTTGCTGGAAGAGCCCATGTTTTGTCAACCAATCAGCACATGCTAACATTCAGTTTGCTTCCCTCACATGAATTGCTATAAAATTTTGAATATGTAAGAATTAAATATTACAGGGGGACACCAGAATTTTAGAAATACCAAAGTGGGGCATGGCCCAAAATCGGTTGGGAAGCACTGGTTTAGACGAAAGGGGACTGAAAACCGGTTAAACATTTGTTTTTTGATTTACCTATTTGCGTTAACTCTAAACTTGTTTTATTTTCTATTCTTTTCGTTGTTTAGTCTTAATATGTTCTTTTTTATTACAATTATTAAATTCCATTTTAAAATATTTAAATTGAATTTGATTATTTTTGCTTACTATACCAACAGAATAAGGGAGCAATTCGAGAATGAGTTATTAACAGTGAAATGTTTTCTAGCAAGTCTGAGTGAGAGTGTTAATGTTAATACAATGCATATACAATGCATATACAGTATGCATACATAAAAATATTTTGTGTGTATGTACGAACATGTGTAATTGGCATACAGAGTATTGTCCGTCTTCCCACACTGGTGTGTCTCAGTCAACAAAGGAGAGGGCATGATGCATGTTGCTGGAAGAGCCCATGTTTTGTTGGCCAATCAGCGCATAAGGAGAGGGCATGATGCATGTTGCTGGAAGAGCCCATGTTTTGTTGGCCAATCAGCGCATAAGGAGAGGGCATGATGCATGTTGCTGGAAGAGCCCATGTTTTGTTGGCCAATCAGCGCATAAGGAGAGGGCATGATGCATGTTGCTGGAAGAGCCCATGTTTTGTTGGCCAATCAGCGCATAAGGAGAGGGCATGATGCATGTTGCTGGAAGAGCCCATGTTTTGTTGGCCAATCAGCGCATAAGGAGAGGGCATGATGCATGTTGCTGGAAGAGCCCATGTTTTGTTGGCCAATCAGCGCATAAGGAGAGGGCATGATGCATGTTGCTGGAAGAGCCCATTTTTTTGTCAACCAATCAGCGCATATGGAGAGGGCATGATGCATGTTGCTGGAAGAGCCCATGTTTTGTCAACCAATCAGCGCATATGGAGAGGGCATGATGCATGTTGCTGGAAGAGCCCATGTTTTGTCAACCAATCAGCGCATATGGAGAGGGCATGATGCATGTTGCTGGAAGAGCCCATGTTTTGTCAACCAATCAGCACATGCTAACATTCAGTTTGCTTCCCTCACATGAATTGCTATAAAATTTTGAATATGTAAGAATTAAATATTACAGGGGGACACCAGAATTTTAGAAATACCAAAGTGGGGCATGGCCCAAAATCGGTTGGGAAGCACTGGTTTAGACGAAAGGGGACTGAAAACCGGTTAAACATTTGTTTTTTGATTTACCTATTTGCGTTAACTCTAAACTTGTTTTATTTTCTATTCTTTTCGTTGTTTAGTCTTAATATGTTCTTTTTTATTACAATTATTAAATTCCATTTTAAAATATTTAAATTGAATTTGATTATTTTTGCTTACTATACCAACAGAATAAGGGAGCAATTCGAGAATGAGTTATTAACAGTGAAATGTTTTCTAGCAAGTCTGAGTGAGAGTGTTAATGTTAATACAATGCATATACAATGCATATACAGTATGCATACATAAAAATATTTTGTGTGTATGTACGAACATGTGTAATTGGCATACAGAGTATTGTCCGTCTTCCCACACTGGTGTGTCTCAGTCAACAAAGGAGAGGGCATGATGCATGTTGCTGGAAGAGCCCATGTTTTGTTGGCCAATCAGCGCATAAGGAGAGGGCATGATGCATGTTGCTGGAAGAGCCCATGTTTTGTTGGCCAATCAGCGCATAAGGAGAGGGCATGATGCATGTTGCTGGAAGAGCCCATGTTTTGTTGGCCAATCAGCGCATAAGGAGAGGGCATGATGCATGTTGCTGGAAGAGCCCATGTTTTGTTGGCCAATCAGCGCATAAGGAGAGGGCATGATGCATGTTGCTGGAAGAGCCCATGTTTTGTTGGCCAATCAGCGCATAAGGAGAGGGCATGATGCATGTTGCTGGAAGAGCCCATGTTTTGTTGGCCAATCAGCGCATAAGGAGAGGGCATGATGCATGTTGCTGGAAGAGCCCATGTTTTGTCAACCAATCAGCGCATATGGAGAGGGCATGATGCATGTTGCTGGAAGAGCCCATGTTTTGTCAACCAATCAGCGCATATGGAGAGGGCATGATGCATGTTGCTGGAAGAGCCCATGTTTTGTCAACCAATCAGCGCATATGGAGAGGGCATGATGCATGTTGCTGGAAGAGCCCATGTTTTGTCAACCAATCAGCACATGCTAACATTCAGTTTGCTTCCCTCACATGAATTGCTATAAAATTTTGAATATGTAAGAATTAAATATTACAGGGGGACACCAGAATTTTAGAAATACCAAAGT
Source organism: Acanthosepion esculentum (assembly GCA_964036315.1). Lineage (NCBI taxonomy): Eukaryota > Metazoa > Mollusca > Cephalopoda > Sepiida > Sepiidae > Acanthosepion > Acanthosepion esculentum. Next base: position 123,234,638 of record OZ038484.1, on the reverse strand, counting down.
GGGGCATGGCCCAAAATCGGTTGGGAAGCACTGGTTTAGACGAAAGGGGACTGAAAACCGGTTAAACATTTGTTTTTTGATTTACCTATTTGCGTTAACTCTAAACTTGTTTTATTTTCTATTCTTTTCGTTGTTTAGTCTTAATATGTTCTTTTTTATTACAATTATTAAATTCCATTTTAAAATATTTAAATTGAATTTGATTATTTTTGCTTACTATACCAACAGAATAAGGGAGCAATTCGAGAATGAGTTATTAACAGTGAAATGTTTTCTAGCAAGTCTGAGTGAGAGTGTTAATGTTAATACAATGCATATACAATGCATATACAGTATGCATACATAAAAATATTTTGTGTGTATGTACGAACATGTGTAATTGGCATACAGAGTATTGTCCGTCTTCCCACACTGGTGTGTCTCAGTCAACAAAGGAGAGGGCATGATGCATGTTGCTGGAAGAGCCCATGTTTTGTTGGCCAATCAGCGCATAAGGAGAGGGCATGATGCATGTTGCTGGAAGAGCCCATGTTTTGTTGGCCAATCAGCGCATAAGGAGAGGGCATGATGCATGTTGCTGGAAGAGCCCATGTTTTGTTGGCCAATCAGCGCATATGGAGAGGCCATGATGCATGTTGCTGGAAGAGCCCATGTTTTGTTGGCCAATCAGCGCATATGGAGAGGGCATGATGCATGTTGCTGGAAGAGCCCATGTTTTGTTGGCCAATCAGCGCATAAGGAGAGGGCATGATGCATGTTGCTGGAAGAGCCCATGTTTTGTTGGCCAATCAGTGCATAAGGAGAGGGCATGATGCATGTTGCTGGAAGAGCCCATGTTTTGTTGGCCAATCAGCGCATAAGGAGAGGGCATGATGCATGTTGCTGGAAGAGCCCATGTTTTGTTGGCCAATCAGCGCATAAGGAGAGGGCATGATGCATGTTGCTGGAAGAGCCCATGTTTTGTTGGCCAATCAGCGCATAAGGAGAGGGCATGATGCGTGTTGCTGGAAGAGCCCATGTTTTGTCAACCAATCAGCGCATATGGAGAGGGCATGATGCATGTTGCTGGAAGAGCCCATGTTTTGTTGGCCAATCAGCGCATAAGGAGAGGGCATGATGCATGTTGCTGGAAGAGCCCATGTTTTGTTGGCCAATCAGCGCATAAGGAGAGGGCATGATGCATGTTGCTGGAAGAGCCCATGTTTTGTCAACCAATCAGCACATATGGAGAGGGCATGATGCATGTTGCTGGAAGAGCCCATGTTTTGTCAACCAATCAGCGCATATGGAGAGGGCATGATGCATGTTGCTGGAAGAGCCCATGTTTTGTCAACCAATCAGCACATGCTAACATTCAGTTTGCTTCCCTCACATGAATTGCTATAAAATTTTGAATATGTAAGAATTAAATATTACAGGGGGACACCAGAATTTTAGAAATACCAAAGTGGGGCATGGCCCAACATCGGTTGAGAACGACTGGTTTAGAAGCTATTTGGAATTAAAGTGATTAAACTTGGATACTTGGTTGCTTCTTATTAAAATAGTTTTTTCTTCATCCTTAGGGAAATTGTCCAACATTCACTGCTGAATAAGAGGATGGATCCCACATAGCAATCCAGCATTCTTTTCTTTGTTTCTAATGAAGTGTTTCCATTTCTCAGCACCTTGCTTAGCATTTGGAATGCTTCTTTTGCTAGTCCAATACGTGTTGCATTTCTGATGCTCTGTTAAAATGCTTCCCAGATATTTGAACTTCTGCACCTACAGATGTTTATACCTCCAATTCTTAACCCACATCTACGGCTTTTCTCTCTTACTGATGACCATATTTTCTGTCTTCTTGCAGTTGATGGTTAGAACGTTTACTCTCTCTTTTTGTTCTACAGCCCTGTCCAGGAGGTCCTGTTGTTATCTTTCCAAATCAAGCAACAACACAGTGTTATCTGTGTATCTTATATTTTTAAGATTATACTTGCTGATAATAAAATCTGGTAGGGTTTCCAGTTCACTTAGGATATCATCGCTGTACAGGTTGAATAGATATGAAGATTGTCTCAGGCCACTTTCTATCAAAAGTTGAATTAATTTATCTAATTTACCAACTCAAGAGTTCGCTCATCAGGGTCACATATTTCATAAATGTATTGAATTTGCTATCAGATCTCATAAAAGCTTTGTAACAAATGCTATTCACAACTTTCACATTTGAAATACTTACCAGTTTGTTAGAAAAGGAACAACATTTAAATTTAAGATCAGTTAAAATGTTTTTTTATTTAATATTATTATATATACATATATATGTACACACATATATGATTTTTGTTTTTTATCATATATATATATATATATATATATATTGAAAATTTCCCAACTATCACATCATTTATAATATTGAAACTTATTGATTATTTGGTTAATTTTAAATTACTTTATTAATTATTATAATAATTTCAATAAATTTATCAAACATCTGCCCCTGATGAGTGATTTTTGGCACAAAACTCTGGAGTTGGTCAATCAGTTAAGTTAATTGAACCTTTCTTGATTTATTAGATTGATTCTTGTATGTTAACAATGTAGATTCCCATATGTTAAGAATGTGGATTCCCATATGTTAAGAATGTGGATTCTCATATGTTAAGAATGTCGATTCCCATATGTTAAGAATGTGGATTCTCATATGTTAAGAATGTACCATTTGAGCTCTGTTAAAGTAAGATCTCCTAAAATGATTATAGTGTCTTTATGGTAAATGTTTTCCTCTCATTAGGAGATGCTTTCAGCTTTCTCTTTTAATGAAATGGTGATGTACAGTTTGGATGACAGATCCCTTTCTTACTTAATATATCTTTATGTATTCACATATGCAAGAACTGTTCAGCACAGAAATGCTTCAGATGACCACATCAGATGACAAGATAATTATAGGTGAAGTGCTTAGGGCAACATCCATGAAAGACAGGCATTTCTTTTGGGGGGTGCAATGTAACATCAAGTCACATTGGAAACATTTTATTTATTTATGCTTATTTTATTTTATTTTTAATTCTTCATCTTCACACCAGGCAATGCACAATGAAATTGGACAGCAGTCCACAGGTAGGCCAACACACACACACCCACACACACACAAATGAATGAAGAAAAGTAATATCATTTAAAATGAATCAAAAATTGTCAGTGTGTGGCAGCGTTCATTTTACACATAGGCCAAGGATAAAAATTGTCCCTCAAGCACTTTGTCCTAGAACTAAAACTATTAGTGTTATTTGTTCTAACAGACAGTGTATCAACACAGAATGTTGTTTTAAAAAATCAGTAAACCAAGATACAGAATGGAGTACAGAAAATTACACAATGAAATAAAGACCAAATGCAGGCAAGCTAAAGAAGAATGGCTAAACAAAAAATGTGCAGAATTAGAAAGACTGTGTACTACCAACAAAAGAGACATGCACAAACAAATAAGACAACTAACAGGACAGAAGACATGATCGTCAACAGGCTGCCTAAAGTCAAAGGATGGAACGCTCATTATTAAAGAAGTAAAAAATTCTTCAATGCTGGAGCAGGTATACTGGAGAACTCTTCCACAATAAAAGTGAACAACCAGCAAAACACAGAACTACCGACAGACCTGGAATTCTGAAAACCAAAGCCACACTGTTCAAATTGAACAGAAACAAAGCAGCTGGGCCAGACGGAATTGTAACAGATATGCTGACAACCTTAAATGACTTTGGCATAGACATGCTCAGACTGTTATCAGAAAGAGTGATACAAATGCAGGACGTGTACCTATGTTTTATAGACTACGCAAAGGCTTTCGGCAAAGTATACCACAAGGATCTGCTGGAACTGCTCAGCAACCTTCATATATTTGGGAAAGATATCAGAATAATCAAGAATCTATACTGGCAGAAAACAGCATGCATATGCATAGGGAATGAGTTCAGTGAATATACAAAAATAGAAAGAGGTGTAAGGCAAGGATGCGTCTTCGCAGCCAACCTGTTCAACCTATACAGTGAGGCAATTCTGAGAGAATTGGAAATTCTACTAGGGTTTAGCATCGGTGGCTACAAGCTTAACAACACAAGACATGCAGATGACACAGTACTGATAGCAGACATGGAAAAGAAATTACAAAATCTCCTACAGAAGGTAGCGATGGAGAGTGAGAAGAAGGGACTAAGCATAAACTACAAGAAAACAGAAGGCATGGTCATCTGTAATAGGATGAGCCTGAAATGCAATTTGCAGGTCGGAAACTCTAGAATCAAGCAGATGTGGAAGTTTAAATATCTGGGGAGAATTTTGACAGAGGATGGTAAGTGCGACAATGAGATTTATAGATGTACTGGGATGGCCAAGGACACATTCCAAAAGCAGGGCAGAGTATTGCAAACCAGAAGGATTTCTTTGGTAACAAAGCAAAGAATACTGAGCTGTTACGTGACATCTGTCCTTCTTTACGGCAGCGAATGTTGGACGATTTCCCCAAAGCAGAAGAAGAGACACGAGTTGGTGGAGATGTGGTTCTACAGAAGGAGGCTAAGTATATCATGGACCGAGCGTGTGAGCAAGGATGAAGTCTTAGAGAGGTTGTAAACAAGGAGGAGGCTTATACTTAACATCAGGAAGTGGCATCTGAAGTTTCTGGGATACATAATGAGGAAGGAGGGCCTGGAGAATCTGATACACATGTGTCAAATAGAGGGAAAGAGAGACAAAGGAAAACAACACTTGACATACCTAGCGGGCTTGAGCAAGTGGATGACAGAACGTTGTCTGGGGGAGGTAGCAGAGGGAAGGAAGTTGTTGAGAACTGCAAGGGATAGAGGGAGGTGGGGAGCCATGATCGCCCACGTCCGGAAAGGACATGGCACATAAAAAGAAAAAGAATATGGAATAAAACTGTTCATTTTTATTTCTTTATGAATCTTTTTTGTTTTAGTCGTTAATTAAAGAAATGCACAGTTAGCTTATTAATGGCCGCCATCCTATTTTTGTGAGAGTTGAATTTAATGGGTTATAGGCAGATTTAATGGGTTATAGGGAGAAACCTATAATTAATACTGTTTTTTTTTTGTTTTTTTAAAAATTAATACCGGATTTTATGGCAAGAATTAACTGGTTAGTGAAATTCATCATAACACATGCTTTAATTTTTATTCAAAAAATCTTTTGCATGCTATTTTTTTTTAATCTTACTATACCATGCAAGGCAGTAAAGCCACTAAGACATAAGGGGTTACTGAGTGTAAAAGAATAAGAAAAAAGGAAACATTATTAAGGTGCGAGACTTATAGAAGAGTAATCAGGAAGACAGTAGATAAGGATTGACATTGCATTTAAATTTTTGAAAATCAAAGTTGGCTAGAAAGTATAGAGCCAGAAAAGAGTTCCACATGTGCGTGAAAAGTGAATTATTTTCATTATCCTAAAAAAAGAAAAAATTATTATTCACTGTAGAGGAAGAAATGACTTTAAATGAAGATTTGTGGTCTGCCTCAGAGCTTAAATTTGTTACCTTTAAGTTCCAAGTAGATGAGCTGTGGGGATTATTCATTTTTGGAGAAGAATCTGCCTGGAACATCCTTAATCTAATCACCCCTTTCATTAAATATTCAACTGAAACACTTTATCTGAGAATGCTCACAGCCTAAATTAAGGGGTGGGAGGAAATTTCCTGAATATTTAGTAAAAGAAATTGTTGGAATAAAGATTTCTTGGGGTAGGGTTCTCCAAAAAGAACAATCAATTGCCTCAGCCCATTTATTTAAAACTCAAGTGTCTATTCTTCCTTCTGATGTCAGAGATCTGTGTTCAAATCCAGATAAGATTTTTTATGCTGATTTTCTAAGCAGTCTTACACTTTTCTTTTGGGAGATTGGTGTAGCAAAATCTTTTTTTTTATATTCTTAACCCTGTGTCATACTAAGTTTTATAAGTTTATAGTAGATGATCCAGGAGTTTAGGGATACCAAATTGAAAAATATATATGAACTTCCTCCTTCATTTTTGGCCTTGTGCCAAACTAAGATAAATTTAGTGAATATCGCATCATGTGTAATTGCTCTGTTTAATCAATAAATTTTTGTAAATTTGTATCTTTGCTAAAGATGCTGGAAGAATGGTTGATTCCTTGTATTGCTTCAGAAAATACTACGCTATGCTCTATATTTACAAAAATCAGACCAAAAAAATGGAGTATTGTTGCCATATCTAGGCCGGTGCTGCCCAGTCCTCACATTCCAGCCTTGATAGAGTCCAAAAGTGGTTATGTAGTCTTGTAGGTGATGAATTATTTTCTACCCTATGACCCCTTTCTTACAGATGAAACATTGATAACCTCTCACTATTCTATTGCTATTACTATAGTAAACATTCAACTTAGCTACATTCCTTAGTTCCATGAGCTCAGAGCTTCACTGCCAGGACTGACCATACCACATACTCAGCATCAAATAATCTTCATTCCCATTATATTTCTTTGGTATGGAGTATGTCCCACTCAATCAGCTTCTTCCTTGTCACTTTGGGGAACAGACTCCCAAGGAATGCTTCCCTGACCACTACAATGTTAACTTCCTCGAGTCTAGAGTCAATGAATATCTATCCTACATATCCTCATAATATTCACTCCCTCCTCCTTCAAACAATCTCATTCAGTAATACTCTATCTTGAGTGGCTCTTAGACCTTGGGTGAACAAGAGTAAAAAAAATTATAAGTATTAAATAGTTTTTACCTTCAGGCATTTAAAAATTATTTAAAAAAATCATGACTAATAAAAAGCATTCTTTTATTTTATTTTAGCTTATGGTAACAAGATTCACTAACACAGCACCTGGAATATTCTCTTAGTTTTTTTGATATGTCAATAAGCTAATTACACTTATCTGTAAGATCATTACTATGGTGTAAGTCTGATTCTCAATGGGTGCCCCATACTTGAGATGTCCTTCCAGATTAAGAGTTTAGAAAATGAGTCATCTTGGTATATATATATATATATATATATATATATATATATATATTCACCCTAAGATAGTTGATAATGCAACTAAGACACAATGAGCTACTGGAAGTGAAAGAGAATGAAAAGACTTTAAAAGGAACCAGAAACCCAATCCTAGACAGGAAACAAGAGATAAACCTCTACTTCTGTTCAAAAGACTAGGGAGGAGTGTGGACTAGGTGATAGGTGAACCTATCTACTCCTATTTAAAATGGCATAATAAAACTATGTGTTAGTAGAAAAAGATTTTTAAATCTGTTTTCTTTTTCCCTAACAACATATTCTGATTGATACTTAGTTACTTGTTTCAGTCATTATTCCATGACTTGGTTTGGAATTTGGCTTTCTTTCTGTAAGATGATTTTATGTTAATGAGCCTAACTAGTGTAAACCTTTCAGTTTTCAGTCCAATGTTCTATCATTGAGATAAATAAGATAAGGGTTTGTAATAGAAAAGAATACTCTTTTTAACTATGTTGGCAAAATAACACACAGATTTTGTGAATTGAATCAAACTGAGAACTTTTCAGCACTATCTCATTTGTGAAAGCCTAAGAAGAGAAAAGATTTTTTATTGTTGATGTAATGGAATAACGTGTCACCCCCATGAGTGACTACACCATAGGTAGTAACTACCTATAAGTATCTGTAAGTCAACGGACTACAGAGTCTAGCTGGCATCTGTTGAGTACGACTCAGACTTATGCGAGAACTACCAACCTTCCAATAGTAACACTCACTACTAGATTGACTTGCAATGACCTTGTGTATAACTGTTACCTTTATTCTTATTGTACTGGTTTTTTACAATAAACCTTTACTTATTTTATCCACCTTGTTTTTCAAGTATATATTCCTATTAGCACGGAATATAACAATTGTAAAATTGTCAATTTGCAGGATCCTTGCACTTATTTTTGAATTTAGTTCAAATCATCGACTGAACTATGTCAACAGAAAGTTTGAAATTAACAAGTGTTGAAACTCAAGATTGTCATGAAGTTCCCGTTCCTGCAGAAGGAACCGCCAAAGGAAATCTATGACTGTATGATGTAAATATTAAGTGAGAATTTCCCATCATCCTCCATGGTGAAGAAGTGTTTTTTTATTAGCCTCCAGTGTGGAGATTCTGAAACCCAGAATACAACATGGCCTAGGAGGTCCTCCAGCAGTGTCAACTCTTGAAATTATTGATCCTGTTCTTGACCTAATTTTGTCTGATCAATAAATTTCAGTCAGAAAAATGGCTGAGACACAAGAGATATCCAGGAAATGTACTCTGTCAATCATGTAGGTACCAAAATGATTGAATACTGTCCAGAAATTATATCAAGTGTACACCCCCAAGATATTTTGCAGTATTTTTAACAACCTAAAAATCATATTTTGGAATGGCTTGTCACTGTTAATGAAATGTACTTATGCTGCTATCATTTGGAAATCAAACAACAGTTCATTCATTGACAGCACTTAGGTCTTCCATAGCCAAGAAATTCAAGACCCAAATATCAATAGTGAAAGGCCTTGGATTTTGGGGATATGATATGTATCTTGAAGACTATTTTCAAAAGAGTCAAATTGTGCAGGATACTATTATAATTTGTTGTGCCGATTAAAAGTGATGTTGAAAGAAAAACAGCAATGGTAGATGTGGAAATATATTCTCTTTTTGCAGTAGAATTGATCTGCTGATAGAGTTGCTAAGAAAATGACTGTTTTGAAGAATTTGGGGTTTGAGTGCACAGATCATCCACCCTACTCCCCAGACCTTGCAGCATCTGACCATTTCCTGTTTCCAAGCCTTAAAAGGAGTTTTGAAAAGGGAAGTAAGTTTCAAATGATTTATAGGTGGTAGCAGAAACAGGGTAGTATTTCAACAACCAACCATCAGAATTTTTCTTTCTTTTTTGAAGAGTTAAAGGAAAGCAAACTGACATGCTGAGTGCATTCAATTGTAGAAGGATCATGGGGAATAGAATTCATGTTTCATGGCTCGAGAACATTCCTTTCTTGATTGAGCTTGGTTGAACTTTTCAACACTCCCTGGTAAATATATTTTTCCAGTCATTTTTATTTATTTTTATTTTTTAAGCATTTCACCCCAAGCAAAACAAGGCAGGAGTGCCACTAGCATGCAAGGGGTTACAGAGAGTGAGAGCAAGAGTAAAGAGGGTGTTTGAGGAAAGGATACAGCGAAGGACAGGAATCAGGATCAAGGCATCAGAAGATGTCGATTGACATTACATTTGAATATTATAGCTATTAGGGAAACAAGTAGAAGGAAGAGAGTTCCACTGTTGAGAAGTGTGAGAAAGGAAGCTGTTGGAGTAGAAGTGGTAGTTACATTTAGCTGTTTCAACTGAAAGGGTGGGACCAACCTAGTAGCATGCTTAAATTCATGCAGTTGGGGTATCAGTGAAAGTAGCTCATCAAAGCAGTTGCCATGAAAATATTTGTAGAAAAGACAGAGGGAAGCCACAGCACCGTCTGTGAGAAAGTGACTGTAGACAATATGTCAAATCAAGACCTATCACATTGCTTTTGTTTTTTTCAAAAAGACAATCTTTTAGCCTCGTGGCTTTGAAAATATCTTATAACTGTCTGCTGTAGTAATAGCAAAGACCAGTGCAAGGCACATAACTTTAGTACAGCCAAAAGTTACAGACATTACAGATAAAAATATATCAGTGGCTGTCCAGGGGTTTGGAGATGGGAGGTGATATAATGGTTATCAACTAAGTAAATGGAATTGTTAAACTGCGTTCGAATTTTGGCTGAGGCAGTTCCAAAAGCTTCTTCCCAAGATCCGCTACTTTGTAAAACAGATTCCTGCATGGATGCTTCCGTGATTGAGTCTGTTTATATTTCTGAGATGAGGTATTATGTACACTATTTACATTAGTCGGACTATTGTCCTCATCTTTGTCGCTATTTTTGTCACAACGTTTCGGCCGTTGTACGCTCCGGCCTTCTTCAGGTGGTTGGAATTTCAAACCGAACCCTTTATTTCGATCACTGGGGTAGACTGTTCTAGTTCCACGAGCCATGTTTGATGGATGGTTCAGGCAGTGGAGAACTTTCAGAGGGAAAATTAGCAGGAGATAACTGATAAATGACATCCATCAAACATGGCTCGTGGAACTAGAACAGTCTACCTCAGTGATCGAAATAAAGGGTTCGGTTCGAAATTCCAACCACCTGAAGAAGGCCGGAGCGTACAACGGCCGAAACGTTGTGACAAAAATGGCGACAAAGATGAGGACAATAGTCCGACTAATGTAAATACTGCTTCCCTGATTGTTACAATCTGAACGTCTTCAAGTCTCAGATCATTCGCTACCTGTTGAAACCTAAGAAAAGGTTACTGAATAAGAATAATCAAAACGAAGGTTGGAAATGAACGATAATATTTATAACAGGAACAACACACAAGATTTGCCAGTGGTGTGTAGTAAGTAATCAACTGTCAGTGGTGAGCTAGAAGTGAATCAAGGTGAATCCCAACTGGAAGACCAATGACTACCACATACAGTATATTCTACTGTATTTATATGGATTAGGATAATTTATTTTGTACTTGTCACTCTTTTTGTAATGAACAAGTAGAATATTGCTTAACTTTGAAGTACTAATAATCAAACTGATATTTATACATTGTGGGTATCAAGGATTTCATAAAAGTTACATTTGTTATGCTGGTTTCTTGTGTTGTAAGCTTTTTGTTTCAGTTTGAAATCCGATTTCATCCTTTAGTAATTGACACTGAATCCAAAAAATCCTTTAAATTAGCTGTTCTCATATCTAACCACTGAACTGTTCTTGAATGTGCAAAATGCCCATCTAAATTGTAGAAATAAAAAGTACAATGAATACAGAATACAAATTCTCAGTTTCGAAAGGATTGACTTTTCACAGGTCTAAACTTCACAAAATATTAGAATTTGTTGAAGCATGAACATTTGTAATACATTTTTAATGGTTGGAAATATGAGAAGTGTATGCATTTTAAATTTGATTTCTGGAATGGCATTTTTTTTTCATGTGCATTCCAGTCATTGCCTTTCAATAATAAAAGCCATATTTTGGTTGAAAAATTTGCAATTACAAATAATTAAATTTTTTACCAACAACATTAGTTGGAGCAGGTTGCAAATTCTGAAAATACTCTCCTTTCCAAACATTTTTCAAACCCTCAGAATTTCTAGAAACACTCAGAATATTTATTTTTTGTTAGAGTTTTAGAACAGGCCAGAAATTTTCATTTTTTTATGAAACGTTTTCTCATATTACGATAGATTAAGCACTCCAGATTACACATACTAATATTTTTTTTATTAAATTTTATAAATGTTAAAAGTTTGCTATGTAAATTCATCTTAAATTAATTCCCCTACTAAAGCCAAAATTTTAAAAAATTGCTTATACTACATGATTTCTTAAAATTATAAAATTAAATAATTTTTGAAATTTGTAATCATGAGTGATCAATAGTAATACATAAAAAAATTTAAATAATTAAATGTTATTTTTCAAATGTTTATAAATGGGGAGGATAAGCATATTTTGTTTTGGTTAGTGTCAAGGGGTCTATTTAAAATGAATTTACATAGAATCTCCCCCACCTATTGATGTTTATAAAATTTTCTAAAAAAACTTTTTTTTTCTTATATTCTGGAGTGCTTATAGTAATATAAAAATGTATTTGTAAAAAGTGATTATTTATAGTCACAATAAAAAATTGTTTATCTCTAGACACAATGAAAAATTGTTTATTTCTAGACACAATAAAAAATCGTTTATTTCTAGACACAATGAAAAATTGTTTATTTCTAGACACAATAAAAAAATTATTTCTATTCACAATAAAAAATTTGTTTATTTCTAGTCACAATGAAAAATTGTTTATTTCTAGTCACAATGAAAAATTGATTATTTCTAGTCACAATGAAAATTGGTTATTTCTAGTCACAATGCTTATTCTAAAACTCCACCATTTTTTTTAAGTTAGAAGATTAGTTTCACTACCAAAGTGCCTCTGTATTGTTTACAAATTATTTTTGAGTGGATTATTCTTGAGTGTATAGGTCATTGTTTTGTTGGAAGAGCCAAACATTATTCATCTTCAACTACTGTATCAATCCTCTTGTGTTTGTGAATATATCACTTAAAGAAACATATATATTGTATTTGCTGGCCTATTGGATGCCCCCATCCATTGGGATGCACCCACATTTTGGCATGGAATATTTAGGAAAATAGTGCACACATCACAAACAAAAAAATCAATATGACTGACAAGGTATTTCTGTTAAATTTTTTCTTGTATGTAAGACTTTTTTTTAGAGTTAGTGTGTATAGAACTTATCCAAGTGATTGTTTGTTATAAGCACTTTTGTCTAATCTATCAGCCATGTTTATAACAACATCAATAATGTTGATTATGATGATTGTAAGTACTTCCGGTCCCACTAGGGAATGCTGGTAGCAAAATGGATCCAGCAGCAATTTGAATATAGCAGTTGTTATTGTTAAGTTTACCACATCTTGTGTCATCTTTGTGTTGATTCAACTTTTTGGTGGCCAGTCTCATCTAATTTATCTTTCCATGCTAAACCCAGTGGAACAAGCATTTTTCAAGGATTTTGGTTGTGATATTGCAATTGAGTTGTATTTTTGAATCATTTTACCCCAAGCGAAGCAAAGCGATACTGCCATGAAGATGCAAGGGGTTACTGAGAGTAGAAGGGAATAAGAATACATTAGTAAGGAGAAAGGACAATAAAAGAACAAAATTTTGAAAGACAGATAACGATTGACATTTCATTTAAATTTTTGAAGATTGTAGGTAGCAGGGAAGCAAAAAATCTGTTATATACTGATGTACCTATGAACACTAATGGGTATGTCCCAATCCTCATAAATACATTCGACACTATTGTAAGGGGGTAATATGCTATCTAAGTAGTCCACCACTAGCAGTGGTTTACCTACTTCACGCCGCTGGTGAGTATTGTATTTTGTTGATGTTATAAAGATTACCATTTCATTTCCAACCTCCATTTTGGTTATTCTTTATTCAGTAACCCTTTCTAGATTACAACAAAAATCAAAAAGGAGTTCCAATGGTGAGAAGTGTGAGGAAAAAAAATGTAGAGTAGAAATTACAATTACAATTACATCTAGCTATTTCAACAGTAAAACAATGAGAACTGGTAGCCAATTGAATAGCATCCTTAAAATCACATGGTCAAGGTACCAAGGAGGCTTGTTAGTACATGTTAGTACAACTGCCATGAAAATATTACAGAAAAGTCAAAGGTAAGCCATTGTTTGTATATATCTATGTTTGCGTGTTTATGTATTATAATCTGATTGTGTATGTATTGTCTTTTGCAAGATGTCATCCTCCCCTGCCTCTGTTTATAATTCAAATATATCTATGTTGTCATGAAGTTCAGAGCAACATTTGATCTTAACGTTATTCCAACTAAATTTCAATAAAAACAAAATAAATAGAATAACGTATGTATTTTTTATTTTTCCTCAGTAATTTTATAATTTTAAACTTAATATAGATTAAATTTAAATTTCAAAATGGGTAATTTTTAATTTCAAATTTTGTCGTATAATTTAATATTTATTAGTTAGAATAAATTCTATTTTAGTCTAACCCCAACATTAAAGCATTAAATAATTATTATAACCTTAGTTAATTGTCAAGTTTTTTGAATTCTCGTATACTTGTATTTTGATCGGTCATTCCAGCTTATGTAACAGCGTTTCCCTTTGCGAGGAGTGATTAATTGATTTGAACCTTTTAAAACCCTTTATTCTACATTCAACACCATCACTTGATTAGACACCAGAAGTGTTGAAACAAAATAGCTATTTTTGTAGTGATTTTATAACATATTTATGTTATAATTTTCGAATAAATAATTATATATATATATATATATATATATTGAAGTGCCCCTAAATTAAACTACAGAGACCTTTGAAATTTCTAGGGTATATAATGAGGAAAGAGTACTTAGAAAATTTGACACTCACAGGACATACTGAAGGCAAGATGGACAGAGGAAAGCTGCAAACAACCTACCTAACGAGCTTGTTTAAATGGTTGGCAGAACAGGGATTAGGAGAGATTGCAAAAAACAAACTTTATTAAGAGCTACAGAATACAGCAAGTTGTGAAGAGTTATGATTGCCCACGTCCTCAAGGGACATGGCACATAGAAGAACATCTAAGCTTCTCTTTTCCCCTGAATAATGGTGGCTATACAATATGGCATGGAGTTTATGGGGAACTGGATTTGCTACATGGATATATCTATCCAAGCATGTTCTAAAGAATTTAGTGAAGTCTGCAATTTGTCCCATACATACGCAACAGGGCTTAAATCTGGTAAGCCTGGAGGATCAGTGAAGTATCTGTATAAGCTGAGGTGCTCCTGGGACTAGTTTGCATGTTATCCAAGTACAATGAGGATGGGTGTATCATTTTGGAACAGACCATAACTATCAAGGGAAATTGTATTTTTTTTTTTTTTTTTTGCTAATCTTAAGCCTATACAAGTCCCAAGAGCCACTCATAGTAGAGGATTAGTGTTGTGTGAGTGGTAAGAGTAAGAAGTGCAGTTTATGAGGATATGTGAGAAAGATAACAGTTAACACAAGACTTGAACAGTTTAAGATTGTAGTGATGGGAAAGTATCCTCATGTGAGTCGGTTCCACTAAGTAGCAGTTTGTGGAAAGAATCTGTTTGAGTGGAACTTGCATCTCGCCAATGGAATACAAAGGGAATGAGGATGGTTCACTACAATGTCGGTGGCATGACGGGTCTTAGCTGTGAAGGTTAAGAAAAGGAATGTAGTTCGTCTGAACATTTTCCAGCTTATGACCACATCACGTTGAAACATTGGCCTCTTAAGATTACTGAAGTTAAGCAACAGTAATCCTGGCCAGTACGTAGATGGGTAACCTCTTTGGAATACCAGGTGCTGTAAGATTGGATGTGTGGGTGGTATAATGGATAATGACTCGGAATTGTTAATTGGAGATCTGAGTTCCAATTAAAATTGGTTAGTTATATTCACTTATATGCAAATACTAATAAATACAAATTCTAATATGAATCCACATCTTCTCCCTCAGGTATGGATTAAATAGTAAAACTTGTATGACTAAACCAAAACACAAAAGATTCTTACAATCTAACACTCTATTTTCTGGTTTTAAATAACCTGCAAAGGATTAATAAACTGTAGAAATTGAACGACTCAATCCTTTTGGGCATTTTCCATGGGAATAGCGACCGAGTAGTAAAAGGTTTGCAATGTTCCATCTTGAGAAAAGGGTTGTAGGGTGAAAAATAATTCATCACTCACAAGGCTGCCTAGATGCTTTTGAACTCTATCAAGACTGGAAAGTGAGGACTGGGCAGCTCCAGCCAAGATACAGCAGCAGTACGCACCATCTTCTGCCTGATCTGGCTTTTAGTAAAGGTAGAGGTTTGCAAATGTTTTGCAACAAAATCTGTGTATGTCGCGCCTATTGAAATGGACCCCAATTTCACTAGTGGTCCTTTCAACAGAATACACCCAACAAAATTACATGGTTACAACCATCTTGCACAACACTGTATTGATGACATGACGTTAGACCCCATGTTGACTTTGCCATATATGCACTTGGCTGTCTGCCCAAAAGAAAGATGAAAATAAGACTTAACTGACTATATATAAAATTGCAAGTCTTCTATAGTTAAACAGTGATGTTTTCTAATACTGTAGTAACAGTAATGCTTGTTGATTGACAACTATGACACTCCAAGGAATACAGGGTATAGTGATTTTCCAAGTGTTATGTAGCACAAGGCTGAAAGTAGGGGGCACCCAGTGAGGATCAAACTCACTAATAAGTCGTAATTGTTCTAGTAAGACAAACTTGCTAACCATTACACTGCCTTGAGGTTCCCAAGGAATACAGTGTACAGTGCATTGCCTCTATTAGATGTTTACATCTTTGACAGTCACCAGTGGTCCAATTCCTGCTTCATTTGTGGGTACCTGCAGTTATCATTTGCTGCTGATGTATGTCCAGAATTCACTTGCATCTCATTTATCATTGCTACCAGAACAGTTTGTAGAGGAGTTGAATAAATAATTAGAAACCCCTAACATTTATATATACAAAAATACTTGTAAAAATGAGAAACAGCAAGACGTGGAAACAACAAAACGTTTATTATTTATTACCTGGTTGTTATGTGGAGACATGAGAGACTGTAATACTGAGTAAAATTATGAGTTTGGGGTCAAATTTAGATCAAATATAGATTGCAGAATCTGACAGAAGGATGAGATAAAAAATAAGCAAAGTATATATAGTCTTTCTTGTATGTACTTTTTTTTTTATAGATGTGTGTAATGAATGTCCAGATAATTTAGTTGGAAAAATACTAGAATTGTCTGGGGTTTTCTTACTTCAAATTTTGTTGAGTGCTAAGAGATAAATTTTACTAGTATGGCCTGAAAAAGGAGCTGAAATTTTCATTAACTCACATGTTGATGGTCTGTCCATGTTGAATGTTTGTTTGATAGTGATGTCACCTGTTTGTGCATGTTGAGGATAATGGGGTTGATTCTCATTGATTTAGAAAGAGTGAATTAATGGTAATTATAATTGTTATAATTATTTTATTATAATTATTTTTGACACTATAATTTTTATTTATTTTTTTATTGACACAATACAGTGACAGTATAATTAATGTTTTATTCATGTATTTCTTTATGGACATGACAAGTAGTTACATTGAAAACAGAGAGCTTCGTCTTTCTAGCATTCACAAATATTCTGCAGTCAAGTAGTATTAAATTCTGTCCATGTTATATAACTGTCACAGCTATACTGCTTGCTTACCTGTTACATCCAAAAGAGAAAGTAAAAAAAAGAAAGATGAGGAGGAAGAGGAGGGGGGAAACAAAAAGATAGAAAAAAAAGAGGTAAAATTCAAAGAGGAAGAGATGACGAAAATGAAAGAGGTAGGAAAAAGGAAAAAATAGATTCCATTCAATGATATGATCAGAAGGAAGAGAAGTAAAAGTTTGGCAGAAAAGAGGAGACAAAAGAAGAAGAAGAAGAAGAAGATAAAGGAGAAAAAAAAGAGAAGTAGAAAGATGAGGAAAGAGAATTTCAATTTATTTGAAGAAGCTTCAAGTTCTACAAACAAAGTCTTTTGCCGGCAAATATTTGAAAATGGAAGTGAAAATGATTGGGAGTCGAAATGTATTTGCAAAAACAATTATGGAGGATTGTAAGACTTCACCACCCTCTGGGAAAAAAAACTGTCTTGGATTCTTAGCTGTCAAAACCAGGTGTCTACTTATGGGATGAGAAGAATATCAGAAGGATAGAATTGAGGGGATAATGACAGGTTGATGGGAAATTATAGTCAGAAATAGATTTTTTCATTTGTTTTTTATGGCTTATCAACCTTTTGCAATTTATTTAAAGCTTGAAAGTATTTTTAGATGGCAAGAAACGTTTGAAAATAATAATGATCTACTGATACAAGTTTTACTAATTAACCCATAGCTGGGGGGAGACAAGGTGGATTCATACTTTTCACATAGGTGAATATAATGAACCCAATTGGAAATGGAACTCAGCTCTCCGATTTCCAATTCTGAGCCATTATCCATTACGTCATATGCACATCCAAACTTACAGCACCGGGTATGCCCAAGCAGTCACCCATCTACTTACTGACCAGGTTCAACATTGCTTAACTTCACTGATTGTATGAGAACTGGTGTTTCAATGTTATATGGCCATAAACTTAGAAATCAAAGAGTAAAAAGGAAAGCTTACTGATTGGAAAAAAGAAAAAGAAAATCTAAGAAAAATAGAGAGGGATTAAAAGGGGGTAAATATGAAACAAAGGGGGGTGAATGAAGAATAAGAGGAGGAGTAAATGACTACAATTACAGTGAGAGGTGGAGGAGAGATGGAAAGAAGAAAAAAGAAAATCTAAGAAAAATAGAGAGGGATTAAAAGGTGGTAAATATGAAACAAAGGGGGGGGTGAATGAAGAATAAGAGGAGGAGTAAATGACTACAATTACAGTGAGAGGTGGAGGAGAGATGGAAAGAAGAAAAAAAAAATCTAAGAAAAATAGAGAGGGATTAAAAGGGGGTAAATATGAAACAAAGGGGGGGTGAATGAAGAATAAGAGGAGGAGTAAATGACTACAATTACAGTGAGAGGTGGAGGAGAGATGGAAAGAAGAATAAAGAAAATCTAAGAAAAATAGAGAGGGATTAAAAGGGGGTAAATATGAAACAAAGGGGGGGGGTGAATGAAGAATAAGAGGAGGAGTAAATGACTACAATTACAGTGAGAGGTGGAGGAGAGATGGAAAGAAGAAAAAAGAAAATCTAAGAAAAATAGAGAGGGATTAAAAGGTGGTAAATATGAAACAAAGGGGGGGTGAATGAAGAATAAGAGGAGGAGTAAATGACTACAATTACAGTGAGAGGTGGAGGAGAGATGGAAAGAAGAAAAAAGA
The DNA here is from genome assembly GCA_964036315.1 of Acanthosepion esculentum. Taxonomy (NCBI): domain Eukaryota; kingdom Metazoa; phylum Mollusca; class Cephalopoda; order Sepiida; family Sepiidae; genus Acanthosepion; species Acanthosepion esculentum. The sequence goes on along the minus strand of OZ038484.1, from coordinate 123,216,033 downwards.
AAATCTAAGAAAAATAGAGAGGGATTAAAAGGTGGTAAATATGAAACAAAGGGGGGGGTGAATGAAGAATAAGAGGAGGAGTAAATGACTACAATTACAGTGAGAGGTGGAGGAGAGATGGAAAGAAGAAAAAAAAAAATCTAAGAAAAATAGAGAGGGATTAAAAGGGGGTAGATATGAAACAAAGGGGGGGTGAATGAAGAATAAGAGGAGGAGTAAATGACTACAATTACAGTGAGAGGTGGAGGAGAGATGGAAAGAAGAAAAAAGAAAATCTAAGAAAAATAGAGAGGGATTAAAAGGTGGTAAATATGAAACAAAGGTGGGGGGGTGAATGAAGAATAAGAGGAGGAGTAAATGACTACAATTACAGTGAGAGGTGGAGGAGAGATGGAAAGAAGAAAAAAAAAATCTAAGAAAAATAGAGAGGGATTAAAAGGGGGTAGATATGAAACAAAGGGGGGGTGAATGAAGAATAAGAGGAGGAGTAAATGACTACAATTACAGTGAGAGGTGGAGGAGAGATGGAAAGAAGAAAAAAGAAAATCTAAGAAAAATAGAGAGGGATTAAAAGGTGGTAAATATGAAACAAAGGGGGGGGGGTGAATGAAGAATAAGAGGAGGAGTAAATGACTACAATTACAGTGAGAGGTGGAGGAGAGATGGAAAGAAGAAAAAAGAAAATCTAAGAAAAATAGAGAGGGATTAAAAGGTGGTAAATATGAAACAAAGGGGGGGGTGAATGAAGAATAAGAGGAGGAGTAAATGACTACAATTACAGTGAGAGGTGGAGGAGAGATGGAAAGAAGAAAAAAAAAAATCTAAGAAAAATAGAGAGGGATTAAAAGGGGGTAGATATGAAACAAAGGGGGGGTGAATGAAGAATAAGAGGAGGAGTAAATGACTACAATTACAGTGAGCGGTGGAGGAGAGATGGAAAGAAGAAAAAAGAAAATCTAAGAAAAATAGAGAGGGATTAAAAGGGGGTAGATATGAAACAAAGGGGGGGGTGAATGAAGAATAAGAGGAGGAGTAAATGACTACAATTACAGTGAGAGGTGGAGGAGAGATGGAAAGAAGAAAAAAGAAAATCTAAGAAAAATAGAGAGGGATTAAAAGGGGGTAGATATGAAACAAAGGGGGGGGGTGAATGAAGAATAAGAGGAGGAGTAAATGACTACAATTACAGTGAGAGGTGGAGGAGAGATGGAAAGAAGAAAAAAGAAAATCTAAGAAAAATAGAGAGGGATTAAAAGGTGGTAAATATGAAACAAAGGGGGGGGTGAATGAAGAATAAGAGGAGGAGTAAATGACTACAATTACAGTGAGAGGTGGAGGAGAGATGGAAAGAAGAAAAAAGAAAATCTAAGAAAAATAGAGAGGGATTAAAAGGTGGTAAATATGAAACAAAGGGGGGGGGTGAATGAAGAATAAGAGGAGGAGTAAATGACTACAATTACAGTGAGAGGTGGAGGAGAGATGGAAAGAAGAAAAAAGAAAATCTAAGAAAAATAGAGAGGGATTAAAAGGTGGTAAATATGAAACAAAGGGGGGGGGGGTGAATGAAGAATAAGAGGAGGAGTAAATGACTACAATTACAGTGAGAGGTGGAGGAGAGATGGAAAGAAGAAAAAAGAAAATCTAAGAAAAATAGAGAGGGATTAAAAGGTGGTAAATATGAAACAAAGGGGGGGGGTGAATGAAGAATAAGAGGAGGAGTAAATGACTACAATTACAGTGAGAGGTGGAGGAGAGATGGAAAGAAGAAAAAAGAAAATCTAAGAAAAATAGAGAGGGATTAAAAGGGGGTAGATATGAAACAAGGGGGGGGGTGAATGAAGAATAAGAGGAGGAGTAAATGACTACAATTACAGTGAGAGGTGGAGGAGAGATGGAAAGAAGAAAAAAGAAAATCTAAGAAAAATAGAGAGGGATTAAAAGGTGGTAAATATGAAACAAGGGGGGGTGAATGAAGAATAAGAGGAGGAGTAAATGACTACAATTACAGTGAGAGGTGGAGGAGAGATGGAAAGAAGAAAAAAACACAGTATAATGTACTGTTACAAATTTTGAATATTTCTTCAATTTCCTTAGTTGATATCAGAATATCCATGCCTGTCACCTGGCATAAATCTTCTGTATTTGGTCAATGAATTGAAAACTGATCATCATTCATCACAATTATTACAATAGCTCTCTTTGTGATTCTTTGAATCTCCTGGGCAGATTCAGAGGAGTCAATAAGTAAATATGTTATCACAGTTTGGACATCAACCATAGAATCATAGTTATCTAAGCCAGTCTTATTGGCTTTTGCAAATGGTTTTAATTCTTACTGAGTGCAGATAATTGTGTTTTTTTTTCTGATGCTAATCTCCAGGAGTGTCGTTTTTTTGTGCCTTCTCAAGCTAATGTTTTTTGTTAACTTGGAGTAGAAAAATTTTATTGAATCAGTTACTACGTCTGCTGCTAGGAAAGTTGGTTCCCTCTGCCATGCTAGACAATTTTTTCTCATCAGCATCTATCTTACACATTTATAAATCTACCATTCATCCATTTGAATATTGTTTCCACATCTGGTTTGGTGCTTCTATGTGCTTGATAAAATCCTAAGAAGAATTTGCAATGTTATCAGGCATAACCTAGCATCTCGGCTTCAGTCACTTTCCCATTTTCTTAATGTAGCTTCCTTGTCCCTTTTCTATAAATATTTTCATGCTAATTGTTTTGATGCACTTTGATGAATTTAAGTGCAGTACTAGACTGGCTAGGTTTTATCAATTTACAGTTGAAATGGCTAGATTTAACTGTAAGTTTTATACTAACAGTTTCTTCTCTCGCACTTCTTGCTTGTGGAACTCTCTTCTGACTTTGGTCTTCAAAAATTTAAACACAAATAATGTCAATCATTACCTTCTAACTTAATTCCTGTATTTTTCTCTCTCCTTAATAATGTTTTCCTTTTTCTCATATTCTTTCACACTATGTAAGCATTTGCATCATAGTGACTTTATTGCCTTTCTTGGAGTGAAATAATTAAAAAAATAGACATGGTTATACTTAGTAGATAACTATATTATCACAATGACTTATTGAGTGAATACATATATGCATGTACTGACCTAGGGAGAGTCTTTGTTTGCACATGAAAATATGCTGGGTACTGAAGGAGGCTAACATTTAATATTCAATCACAAAAATATTCTATTTCGATAGGTTAGATGTTCAATTTTAGCATTCTTCAATGGCAAAATACTAGAATTTTGTATATTTTATTGCCTAGAGAGACCCAGGCAGATTTTAGTGTCACCAACTGAAGAAGGTGATGCAGTTGAACATGACAAACCAAAACAATAAATTGGCTACACAGGCCTGCAAAATTAAAGTCATTAAAATTGTTTCAATTCTGAGCAATGATTCATTTCTGCATTTATGGAAACAATAAAAAATAGATTTCAAATGTTTTCGTCGCATCACATTTTACAAGAAAATTAAAAAGCAATTTAATGAAAATTTCCCAAATAATAAATTTCAGTGGATCTATCTAACATTGTTTTAAATTACTTTTATATAAAAATATTTTTCCAGTGTAATTTTTAAAATGTATACATAAAGCAAGCAACTGTATACATTCCATTATTTGCATCTAACTTCTTTAATTTTTGCAATATCTCAGTTTTTTTCTTTCAAAACTTTATTTGGTAGGCAGTTGTTTATAGATTTTTCTGACATGTCTCTCATCCAGCTGTAGACTGCCATCATATTGATCTTCCAATGTCTCTGGTACAATGTTTCTATTTCCTTTGTATCTCTTTTCTTTGGATCATTTCACCCCAAGCAAGGGGCTACTAGGAGTGAAAGAGAATAAGAAACTTTAGTGAGGAGAAAAGACAATAAAAGAACAGGATTCAGGAAGACAAGATGGTGACTGACATTGCATTTAAATGTCAAAAGATTGTAGATGGTATGAAAGAAAGAAACCAGAAACAGGCAAGAATTGTGAGAAAAGAAACAGAATAGAATATATGGTTGCATTTAGCTAGTTTAACAGCAAAATGGTGAGACCTTGTTGCTAATCTAGTAGTATGTTTAAATTCATGCAGTCAAGACACCAAGAAGGAAAGCCCATCAGAACAATTGCCATGAAAATACAGGGTGCGGCTGGTATTTGAGGACAGATTTTATGGATTAGTAAAAAACTTGCTGAACAAATGAATATAATTATATTTGATTACAAATAAGTAAACATGAAATTTAGTTAACTATTATTTAATTTTATTCAATAAGATTACTACTAACATCAATAATTGCCTCTACACGAGGTCGAAATCGGCTGCAAGTTCTGATTAATTGGTCCTTATTTATGTCATACATTACTCGAACTATTGCAGCTTTAAGAGATTCTTTGGTGTTATGAGGCTGTTTATTAACCTCCTTCTCAACAACACTCCACACATAATAGTTTAGTGGATTGAGATCTGGAGAGTTAGGAGGCCAAATGTTGGGTGTGATGTGATCGTACAATTGGTCAGCCATCCATTCTTGCAACTCTGAGAAAACGTGCAATATCCAAATCGCTATGATCAGCCTTTAATGCCACAATCACAGCGGGCCTTTTCATTTCATTTGTTATCATAGGGTTTGCCATTCTTGATTTCAGAAAAATAAAAGCATTAGAAGTTAGTAGGAAGCAGTATTAATCTTAAATGTGTATGTCCTCAAATACCAGCCGCACCCTGTATTTCGAGAAAAGTCAGAGGGAAGCCATGTCACAACAGTGGAAAAGTGACTGGCCGAGATGCCAGGTCACAATTGATAACATTGCAGACCCTTCTTTGAATTTTGTCAAGAATCTCAAGATATATAGTAGGTTCACCAGACCAGATATGCATGGACAAATGGTAGATTTATAAATGTGCAAGATGTATTCTGACGAGATAAATTTTCTGGCACAACAAAGTGAACCAACTTTCCTAGCAGTAGACCTAGAAATTGATTCAATATAATCACCCCACTTAATGTTAGTAGAAAACATGTGCCCAACAAGGTGCAAAGAGTTGCTTTTCTGAAGGTTAGCATCAGCCATGCTGATGGCAGGTAGAAAAGGTTCTCTTTGGTGGTTAAATGAAAGCAGTTTTTAATTAAATCTTTCATCCTGTTTTTCACTCACCACTTCAAGATTTCTGACATAGAAAACATAGGAATTTCGTATATCCTGACAGATGACCCAGTAAAAAAACGCTAAATTTTTAGGTCTCCACATAGAAAGCAACGTTTTTGAGTGTAGTTGATTTTCCCAAGAACATTTGCCAAATTTTGCCATTTCTTTTAAATGAACAGAATAAGCAACAGAGATTGATGCATGTTTATTACCATTATGAAGAATTATTCCTTTCAGACTTCTTTTAGATGAATCTATAAATAATCTTCATTCTTCTGAATTGTAATTTGTGCCAAATTTCTGTACTAAGACCATTTATAGCATTAAAAAAACAAACAAACAAGGATCCATCTTTGTTGGAATATAGTGCAAAATCTTTTTCTCTATTACACTACCAAGAGAATTTTTCTCCTGGATATAATGTTTTTCTTTTAATCTGGATTCTTAAGTGCTCTGCAGGATCTTTGAGGAGACCAAAATCTCTCATTAAATCTTGAAGTTCATCCTGAAAGAATAGTTGTAGATCATTTTCTGGATATTTTGTTGGGACAAATTCTTCATCTTTATTTCTTCCTTTGTGTGAATTTATGCATAATTGAAATTCATAGGTTGATTAGAAATTGATAGATCAGACCCAAATTATATCATTTTTATTTTTTTGCTGATAGAAGATTTAGATAAGAAATTTCTTTCTGATTTTTGTTGTTGTTGTTTCTTTGGATTTTGCACAAACAAAAATAACAATCTTTATTATGAATCTTTGGTTCCTTCCATATCATTTTGATTCCAGGAACAAGAGTTTTCTTTTTACCTTTTGTATGTTAGTTCCTCAATAAATATAGAGTAGACACTGTATTGCAGGCTGGTGTATGCATTGAGAGATAAACACATGTGTCTCCTGAAATGCCCACAACCAACATGACAGACTCGGAATATGAGTCCACCTAAAGAAATGTAAAGAAACAACAAGGGCCAATATATACAAATGATA
>OZ038484.1:123127381-123204881 GCA_964036315.1 Acanthosepion esculentum | reverse complement strand
CTTTACTATTAATATATTATCTGTTTATGTAATCCGTGATACCACCAATAGAATTTATTAAAGAAATAAGTTAAAGCGTTTATCTACTCTATATTACATATTTAGTGACACAGAAAATTCTGGCTATGGAGAATTTTTTTTTTAATCATTTCATTTTAATTAATTTCTAGAGCCTCCAGTATTTTGCTAAAACAAGGTAATAGGCCAGTAGTTAGAAGACTCAGATGGTTCACCTGAGTTCTTAAAGACAGGAACAACAGATGAAGATTTCCAACAAGCAAAAAAGCAAGAAGTAGCAAGGCACAGTGATACAGTTTAGAGAGAACAAGAGCCAGTTTGGGAGCATATTTCTTAAGGACTATTGCAGGGATACCATCAAGTCCACATGCTTTGAGGAGATCTAGATTAGAGAAGATAGTAGGATAGGTTGTGATAAAAATTCTTATATATTTATCATTGAAAGCAAAAATTCTCCAAATTATCTGTTGTATTGTGTTGTTCTACAACACATGATCAGTAATCAAGTTTTGCCTGTCTCTTTCTTTACTATACACTGTATATCTCTTCTCTTTAACATATGGCAATAGGTACAATCCTATTTACCAATCTGCTAAACCTCCTTGAACCAAAGAGTTTTAATGCCTTTGGTTGTTCTTGAACTTCGTCTACAACCTCTTTCAGCCTCTCCCCCTCAAGGTTTATGTCCTGTTCTTTTAATTGGAGATCTTGGTCTCATTTCATCTTCTACAACCTCTTTCAGCCGCTCCCCGTCAAGGTTTGTGTCCTGTTCTTTTAATTGGAGATCTTGGTCTCATTTCATCTTCTACAACCTCTTTCAGCCTCTCCCCATCAAGGTTTATGTCCTGTTCTTTTAATTGGAGATCTTGGTCTCATTTCATCTTCTACAACCTCTTTCAGCCTCTCCCCCTCAAGGTTTATGTCCTGTTCTTTTAATTGGAGATCTTGGTCTCATTTCATCTTCTACAACCTCTTTCAGCCTCTCCCCCTCAAGGTTTGTGTCCTGTTCTTTTAATTGGAGATCTTGGTCTCATTTCATCTTTTTCCGTGTCTGAGTCACTCTTGCTATCATCCATAGACTCATCTTCTATTGCATTATACTCATCTGAATAAATCGTCCTTCCTTTTCTGTCAAGGTCTTCTTCATCCCAATGTCTTCCTCTTCAATTCTGGGTCTTAATTGGTCAGAATGGGCCATTAGACTTTTTCCTCTCTTTGATATAATGACCATGTTATATCCCCTTTGCATGATGAAATTAGCTCTCTCAGTACTTGCTACTTTGTCTTTCTTGTACCACATTATCTTATATATTTACCAAATATATATATATATATAGTCATCCACAGACAGACTGTTTCGCTGTATCACTGCTCATCAGTATGGCTAGACATCCGACTGCCTCAAGCTGGGATCAATTGATTTGGCATCAGTCAGAGATTTTACCCCCAAGCTATCAGTGATCGGTAGAGGAAGGCGAATTTTTACGTATTTATTTTTTGAATAAACATGCCGATGACTGAGAGGGCTCAATTCATAAAAGAAGAGCTTTGCATTATCAGCAGTAGTAGTCACAGTTTACAAATTCATTATTTCTCTCCAGAGTGCTTAACTGAAATTAATTTTTTCAGGGGCATATATATTGTCATCCACAGACAGACTGTTTTGCTGTATCACAGCTCATCAGTGTGGTCAGATTACCTCAAGCCGGGATCGAAACCCGACACACCACAGTTCAAAAGTTTGAGGTCACTCCTGGTAATTTTTTAAAATTGGCCCCAAAAGTAGCTGTTTTGTACTTTAAATAAGATAAAATTATTATACATGGTTAAAAAAATGTGAGACGATTTTTATTAAAAATTTTATGTCAAAAAGCAAATTTATGATTAAATTTTGCTCTCATCAAAATATCTTCCTTTAGCCTTGATTACTGCAGCACAAACTTTTGGCATTCGTTGCAAAAGTTTCTCAAAGTATAAGTTTGATAATTGATTCCATTCTTTTTACAATGACTCTAAGTGCTCTTTTTAATTTGTTTTTACGTTCTTCTGTCAAATTCCACACATGCTAATTCTGGGAGTGGCTTCAAACTTTTGAACTGTAGTATGTGTGCCTGTGTGTGCATGTGTGTGTGTGAAAAAGTTTCTAGTGCTTTTTATTAAAAGAAACAAAATTAAGAAAATGCTATTGTACTGTGTATTTATGTTATGAAGTAGAGTACTCTCTGGAATAGACATTGTCAGGTCAACAGATGTTAGCTTGACTGGCATTCACTGTGGTGTACTACTTTTATAGCAGTACCTCATTTACATACAATACTACATCTTCCTGAACCGAAATGGCCTTATGCCTTTTGTTGATCTTTGACTACTTCTGATTGTTCTTGGGAATCTAAATTGGTGTGTATCTTGATTTCTTCTTATCCCCTTCATGTTCTTCACCTTCAGATTCTTCGTTGATTTCTATATTATCAGTTTACATTTTGCTACTGAATTGATCCACATGGATCAGTATATTTTGTCTATTTTTTTTAGTATTGCTGTGTTGTGTCCTTTCTGTACTACAAAGTTCATCTTCCCTGGATTAGATTCTTTGTCTTTCTTATACCATACACTTTCACTTGTTGAAAATGACACTGTTATGGGAGCTTCAATCTGTCTATCCATTAATGCAGAGGGATTTTGTAGTCTGCCAGCAGGTGGAATTGTCCTGTGGCTTAACAGTAATCTTGGTAAGTCACTCTCTATATTATCCTTAGATGGGGAAAATGCTTTCAGTCCCATCTTCACAGTCTGCAACATTCTTTCTGTGATTCCATTTGATTGTGGGTGGTAAGGTGGTGTTTTATATGGGATACGTCCAATACACTTTATCCACAAGCATAAACTTTCCTCGCAAAGTTCTGGCACGTTATCTGAAACCAAAGTTTTAGGCACCACATTCCTTGAAAATATTATTCTTAATATTTGCTTTACAGCGGTGGCTTTTCTGTCAGAAACCTTAATTACTTCAGGCCATCCTGAAAATGAGTCCACTAGAATTAAAAAAAAACCTATGCCTTTAAGATGGTCATGATCCATGTGTACCCGAGCCCATGGTTCTTTTTATTTAGGCCACGATGTTGAAATCAAAGGCCATGAGTTTTATAGCCCATCTTAAAATTCTAGAAGATGTGACTTTTAGTAATTCCTTTCTTGGGTTAAATATAACCTCTAAGGTTTTGTGCAATGACTTTAACAAAACTTTTTTTGACCTAATAAAAAGTTTTGAGCTCTTTTTGTGCACCATATTATTGCTAACGCTTTTTTCTCAATATTTGAGTAGTTATCTTCAGCTGATGTTAATTTTCTCAACTGGAACATTATTGGATGATTTTCTTGAGATAAAATTTTGGCACCAGCATGTTCACTTGCATCCATAGTCAATGTCACTTCTTTTTTTGGATCAAAGATTTTTGCAATCAGTTTTCTTATTAATGCTTTTTTTAAGCTTTCAAAAGCTATATATTGCCTTTTAATTCATTTAAATACTGTATACTTTTTCCATAATTCTGCAAATGGTTCTATTATGTCACTGTATTGAGATAGATTGAGATAGATATTTGCTATAAAAATTGGTTAATTCCAAAAAGGATTCTAATTCTTTTTTATTTTTGGGTGTAGATACTTCTGATATTTTATGAAAATTCCTTCTTTAGGTATTTGGTATCCCAAGTATGATATTTTGTTACAATTTAACTCACATTTATCAATATTTATCATCATACTAGCATTTTTTAATTGTTTAAAACTTGTTCAGTTTTTTCCCCTGTGTCAACCTGCATGGAAAAAGTTATGCCATTCAATTTTACTTTTTGCAGGTGTTCTTATCGAATATCCCTTCTGTATTTTCAGGATCAGGGTTTATACTTTCTACCCTATTTTTTGTATCTGCATACAGACTGGAAATGGTCTTTTTTTTACAGTTTAAATATAATTTTCCTAGGCATTTGTTTTTCTTTCTTTCATGTTCTTTATTGCAATATTTACATTTAATTAGGATTTTAGTTGTGTTGTGTGCTGCCACATTGTTTTTAGAATTATTAAATTCATTAATGAATTCTAATTGCTGCAAGAATTCTACACTTGCTTCTAAGTTCATATTATTTGCTTGTAGCCATTCTAGGATCTTATGTTTGTATGTAACATCATAAATGCCTTCAGTTAGTCTTAGAAGGATCAATTTGTCTTCTACAAACATTTCTCTCAAACACAGTTTTTCAAATTCACAATATATTGACGATCCTTTCAATCTGCATAAATATTGCATCACTGTTTCATTTGGCTTCTGTCTATTTTCCAGAAATTTTCTTCTCTCTACAATAACCAGCTTTTTTTTTTTGGTTGCATGTTTTTTTTTTACAATGGCTGAAATTTCTGCATATGTTAAGTGTTCCAGTATTTTGGGGTACATCATAATGGGTATCTTTTTTATGGCTTCACATCCTGCCGAGACCAAAAACAAATCAGTAATTTCATTCTCCCCCTCCGGAGACTTTCTTGTCTTTCAGTTTCTTTACCCTAGCCAACACTGCTAAACATCTAATCCATGTTTCTACATGCTCCGGTTCATCCAATGCAGTTAGGAATCCTATCTGCGGCGCCATATTGTTATGAAGTTGAGTGCTCTCTGGAAGAGATGTTAGGTCAACAGATGGTAGCTTGGTAGGTTTGCTGTGGTGTACTGCTTTTATAGCAGTACCTCATTTACATACAATACTATAATTTAGTCATTATTTAAAACAAAAAATGGGTGCTTGGAACTTTTGTATGGGTATATAAAATAACTCAGTTGATAAAGTTACAAATTTCTGTTCGTGTTACTATCAATTCTTTTGCATAAAACCTTGCATTTTATCAAACCATCTTCGCTGAGCCAATCAGAAAAAAATAACTGAAATAGGAAAATAGAAACATAAAAAGGAAAAGAAAAACCAATTAATATCTAACACTCTGTTTAATTTCTAATTCCCAAGACACATTGAACAATTGCTTTTCTCACAGCCAATTTTATTCTTTTATGTGCCATGTCACTTCAAGATGTGGGTGATAATGGCTCTCCACTACTGTCTATCCTCTGTAGCTCTAAACAATGTCATTTTAATATCTCTCCCAGTCTCTGTTTTATTTTCCATTTTCACAAGCTCATTAGGTAGGTTACTTTCTGTTTTCCCTGTCCCTCTTGCCTTCAATCACCTGTGAGCATTAAATTCTCTAAGCCTTCTTTCCTCGTTATATCTCCCAGAAAGTTCAACTGATTCTAAATACAAATGTCCTTTTTGCGCGCATTTTCCTTAAAACATCCTTATTGCTCACATATTATGTTCATAGTATTCCCAGTATCCTTCTGTAGGGCCACATTTCCATACTTGCTCGATTTTGAAATCTCAGTTTGTAGTGGACATTTTAGGCTGTTCCTCTTGCTTACAACCATATATTTTGTCTTCTTATAATTGATGGTTAGTCTTTTCTTCTTGCTTTCTTTTACTACATTTTCTAGCAGTTCCTGCAGTTTCCTTTTTGTGCCTGACAACAGAAATGTGTCATTTTCATATTTTATGTTGTTAAGATCATGTCCGCTATTAATAATCTCTGGTAGGACTTCTAGTTCTTTGAGGCTCACTTTGCTGTAAAGATTAAATGAATCCTGTGAGAAAACTCATTCTTGTCTTACGCTGCTTTCTATTTTTGTATATTTAATTTTCTCTCAGTAGGCAAGCACTTTGCTTCAAGTACATATTCTGGATTATAGTAGAGTAATACATTTCAGATGCATCAAGGGTGGTCTTCTGTGATGCACTGTCTCCATTGCCAATTTCGGGTTTTGCATCATATCGGCTCAAACAGCAACCCCAACCTGATTCCAAAAGGGTCAGGCTGCTTCCTTGATAGCGTCGTGCTATGCACCTCTACATTGCAAAAAAAATCCAGATAAGGCTAGGAATCCAACCGTTCTTATTGACATATGTCAGTCAACATCAGCCAATGAAAAACAAGGCTCTTCCCCCTTCCCTCCTATATAGTCATGTCTTTTGCTTCATCCGGTTTTGATTCACGCTATTTCCCTGGAATTCATAACGAGGTAAGCCGGACTTGTTCTTGCAAAGTTCAATCCAATGTTTTACATTTTAAATACTAATTCGATATTTTTATATTATAGACTGAAACTGCTTAGAACAGATGGCCATATTGGCCTGCTTCTTTATGAGAGCTGATTATCGCCTAAATACATAGGTCCTGCCTAAATACTTAGGTTCTGCCTAAATGACCAATGCATGTTTTTCTCACTTTTCCTTTTTCTGTTCTTATGTGTGCAGCTGGGGGTGCTTTGTGTAGCGATGGGAGGGGTTCTAATTTTATCATTTTCAATATAGGAAAACCAGAAACATCTGGACACAAGAAAGATTGCAACAATTCTTAGTTTGTGGTGTAGAAGAACTAACAAGGATATTCACTGAGTAGTTCTTCAAATTCTAAACCAATCAGATCTTATTAGCATTATTCGGATTATTGTCCTCATATTTGTCGCCATATTTATTACAACATTTCAGATCTTGTATGCTCTGGCCTTCTTCTGGTGGTTGGAATGTCGAACTGAACCCTTTATTTCATTCACTGGGGTAGACTGTTCTAGTTCCACATGCTATGTCTAATGAATGTCAGTTATCTCCTGTTAATTCCCCTCTGAAAGTTCTCCACTGCCTTAACCACATATTGAACTCACACTGTTTGGGTCTTGTCACTGGATCTAACTAACACCTTTATCCACTGTGCCATGTGTCCTTGGCAACAAAGATGAGGACAATAGTCCGATTAATGTAAATAGTGTACATAATACCTCATCTCAGAAATATAGACAGATACAATCAGATCTTGTGGATAATTTTTCTATTGCAGATAAGTTTCAATATTTGATATTGGTAATCATAAATAATAATAATTATTGGTTATGTTAATGATAATAGAAGACGTTTCTTTATAAGGAAACATTTTGCATTCATTGACTGAGCAGTCAGTGCTACTTTCAGTTGAAATTTATAAAATCTTTCTCTTAAAACAAATTTTCCGGAAAATAGGTTTTTCAAGTCCAGTAACTGCTATTGCTCTTTCAAGTGCTGATGGAGGTTTCCTTCCTAACCTTTTGTTTGAAGTGGTGTGGAATGTCAACATCTTAATTATGCCATTATTTTCTGTTCAAGTTACATGTGATATCCATTTTAGCTGTTGTTTCTGTTGAAAGTCCTCAAGTGATGTGGTTTCTGTTATTTGGTACAATTCTTTGTGATTCTATAGCATCAATCCACAAGTTCTGAAGAAGGATGGTCTTTGCCAAGACCATCAGGCTTTACTCACTCAAAGCCATTTTAAAGTATTGACCTTAAAAAGCAGTTGTATACAGCTGACATTTTAGATATTCCTGAATCGGTTTGGCACTATGCATAGCATCCATATGAAAGTCCCGATCTGACAAGGATATTTAAGAACATGACTTGAGTTTTCAGGTTAATGTTTCGGTTTCCTAGCAATTTGTTTGGTTAGGTTAGTGTTATAAGACAACCTGATTACCTCCCCTGTCTTATGATTTGTATAAATAAGTCATGTCATCTTGGCCAAAATGTCAAGACTCTTCAGTTAAATTCAATAAAGGCACATTAAGCCAAACTAGACTTCAAGTTTTCATTACAATTTATTGAACGTAATTATGAAGAAATACCTTAAACCATAACGTCTTGACTTGGACTCTGCAGACCCATCTGCTACTGATGCCTGGCAATATTGGAAATGATAATTCGGAGGATTCTTGATTGCACTGGAAAACAGTTCATCTACTCCTATTACTGATACGGATAGACTTAGCCTGCTAATGCGCCATGTTTCCGTATGTGTATATACCAATATTTCTCATTGCAAATCTTAACAGAGTGCCATGGATGTTCTGGATTGAATTTTTGTGAAGAGACAAACCATAACTTTTGCCCGGCATGTATTAGCAACTACCTGCCAATCCCCTGAAGAGGGGTTGGAGCAGTATCTTTAACGCTTAAAAATCTTAAATCGAGTCTGTGACTTTCAAGTGACAACAGCAGATCTGGCAAAGGACAAATTTATCAGAGACTCCTTTATAAATGGTTTAGAATCAAATTATATCCGTCAAATATTACTGGAAAATAAAAAACTAAATTAGGTACTGCTTGTGAGCAGGTACTTATCTTGGAGATGGCAGAAAAGCAATTTTGTTCATACAAATACATTGAGTCAATTGCTTGATCCACCACAAGGAAAGTTGGCTCCCTGTGCCGGGCCAGGAAATTTTTCTCCCCGGAATCGATCCTCCAAATTTACAAGTCAACCATCCGCCCTTGCATGGAGTATTGCTGCCATATATGGTCTGGAGCCCCTTCTGTTTGCCTCGGGGTTCTTGATAAGATCCAGAGACGGGTATGCAATGTAATTGGCCCTAATCTGGCTTCTCGTCTGCAGTCTCTCTCTCACAGATGCGTTGTTGCCTCTCTCTGTCTCTTTTACAAATACTTCCATGGTAATTGCTCCGATGAGCTGCTATCGCTGGTTCCCAGGCTCCATGAATTCAAGCATCCTACGAGGCTGGAATCCTGTTCCCACCCTTTCACTGTTGAAACTGTTAAATGTAGACATCTCTTCTACTCCAATAGCTTTATATCTCGCACCTCACATCTGTGGAACTCCCTCCCTTATTCCTGTTTCCCTAACAACTATAATCTCCAACTATTCAAATGTAACATCAATCAACATCTCCAGTTGCCTTGATCTATCCACTATCCTTCTCCACATCCTTTCCTCTATCACTCCTATCTGCTCTCACTCCAAATCCTCTGTAACCCCTTGCGTGCTAGTGGCTTCCAGCCTTGCCTAGGGTGAAAAGCTTAAAAAAACAAAAAAAAAACAAAAAAACATCTTATGTTTTGAATATCTCTTTACGTAGTAGTAGTCATAGTGCAGTTCTCCATGTCCTGAATAGCAACCGGGTTTGCTAGGCATAGCCACCCTATGTTCACCAGTTATTCTCTATTTATACTTGTCTATCTAATTTGCATACGATACTACATCTACAAACAAGTGTCGCAGAGCCTGCACTAAGTACTCACACTCCTAGTCCACATGTTCAAACGACCAAAAAGACAGTCCTCTATGACAGACTTCCTCATTTCTGCCCTCCACCCCACTCCGACAGTTCAAAATCTTCTCCCTCCTGAAGACACTGCATACACTGCCAGTGCTGCAGCCAGATGAAAATGTTATTTTTTTGGTCTCAAACTACACACCAAGTCGTGTTGTCCAGCCAGGGAAACTAAATGCCACAAGTGCAGGAAGAAGGGACATTTCTCTAAGATTTGTTGATCAAGCTATTTTTCACCTGGTTCAAATGCTCCTATTACGACTAGTATCATATCAACTACAAACCTTAAATGTCTTTTAAAGGCTATATTAATGGTAACAATAAACAAGGTAGAAATGAATGCTCTCGTCCACACAGGAAGCTCAGAGAGTTTTATTAGTGCTGAAATTGCAAAAAGAAACAGATTTAAAATCGTACATTGTGATAGTCAGGTGGCTATTGACAAGAGTTCTTATGGGTCAACAACTGTCAGACTACTTAGATATATTGGGGGCAAAGGAACCATGAAGTCGAATCTTGAACAACTAAAACCACTGCTAAAATTACCGATTTCTAACACCATAGCGGTGTTGCAATGAACCAAGAGTATGTTCAGTCTTTATTATCAGTTCTTTATCCTTCTTTTCTAAAAAATACTCCCACTTATGAAAATTGCTAAATTTCCTATACCTTCTTCTGCCGTTAAAGCCTTTGTGGGGCTAAAAAGAAATATTGGCAACTCAGCTATCACTTTGGTGAATCCTGACATTCCCCAAGAAGTTGGGACTGATGCTTCCAACCATGCCATAGTGTTGAAATTATACTAATAAAGTGCAGAGTCAATCATATTGAGACATACCTTGTTTAGTATCCACTTGAAACTTCAGACTGGAAGATAAACTGAACAAAAGACCAGACAGACATTTTCCACAAGCCACGCACAAGGCGAGCGCTTTATTTACGTCAGTGTACAGTGACAGTCAAACAGAAAAGAAAGAAAGAAAAAAAGGTAGCCCTCTACCAGAAGAAAAAGGAAAAACCAGGAGCAGACAACCCACAACCCTTAAAAGGGATATCTGATCCCTTAACAAATATATGGTAGAAGGGAGACAACTCCTGACAGATCGACAGCGATTGATAATTTTAACACATAGTTGCTGTGTTAAGGCAATCTGGGAACCCTGTAGCATTCTGCTCCAGAGCATTATCAAAATCTGAGTGTAGACATTCAGCTGTCAAAAAGGAGGCTTATGCCATAGTCGAGATGCTAAAAGAATGGCAACATTTCTTAATTGGTCACTGCGTTAAATTAATGACTGATCAAAAGTCAGTGTCTTTAATGTTTAATCCCAAGACATCAAGCAAAATAAAAAATGAAAAGATAGCGAGATGGAGAGTAGAGCTTTCCTGTTTTTCATTTGACGTTTTCTATTGGTCGGGAAAGGAAAATGCAATAGTGGATATGCTGTCAAGATTTTGTGAATTAATAAAAAGCATCAAAGACCTACAAAAAGTTCATAACAATCTCCGTCATGCAGGCATCACGAGGATGATGCATGTGGTTCAAAGATGGAATTTGTCTTTTTTAGGTGAGGACGTGTAACGAATAATAAAAGGTTGTCTGATTTGTGCTCAAATAAAACCAATGTTCTACAAACCCAAACTGGGAACCCAGGTAAAAGCTACACAGCCATTTGAGAGGCTGAGCATGGACTTTAAAGGCCCTTTTCCATATAAATCCTGAAACAAATATTTACTGTCAGTGATGAGTACTCATGATTTCCTTTTGCCTTTCCCTGTCCAGATGTAAGTGCAACAATGGTCATATGCTGTCTTTGCTTACTGTTCTCAATATTCACAGCTTATTCCAGCTTATATTCGTACAGATTGTGGGGACCTCTTCTCTGTCCGACCAATTAAGAAGATTCCCATTGGTACAAGGAGTAGCTGTAAGCCAGACTACCCATACAATCTTCAAGGGAATGGACAATGTGAGAGATACAATGGCATCATATGGAAGACTGTACAGTTAGCACTTGAAAACTAAAACCTTCCAGTTAGACATTGGGAAGACGTAATAACCAAGGCTCTGTATATTATAAGAGCACTATTGTGTACAAGAACTAATGCAACACTTCACGAAAGGTTTTCAAAATTTCCATGGTGAAGTTCAGCTGGGATCTCCCTCCCTTTGTGGCTTTCACAACCAGGTACTCTTTTACTTAGAAACCATGTTTGACAAAGCAAGTATGATTCTCCTGTGAGTAAGATGGAACTGCTTGTGGCGAACCCTCTCTATGCACATACAGCACCCCAAACGGGAGACAGTCCCTTTTCCTTCAGTGATTTAGCTCCTGCCAATGAGTTATCAAACCAGAGGGAGGAGCAGCAATATCTCTCCCTCTTGATAGTAATGATGACACAATGCCATTGGATTCTCCTGAGAAACAAGGTCCCAACAGTGATGATCCAGAGATCAACACCAGAATAGCCCCCTCAAAATGAGAGCATGCTACCACAGACTCTGATAATCATCTTTCAGAATCAGAGCATCCCACTCCAAGAAGGAAACAAAAACAATATGAGATTTTTTTTTTTTTAAGCGTATCACCCCAAGCAAGTCTGAAGGCCACTATCACGCAAGGGGTTTTAGAAGGGTTGGAGGAAGAGCAGATAGGAGTGGTAAAGGAGAGGATGTGGAGAAAGAGAAAGACAGTGGGTTGATCAAGGCAAGGGGGTTACAGAAGATTTGGAGCGAGAGCAGATAGGAATGAAAAGTGAAATGATGTGGAGAAGGGAAGTGGATAGATCAAGGCAACTGGAGATGTCGATTGACGCTACAGATGAAGTACTTCTGGCCGACTGTTCCCATAAAACCTAAAAGCCCAGATCGACTGCCACCGAGACAATCCCAGAGAATTGTCAAGACACCCAATCATAGTAAAGATGCAGGTTTCACATACCATTCTCACTGCACTGAGTTTGTTTGTAACTGGGAGCACCACATATGCGATTTTGTGCTAAAGAAGTTGAATCAATATAATTATGTTTTAATATGACTACTTTTGTGTAATAGTGAACATTAACAAACTGACTTCATAGTAGTAAGTTCAGTCCTCACTGAGTGCCTTATAACTAAAATATAATCAAGTCACACCATTTGGTTAATAAAGTTAATCAGTACTGAACCTTGTCATTATTTAGATAGATGACTGCTTAGGAACATGAGGTAGTGCCAGCAGTTTGTAGCCTTGTACTAAACTAATAAAGAAGAAATAAATAAGTTCTTTTATTGGAAATAAATAACAAATAAATTCAGTTTTTTTTTTTTTTTTTTTTTACCACAGCTTAGTGAGACATAATAATTATATTTCTATTTACATCTGTTAATTATTTAATGGACTCTTCCAAATTAAATTCTTCCAACACACTGAAGAATTATTGGTCTTCTATCATTTCAGTTGCTTTGTACAGCCAAGTAACAAAGCAGTTGCAATTAGAATATGTGATGCCATATTTGGTATATATAACAGCTGGAAAGGCCTTCTACTCAAAAGTCACATGATAGGAAACTGTTATTTATTTATTTATTTATTTTGGTAAACTGTAAGCCAAACTTGTTTGAAAAAGGTTTATCTACATTGAACAGGTAAGTACCATTTTTATTCAGTTTTAGTAGTTCATATAATTTATACTGTGAATATTGAGATAGGAAATCTAGCTCATTGGTTGTGAATATCCACTTTTTGTAAGGCAACATGGCTGCTTCACATTTTGTTAAGGAACAAGAATTGAATACCTTTTACATAAATAAAAAGAGTTAATAAAATCTTTTGATCATAGAGTTTGGCTGATAACAAAAATTATCAGAATATTAATGAGTCTGTTAATGAGTTTAGTCTTGAAATTTAAGGTTTCATTTTTGGGTATATAAATATAAAAAAAGTATCAATAAATATTACAATTTGAGTTTCTGATACCTGTCAATCTTGTTCTGTTGGTGGGGCATAAAATACACAGGCCATTTCCATTACAGAAAGGTAGGACGTCCCCCCCCCAAACAAAAAATAAAAAATAAAAGAGGACCTTTCTGAGTGGATACTTTGGGTATAAACTGAACATATATCTGCCATTTTAACTTTATGATAATTTTTTTTAAAAACCAAGCAAGGCAATAGAGTCACTAAGACACAAGCGGTTAATGAGTATGAGAAAAAGAAAACATATTAAAGGAGACAGAACAGTAAAAGAACAGGACTTAAGACAAAAGATAAGGATTGACATTGCATTTAAATTTTTGAAGATCATTGTTGATGGGAAGGAACAGAGTTCCACAAGTGAGAAGTATGAAAGAAGCTGTTAGCATGGAAATTAAGGTTACATCAACTGTAAGATGATACCTTGCTGCCAATTAGTACCACGATTAAATTCATAAAGTCTAGGTATGAAAGAGGAAAGCTCATCTGAACAATTACCACAAAAATATTTATACTTTGATGAATAGTATGTTTTTTTTGTATATTGGGGATTACCAAATGATGTGGGGTCACTCACATCATACCCGGAGGAATAGCCTTGTGTTCACAGGAATACAAACATACACAGAAATAACACTAACAGCATGTTAAATTGTAACTTAAAATCATATAATTTTATTTATTTTTGTGTCCTGGTGTGTGTGTATATTTTAGTTTTAAGTTTGCATGTAATAAAAGGAAGTCACTTCATATTATAGCAAACAATGTCCCGAGGAGCTGGACATCTTGACTTTTCAATGGTCATTACCGAAGTAGACTGAATTCAGGATCATTTGTTGTGAAGTGTTTTCTAGAAGGAAAATTGGATTTTGGGGGAATTTTTTTTTTTGGTTTATTTAATTTATTTTAAACAAAATTTTAATGTTACTTGTTTTTATTTTATTTATGATATCATTATTATTATTATTTTATATTTTTTTAATTTTTATTTATTAATAATAATAATAATAGTAATATCCCTACAATAGACAAGGCCCATGAAAGCTACATTATGGTGGTGGGGGAAAGTGACTGAAGCTGAGATGCCAGGTCAAGACCAATAACATTGCAGATTCTTCTTTGTATTTTATCAAGAATCTCTAAATATATAGCAAAAGCACCAGACCAGCAATATTCAATGCATGGATTAATGATAGATTTATAAATGTGTAAATCATTGTGATTTTTATTTAACAATAAATAACCCAGGGGTTGGTATGTCACTAAATGACCAAACTTTATCTATCTTTCGGTCAATGAAAGGTTCTTGACATGACAAAGAATGCCTTAAAAAAAAAAGCCTAGATATTTTGTCACTTGCTCAGAATTTTAATATCAGAACTGTTGCTTTGTGGAACAGAATCCCAGGAGGATCTTTTCAAAACCACTACAATCTTAACCTCTTCAAGTCGAGGGTTAAAAGTGATCTTTCTCACATATAAGCAAAATTTGCAACCCCCCTCACACAACTGCCTTCAGTAACCCTTTAACTTAAGTGTCCTTTGTGTGTTGTATAGTGTGAACATTAGTAAAAAGAAAACCCCAAAACAACCCCCCTCCAAAAGGGGGTTTGTTTTTTATATATATATATATATATATATATATGTGTGTGTGTGTGTTTTAAACAATAAAAATTATTAAAAAATTGAAATTTTCAGTCACATTGGGTTGTATATTAATATTTTTTCAATTAGGTTACTCAACTAGTTATGGCCATCACTGGGAGAAAAAAATGCCTGCTTGTTAGTAGCATTGAACTACAGGAGTGAATGACTGTTTCTGAAGAAAGTGAACTTTATTTGTAGTTTTTATTTGTTTTTTTTTATTGTCAGTTTTGGTCAATCCTTGTGTTGGTCAAACGGCCTCTTTCAAGTTGTTTTTAAGATTAAGGATGGGAGATTACTGACTTTAATAATTCCCTCCTTGGTTATTTTGACAGTTTTGTTGATTGCTGGGAATGGGATGTTAAGTGTATGTTATCTTTTAGTTCTTTGGGAGTGTGTATGATGTGTTTATCTGTATATATTAGTATGAGTGTGTGTATAAGTGTGAGACCTCAACACCCCTGCAAACATATCTGTCTTGTAAGGGTGAGAAATGTGGGTAGGGCTGGATTTATGGGGTTATATATTAATTCTATCTATGTTGTTAAAGTATTTTGAGGTGCAAAATCCCTTGGTTTTCATATATATATATATATATATATATATATATATATATAAATAAATGTGAATGTCAGTGTGTCACACTTTTTCAACTTTACTCCTAGAGGCCGTAACCCATCATATCATTTTGGCATCAGGCTGACTGTGAGCAAATTAAAAACATTCTGGACCAGATCCAAAACTGCAAACCCAAGTTTTGATTACTGTGATTGTTTTGGCAATTTTTTTTATGTGATTTCTTTTTTTTTTTTTTCACAACAAATTTTTTTTATATAACAATTTTTATAACTTGGGAATAATTGAAATTAATTGCGAAATCCAGCAAAAGTCACCCATGAAATAATTCTTTGTACATAAAGCAAAGGCCTACATACATCAATTAAAATTTAAATTAAGTAGCAGCAGAATAATTATTGTTGAACTTTTGAAAGGTAAGTTTAAATATTGATGTAATACTTTCAGTGATCAATTTTGAGTTCTTCTGGAGCTTATTGTTGCCTATCACATACAGCAGCAGTATGCCTCGCAAAAAGAAATCTCTGCCAACAGAGGACCAGATTGCAGTTAAAAGAGCCATGGCTGCAGTGAAGAAAAGAAAGACACATGCAAATGAAAATCCATGCTAAGAATATACAAAGACTTAGGGACTCTCAAACTCCTGAAGAAGCTGCTCTCTCAGGTGTTATTTAAACATCTGAGAGGGCAGCTTTTAAGCTAGTATATATATATATATATATATATATATATATATATATATATATATAAACAAAAAACAGTGACATAGATGTGACCAACAGACAACTTGCCGGATAGCCTAACACATTTGACTAGAAAAAATCCTGAATAAGGAAAGAAAAAACAGACTGAAAGGCAAGCCCTAACTACTCAGAACAAATAATACTTCATAATATCAATGCTTAACATAGGACAGCTTGACTCAAATTACTCAAATTTCATGATCTTCCATTTGTGATCTTCAGACTACTATATATATATATTAAGTGTGTGTGTGTGTGTACATTAATCCTTGCAAGGAAATGCTCTGTATAATTAGTCAAAGTGCTCTAGAACTGAACATGTTTAAAATTATAAATATTTTCCTTGGAAAAATGACTAAAACAAAAATATTTTCATGCAAATTTCAGTCTGTTTTCCTTCTGACTTTGAAAATTAATTCTCAGATTATTTTCTGATATCCTTAACGAATGTAAACCATATCCCATGATGGGATAAATTTGTGATACTAAGCTCTTAAGCAAGGCTACAGATTTCTTCTTCTCCTTGGTAATTGGGAAATTAGCTGTTTCCTTGCAGGAAACATTTGGCATTCACTGACTGAACAGTTAACATTACTGTCAATTGAAATTTATAAAATCTTTTTCTTAAGACAGTTTTTCAGGAAATAAGACATGTCAAGTTCATTAACTGTTATCATTCTTTCTACTATTGATTGAATTTTCTTTCCAAAGATTTTGTTTAAGATCATGTGAAAAGTTAATATCTTGATTGTCATTATTTTCCCATCCAATTATATATTGTTTTATATAGATGATAGTGTAGACCAGGGGTCAGCAACCTATGGTACGCATGCCACACTTGGCACACCAAGCAATTTTCAATGGCACGCATGCCACAAATGACATCGCAAAGTCTGAACCAATAACTACTACAACACAAAGAAGATATTTAGCTGTTTCAATTTTAATATATACTAAAGTATATATACTATATATTACTGTATAAAATATATTGTAGAACAGGTATATTGACCTTGACTTGTATAAAAATACATATGCTGTTGGCACACTGAATGATTTTAAAACCCTAAGTCAGCATAAAAGGTTGCCAACCCCTGGTGTAGACCAATGGTCCCCAACCTTTTTTTTGCTCAATGCACCCATTCACCATAATTCAGAATGTCATTGTACCTCTTTCCAAGATTGTCCAACTCAAAAGCTTCATTCCAAACAATATGAATACTTGATTGAGAATCTTCATTCTTTTCCATATTAATGCATATACATGGATTGTTTTTACAGAGCAGTTTTACAAATTTAATAGCAATAAAAATGTTGATGAATTCTTAAACTTGAATACATGTATCATACAGTAATTTGTTTTAGTTCATAACTAATTATGAAATAAATAAACTGAAGCATACTTTAATGGACAAAATGTTCAATAGAATGCTTGGGTATTCAAAATTCTGTAAATAAAAAACAAGAAAAAGTAAAGATTACCCCCTTGAAATCCTCCTTGGTTGAGAACCCCTGGTATAAATATTTCTGAATTAGTTGGAGCCAATGCATCAATATGAGAATCTTGATTTGACAAGGCAAATTAAGAACATGAATCTCGTTTTTAGATTAATATTTTGGCTTTGTAACACCTTGCAGTGTTGGACAAAAATAAATCCTCACCTGTTGGCTGGGGCTTCAGAATACTCTAACTGCTCCTCTGCAGAGAGGTAAGACCCCACCAAATTAGGTGCCCTGGGTAAGATGATAAACTACATCCACATCTTGGGTAAGGTGATAAACTACATCCAACAGCAAGGCCTCTGATCAAGAGGTAATCAGGAGCATGAAACCACCTCTTAATTGTTGGTGTTCCAAGGTCCCACCTGTCCCTGGGTGGTAGCACCTGTTAGGGTCCCATCTATGAGCAAATAGTTAACCCCCAAAATGGGGTCAAAGCACTATGAAAGTGTAAAAATAGGCTTTAATACCAGCAATACATTTTTGTAAAAAAATTATTACCAGCAATGAATTTTTGAAGAAAAAGTTATTACCAGCAATACATTTTTGGAAAAACAAAAATATTACCAGCAATATATTTTTGAACAAAAATATTATAAGAAATAAAACTCTTGTCGGCATTAAATAACACATTGAGGTGTTGATAAACAAACCAAATCAAACCAAACCAAACGTAAATGTAGTACAACCTGTCTCATGATATAGCAAAAAAATGGAATAAGTTAATTGGTTAACATTCCTCGCTCATCAGAATTTAATCAAAGAAAGTAAATTATTTTTTGTGTACAATTGACTGAGAAAGAAAATACATTTGTATCAATAGTATATTGAGATAGATATATTTCTATAAACAAATCACATTCAGTCCTAACAACCATTCCTTCTGTTTACATGAAGTTGTTTTGATTTAATAAAAATTGTTTTAGGGACATTTAAATGATAGTTAAAATGGGATCTACACAGAACTGAGAACATATCCTCTTGGAAGGATGACGAACACTTCTGATTTTGTATCAGGTGTTCTGTGATTGCACACCTGGATGTAACAGCACACTTTATGCAAATTATCCAGTTGACCTTTTTCTAATAGCTGCCCATATTCAATTTTCTTGTCTCTCATACTAAATTTGTTGCAACTGATTGCATTGGGTGAGATAACAGCTATTAGTATGTAAAACAGATTTATTGGACCTATTTATGTCCATTTCTCCTTGATTTCAGCTCTATACCATTACTAAATGTCTTACATCAGACATGCCATGATGGTTCACGAAGAAATGAGTATGTAGGCAAACCACATTGTCATAATTATCTTATCTTAGGTGCAGAAAAGCTTTTACATTTATTGTCAACCTTGACAAAGACAAGCACTACACAGCTTATTTGTTATTTGCTCTTCAAAACTAATCACACACTTTTGTTTTTATAATTTTTTTAAAGCCCTGCATATTAATAATGAAGATCTGAAGAATAAAAATATAACTGAATAAAATTTTGATATAAAGTGTAATTCTCTTTTAGTTTTGTATCTGATAAATTTTTCGATAAATTCTGCAATTAAATGAAAATAAACAAAATGCTTTTCTCCTTACAATTTTAATAAAACAGAAAATTTCCAATGATTTCTTGGATTTGGTTTAGCAAAAGTGACAGTCAAAATCTCAAATTTTATTTTGAAAATATTTACTAAACATGAATATTTAAAGTTAGTTGTAGATTTTTGACAGTGACATAAATTAATTTTCCTTTTCTGAATGGGAATAAATCATAAACATATTTGCTTGGCCATTAGCTGACAAATACTGAATTTCTTCAAGGACAAACTCCATTGGATAATTTCTCTTTGCTATTTCTTATTTGGTTGCAAAACTTTAAACATTCTGTTTGCAAAGAACATTAAATTTTCTTAATAAAACTGTTCTTACTGATTATTTTTATATAAAAAACTTTTATATTTTATCATGAAAGCCAAGATATTTAATCCCCAAGAAATGACTTGATTACAACCAAGATAGTGCATAATCTTATTATTTTCAAGAGTTTATAATATAAGACTTACTGCAGTAGTTTATAGTGTGTGTGTGTATGCATGTATTATACAGGGTGCAATGGGTAAATTGCCTCCATTTTATATTTTCAATTTTGTGCATGCATGTTGTATGTTTTTGATTTTGCTGACTGTACATTATAGTGGGGTCAGTAGGGTGTAGTGGTCTAATTGTTTTCTCGCCCCGTGTCAAATGTTGAGGTTACCATATGTAGTGGTATGGTAATAAGAATGGACGATTGTAGATGTTTGTTTGTTGATGAGGATAGATGTTTGTTTACAGCTGCGTGAATAACATGACCACACAATTATTTACATTATTCGGACTATTGTCCTCATCTTTGTCGCCATATTTATTACAACGTTTCGACCGTTGTACGCTCCAACCTTCTTCAGGTGGTTGGAATGTCAAACTGAACCCTTTATTTCGCTTACTGGGGTAGACTGTTCTAGTTCCGCATGCCATGTTTAATGGATGTCAGTTATCAGTTATATCCTGTTAATTCCCCTCTGAAAGTTCTCCACTGCCTTAATCGGGTATTGAACTCACACTCTTTGGGTCCTGTCACTAACCAACGCCTTTATCCACTGTGCCATGTGTCCTGCATGAATAACATGACCACACAATTTATATTAAAACGTAAAATACCACAAAGCATGAAATACAAGAAAGAACAAAATGGTTTTAAAACATAACATTTGTATTTATTTGTGTGTTGATGTACATGTGTAGAAGTTAAAGATCTATTGGAGTTATGTCTCTTAGACTAGGAATATTTTTGTCTGAACTCACAAAAGTTGAATTAATTATAAAGCTGAGAAATGCTGAATAAACTATAGCTTTAGAAGAATATTTCAAAGAGAAAAGTTCTTGTTGCATGTTTTGAAATGTTTCGTATGTTTGTAATGTAAGTTGGAAAAGGTTGTACGTATGTGCATATGTGAATATGCTTTTAACATCTGATCACCCATGGTTTAGATGAGAAACCTTTTGCAACTACATCTTGTCACAAGAAGAGAGAGAGAAGAAAGAGAAGACAGCAAGCTTGTGTCTTCTATTTATAATTGATGTAAACACATGATAGGATCACAGCAAATTGGCGGGAAACTTGACTTGGTCATGCGCTGGAAAAATATTTGTACGTGGATGGATTGCAACACCCACTTGTGTGTTTATTGACCAATTAGAATCTGATTTTTCTTGAAAATATTTACTAAGCTGAGTAGGCTCTCTGATCTACCTTTTGCACAAAAATGTACAAAATTCAACATTGATAAGAAAGTAGTAGCTGGATGCTACAAGGGTACTGCTTGTTAGAAAAATAGCACCATAATGCAATTCACTCTGCCAGAGGTTTGTATATGGTATGCTGTCCTGCTTGGGATTTGTGCCAGAAGCTCCAATATGAACATTTCAGAATGTTTGGGTGTCAATCTAAGGGCAGTGCAGAGGATTCGGAAAGAGTTGGATGATATATCCAGTCAACATCATGGCGTTTGGAGTGATCACTAATGATGGCAACATTATGCATCCATTTGTCTTCCCACAGGGCCTAAGACTCATCACAGAGGCCTACATCAAGTGTCTTGAGGAAGTAGTGTTGCCCTGGGTCAAGAGGGTGGCTGCTGGAAGACCCTATGTCTGGCAACAGGACCTTGCACTATGTCACACAAGCAGGAGAACCCAGTCATAGCTGTGAGACAATTTCTGTGATTACATCAACCCTTACATCTGGCCACCTAACTCCCCAGACTGCAACCCTCTTGATTATTATGTGTGGCACATAGATGAGCGAGAAACCAACAAAACTCCTTGTAGCACCAAAGATGAAGGCAAGGATTATGGCAGCATTCATTAACTTAAACATGGAGACCATCCAGAAGAATTGCAGGAGATTCTGAAGTCACCTGGAGAGCATGGTTGAAGCTAATGGCAATTATTATTAAATAAATTTACTCTTCAGTATTTCAAGATATTTTTGTTAAAATGAGATGTCAGTGTTATTTTCATTTTTGCATAATTTAGATGACAATTTATCCATCTCACCCTTTATATATATATGATAAAAATATAGTTTTAAGATATGCTAGATTTATGGATAAGTGCTCAATATCAGGGAAAGAGTGTATGCAAATATAAAAATGGACAGTGAGATCTATACCGAGTGGTATGCTTGAGAACAATCTTCATGGTATCAGATTGTCACTGTTCAATGTTGAATTCAGCATCTACTTATATATTCATTCTTCACTTACATAATTATCTACTTGTATTTACGTATAAAAAACCCTTTCTTAGATTATCTTAGTTTCTCCCCCAACCCCCTCTAAATTTTTTTTTAAAGAAAAACACAAGAAAAAGCTTAACAGAAATACAATTGTCATTTTAACGAAACCTATATTAATGAGGCATTGCTACCCAAATGACCAACTCTATCTAAATATATGTGGCTACTTGACTAGTGAGACTATTGTGCATTTACTTTTGGATCCTTAGTTGATGTTCAAGCCTTCTTCAGGTGGTTGGAATGTCGAACTGAACATGTCTATATTTCTGAGATGAGGTATTATGTACACTATTTACATTATTCAAACTATTTTCCTCATCTTTGTCATCTTTGTCGCCATATTTATTACACTGTTTCAGCCGTTGTGCGCTCCAGCCTTCTTCAGGTGGTTGGAATGTCAAACTGAACCCAAAAAGTGTGAGTTCAATACCCGGTTAAGGCAGTGGAGAACTTGGAGAGGGGAATTAACAGGAGATAACTGACAATTGACACCCATTAAACATAGCATGTGGAACTAGAACAGTCTACCCCAGTGAGCGAAATGAAGGTTTCAGTTCGATATTCCAACCACCTGAAGAATGCCTGTGCGTACAGCGGCCAAAACGTTGTAATAAATATGGCGACAAATATGAGATTTTTGATGGTGACTTTCTAAGTAGCTGCAACTAGTTTGTACTGTGTCTTAGTTGTAAATACTTTAATTCATCAGAAATACTGTTGTTGTTTAAAAATCTTTCTTTCTATATAAGATGTGTCCTTCACTATATAGACAAAGAACTTAAAACACATTCAAGATGCTACAATACTCTATTTCATACTAACTGCTAAAAAGGAAAGCTCTATAAGTACACATCAATAATAATCATGAAAAAGATTCTCCTGAAATTTGTCTACCTAATAGATATCTTTTTTTACCCATAAATTTATCTACTCAAATAATTGGTGATAAACTTGGATCTTGGAATTAAAGCTGTCCTAACCCTATCTAGCTACCCTAAAAGATGTAATTAATAAGTCAAATGTTTGTGTGTATATATATATATATATATATATATATATATATATATATATATAAGTGATTATAATAAAAACATTTTAAATTGCTACACAAAAGCTCTCATGTTTCAATACTATAATTGCACTTATTAAGGTGATGGTTGGTAACTGGTGATAAAATGATTTTTTTATGGAAATTTAAAACAAATCGTTGCCTCTTTTCTGAAAGTTAAAGGGTGGGGCTATATATATATATATATATATAATGGCTGGTTTCAACATGATTTGGCCATAAGCTGTGTGTGGCGAGAAAAAGATGAAATAAGGAACAAGTAGAAAATCTTTATAAATTTAACATATTTTGCTATTTATAAAAATTCTAATAATGCTAAATTAAAAACTGAAACCCATCAAATTTATAAAGATTCTTCTTATTTTATCATTGTTATGTCTGTTTTAGGCCTGCTACTAGTAATGTGTAACCCAGTAAAACCTGCCACATGGATGGGTGGTTAGTGTCTTAACTGACTCTCCCACAAGCTCTTCTGCTGGTGAAGAAGGTGACATGTCACCCCACAGGACAAAAAACACAACAAAGGGGCAGGTGAGCTTCTTATAGGAAGGAACATATATATATAAAGGCTATGATGAAGTATCAAGACTTGAATGCCAACCTTCCTAGAAATGGTGTCACTTGAGCATCAGGAAGTGCATCCTGTCTTGTAAATTCTTGCCTCAAATTATTGACAAATACTCTTTCAGACAAGATCCACCTTGCTTTGTGTGATATTAATCCCAACCCTACCTCAATAAAAAAAAAATCTGGCTATGTATTTGTGCATATATGTTGGATTGAATCCATATTTACAACTCGGAGATAGATATAATTTTGTTACACACATACATGCCAAATATATTCATGAAGCAATTGAATATGTATTTTTTTCATTCTTTTTTAAATTTTTTTTTTAATAATGAAATTTCTTCTAACCTCACTTAATCTACACTTTCTCAGTTAGGCTCTCAAGCCAAACAAACCAATCAAACGTGTCAAAAAGGTAACAAGTACAATGGCAAGAAATCAATTTGAATCAACCTTGACAGATAATTTGGTAATGGTTCAAGACGATCATTACAAGATGCAACAGCACTCTAACTGCTGACCCCCTTCAAACTTGCTAGCTTTAAGAATCAGGGGGTCTGTTTATAGAGTGATCGGGGGGGTGCATATCTTGGGGTTTACATGAAAGAGATGTAAGCTTATGAGGCATAACATTAAGACTGAAAGCTTCCAAGGCATCTTGCCAAGTCGATGGCAGTTTACCCTGATTATATTCCATGCACTTATGGAGATGCTGACTTGGTACTTTATTGCATCTGTAAGTATCAAATCATATAGATGGGCATTGGGAGTGAGTGACTGTGCCAAGACAAAGCCATGAAGGTCAGTCAATGGCAGCAAATAGCTTTTGCCCTTGAAACCCATACATGTAAATGTATATATGTCAAACACACGCACAGACTTATATATATTTGTAATGGATTTTTTATTTCAATATTATTACTATAAAACATAAAAATAACATTTATAGTAATAAAAAATAAAGTTGGATTAAAAAATTACTGTTGTTTACATTTCAGGTACAAAACTGAAGCAAGCAGATATATTTATAGAAACCCTAACAAGAGATATATGTTTACTTTAATAGGTAAATTGGACTTTGCTTTATCATGATAATATCCTGCCTCCAAATTGGAATAAGTATATTCTGAAAATTTTGCCAATTTTATTGTGAAAACATTGGCTTATCTCATAAAATTTGACACACACACACACACACACACACACACATACATATATATATATATATATATATATATATATATATATATAATTTTTTTCATATAGACAAAAACAATTTACTCATGACAAAGATGCAACTTCGTTTCAGTGCATTTAGTTGCACCTTGACTGGTGAGAACTAAAATACTTATGAACAATTTTTTTATGTAAGCAGGCCATACGTGGAACATCATTTCAAAAAAATAAAAAAAATAAGTATATATATATTTTTTTTTTTTTCCAACAAATGGAAAAAAAGGAAGTGATGTTCCATGTGAGGCCCGTCTACAAAAGAAATTGTTTATAAACTATTTCAGTTCTCACCAGTCGAGGTGCAACTAAATGCACTGAAATGAAGTTGCATCTTTGTCATGAGTAAATTGTTTTAGTCTATATGAAAAAAATTATAATAAATAATTATTGCTCTGCTATCGATATTGAGCCCTCTTTTGGATTAATGCTGTGAACGTTAGAATTTTTATATTATTTTCATTCCCATTACATTCATATATATATATATATATATATATATATATATATATATATATATATAAACACTACATGCCAAAAGTTGGGAGCCATCCTCTGAGTTTTGAAGAATTGCCTAAAAATTGATTGTTGCATGATTTTTATATTTATTGGTTGGCTGGCTTTGTTTAATAGTATATCAACATCTATATGGGTTATTTGATGCTGAAATCTAAATATTTTGTATCCAATTTTATGGCTTCAGCTATGTATGTTTTGAATGCAATTTTATTCTTTTAACTACAGATATTTTGTAAAAAAATTTATATTTTCAGGATAAATGTGTTTTCCCTTCTTTTTGTTAGATATATAGTTTGTAGATGATAAAAATGTATTTCTGGTAATTATACTATAAAATGTATTTTCCTATTTTTTTTTTTTTTTTTTGAGTTTCACTATTTGTCCATAGCTGGGACCCTAACAGGTACTCCCATCTTGGGTCAGGGTAGATCTGGGAACAATATCAATTAAGAGATGGATCCATGCTCCAATCTCCCAATCAAAGGACTTGTTGCTGGATGTAGTTTATCATCATGCCCAGGTCTAATTTATTGTCACTGTGTAATGCACAAGGAAACTAGATAGCAGTCACCAGGTGCACCAATACACATGAATAAAAAAACAAAAAAAAAACACTACTGAATGAAGAAAAATAACAATGTTTAAAATATGTTGAAAATTGTCTCTGTGCAATAGCATTCATTTTACACAAGGCCCAAGAATAACTTTGTCAGAACTAATAGAACTAAGACATTGTCGTGAAAGTAACAGTTCAAATAATTTGTACCCCTGGGATGCATGCTGCCTTTCATTATGCTTTCTTCTCTGCTGAGACAATGGGAATTAGAAATGTTCTCCAAGGAGGGCAGAAAGCATCTGATTATTTTCTGAGTGACATCTGTAACCCTCCAAATAGGCAGGAGAGCCCTTTGTCGTTTGATCCTGTGTGCTTTGACTATTCAGGTATGAAAATCTACATAAATTGCCTTGTTTATGTTTCAGATACAAAACTGAGCAGTTATGATTTTTGAAGAAATCTAAATGAGTAAAGTATGCTTTAAAGGCAAATAGAACCTTGCTTGATTACAAAGCTCTATGTAGCCAAGTGGTCAAAGCACATCTCATCAAATGACAGTTTCTTCTGCAAAGAGTGACACAGATTTTAATCTAAATAAGATACTGTAAAATAAATGGAGTATCTACTTAAATATCTGCTAAATATATATATATATATATATATATATATATATATATATATATATATATATATATATATATATATATATGTGTGTGTGTGTGTGTCTATATTTCTGAGATGAGGTATTATGTACACTGTTTACATTATTCGGGCTATTGTCCTCATTTTTGTCGCCATGTTTATCACAACGTTTCCTCAAGGACACATGGCAGAGTGGATAAAGGTGTTAGTTAGATCCAGTGACAGGACCCAAAGATTGTGAGTTCAATACCTGGTTAAGGCAGTGGAGAACTTTCAGAGGGGAATTAACAGGAGATAACTGACATCCATTAGACATGGCATGTGGAACTAGAACAGTCTACCCCAATGAGCGAAATAAAGGGTTCAGTTCAACATTCCAACCACCTGAAGAAGGCTGGAGTGTACAACGGCTGAAATATTGTGATAAACATGGCGACAAAGATGAGGACAATAGAGTATTGCTGCCATATATGGTTTGGTGCCCCTTATGTTTGTCTCAAGGTTCTTGATAAGATCCAGAGACGGATATACAGTGTAATTGGCCCTGATCTGGCATCTCATCTGTAGTCATTCTCTCATAGACATGCCAACACCTCCCTCTGTCTTTTTTACAAATACTTTCATGGTAACTGCTCCGAGGAGCTGCTTTCGCTGGTTCCCAGACTTCATGAATTTAAGCGTTCTGCTAGGCTGGCATCTCACTCACACCCTTTCACTGTCGAAACCGTTAAATGTAGCCATCTCTTCTACTTCAATAGCTTCATGTCTCTCACCTCTCGCCTGTGGAACTCTTTCTTCTTCCTGTTTACCTGATACCTATAATCTTTAACTATTCAAATGTAATGTCTTCAGATGCCTTGATCTATCCCCTATCCTTCTCTTCATCCTTTCCTCTATCACTCCTATTTACTCTAGCTCCAACTCTCTGTAACCCCTTGCGTGCTCATGGTTTTCCTTCCTTGCTTGGGGTGAAATGCTTAATATATATATATATATATATATATATATATATATATATATATATATATATATATATATATAATCTTTTTAAAAGACTTCATTAGGACTTCATTGAATTGGATTTGTTTATGTTGTTGTAACTGCATATGTGCATGAACGAGAATGCTGGGAGTTTTAAATGTAGAAAGATTCAAGCCAATTTTATCTAGATTGTTTTTGTTTCCAGCATCTTTGTTATTGAATATCCTACATTGTGATAACAGACGATCTGCTAAGAATGGTCAAATGTCGTAGGAATCTGGACACAAATTCACTGAGGATGAACTAGCAATTAAATCGCTTTCTGGGCATTTTTGTCTTAGTGAATTATTTTCTCTTTTAATTAGAGTAACCTATTTTATGTCAAAATTGTGGTCAGTCTTGTTATAGTGAATAACAAAGATGATGAAAGCAAAAGGAATCCAGATGAAATTGGATTGTATGCAAAAAAAAAAAAATTCCCTGCATCTGTTGTTTGTGTGCATGTGTAGCCACAACAATGTAAACAAACCCAGTCCAATGATGTTTTAACGGATGAAATGCATCACAAAACGTTTTTCCAATTTGTCATACATCTTTTCTTTCAAAACTGTTCTTGATATATAAAAATTTATCACATATATATATTTTGAACGATAAAAATTATTAAAAAAATTGAAATCTTCAGACACACTGGGTTGTAGATTAATATTCTTTCGTTTTTATTATTATTATTTCATTTAGATTCCTTAACTAGTTTTGGCCAACATGGCCATCATCAGGAGAAAGAAATATTTCTGCTTGCTGGTAGCAGTAAACTACAGAAATGTAGTATACTGTAGTATATATATATATATATATATATATATATATATATATATATATATATATATATATATGATAATGAGTACAGATGATCCTTAAAAATACATTTTGTTATAATTTATTTCATGAATATACAAATATTAATCTCTTCAGGGTGCAGTTTTTTTAATAAATGAAGTCAATTTATACAGACGAAAGGACAAGGGAGAGGAAAACAGAAGAATGAAAAGGAAAAAAAATTAATATTAAAAGAGGAAGAAAGAAAAAGAAAAATTCTAATATAAGGTCATAAAATAATTTTGCGGGAGAAAAGAGAGAGAGGGGAAGATAAATTGACTTCATTTATTAAAAAAAACTTTGGTCTGAAGAGATGAATATTTGTATATTCATGGAATAAATTATAATCAAATATATTTTTAAAGATTGTCTGTACTCATTATTATATTGCTCTGTTACTTACATTGAGCACTCTTTGGATTAATGTCCTCCTTGGAATTATTTCTACGAATTATCAATTGAGATATATATATATAGTAAATGTATTTGAAAGATGAATATAAAATTTAGAATAAATTTCCAATAAACATGCCGACTTGCACATTTTTCTGATTTTTCTCTCATTCAGCCTGCATTAAGAGAATAGCATTATATAAAACCTGTATTTAAGCTTATACATACTTTATATATATATATATATATATATATATATATATATATATATATATATATAATCTGAAGTTGAGGGCATTTCCTTGTTGCATTGAATTTCTTGCAGAAGCCATCAATATTATTTTCCATTTATTTATTTATTTATTCCAAAAAGCAATTTATAATTTGCCTCAAATAAAATTCATTTATGACAGTTTTAATTTCACTTCTTTCCTTTTCATTTCTTCCTCTTCTCCTAAAACACTCACTTCATTCCTTTTTCAAAACTTTCCTTTTTTTTTATATTCTTACATATCATTTCAAATCAACTTCCATTTTCTCAATTAATTTGCATACCACTGAGACTGCAACCTCATCTTCACTGCAATTGATAAACTAGTAACAATGAAAACAATATGAAAATCTAAACTTGCCAAAACCTTTCAAACAGCAACTTCAATATTTACATCATCAATTCCTAAATAGTTGATATAATTGAAAAATCTATTTTTATTTATTTTCTTGCTTGTTCATTTCATAATATATTATCCTGTTCTTAGCTGTTTTGGATTTGAAAATATATTTTCTTTTTTGTCTTTGTTTCATTTTCATTTATCGAGAGTTGGTGGTTGGGGGAATAACCTGCATTTCAATTAACAGAGAATCTCTCCTGTTTTATTCCAAAATGAATACTTCTTTTCAATTTACCTCCATTTTGATGAAACGCTATTTCTAACAATGTCCTCCGAAATAAACAATCAAGAAAAAATATGTATTGCTTATCAAAACCAGAAATTTACTTCCAATAAAGAAATTTTCATAATTTCTTATTCTGAGGATTAATAATTTCCAAGTACTGAAGAACTTCCTCAGCATTGATTAAGCAACATTCTGCCTGGACAGTACCAAATGAGGGAACATTTAAAGGTTCTTAGAAAGCTATGGTTGCAGGCATTAGTCACAAGCCATTGTTGATAATCATGACAATGCTTAACTTCAATTTGGAAGTACCGATTTGTAGTTGAGTAACCTCACAAAACCATGACTCTCATTTGAACCTGTAGACTTATTTTATTGAGCTACAGCTTCACCACTTTTCTCTGGTTGCTTAGCTTGTAGGTTTTATAGGATGAAGTTGCAAGCTCGGTTTCAATTACATTTTAAAGGTGGTTGTCCTTTTGCTAGACTGGTTCCTAGCTGAGGCTAGAATCTAGCCTGCCCTGTTTAATCCATAGCTGATTGGAGAGAATAGATAGATTCATATCTTTCCAATGATATTTGTGTGAAAGTGAATGCAATTTGAACTTGAAATACCAGTCCCACTTTCTGCATTGCTATATGAAAGAAATGGACGTGCAGGTGGCGTAATGGATAGTAGCTCAAAATGAGAGACTGGGGAGCCGAGTTTGAATTCCAGTTGAGTTTGTTACATGCATTTATGTACAAATACCCTTGGGTAAGATATGAATCCATCTTTTCTCCCCACCAGCTAGGTGTAACTAGGACAGACTGGGTCCTGTAGCCTTGGTTGACAACCAGTCTAGGAGAAGGAAAACTCTGAATTCAAACTAACCTGTAGAGGGTTGGGCTCTATCTTGTTCAAGATTCACCACTGCTGTTATAGCTGTACTGCCCCTATGACCCTCATGGGTCACAGGACTTGCAAGTATGAAGAAGGCTGGATCAGACCATTTAGTTGTTAAATTAAAACAATTAAGAAGTATATAAATAATGATTAAGAAGGAACCTATTGATCATCAAATATATATATATATATATATATATATATATATATATGTGTGTGTGTGTATGTACAAGGTAACCAAAAAAGTTCTGTCCGTTTTTTGATTAGTCATTGAATTAAGTTGAAATATATATGAAATGCGTGTAGCAATTGTTTTCAAATTCGGACAGCCAGAAGTAGGAATATCAGACGTTATAAAAAACATGCGCACCGTGCCCAGCCATCAGTTATAAGCCAGACAGCTGTGAGAAGGATGGAAGTGTCTAGAGATCACGTTCGGGGCTGTTTGCTTTACGACTTCAAAGTGGGCTTATCAGCAGCTGCATCAAGTCGCCACATATGTCAAGCATTTGGGGATAGTGCTGTGGATGAACGTACTGCAAGGCGTTGGTTTCGAAAATTCAAGTCGGGAGATTTGTCTCTCCATGATGAGCCTCGCAGTGGACGACCACAGGTCTTGACTGACGGAGTCCTGAAGACGGCCATTGAAGAGGACAGTAGTCTAATGTGTGATGAACTTGCAAGACAGTTCAACATTACCGATGAAACAGTTAGACTTCACCTGCACCGCCTAGGTAAGATGTACAAACTGAGCAAGTGGGTTCCACAAACGCTATTGGAGGTCCACAAGGGACAATGAGTGGCAGCCTGCGTATCGCTGCTTTCTTTACCACCGTACCGCATCCTTATTCAATCGAGTGCTTACCAGTGATGAAAAGTGGGTTCTGTACGAAACTCCCAAGCGTTCCAGACATTGGTTGTCTCTTCAGGGTGCTGTCCCTCACACCGCAAGACCGCCTATGCACCCATGCAAGATTATGCTTTGTGTCTGGTGGACAAGTCATCAAGTGGTTCATTATGAACTGCTACCAACAGGCCAAACGGTCACTGGAGACCTATACTCGCAGCAATTGAAACGTGTGCAACAGGCATTGCACCAGGAGCCAGCACTGGTGAATCGCAAAGGTGTGCTTTTCCTCCATGACAACGCCAGGCTGCATGTCGCGAGAGTGGTCAGGGATACCATACAGCAACTTGGGTGGGAGACTTTGTGCCATCCACCTTATTCACATGACCTTGCACCATCCGATTACCACCTCTTCCACTCCCTGGATAATCATCTTCGTGGGAAATCCTTCACCAATGAAGCTGACTTGCGTCAAAACCTCATAGACTTCTTTGCGTCAAAACCTCCCGAGTTCTACCGCAAGGGCATTGAACAGCTGGAGACATGTTGGCAGAAGGTGCTGGATGCCGATGGCGATTACTTCAAAAACTAAATATAAGTTACACATACTGTGAAGCGTTTTCTTTTTTTCCTTTAAAAACGGACAAAACTTTTTTGGTTACCTTGTATATATATATATATATATATATATATATATATATATATATATATAACATAATTGGTGGTATTAGTAGAAAGTTGAAAAATCTTTAATCTCTGACTAATAATATTTTAGGGTACTAGTCATAGCAGCTGGTAACCCTTTATTTGTTAATGCCCTTGAGAAAGGCACAAACCCACCTTTCTTTGTACTTTATCTTATTGCCATCATTTTGATTTTAATCTTATCCTTTGGAGTGTCTCACCATCAAACAGCAGTGTTAAAAAGAGAAATTCTATGAACATTTCACTTCTCACATAATTATAAATGAGGTGATCAAGGCAGAAATAGTTACTATATTCTATGTGTTGTCTCTTCAGGGCATGGGCAACCATAGCCCTCCATAACTTCCTATCATTGCTTGTCTTTTTAATATTCCTCTGACTCTCCGTTCTGTCATCCATTTACACAAGCTCATTAAATAGATTACTTCTTTCCTTTTGACTACATCTTACAGCAAGGCCCCTGATCAGGAGATTGAAAGATTTGAGGAGCATGGAACCACCTTTTAATTGCTGTTGTTCCCAGATTCACACTGACCCAGTGTGCTAGCATCTGTTAGGGTCCCAGCTATGGGCAAATAGTTGACCCCTAAGCTGGGCTTAAACAATATGAAAGTATAATAATACCAGCGATGTATTTTCATAGTAAAAAATTACCAGCAATACATTTTTGTAAAGAAAATTACTAATGCTCCCAAGACAATGAAATTTCTGCATTAAATGACCCACAAGGAGTTGATATGCCACTAAACAAATTTTCCTCCAATATGTCTTGTGAGTGTCAAATTTTCTAACCCTCCTTTCCTCATTAGGTATCCTAGAAATTTCAACTGTCTCTTTCTAAGTATAGGAGTCCTTTTTATTTCCATTTTCCTTAAAACTGTTATTGTTCACATGCTCTGGCCATGGTACTCTCAATCGCTTGCTGTAGAGTCACATTTCTGTTACCTTAAGTTTACTCTTCATCTGTGAGGATATTGTTCAGAATTCACTGCCATATAAAAGAATTGATATTACATATCAGTTCAGCACTCTTTATATTTAATAAAATTTTCCTGTTTCTTAATACTTAGTTTTTAAAAGACAACTTTCACTAATCCAATGTTCTTTCAGGTTTCAGTGACTCCTTTTCTGTCATCTTTTAAAAGACTTGCCATATACTGGGTGACCCCAAAAAACGGGAACTTTTTAACAATCCAATAAAACCAAGAGTGATGGAAGAAAAATATTTAATTCATAGTAATTGAAACCTTAAAACATTCCATTTAAGAAACAATGATGGAATTTTCATTTTTTTAAAATTACGTCCTGTAGATGGCGTCCTCCTGTATGAATGCATTCTTGAAATCTGCTGTTGAGATTCCTCATTGACTGCTGCAACATCTCAGCTGGGATACTGTGAATTTCATTCACGTTACTAAAATGGCGAAATGTTTACTTGCTCAAGGTCACTGTCTCACAGTGTTGCCACTTGCTCATGTCTGGCAATACGCACTTCAAAAATTTCCGTTTTTTTGGGGCCACCCTATATTTAAACTTCTGCAATTGATTGAGTTTGACCTCTCCAATTTATATCTTGCACTTTGGGATGTTTCTCATGATGTATTCTTACAATTGATGGTTTGTCCATTTTTCTTGCTTTCCTTTACCATCTTGTCTAGATGTTCTTGAAATTTTCTTTCTGTATCTGCCATCAACATGTCATCTGAATATCATATAAGATTTTGCTGACTGATAATAAATCCTGGTAGGACTTCTAGATCTCAGACAATAGACTTGCTGTAATGGTTAAATAAATCTGGTTAAGAGACACATCCTTGTCATTAGTTATCTAAATGTCTGTTTTTTATGTCTAGTCTCAAAGAAAATGGTAACAAAAGAACACTACAGTATTTAGATCGTTTACTGATGCCCTAATCTTTATTGCCATATTCACATGTGAATATGGCAATAATGATGAGGGCAACAGTCTGAACGATGTAAATACCATAAATAGTTACAGTACCTCATGTCAGAAATATACACAAATATTGAAGGTGAATATGTCAATAAAGATGAGGGCAACAGTCTGAACGATGTAAATAGAAATATAGACAAAAAGAACAATTATGCTGAGAATCAGGAAGAGATTGTTGAAATTTGTTGTACACATAATAAGGAAGGATGACTTGGAAAATTTAGCTTTTGCAGAGCAAGAGAGATAGAAGGCAGAGAGCCACCTATCTGATAATCTTGTATGAATGGATGGCAGAACAGTGGTGTGGGAGTCTTAGCAAAGGGAGAAAAACTGCTAAGGGCTACAAGGATTTTGGAGGAGCCACAATAACTCATATTTTGAAGAGATGTAGCACATAGGAAAATGCCTGTATTTAACTTCTAAATTGTTGTAATAGTGTGTGTGTGTGTGTATATATATATATATATATATATATATATATATATATAGTAGTCAGAATTTATTCAAATAATGTGATCATGAGAGGCACTAAAGATGAAAAATTCAGATAATTAGTATTATATATGAATAAAGTGTTGCTGCCAACACTTGAGTTTGAACATAGATCACAGTGAGCGAACACAGGCGGTCCCACTATTGGATTAAAGTGGATCACGTGACCATAGAGAAAATGCATAAGTTGGAAGTCACGTGACATCTAAATGGTCTTTTTTTTCTATTCTATCCTCTATTACTATTTGGTTCGCTATATTCTAGTCTATCCTCTATACTATTTGGATTGCTATTTCTCCTCTATTACTATATGGACCGCTATTCTCTACTCTATTCACTATACTATTTCTTTTTTCGGATCACTATATGAATTACTATTTGAGTGAGTATTATTGAGCCAGTACTATTAGTGTGAGTGTTATTTGAAGGCGTCTGACACCAGCATTATTCAACGGCATTCCATAGTGGTATCTGCAATTACAAAGTCTCTACTACAATGAGCATTACGAAAGTGACAACGGGTATTCGTTGGCATTACAAGTGTCGAACAGGTGTTTGTTGACATCACAAAAATTAGTAACTGAATGATGATATTGTGGGGTATTCATTTGCATTCCACTTAGAAAAAAAATCTTTTTCAAGGTAGATAATCATTAAATTACTATCCCTTATTTACTTACTTATTTTATATAAGTAGTGGGTGCTGATAATCTGTTTTACCATTCTTTTTTCCTTGACAGGTGACCCGAAAGCCATAGTTGTTTATTAATAACTAGTGTACACATGCTGTCAAAAATGACAACAATTGTTAGAAAGTTTTAATAATGGGATGCAATGAAACAAAATTCTTGAAACAATGTATTGAGATTCAATAAAGTGGAGATAAAGAATTGACAACTAAAATGGAGGCCAATGAAGCATTTAATTAATCTATTCCCTTTATATTTTTTAGACGTTTAGTGGTATCTATGATTCATTGATTAGTCCTCGTATTATATGAATTACTTTTTGCTCCATATCTTTTTCATGTTAAAAGTTTTATGTGTTTAATATAACAGTGAAATGGATGGTGATGACAGACCAAGTTGAAGCAAGATGATCACTTAATAGACAAAGGTATCTGAGTGCCTCACATGAAAGGCTTGAACAAATAAGGCTGCAATCTAAGCAAATTAGGAGTAAAGGAACTGATTAATTAAACAGTTCATTTTGCATGGGTAGTAATTTTGTCTAAATGTAGATAAAGATTTTATTCATATACATTATTAAAACTACTAAGGGAAGTTTATAAATTAATTTGTTCATCAAAAATAAGTTTATAAATTAATTTGTTCATCAAAAATATAATTGGGAAAGTCATTATTAATGAGTTTGTTTAATGTTTTTTAATTGAGGGCAGAATTTTTTTTTTCATGGAAGAATTAACTTTTGTACAGTTTATTAATTTTTTTATAATAGCTATTTTGTAATAATCAGGAAAATTTGCTTTTATAGTTTAGCGTGCATGTGTTTATGCTAGTTGTTTTTTATATCAGGAGGTAATAAATGCATTATTATTATTAG
The DNA here is from genome assembly GCA_964036315.1 of Acanthosepion esculentum. NCBI lineage: Eukaryota > Metazoa > Mollusca > Cephalopoda > Sepiida > Sepiidae > Acanthosepion > Acanthosepion esculentum. The sequence continues at coordinate 123,168,734 of OZ038484.1, read as the reverse complement.
TGTCTATCAATACTTTAAGAAAAGGGATTTTATTGTTATTGTTAAGTTCATATGTGCAGTTAAGAATAAAGTTGTTCTTTTTTTTAAATTTTCTTGTAGTTTGTGCAGTTCACCTGTTTTTAACTAAGATGAGAATATCATCTTAGATAGATGGAGGGTTTTTAATGGTGTTAAATATCTTATTTTCAAGGTTAGCCATGTAGAAGTTGCTAAGTGTTGGTCCAATAACTAAACCCATGGAAACAACCATCGCATTTGTAGATTTTATTTTGGTGGTCATAGAAGGGAACCTCAGTAGTACAAGTTTCTATATCAAAAGCAACCAACCAACACTGAACAAAATTTACTATGAGTATAGTAACAATGGTTTAAAATGCACTTGTGGTGACTAACATTAAACACCATTTTGCAATTTACCAACTCTGGTAATCCACCTTGCATTGGGAAGACTTGCTTACAAAGCATTGTAACCACAACGGTTAATTTTAAAATAATTATTGCAGAATGTGTTTGTGCATGCTTGCAAAAATCTCCATCACAATGATTAAAGTTATATTAAGTTTGTCTTTGCAGTTCTCCTCTAAGGAGGATCTTGGAGAAGATTGAAAGTACTTGGGTTAACAAAAAATACGGCACCTTCCTTGATGGATTTCAATTTAGCATGGAGAAAATAATTAGAGAACTAAAAAGGATTGTTATAAAAAATAAATAAACATAATATGTCTATATTACTTAATGAAACATGCTTGAATGAAGATATGCTGCCTAAATACACACACACACACATCTACACACACGCACACATATCTATACACACACACACGCACACACATATATCTATATACACACACATATCTATACACGCACACACATATATCTATACACACACACACACGCACATATCTATATACACACACACACGCACACACATATATCTATATACACGCACATATCTATATACACACACACACACGCACACACATATATCTATACACACACACATATATCTATACACACACACACACATATCTATACACACACACACACATATCTACACACACACACACACACACACTACTGGACTCTCTCATTGTTATTGACACATGAGGGTCAAGCAGCTCAGTTCTTAAAACCAACAGCCAGACTACCTGCACATCTCATTTGATTCTAGTGGTGAAGGACCAACCACACTTTTTGGCAGAGCTGAATACAGAGAATTGGTGAACAGTATGCCAAAAGGTTCAGAAACGACCCTCCTCAGGTTTTGAATTCAGGGTTGTCCTTCACCTACACCATTCACCACCCAAGAGTATAGGACCCTCTCTGTCCTGCTATTTACCCATAGCTGGAGGGAGAAGAGTTGAATTCATACCTTTTCCAAGGTAATAGTATGTAAGGTAATGTAATGAACTCTACTGGAATTTGAACTCTGATCTCCAATTCCTCAATCTGAGCTGCTATCCATTACTTCACCATGATTCCATATATATGTAGATGTGTATTTGGATAGAATCACTCTTTAATAACCATTTTGTTTAAGATTATCAGTCTTAAGATTTCTTTTTCTTGTGTGTGAACAAGTGATTTCTTTTCTGGACTGAGAGAGCAGAAATTGTCCAAATGTTTGATTCCAAACACTTTTGGGTAATCTATTAGCCATTTTCAGGGACTTTACTTTATATTTTGTAAAGCCCTTATGATTATTACAGGCACAGGACAAGGACACACGGCACAGTGGATAAAGGCGTTGGTTAGATACAGTGACAGGACTCAAAGAGTGTGAGTTCAATACCCAGTTAAGGCAGTGGAGAACTTTCAGAGGGAAATTAACAAGAGATAACTGATAACTGACATCCATTAAACATGGCACGTGGAACTAGAACAGTCTACCCCAGTGAGTGAAATAAAGGGTTCAGTTCGACATTCTAACCCCCTGAAGAAGGCCGGAGCGTACAACGGCTGAAATGTTGTGATAAACATGGCAACAAAGATGAGGACAATAGTCCGAATAATGTACATAATACCTCATCTCAGAAATATAGACATTATTACTTTTATTATTATACTCTAATTTGCTACTGTCTTTTCACATCCTGACTTTGTAAACATCTTCAAAAAACCCTCCTTTGACATAACAAAGATACTGTCACCCAACATTACAAGTGCAATGGATATAACTGTTATACAGTGAAAGTTATACAAAAAAATCCTATGCATCACATGCATGCACATGTCTCTCTCTCTCTCTTATACATAATCTAGAGCGAGATGTATAAATAGCCCTATTTTGTCAGTTACTTGTGCAGTTAGAATCCTTTTTCTTTTTTTGCAATGCATTCTGTAATAAAAATTATTTTTATTGCATTTCTATAGTAAATCATTACCAATGACTTTGGTACATATATAGCCCCGTTCTGTTGGTGATAATTGAATTAATTTAGGATCAAATTTTGTAAGAAGCTCGGGAAATATGCGACCATAACTCTTCAATTGCTTCAAGTTTTTAGCAAATATTCATTGGATCAAACACTTTTTATTTTTTTTATTGCATGCATGTTGATCAAGAGTTGGTTCAAGATAAGAGAACAAGGTGATGATCACCAGGAAAAAATGTCAGAAAATGAGATGAGTTTACAAATTCTTTCTACATTTCCTAATATTTTTTTTTATTGTTAATTGGATATCCGAGTCACAATTCCAGTTGTTTTCATTATATTATGTCCAAAATACCCTAGGGAAAGATATGAATCTACCTCTTCTCCCCCCAAGCTATGGGTTAATTAGTAGGGCTTGTATCAGTAAATCATTATCCCCCGCCCAAAATTCTTACACTCTAAAAATATTATCTGGCTTTAAATAACCTGCAAAAGATTGATAAGCACAAATGAATTGATCAATAAAAAACCCTATTTTTCTCCCATATTGCTTGTATTTTAGCATTTCTTCCAACTTCTTTATAATTCGAAACACCCACTTATATTTTAGCATATCTTTTACTCCTTTACTATTCAGATCTTACCTTGTATTAAGGATTAAAAAATATATGTATTGGAATCAATGAATGTTGTGATATGTTTGTTTCATAAATACTACCCATGATATCATGGCTTATACAAATAGCTACTGGAGAAAAGCAGAATTAGAATAAAATGTGTTCAAACAAAAATAGATATTTTTTTAATCTTGTAAGTTCGGTTATTGGTTTCTCAGAAAATTAAGTTTTTAAGTAACTGAAAATAAAAATTGTTGATAAAAAGAATTTTGTTTTCCTATACCAAGTGTTGAAATTTTCCAAATTTCTATCTACCAAAATCAGTTGTGTCATTAACTGTGTGACTTTAGGTATGCAAAAGACTTGGAGATGTTACTTTTTTCTTATTTTGTATTTATTTATTTACTTATTTGCGTTCATCTTTTCTTATTTTTTTTTAAAATTTTCTGACTCCCCAACTTATAAAGATCATCCTGTTTTATTAATTTTGCAATTTTTGACACTTTAAACCCCATTAAGACTCCATTGTTTATTGCATATTGAGAACCACCCCGCCACCTGATTATTAAGATCCTCCCTATATTAAGAGTAGATACATTAATAACTCTGTTACCTAATGATGGAAAAAAGCATTTATTTTATACAACAAATATTTATTTTTCAGCATAATCTTTCTTTGTTAATGCATTTAATTTAGTGGTAAATGTTAATGATATTGATCAAGCATTATACATTGAAATATTCAGCTCAAAAGCTATAGACTTATTGATGCAGCCTCAAATTTTATTTTTCACACAAATTATACTTGTTTCTTTTTTTCTCAGTGATGATCATATATCAGTTCCCTCCCTTTGTTTATACTTGATTATTGGGAAGTGATTCATGAGCAGTCAAAAAATAATTTAAAAAATTTTTTTTTTCATTTCAGATGTTCATTAAATTATTCATGCAAACTGCATTGAATCAACTGCAATCATTTAGTTAAAAAAAAAAAAAAAAAAAATGGATGAAAAATGCAAGCTGTCACCCAACAGCTAACAAAGAAAATGTTTCAGGCAGGGATAAAAACTAATGTAAAAAAAAAGAAAAAAATGGGATTAATCATAATCAAATATATTGAGAAAAAGGAATTTAAAATTAGAAAATACTTGAAAGGCATGGACTAAAGAGAGAAAGAGAATAGTAGCTAGATCAAAATCATTACACTGATTCTATTTGCGTCTGAGTCAAGTTCTAGAAAATTGAACCAACAAACAGTATAGCCAATGGGCAAGTTGTTAAAAATATCCACTTTGAAAACCTTAGTTTCTGGTAACTTTTAGGTAAAATAATGAATAGTAATTTGTGTGTCTATTTTCCTTAATGTTTGAATTAAATTCCTGATTCATGTATGAATACTGTAGATCACTGTAATGGATAGAAACTACCGTAAATATTATATTTGATAGCACCTAATACCCTTCCATATAGTCTTATGCATAGTACAATGTATTGATAGCCTACGACATTTAGATCAACATTAGCCTACCAGAAACATCAACTTTGCATAGGATAAACAGAAGACATATTTTTGAAAAGAGGTGTGGTACTATCAGTTATCCAATATGGTAGATTCCAAGGTTAGTCCATAAACGTGGATTAAAATTCTAAAACTTATAATCAAAGGAAATTTCCTTGTGGTAAAAAAATTCAAAGCTTCAAGTGTAGAGTGTTGGATAAAAGATAGATATATATTTTTTAATTATTTCACTACTGGCAAGGCAATAAAGCCACTAAGACAAGGAATGGTTACTGAGAGTGAAAGAAACTGAGAAAATGTTAGTGAGAAGGACAATAAAGGAATAGGATCCAAAAAGACAGCTGAAGATGACTGATGTTGTATTTAAAGTTTTGAAGATCATAGTTCGCAGTAAGCCAAAGGATTCTATAATGAAGAAGAGCTGGAGAAGAAACTCTTATCATTGAACTTATGGTTACACTTAACAATTTCAACAGTAAAATGATCTAGTACTACACTTAAATTCACGATTCAGGTACCAAAGGGGAAAGTTCATCTGAAAAATTGTCATGAAAATATTTATAGAAAAGACACATGTAAGCTACATTACAGCACTTAGAAAATGACTGAAGATGAGATGCCAGGTCAGGACCAATAGCATTTCAGATTCTTCAGATATTGTCAAGAATCTCTAGGTACATAACAGAAGCACCAGACCTGAAGATAGACGAATGGTAGACTGATAAAAGTGCAAGGTAGATTCTGGTAAGAAATATTGTCTATCATGACACAGTGAACCAACTTTCCTAGCAACAGACTTAGGTATGACACGCACACACGTTTCATTACAGACAACAGAAAAGGTACTGCTATTAAGCTTTTTATTTAATTTTTCTTGTGTTCAAACAAGCATTTTCTTTTCTGGACATAGAATGTGTAGAAACTGTCCAAATGTTCTGTAATTCCGAGCATTTTCAGCTATACTTTTCACCATTATCAAGGATGATTTTATTTTACTTTTTAACTGGATGTATGGGTTGTGTGTATGTTTGTAGCGGACCGTGTGTGTTAGTGTGTTGTTGAATTAGAAACACGTGCTGTTTATTCCTGCTAGAAGAAGGTCCAACTACAAGAACAATGCAGACTCAAGTTGAGTCCAACCGAAGATGTAAAGAAAACCAATATATATATATATATATATATATATATATATATATATATATGCCAACAAATATATGTATTAAACAACAAATTTACAAGTGACAAAGATATCAACATTTGTGTTTGTGTGTGAACATAAAGAGTTTGTATATTGGTGAAAGTTCGTACGTACGTGTATGTGTGTTTCATGGTGTTTTTCCACAAGTGGGCAAAAACGCGGATCTCTGTGAGAGATCACATTTTTAAATGTGTCCACTGAAATGCAAAGTTTTAAAAGGGAACAAGGCAAGAAGTCACCTAGTATTTATAGTGTAGGGAAAGCGACCCCCTAGTGAACAATTAGGGAATTAAGGAGGAGCTAAGGCCAACATGTTTTTAGAGATATAGGGATGTTTTATATTTCGAACACAGCACATTGTGGCTGTGTTCATAGTTAATATTATTAAGTGTTGGCTTTTTCTTTTTTATTACTAAAGCTTCCATTATTTTTAATCATTTTTTTTTACATGTGGATGCAATTATTATGCTTGTATCTTTTACTAGTATGTTTTGAATGGAGTCTGATAAGTTTGTAAGTTTCTGTAGATGACCTTGCAATCAAGGCACTTTCTAGATATTTATATTCATAGTGAATTGTTTTATCCTTTGATCAGATTAGCATTTCTATGTCATTTAACTTTTTATTTTGGCTATATGTTCCACCTGCTACCATTTTGGTCCTTTATTTACTTCTTTATTTAATATTGTTGTCATTTCTCTCTTCTGTATTGACCGCTTTCTATCTCCTTAACTGTTCCCAATATTACTCTGTATTAATCGTTGTGGATTTTTTAGTATGTTTTCAAGCTATTTTGTTAATTTTCATATTTTGCACCTGTACATCAGTGTTTGGCATGATACGTTCGCTATATTCTTGTTGTTTTAAGCCCATTCACAAGTTGCTTTTCATTATATCTATTGTTTATTAGATGTTTTTCACTCTGCCATTATATGTCCATTTTTATTTCATTTCCACAGTATTTTTTTAACGTTATCACCTGTCCTAAATAAACTTATTTTTGGACTACTTTCATTTCATCATCTATTGTTGCAATTAAGCAATATTTTTATTTATCCTTATTTTAAAACCTACATTGAATCTTTCCGTGTAGCAACTGCTATGCTTTCCACGTCCACAATTTATTCGTCTGCGATTGGCTAGTAAATTGATACTGCCTTTCCATGAGACAATTTAGCAGTCGCAGTCACCACTTTGAATTTTTCTGCATTGAACTTGCTCACATGTGTCTTTGTTACAAAATCAGTGATTGGTCAAATTTTAACCAATCAAATATTTTTGTGCTAAATCAGCTTTCCCGTGTTTTCGCTGGGATCCTACTGGCAGCTTTAAAAACAAGCAATTTTTTCCACAATAGTCAGTAGAGTCCAGCTATTTACACCTGTCTACACAAATCCATGACTTGACTCACAACACACACAGATTTTTGTATCCCATTACACATCTCTCTCTCTCTGTGACTCAGCCAAGTTCATGAACCAGCATTCTGTTAATTTCTCAAAACAACACACTTTTTAATTAACTGTATTCTATTCTAACATTAGACTCTATTCAACATAGAATCCTGAACATTCTTATTCAAGAGAAATTCTTTCGAACATTCTATCTTCATCGGAATACAGTTGAAGGGGAACAACTTTTTCTCCCTTAATTACTACACATCATTGCATAATTGTTTTGTATGTTATTGTTTCAATATATATTTTATTGTTGATGCAGAATTGGAATCTCATTGTTCTTTTTTCTTGAATCGTTAAATGTATAATAGATAAATGCTCTTACAACAAGCAATTACATTTGATAACCCCAACGCATAAAGAAAGCAGCATTTACCCCTGCCCTTGTTGTTTCTCTGTATTTCTTGTTAATCATGTGATGGTTCTGATATTCAGTATATTGTAGGAGATGGTTGAAATATTCTCAATTTATCTTTACTGCCATCTCTTTCCACTTCATTTTCTGGAAGGTATTTTCAATGCCTGCTGTCAATAGTTTAGGTGAAATCCTACACCTTATATTCTATACCTTTTCTAATCTTTATTCTGTCTTCGTATAGTCAAATTATTGCAGTTCTATTATTGCCTATATTCTCAGTAACTTTTATAGTTTTTGTAAATATCCAGTGAATTAAAGATTACTGCATGTTCCAAGTTAAATGCCTCTTTGTCATCAACCAAAGCTTAAAAATATGGTTTGTTGTAGTATTGGAGGAGGGGAGGCATGGTGGAGTAATGGATAGCGGCTCGGATTGAGGAATTGGAGAGCCAACCTCAAATTCCAGTCGAATCCATTACATTCATTTATGTGCTAATACTCTTGGGAAAGGTACAAATCCTCTTCTTTTCCCCCAGCTATGGGTAAATATCAGGACAGACCGGGTCCTATAGGCTTGGATGGCAACTGGTCTACCGCAGAAAGAAATGGCAACTTATTGTGGGAAAATATCTGCCTCGTCAGTCATGTATTGAAAGATACTTGATTGCCTAAGCCTGTATCATGCATGGCACACAACTGACTGTAGTATTCTATTGCTGCTTTGTTTTTCAATCAATTGATCTTTTATTTGAAGATTGTCTGTTGTTGAGATGTCACTCCTAAAACCTGCTTTTTCAGGTGGTTGGTTTTCCTCTTGGGTATTTGTTAGTCTGTGAGTATATTTTAAAATAATTTATATATGTTCAAAAGGGTGACAGTTTCCAAGGTCTTTATTTTCTCCATTTTTTTTAATATTATTTTTATTTTATTTATTTTCATTTAATTTTATAAAGCAGGATTTTATTTCTAGACTAAAGTTTTGAGATGCTTTTTTTTTTCATATACACTGATAAATAGTTGTTCCAATCCTTTTATGGAATTCTTTTTATCTATCTTTCTAAAGGCCTGTTACTCTGCCATCTCCATATAGGCTGTTTCTGCATTTCACATTTTGAAGTGAAAATCTTACTTAATTTTTTTAAACCTCAGGAACGTCATTGATATCTGCTGGAGTGACTGTTGGTAGTATTTTTATTTTAAAGTATCTTGGTTTGCATCATACTCCTCAGATCTTAACAGCAGATCTATATATTTGTTCACATCTCCATTTCTTTTAATGATAGCAATTTCTGTTTACCTATATTGGTTGTGGATTGAGTATGTTATAAGCACTTCCCTTTGTTGATAGCTTTTACTCTTTTCTAAGTTCATCTTTCTTTCATCATGTCTCTTATTTTTAATTTTGATTTATTTTATTTCTACATTTTCTGTATTTATAGTCATATTCCTCTTCTTTCTCAGCATTTCCAGTGTTGACTTTGAATTATCTCCCTTTGTTATTTCTATTTTTTTTCCCCTGTTATCTTCATTGCTTCCTTAATTATACTCACCAATTTTCTATTCTTACTTTCTATTATTTTCATTGTTCCACAAAGCCTGGAATCTATTCTTGATTTCCACCTGATATCTGGTGCTGTTTTCTCTGACCTTATAGTTTCTTTCTGAGAATCATTTTTTGTCTATTAATTTTAAAGTCAAATTTGATTCTGAAAGTTACTATTCTCTGCTTACTTCCTTTACTTTGTTTATGATGGTTACATCTTTAACAATACTGGTTTTGCCACTAATTATGAATTTGTTTTTGTTTTTTTTGTTTTTTCATTTGGGATTTTCCAACTTCATTTGCATTCTCATTGCTTTTGAAAATTTGCATTCGCAATTGTTAGTTTGTGTCTTTCTGAGAAGTTAACCAATATTTTGTCAATCTCGTTTCTCTTCTCTATTCCAAATTTTGCTGTTCTAGCTTCTCTCTAATTCCCTTTTTCCTTACTCTTTTGTTAGTCAACAATTAAAATGGTATAAATTGTTTTCTCTCAGTCTATAACACTACTGATGTCATTGTAACACATTTTCTCTTGAAATTTTTGAATTTGGTGTGTGTGCGCGTGTATATATATATATATATATATACACACACACACACATATATATATATATATTCAGTTGTATGGATATTAGATTGTTATTCTGGGTTTCACACAATTTGTCTGATGATTGCAAAAGCATGAAACCCAGAGTTACAAACTAATAGCCATACAACTGAATATGTTAGCTCTATCACAGATATTGAGCACTTTCTACTAAGTACCACACATATAAAATTATATATATATATATATATATATATATATATATATATATATATTAAAATAAGAAAGAAAAGATTTATAAGGTGGTGTTCTTAGCAATTATTAGTTTTATATAAATATATATATATGCACAAAAATACGATTCTTAATCATTTCACCACAAGCAAGGTAATAAAGTCACTAAGACACAATGGGTTAATGAGTGTTAGAGAATATGAGAAAAACAAAACTCAATTAAGGAGAGAGGACAATAAAAGATCAGGATTTAAAACAAAAGGTAATTGACATTGCATTTAAATTTTTGAACATCAAAGTTGACTGGGAAGCAAGAAGCTGGAAGAGAGTTCCACAAGTGAGAAGTGCGATAGAAGAAACTTTTAACATAGAACTTATGGTTGCATCTGACCATTTCAGCTGTAAAATGATGAGACCTTGCCGCCAATCTAGTACTGCACTTACATTCATAAAGTCTATATACCATAGAGGAAAGTAATATTTATTTTGAATAATACAAAAATGTGGCACAAGGCTAAAACTGGTCTTCTATCTATCTTAACCTTAGCTAGCCATAATTACTGACCCAAACATTCACAATATTCTTTATACCAAAACACATTCTTACTTACTATTCTTACTACAGCCACCATAAGACCTCAAAGTCTCTATGTAGTCCTAACAAGTTCCCATATGTATAATTTGTCTGTGAGGGGGGGGGGAATAAAAATGTAACCCCAGTGAATATTTACAATGAATACAATTTATATGCAAGAAACTAAATAAAAGAAGAAAGGTCATCAGAACAATTACCATGGAAATATTTATAGAAACGACACAGGAAAGCTATGTTACAGCAGTGAGAACCTGACTAAAGCTTACACACACACACACACACACACATATATATATATATATATATATATATATATATATATATATATATACACCCAAGTATATGATTGGTGTATACGGAATAAATTCAAATAATCAACAAATACTATTCTTAAAAGAGTGCTCAATACAGAGTAGAGCAAATATAATCGTTTATTCAAAAATTATAACATTAAAATCACTTCAAAAATAGCCATTTTGCTTCAACACTTCTGGTGTCTTCGGACAAATATCAGAGAATCGTAAATCTGAGCCGCGATACGCCAGAAGTGTTGAAACAAAATGGCTTTTTTTGTAGTGATTTTATAATTTTCAAATAAATGAGATATATATATATATATAATATATATATATATATATATATAAATAAACAATAAGCTATAACTTGTGCTTGATGAGTTGGGTAATCAATGAAACATATCAAATGTAGGTATATGTGCATTTATTTTTATATATATATATATATATATATATATATATTTATTTTATTTTTAGTGTCTTCTTTTATACACTATGTTCTTTGTTCTTTCAGGATATGGGCAAACATGGCTCTCCACAAATTCTTGTCATTTGTTACTCTAAGTAATTTCTTTTGCATTACATCTTTGTTTTGCTATCCATTCACTCACTCATTAAGTTACTGCCTCTCCCCTACTTCTCTTGCCTTTCATATGTCGTGTGAGTATTTAATTCTCTTTCCTCGTGTGTCCCAGAATTTTCAACAATCTTTTTTTGATTGCATCAGTTTCCTTGTCATTCTAATGTGCTTAGAACTCGTTACTCACATGTTCTGTACTTAATAGTCTTAGTATTCATTGGTAGACCCCTATCTCTGTCACTTCAACCCTTTTTTTCATTTGTGTAGAAATTGTCCAGCATTCACTGTCATATAGGAAATTAAATATTACATAGTATTTCAACATTCTATTCTTTGTTTAGTGGGAAAATGAAATAAAATCAATTAAATAAAATAATAATAATAATAATAATAAATAAAAGAGAAAAAGAAATAATTTTCTGATTATACTAAGAGTAAAGGAACTTGAAATCTGATTACCCCCACCTAGTGTTGTCAAACATTGTTAGGTGGCGCTGCTTAAGTCTATATAGACAAACGTTTTCCTGCCTCACTCTCTTTATCCTTTTTGCTCCAATAATAGAGAACCATGTGGTAATTACGTCCCCACTGGGGAATGTTAGTTTTCTTGGTCCACTGACAAGCAAACTCTTTCTACTTTCCAACAACATCGTTCAGACATGCCTTGCAGTCTTACTCATGAAGTAATTTGGTCATTCCAACTCGACACAAAGATGACTTCAGCTCGACCATTTTAACTGTTGTTATCCTTACTTACTCTAACATATTTCTGAACCAAAAAAAAGATCACAGATTTTTTCTGAAGAGACACTGAGAACTTTGTTTCACTACAGTCTCCATAAAAAGAATAAACGGTCCATATAGAAACCAAGTATTTGTATGCTTCTTCTTTGTTTATCTTTTGTGAACATGCAACCTTTACCTTTCTTAGTTTTCAGGGACAGTTTCCTATCTCTTAATACATTGTTTAGTTTCTGAAAGGCAACTTCTGTTATGTGCCTTCAGATTTTTATGTTATAGTTTCCATTTTGTTATTAAACTACCCAGACAGTAACATTTCTGTACCTGCTTGAATATGACATCCCCAGTGAGTAGCTTACACTTTGGACTGTCTCTTTTACTGATGACCATGCATTTAATCTTCTTGCAGTTCTTACTTTCCTTTACTAATGCCTATGGTAAAATCAAGCTGAAAATACCAGTTCCCATTTGATCACTGAAGTTAAGCTCAATCAGAAGAAGATCACAAGGTACTGTAAGCAACCTCCTACAATTTGAAATGTGTTTTGACTTTAAATAACCTAGTGTTGTTAAGCAGTAATATATATATATATATATATATATATATATATATATATATATATATATATATATATATAAAAATTAAGTAATTCATTGAGTCTGAAAGAAACCTCAGCAGAAAGCACTGGATGGCCGTTTCGTCCTATATTTGGGACTCATCAGCAGTGCGCATCCACTACCGAGAATTGAAACCCTGACAGTTAGGTTATCAAGCAAACACCATACCAACTGTTCCAATGGGCCTCGGTGACGAAGAGATAGCAAATCAGACTCAATATAGTGCCACTCGCTCACATATTCCGTGGTGGAACTCAACTGAAGTTCTCTGTAACCATAGGACTATGCCCCTCAGAGCCATGACTACTCTCACCAAGCCACTCAAACTGAAGCATTAGAAGCTGGATCAAGCAATGATATACATATGATAGAAATTGTAAGGAGGATTTGATAGTTATAATTAAGTAATTCATTGAGTCTGAAAGAAACCTCAACAGAATGCAGAAAGCACTGGACGGCCGTTTTGTCCTATATTTGGGACTAATCAGCAGTGTGCATCCACTACCGAGAATTGAAACCCTGACAGTTAGGTTGTCAAGCAAACACCATACCAACTGTTCCAACCAACTGTTTTCTTTTCTGAAGCTGCCCTCCCTTGTCTACGGACTCTCTCATTAACCACCTGTCATCCACTTCTTTTCTCCTCATCTTTCTTCATTTGGTATAACTTCTTGCACCATTGTCATTAGTGCTGCCCTTAATGGGTCCCATTTTAAGTTGCTGACCTCTTCCAAGGATTTTCTATTTGTTCTTAACTATATCTGAATAGGTTTATTTGCTGATTAAATCATTCTGGGTTTTGTGCTGGAATTTAGGAGTTGTTTTAGTATTATTTATTTTTTCATATTTTGCATATGACTGGAAGGTGATTTGCTCTTGAATTTGATACTTTGGTATGTTTTAGTGTAGTACTGTTTTTGTTTATTTTTATTTATTTACTTGTCACTGTGCAATGTAATTAGACAGCATCCCTAGCTACACACACACACACACACACACACAATTCACTGCATTGAATGAAGGAAAGTAATGTTTAAAATACATAAAAAAAATTGCCAGCATGTAACTGTTCTTTTTATGCAGAGCCCAAGGATAAAAGCTGTTCCTAAAGTGCTTTGTCTTAGAACTAATAGAACTAAAATGTCACCCCAAGGGAAATAGTATCAAACAAGTGGTAGTGTCTTTTAAAGGAGATCAGCAAGCAGCCGATTATTTTCTAGGCAATATCTATAATCCTTTGGTGAGCTCTCTTGTCTGCTGCCAAGCAGCTGGCATACCGCACACCAGCACACTCTCAGTAGAGCAGTGGTAGGTCATCAGCAGCTGCCTTTTGTAAATTATTTTTTCTGATAATTCCCAGTAGTCACTACTGCACCTTTCTGACTAATACAATTGTATTGCTCGTCCAGGAGAGATCCCCAGAAACTAATTTTATCCACCCTTAGTAGATTATTAAGTAGTCTATCTGGTTCTTTGTGTCCTGAAACTTTCCATGTCAACAAGCATCTTGGGTGTTTGTCAAACCAAGTGTGGATTATTATTGGTCATTGACTGTTCGTAAATGAACTCATTTCTTTGTATATTCATTTCATGATCCAAGTTCATGCAGGCCAACTTTCCTACTTTTTAATTTAGATATCCCACGATAATAATTTCTTTGAATTGGCAATATTGCATTGTCTAGTTTGTTGTTGGTTTTTTACTTTTTTTGATTGATTGCTGAAAAGAACTTTTTTGTCAAAAAGAGTTTTGGGTCATTGGTTCCATCACTCCATTTATATCTTTATAATGCAGTTGTAGAGGACCGAGTGGATTAAGTATTGTTGAATTGGGACATGTGCATTTATTTCCTGCTAGAAGGTCTAACTACAAGAAAATGGCGGACTCAAATTGAGTCCAACCAAAGATGTAAAGGAAAACAAACAAGACCGATATATATGTATAAACAAATATGTGTATTAAACAACAAGATTTACAATGGACATAGATATTAACATTTCTGTTTGTATGTAAACATAAAGAGTTTGTATGTTGGTGAATGGTCATACGTGTGTGTGTGTGTGTGAGATGTTCACGGTGTCTCCCACAAATGAGAAGACGCTATCTTTTAAGAGAGCTTACATTGTAGATGTGTTTGCTGAAATGAAGAAATGAAAAAAAGAGAACGAGGTGAGAAGTCGCCCAGTATTCATAGTGTAGGGAGAGCGCCCCTTAGTGAACAATTAGGGAATTGAGGAGGAGGTCACTCCGACACAGTTACTTAGTACTATAATTTATAGTATAGACCAAACTCCTACAAGTAGTCTAGGATAGTCTCTACTTTTTTATCTTGTAGGTTATCCCACTTGACTTTGCCAAGGGGCACTCTTTAAGCCTTTAAAAAGATATGCATTTTTCTCCTTAGCCTCTTTTCACTGTTTTCCACACAGGCTTTCAAGTGTAGTTGTATGTACAGTTGGGAACATGCCCACCAGGCACACGCTTGTCTGCTGCTTTTTTTTGTTAACTCTCTCTCCTCTTTCTCCCTCTCTCTCTCCTCTTTCTCCCTCTCTCTCTCACACACACATCTTTCACACATGTTTATTTCACATGCACAAATTTCACGCACACACAAAAACATACATTCTCTCATACCTAATTTAAACATTTTCTTTTATCATAATTGTATATTCATGTAATTCCTTTTTGTCAATACATGCAACTACTTGTCATTTGTTTTATATTATTTTGTTACTCCTTTTTTAAAAATTTTTTTTTTTTACATGAACTCATATAGAGTCTGCAATAATTGTTGCTGGATAAATATTCCAGGAGACATGTTTCTACATAAACACACGAGAATCCCATAACAATCTTTTTGAAAAGGTCCTCCAGATTAGTTAGGTCATAAAAGATATCTATCTTCATAAATGCTGTCAAAGAAACCAGTTGCAAATGAACATTCACTTCATTTAAAATGAAGTGTGTTGTGAAAATGATTTAATTCTTCTGTGCTTTGTGATGTCGGTGTGCATGCTGCTATAATGGCTATATTAAATGGCTTCCTTTTCAGATTCACTTGAAATAAATCTGTCCAACAATTGCTAGTATCCCAGAATGCATTTCCTCTAGCCTTAATCTAATATTAGCCCTAATTTTCCTTCATTTTTCTCTCTGCCTGCCTCTATGTAATTCTGTGGTTGTCACTTGTAAATTATTCCTTGATTATTAATCTACTATCGCATAAACCCTGGATGTTTAATATTAATCCCTTCTATTTTCTGTCCGTCTTTTTCTTACTTCCTGCATTGATATATTGTTCTAACATTGAATGTCCCAATTATGATATTGTCTTTGTTGCAAACAGTTACTGGATCATAGTCAGGCAATAGCTGTTGCACATGTGTCTCTTTACCAAGGAGTCAATTCCAAGGAAGCTGACCCACTTCACACCATTTTGTTATTTTTGTGTTGTGCATTGCTATACTTGTTTTCAGGAGGGTTAATGCATTGATTTCCTGTTTTCAACACAGAAAATTTATTAAAACACCATGTAGGTTTTTTCCATCATGGTTACTATTCATTATGCTATTTGAATTGTATATACATAATATTTGTACAACCTGTGATATTTGAGTAAGTGTATGATACTATGTATATAATCAACTGCTGATTGGGCGGGAACAATTTAAATAATCATAATAATAATTTTAGTGTTATACTTGGACTTCTCTATTCACTGCCCACTGACACTACCGTTCCTCTGCCATTCCTCAGTTTAGCTTTATAACATTCACCAAGAAAAATATATTTTGGCATGAAGAAGAAAATTCCTTCAGATAATTTTTAAATATTTTACTTAAAATTTGTCATATTCCGTGCTAACAGGAATATATACTTGAAAAACAAGGTGGATAAAATAAGTAAAGGTTTATTGTAAAAAAACAAGTACAATAAGAATAAAGGTAACAGTTATGCACAAGGTCATTGCAAGTCAATCCAGTAGTGGCTGCTTCTATTGGAAGGTCGGGAGTTCTTGTGTAAGTCTGGGTCATACTCAACGGATTCCAGCTAGTAATATTTACCAGCCTCCCCATGAGGTAGGGTCTGGCACAAGGCTGAATTTAATATGGGGCAATCCAAGCCTGTAGGCTTGGCCAAAAATTTCCCTGTAACCCCCACATAAATGGGTTCGGGTCTGTCTACCCCACCGGATGAGACTCTGTCCTTTGGCATAACCTCTTCCAGGTTCCTCTCTGCCTGAAGACAGAGAGTTCGACAACAGATAAGATCTGAGTAACAGATCCCAGCTAGTCAGTATTTACTAGCTCCTCATGAGGGTCGATGTGACACAAAGCCAGGTTTAACATGGGTCTTCCAAGCCCATAGGCTTGGCTAAAAAATCCCCATAGAACCCACATAAATGGGTTTGGGTTGGTCAATCTTCCCGAATGAGATTCTGCCCTTTGGCAGAGCCTTGTCCGAGTTCCTCTCTGCCTGAAGGCAGAGAGTTCAACTGTCTAGCTGGAACAGATTCCAGCTAGTGACATCTAGCTACCCCCCCCCCCCCCCCCCCACGAGGGTTGCATGTGGCACAAGGCTGGGTTTAACGTGGATTTTCTGAGCCCGTAGGCTTGGCCAAAAATATTCCCTATTTGAACCCATAAAAACGGGTTTGGGAACAGTCCACCTCCCCGAACGAGACTCTGCCCTTCGGCGGAGTCTCATCCAGGTTCCTCTCTGCCGGAAGGCAGAGAGTTTGACTAATCAGCCGATAAAGATTCTAGTCTCTGCAGTCCATTGACTTACAGATACTTATAGGTAGTTTCTACCTATAGTGTAGTCACTCATGGGGGTGACAGGTTATTCCATTACATCAATTTATTGTTTTGTAGAGAAAATTTTGAGGATAATTCATGAAATAAAATGTGAACTCAAGATTTTCTGTAATGAATGAAGGAAAAGTAGAACTTACTCTGTTGGTGAATTTGAGTATGAGTAATGTATATTGTCTAAGCTTTGTGCAGTTATTGCATGGAGTGTTAATTTTAGCATCCTATCTCTGTTCTGAGGTGAAGGACAGATAGCTTCTTGGAGTTTACAGCACATATGCTTCCAGTTCTTTTCTTTTTACACATGACATGAAAGATGAAAAGTGCTTAAATGTACTGATAGTTATCAATGCATGTGTGTCAAGCAAAAAAGTCTAATGTTTGCTATATGGTTTAACAGGTTACTTATGTTGTATTTTTACCATATAAGTGTAGCCATTACCTCAAATTTAGCAGGGTTCAAAAACTAACATAGAAGCATTTTTGTATATATTTAAATGCTTTATGATCTTTAAACTTTTTATATTCTTATTGGATCAAAATTTTAAGATCTCATAAAATGTATTCTGTTAAAATTTACTTTGAAAAAAAAATAGTGACCTATTTTTTTCCTTCAACTTTATAAGCAGTTTTATCACTTCATTGGCATATTCATATCAAGTGCTGACTGCATGAAAACTAACGAACACATTATTTTGAATTTATTACTTATTAAAAAAAAGTAAAAATGAGAGCTTGACAAAAGATAAAATGGATTAAGAAAATTAAAAATTAAATAAAATTAAAAAAGAAAAAAGAAGAGGTAAAAATGAAAGAAAAATAAATTATAGTGTTACTTAAAAAAAAAAAAAGAAGTCAGATATGAAGAAAAGGAAAAAGAGGAAAACAGAAATGTTGCAAAGAATGAAATTAAGATTTTCAACCTTAAAATAGATAAGAAAAAAATCAGATAAAAAATAGACAAAAAAAGTTAAAAAAAAAATTCCAAGATTTTTTTAAAATGGGTCTTGCATCATTTTTCATTCCATTTTAGTTCCAAATTACAGCTGTCAGTCATTGAGATCTTAATCACCTTTTTGAAAATATTTCTCACTTGATTATTTCAACTAATTATACACAGATTAAAATAAATAAATAAATAAATTTTTGACACAAATATTTAGAATGACTGGCCTGTGTGTGAGGGTGGAAATGTGACAAAGATAAAGCAATACTAAGGTTAAAATTAGAAAATTGTAACTTAAATTACAACAAAGTTTAGAATTAATTAAACTGTAAATAAACATATGTAGTGTTAGTTAAGAACAAATAGAAAACTTTAGAAGAGGTTAGTAACTCAAAATGCAATACATTAAAGAAAACACTAAATAGCAAAATAGTTAACTTTAGCTTGAATAGAAGTTGTTCATTTTTACATTCCTAGATTATAAACATTATAGTGAAGTATGCATCATGATGGAAAACAAAATAAGATTTCAAATTTCAGTTCAGTCTGTTTATATCAATTTTGTATTGAAAAACCCTCAGAAAGGCATGAAACCAATTTTATTTACACCACTCTCTAGCCACTTTGACTATGATTTTTTGCTATAAACATGCTTTAAGAGTTCACTGAGAAAAAAGTGAGTGAGTAAATATAAAGGAAATTTACACTTCCATAATTACCTGTCCAGGTAGTGGTAATAAAATAGTCACTACATCCATTGCTGACTTTGATTAATAGAGACCACTAATATGACTATATCTGTACAGAATTTGTCTTTTTGAGATTTTATATATATATATATATATATATATATATATATAATGGACTCTCCCGTCGATTTTGACATATGAGGATCTGACAGCTTAATTGTGTGAAATTTTGTGTGATAATCTTAAGTGGCACTTAAAACCCGCTAGTGATTTACAAAGGAGGCCACATATGGAGCAAGAGTGAGGATTGTGGGATGAGATCACTGTTAGATTGGCTGATCTTTTAGATCTTGCTCTCGCTTTTTGAAGACTTTCCAGACAAGCAGATTGAAAACTGCTGAGTTCACTAAAACACGTTCATCTCCATTCTACCTGCTCCAAAGCCAAGTGCTCAAGAGTGTTATGTGGTATATTGACAGCTGACAAGTTGCTCTTCAGCTTCAGTATTGTAGCCATGGACATCCTGCATTCCTGTAGCCCTGATCTAACTGGCTGTACATTAGGATATTGTCATCAGACATTCTCAAGACATGACCAGTCCATTGTAGCTGAGATTGTATGAATATATATATATATATATATATATATATATATATATATATATATATATATATATATATATATATATATAGATTGAAACTGAGGTTAATACCAAACAGTGAGTCTGTTTCATGTTAGAATGCAATGTTCAGGCAATGAATATTGTGCTTTGGCTCAATTATTTATAAATGCTGGTCAATGGTGCATTATCATCATTTGTCAACCATAGTCAGGATCATTGAGCCAATGCAAATGATCCTTTCTTTAGCTGTTTAGTATGTGCTATGCCAGGGCTACATAGTTTTGAATTCAGAATTATTTTCTCCTAGACTGGTTGCCATCTAGGCTATAGAACCCAGTCTGTCCTTCTATTTACCCATAGCCGGTGTGAGAAGCAGATTCATACCTTTCCCAATAAGCAAAAAATGTTCTGGAATTTTATGGTCAGATGAAATTAAACCAGAGCTTTTTAGGAGGAATGATAGGTATTCTGTCCTAAGACAGCTTTTGAAGAGAAGAATTTGGTGCCAACAGTTAAACATGGTGGCAGAAGCATTATGATTTGGGGGTGCTTCGGCAAAATAGTACGCATTGACGATACAATGAACTCTGAAAGACATCAAGCAATTTTGAATGAAAGTGTCTTGCCTTCAGTTTTAAATTTGGGTTTAGGTTGGTGTTGAATCTTCTAAAAGGACAATGATATGAAGCATGAAAGCAAAGCCACAAAAGAATGGGTTGGAAAAAAATTTCAAGTCTTGGAATGGCCTTATCTAAACCCAATTGAAAATCTGTGGTTCAAGTTAAATCCAGGCAATATCAAGCAATTGTGGGAGATTTGCCAAGTACTAATATATATATATATATGTGTGTGTGTGTGTGTGTATGTGTATAATGTATGTGTGTTTGTATAAATACTTTATTTTTTATCAGCAGCCATTTTCTTAGTGCACTGTAGTACTTGGGCTTTTCTTGTGTGTGTGTAAATTGCAGAAATGCATATTTGAAGCGGCATTTTCATTTGTTGTTATGATTACTCGCATAAGTAGTGACCACTTCAGTCAGACTTGAGATATTTGCTCCCAAAATGGCTGACAGCTGATAGAGCTGGCCAATGAAATGCTGTTAGAGTGTACCAAGATAAACTTTGGTTGTCAAAAATGTTTTTTCTACATTTACATGCTGACAAAATATAGGAAGTTGTTTTCTCCCTTTTCATACTCCTTATACTACTTCACAATAAGCATCTTGCTTCATGAAGCTGAACTTGAAGCTTGACCATACACCTATTTTCCCATCTACTATTAGAATGAATCTCTCTCTGTATCCTTCTCTATCTTTATCTCTCTCACTCTCTCTCGATCTCTATTGATTTTGATCTCTCTCAGTCTCTATCTTCCTAACTCTCTCTCTCTCTCTCTCTGTCTCTCTGGGTCTCACTCTATGCCTCTCTTGATCTCACGCTGTGTCACTCTCGATCTCTGTATTTCTCTCTGTGTCTCTCTTGATCTTTGTGTCTCTTGATCTCCCCCTGTGTCGCTTTCGATCTCTCTGTGTGTCTCTCTCGATCTCTGTATCTGTGTGTGAGTGTCTCTCTCGATCTCTGTATCTGTGTGTGAGTGTCTCTCTCGATCTCTGTATCTGTGTGTGAGTGTCTCTCTCGATCTCTGTATCTGTGTGTGAGTGTCTCTCTCGATCTCTGTATCTGTGTGTGAGTGTCTCTCTCGATCTCTGTATCTGTGTGTGTGTCTCTCTCTCGATCTCTGTATCTGTGTGTATGTGTGTGTCTCTCTCGATCTCTGTATCTGTGTGTGTGTCTCTCGATCTCTGTATCTGTGTGTGAGTGTGTCTCTCGATCTCTGTATCTGTGTGTGAGTGTGTCTCTCGATCTCTGTATCTGTGTGTGAGTGTCTCTCTCGATCTCTGTATCTGTGTGTGAGTGTCTCTCTCGATCTCTGTATCTGTGTGTGAGTGTCTCTCTCGATCTCTGTATCTGTGTGTGAGTGTCTCTCTCGATCTCTGTATCTGTGTGTGTGTGTCTCTATCTCGATCTCTGTATCTCTTTCTGTGACTCTCTCAATCTCTATCTCTTTCTGTGTGTCTCTCTTGATCTTTGTATCTCTCTTGATCTTTATCTCTTTCTGTATCTATCCACTTTAATGGTTAAGAATAAATGCCCTGGTTTTAAATGCTTGCTTTTTAAAATATCCACATGATTTTTACGTGTCATGATAGCAATATAAAAGTAATGTTCCTATTTTTTCCCCAGTACCTTCAGTAAAAATAAAATCTTCAACTTTAGATTCTTTATCTTAACTGCTTTTTTGCAGGCGATATGATATAGTATACATGTATTCTTTTTCAACAAGTGTTCAGCATATATTCCAATGTGTGGATAGTGACAGAATGAGAAATTGAGGAGCCTGTTGAGTTCAATACATTCATTTGCATGCAAATACCCTTGGGAAAGGTATGAGTTCATCTCTTCACTCACCTGAATTCAAACAAACCTATCTTGCAGAACATGTGTTAAAATTTGCTATATTTATGAACAAGTGCTCAATATTAAATTTATATGGTCAGAAATTGATCTGAAGACTGCAGATGTATATAACAGTGGGAACATAGAAATCAACACTAGGGACTATTGGTTTCATGCATTAAGTATTTATTGGATATACAATGCTGATTTCTATGTCTACACTATATATACAAATGCACTATCCTCAATATCGAGCATTCTTCCCATATAAATATAGAAAATTCTAAACAAATGTATATTACACTGATGGGACAAAACAGGACCAGTGACAAGAATGAGAGCTATTGTCTCATAACAACTGCCATATATACTCGTGTATCATGTGACTTTTGAAGACCTAATTTTGAAGCTAATTTTAAGGGGGTTACTTCATACATGAGATATAAGATTAACATATTTACTGCTGGCCCCCGTTACACTAATGACCAAATTATATATCCATGTACTGTTAGCTTCAAAGGTCACATGATATGCAAGTATATACAGTATACATATAGCCATAATCATAAAAGCAAGTAAGCCATCCTTGGGTAGTTCATTTTGATGAGTTCAAAATCATAGTTTTAGGCAAAGAAGAAATATTTGCGTGACTTTGATAAAGGCTAAATTATTATGCCCAAAAGACTAGGTCAGAGCATTTCTAAAAGGCACGTATTTGCAATTGCCTTATAAGGGGCAGGAACTCCACTGCTGACAAGCCAATGGGCAACCAAAACTTATCAACATGAGAAGTGAATGGAGGCTTTTCTTCCAAACATAGGCCAACAGAAAGGCTGCTGTGGTACTAACAAACTTTTTTTTAAATACTAGAATTCAATCAATATAAGGCTTGAGAGTCCATCAAAGTAAGAGGTTATTGTTAAAATGGTTATAAGGAATGAGGTAAAAGGGTAGGTTTTAAGAAGTAAAGATTATGATGATAAAAAAGATTGACCATTGATTCAAAGTGGCTAAAATTGAATTGTCCAGAAAAGTATCTACATGGGCATCTATTCAACAAACTAGCAGTTTTTGGTAGTGAGGGGTGCTGTCTGTGTGGACCATTTTTTTACTTTTGGAACATGGAGTAAATCAGGGTGATTTGATTCCATCGAAGCAGCATAGTATGACCCAGCTATCTGAACTGGTAGATCTAAAGAAATGAGCTCATTTGAACATTTGTTGTGGAAATAATGATAGGCTTGAATTATTGTGTCCCTGGGGGGAAAAGGTTGCAGAGTGGCAAATGCCTTCAACAAGAACACATAAATGATTTTTGAATGCTTTCAAAGCTGGAAAGTTAAGATTGAGCAGCTTTAGATTTGGCAGCAATGTTTCATTTTTGGTCTAATCTGAATCTTGTAATGTTAAAGCATAGAAACTTCTTGGAGCAATGAAATGTGCTGAATATTTTTCCAGCATCTTTAGTAATGGATTGTATATGAGTTTCACTTGAGATTGAAGAGGCAAGATCCAGCTTTCTACATTCAGTTGAACTACTGAACTGAGCTCCTCATCAATGTCTGTCCCTGTGGTGCAGCAAGCTTGACAACGTGGAACACAGGCTCCCTCTCAGACCTACAGAATCCTTCCCCCTGGCTCCAGTGATGCCTGATCCTGCCTGAATCACCTTTGAACAGCCATTAGTTGCTGTAGAGCCAACTTTCAGAAATGGGGACTTGCCACTTATGATCTCAACTTTCAAAGCAGGCAACTACAAATTATGGATCATCTTCTAGTTTGTCCCCAATCTTGAAGATTCATGCACACTTAACAACCCCAGGCAAGGCTCTGTGTGAATCACTGGATGGATATAGTGTAGCAACTTGATGATAATAATAATAATAATAAACTTGAGATTTGGAGTGAACTTGAGACCTAATAGATATTCAAAGCAGTGAGTCTCATCAAGAGTGGAACTGTTCATCATGAGTGGAGAAAACTCAGTCTGAACAATGGGGATGAAATGATTCTCTCTCTCTCTCTCTTTCCTTTTTTTCAGTAGTGAAAGTTACAAATTATGTTTCCCCATTGAGCTGATTAAGCTAGGTTAGAAGAGATCAACTGCAAGACGACAGTCATCATGAAATATTTTTGGAAAATAAATCTATCAACAGTTGTATAGTGATGTAATGGAATAACCTGTCACCCCCATGAGTGACTTCCTATAAGTATCCGTAAGGCAACAGACTACAGGAGTCTAGCTGGGATCTGTAACTCAGATCTTGGCTGCTGTCAAACTCTCTGCCTTTGGGCAGAGAGAAACCCAGACGAGGCTATGCCTTCGAGCAGAGTCTTGTCTGGGGAGGTAGACAAACCTGAATCTGTTTATGCGGGGTTACGGGGAATTTTTGGCCGAGTCTACAGGCTCAGATTTCCCCACATTAAATTCAGCCTTATGCCAGATCCTACCTCATGGGGAAGCTGGTAAATATTGTCTAGCTGGGATCTGTTGAGTACGACTCAGATTTACGCGAGAACTACCAACCTTCCAATAGTAGCACTCACTAGTGGATTGACTTGTGACGACTTTGTGCATAACTGTTACCAGACCTTTATTCTTATTGTACTGTTTTTACAATAAAGCTTTACTTATTTTATCCACCATGTTTGTCAAGTATATATTCCTATTAGCACAGAATAT
Organism: Acanthosepion esculentum; assembly: GCA_964036315.1. Lineage (NCBI taxonomy): Eukaryota > Metazoa > Mollusca > Cephalopoda > Sepiida > Sepiidae > Acanthosepion > Acanthosepion esculentum. The sequence goes on along the minus strand of OZ038484.1, from coordinate 123,143,845 downwards.
AACATATAGTCTGCATAGATGTTTACTAATGACCTGAGAATGTTCCAAAGCACATTATTAATAAAAAGCAGGAAAAGTGTAGAACTGAAGAGAGAGCTATGGGCTATGTCTGCGTAACCTTCTAAACTCTGATCATTCACAGAAACCTTCATGGACTTATCTGAAAGCAAGGACTTGATGATGACATAAACCAGTGCTTCTCAAACTATCTGATATGGTGGATCAGCATTTTTTTTTGTATCACGCACCTGTAATATTTCATGGTAATATTAATTTATACTGGAAACGATATATATAATGAATATAATAAAAGTTGACTATTTTTTACCTTTCATTTATTTTGTAAAAAAATAATTCAATATCAAAACATATAAAATGTAATTAAAAAAAATAAGCAGTTTATTAACACAAAACCCAAAAATTAGGATGATTCCTTAGCATGGCCTAGACACTGGCCATGTACCAGTAGCTGATGGTTTGTGGACTGGTGCCGGTATGCTGACCACTACTTTGAGTAGCACTGACATAAACTCTTCCAGGGATGTTATAGCTGGAGAGCAATCCCCTATGCCAAACCTGGTCAAAAGTCTTTAAGATATCTAATTGATTCTGTGGATGATGAAAGTTAAAAAGTTTTTGTGTGATGTGTTTTGTCCTTTAGGTTTCTTCAAACTACAATTTGAAATGTAAAATTTTGAAGATGCTGTTTTAAATAAAGGAAAAATTTTAAAATCTCCATAAATGAATTTTTTAAAAAATGGACAAATTAGACAGATTCAAATTATATCAAAAACATTATCAGAACATATCCTGTTAATTAATCAGTTTCAAATGAAATAAGAACCTCTTTTTATCGAAAATTATTAAGACATGCTATCCCTACTGAGTGGATACCAAATTAAGATAAAATTTAATTATCTCATACTTTATGGAGAAAGGTGAATTTCACACAGGTTTTAAAACAAATATCAAATTTTAATCTAAAAATTTTTAGTTACTAAATTTGTATAGTTATTAAAAACTTTACACTCTTTAAGTAACATCATTTAGAATAGAGCCATGTTTGTACATGTTCTTGTCTTCATTACTATGTCTGACATGTACAACAATAAACAATGTATTAAGTAGTCAGTTTGACTAGCAGTCAGAGTAATTGTCTGAGTCAAAATAGTAAGAGGTGGCTTTAAGATATCTGTCTAGTCTATTTCCTGTCGTATGAAAATTATATGAAGAAATTGGACTAAAGAATAAAACAATTTTTGCAGAACACCTTAACAATTTGCATTTTCTCTACTCTTTCTTTTTTGAGGCAAATGTTTTTACATGGTCAAATTTTCACTGTTCCACAAAGCCCTTTTCTTTTGGCTTCAGATACAATCTTTACTTACTTGGTTTCTGTTTTGACTTTCTCAGGCAAAGACTTAAATATATGAGAAAAATGAAAAGAAAAAATGAAGTTAAAGAAAACGTTAAACTTTTTGTGAGCTCAATGATTTCAACAACAAAAATATTGACTTATTTTTTGCTCTATTTCTTCAGTGTTCCGTTGTCTTGGTAACCTCTTGAATTACACTACAAATATCTCACATAACTTGATTAAAACTATAATTGATTTTGAAAATTTGTTGAATTAAAGATAAAGAAAGAAAAAAGCTGGAAAATAAATGTTAGTCAGTAGAAAACTGTTCTAATAAAGTGTCAAATAAACAATAAATATAGAACAATATTCAACTGAAGCATTTGTTCAGTGACGTTTTTTAATATGATTTTCTTTTATTTCTTTTCTTATATTTTCTTCCTGTTACCATGACAACAAACTATCACATGTTAAAGGGAACATGATATAGATTGTGAAAGTTATCTTCGTTTTTATATCATTGTCTCCTATGTGCCATATCCCTTCAGAACATGAGTGGACATGTCTCTCCACAACCTCCTATCCATTAGCAACATTTTTTTTGTTATCCTTCCTGTCCTCATATTTAGACTTCTATTCATGCAAACATCAAACTGGTCGCTTGCTGCTTCCCCCTGTACTTGTTGCCTTGTATATGTCCTGTTAATGTCAAATTGTCTAAGCCTGCCTTTCTCATTACATGTCCAAGAAATTTCAGCTGGCTCTTTATAATTCTAAAGGTTCTTTTTGTTTCTATTTTTCTTAAGATTCCTTAGTTGGTTCTTCATTCCATCCATGGTATTCTCAGAATTCTTCTGTAGAACCACGTTTCTATTGCCTCAAGTATATTCTTCATCTATGAAGAAATTGTCCAGCATTCACTGCCATACAGGATGACTGATATTATATAATGGTTAAGTCCACTTTTCTTTGTTTCTAATGAAATTTTCCTGTTTCTTAGTACTTTACTTAGCTTCAGCAAGGCATCTTTTGCTAATCCAATGCATGTTCAGATTTTAGTGTCAGATTTTCCATCCTGTATTAAAACACTTCCCAGATATTTGAACTTCTTTTTATATCATCTGCAAGTACAAAATATAGAAAACTGATTCATATATATGAATTCAAATACATTTTTACAAAAATCAAATATTAAGTTTAGATTATTTTAAAATGTTTTAAGTTATATATTCCACTTGGCTTCTAAACACCTGGATATATATATTTTATCATCAAAAGCTCCTAGAACTTAAGTTATTGTTTTTTAATATTTATCTCCTAAGTTTCCATAGCTGTTCTATTAGCACAGCACCAGTTATTTGTCTAATTCTCTTGGCTTGTTAAATGCAAGTTTAAAAAATAACTATGTTTATTTAATAAATATTTTGAGAAGTTCACAGGATTTTACTGAACCAAATTTACTATAATTCTATTTTTAGACTTCAATTAGAATTTGTGAATTAGTTTTGTTGGGATCTTTAACAGAATAATAATCACATTGTTATAATGGAGGCACGGTGGAGTAATGGATAGCGGCTCAGATTGAGGAACTGGAGAGCCGAGTTGGAATTCCAGTCGAGTCCATTACATTCACTTATGTGCTAACACCCTTTGGAAATGTATGAATCCTCTTCTTCTCCCTCCATCTATGGGTAAATAGCAGGACAGACCGGGTTCTATAGCCTTGGATAGCAACTGGTCTACTGCAGAAAGAAATGGCAACCTACTGCGGGAAAAAAATCTGCCTTAATTGACTGACTGGTTATAATGTGACATGGTAGGAAAATAAACAAGTATATGAATTAAATTCTCTCTATATATTTTTCAACCAATAAAATCCCATCAGGTTTGTTGGATAAATAATCATTGCCGTGGCATAAACCACCAAAATATTTGTGGACGTAATTGTAGACCTACCACATGTTATTTTTGGACCATTTACAAAATAACAACAACTCCTTTCACCACTCCTGCAAATTTGAGAAAAAGATTTTTGCAAGTCAATGTGAAATTATTTTCTAACCAATGAAAACCTTGTATTCAAAAAGTTCACACCTCTATGTGAAATTAGATTTTGAATCCCCTTACATATATAAAAATAGAAGCATACTTCTTGAGTTTCAAAAAATACTATGCAGGTCAGTCTTTTCTACACATGCATACACACATACTCACACACAATGGAAGAGAGACAGCCAGCAGCTGCTGACTAAGGACTTGTCCACGCACACAATAGAAAGGATTAACCAGTAACTGCCTACTAAGCCTTTGTCTACAAACTCACAAACACATTAGGCTGACTATTATAAAGTATATCTGTTTCTACATTTCAAATAGCACTAAGAACACTTAATTACTTTATAAAACAAACTTCACTGCAAGGAAAAATTAACATTTCATTGTCATTGTATATATCTGAAAAGAATTCATAAATGTCATTTCAACTGATGTTCTACTTCAACTTTTCCTTCAGAAAATAACCTTTTTACATGTTTCATTTAAATGTTGTTGTTGTTGTTAAATGTTTGGAATCCTGGCACTCAGATAGCAACTAAAACCTGGGTAGTTGGATACCAAAAATAGTATCCAGCAAACCAACATGTATAGACAATATGGCTTTTTGCGATTATATGGAAAAATGAATTTCTCCAGGTTTCAAAATAAACTTAACCTGAGTATGTCCAAACACAAACTTCACAGAATCTGAATGATTACATAGAGCTTTATACCTACTTAGTAACCAGCTGCTTACAATTAACCTTACCAAATTTGTTAGGTTTTTGTTTGAAATTCTCAGATGAGATGTTACTATTGCATCTGGCCTGGTCATAATGTATCCCATTATTTTGGAATATCTTGAACTGGTTGTGTGGTAGTGATGTAACTTGCCAGCCAATCAGAGATGTCCATACTGTGCATAAATGAACAGAGACCCTCATGTATGGTTAGAGATGAGATATCATTGAGTGACAGTTACATTCGCAATAATGGAACAACTAGATTCTTCATGTTTTGTATTGAGGTTTTGGTAACTGCTAAGACCTGCTGCTATGCACTTTGTAGTAAGCCACCCTCATTTCCTTCAAATTTGATTTATGAGATGTAAGTTTCACTCAACTGGCTTCTTTCTGCAAACAACTCCTCTGTGGAACCAACTCCCAAAAGGGTGTTTTCCCAATCACTATAATCTTGACCTATTCAAGTCTAAGATTAGCTGTTATCTTCCCCACATATCCACATAAAGTGTACCTCTTACTTTGTAAGCCCCTACCTCGAATGGCTCTCGGGCCTTGTACAGGGTGAATGTCACTGTTTAAAAAATCACCAAGCACACACCTGTATGATGTGATTGTTAGGTGTGTAGGTTAAAAACTTTACCACCTATAGTTTAACTCTGTGATTTTTTTTTAATCCCTCCCCCCTCTAAAGATAACACCTACATTCTTTGAATAGTGTTGTAACCTTGGGAAAGTTACTGAATAGAATAATCACATGAAAGTTGGTAATGAATGATAATACTTAGGACAAGAACAACACATAAGATTCACCAGTGGTGGATAGCAGAAGTAGCCAGAAGTGAATCAAGTGAATTCCACAATGAATCTCCAACTGCAGACCAACATACAGAATTTACTACTGTATTTTTAAAAAAAATTTTTTTTTTTAAGCTTTTCACCCCAAGCAAGGCTGGAAGCCACTAGCACGCAAGGGGTTACAGAAGGTTTGGAGGAAGAGCAGATAGGAGTGGTAAAGGAGAGGATGTGGAGAAAGATAGTGGATCGATCAAGACAAGGGGGTTACAGAAGATTTGGAGCGAGAGCAGATAGGAATGAAAGGTGAAAGGATGTGGAGAAGGGAAGTGGATAGATCAAGGCAACTGGAGATGTCGATTGATGTTACACTTAAATAGTTGGAGATTATATTTGTCAGGGAAACAGGAATAAGGAAGGGAGTTCCACAGGCGCGATATTTATGTGAATGGGGACATACCCATTATTGTCTGTAGGTATGCTACAATATTTGTAGTATATTATATAAATATTGTAGTATATTATATAAATAGTATACAAATAATACTATTTGTTGCTACAACAAATAATATTAAGGACAACATAACAAAGTACCTGATGATGATGACTTTGAACACTACTTTGAAAATTGGAAGCAATGCTGAAATAGGTGTCCTAACATGAGTATTTTGAAGGAGACTAAAGCAGCATTATCCAAGGTAGGCTATTTTTTTTTATGAAATGGTTGTATACTTTTTGAATTGACCATATTGAGTGATTCTTTTGATTTAGTTTCCTCATCTTTGTTGTTTTTATATTCTGGGACATGAACTAGTGTTTAAGAGATGGCAAAGCTCATCCAATTCTTTGGAGTTCAATCTTTGAGTCAAGCAGTGTAGAAATATACACTGTCTAGCAGACAGATTGTCATTATAAGGAACAATTGAGAATTATGAGTTCTGAAATTTCCCTGAATGAATGCTGAACATGACAGGCTTAGAAATGAAACCAATATACGTCAGAGAATCAGATAAACAGTTTCATCCAATACTCTTGGAAAGTTACTGAACTTGACAGACACCTGAGGAAGGCTGTAGGGTATGGCAGCTAAAACATTGTGATGAAGATTAAAAAAAAAGGCAAGAAAAGATTGGTCCAAAAGAATTGATATAGAAATGTTACAGTTATCTCTCAGAAGATCCTGAAGGTGATCCAAATGTATCAGCTTATTTTCTAAAGTCCAGTTCCTTTAAAAAGAATTATCAATAAGAAATAGTTTTTTTTTTCATATGATTAGAAATGTTTTTAAAAGATTTTGTAAGGAAAATTATTTTTATATCTCTTTTTTAAAAAAAAAATGCAATGGAATAATTTTTATATACTTCTACTTTGTCCTTACAGTAATTTGATTTTAATTAAAAAAATTGAATCCAAATTGAAACCATTATCCAATGGGGTGGAAGAGAGATAGGTAGATATATAGAGTGAGAGATAAATAGAGAGGGAGAGAGAGTGGGGGTAGATATAGATAGATAGATAAATGTATGCAAAAGTTTAAAACCACCTAGTGATTTTCATGTAATATAAACAATACAGCTATACAGTGTGTTCTTTTTATGTTTATACATTCTTTTTTTTATAGATACAAATATTTGCTCTGTTTATAATAAACAGTATTAACAACATTTACCAGCCTGAATGTCTGAGAAATTGTCATAGAAAATATGTGTCCTCTGACAGGAATTGAACCTGTATCCTATACAGAACTGTCATATAGCCTGACGTGCTTTTACTGATTTCACCACAGAGGAGTGTTTCAGTTAGCAAGGTCGATTTTACTAACTGAAATTGTCCCGTCATATTTATTACAATGTTTCAGGTGGTTCGAATGTTGAACTGAACCCTCTATTTCGCTCACTGGGGTAGACTAGTTCCACGTGCCATGTTTAATGGATGTCAGTTATCAGTTATCTCTTGAAAGTTCTCCACTGCCTTAACAAGGTATTGAACTCGCACTCTTTGGGTCCTGTCACTGGATCTAACCAACGCCTTTATCCACTTGAGGACATCAGTATATAAATTTCTGGGTATTATAAACATAATGTCTTCAGCAACCATCTTTACCAGTGCTCATATTGCAATTTTTGCTGTTATCATTTTCACCAGAGCTCATATTGCAACTTTGTTGTTATTATCGCTTTTCTCTGGCACTCCTAATTACTGGTTCCCATATTGTATTCATTTCTATGCTTGGTCAGCTCAGGAGATTTTTGTGGCCTAGCATATGTGCTGATTAAACATGGCAAGTGGTGAATGCTTTGTGCAGAACTGGTCACACTTTTTGAAGGACCGAATAGAGAGACCTGGTACACTGTGCGCCACAAGGTCCCCAAATGACACTCTGCAGGTTTTGAATTTAGAGTTATCCTTCTCCTTGACCAGTTGCCATCCAAGGCTATAGAACCCAGTTTCTCCTGCTATTTACCAATAGCTGAAGGGAGAAGAAGAGGATTCATACTTTTCCGACTTCCCAAGGGTATTCACACATAAGTGAATGTAATGGATTCAACTGGAATTCAAACTTGGCTCTCCGATTCCTCAATCCAAGCCACTATCCATTACTCCTCAGTGCCTCCTAATATATAAGAGAGAGAGAGTAAAATTCCCTGAACAATTCTGTGGATAAGGCAAATTGGTATAAGAATGACGATTGGAAAAAACGTCTTAGTTTTTGCTGACATATTTCTTCTTTCAACATTATCAACGCAAAAATGAAAGTGAAATATTTTTGTTTTTATAGTTACATTAAATCCAAAATTTAAAAAGAGATGCTTTTGTGTAATCCACTTTCTGGCTCATGCTAAGTTTTTTTTCCATGTCTTTCTCTTTAAATTTTGGATTTAATGTAACTATGAAAACAAAAACATTTCGTTTGCATTTTTGAAAGTCGGAAGATGAAACGCATCTGCAAAAAATAAGATTTTTTCCTTTTGTCATTCTTATAACAATATATATATATATATATATATATACTAGCCTGCCTGTTTTGCTGTATCACAGCTCATCAGTGTGGCTAGACATCCAATTGCTTCAATCTGGGTTCGAAACTTGACCAATTTGGCATTGGAGTCTCTACCTCTAAGCTGTCGGCACACGCCAGAGAAAGGGAATTTTTTAACATATTATATACATGATGTATATAAACGCTAAGTATATATATATAATATATATATATATATATATATATATATATATATATATATATATATATATATATATATATATATATATATATATCCAGGTAAGATGAGTACAAATAGAGTACAATTCCAACGTTTGTAACATTTAATTTATAAGAGGGTTCAATACGAAGTAAAGCAATATTATTTATTTTAGGATATTACATCGAAAAACATGTCAAAGTCACTACACAATTGCAGTAGTGTTTTGATGAGTATCGCTCTTTGATAACACTGCTTTATTAAACCAAAGATCCGAGTTAAAGGTAAATTGTAAACACAGTGTACCGTTTTCCTTACAATTCAGTTAGACTTGTAATTTGACAATGCTTTTTCTTAGATGTTAGTTGAACTGTGTTGCACCATATATGGCTTACATTTCTGTTGGTAAGATTAATTTAGATTTAATATAATTTTGTATTAATCTCCTGGTAGTATTAGTAACATCTTGTACAGATGTATTGGTATTTGGTTGGTATTTTAACATTTGCATTGATTGGTTATTGTTATAAACATCTTATATAAAGACTATTTAGTCAACAGTTGCATATTAATTTACCAAGTAAGTCTATATGTTTAAATTATTTACTGGTTTCTTAAAGAAGCTATTTATTTATCAACTATAAATTTTTTATGTCGGAAACTCACAAAGCATATAACTTATTTAACATTTTGTTAAATTACTACTCCATTTTTTCTTAGGAAATGACATGGTCTAATGTATAATATGTATCCATTTACATCCACTCCTATTTAACCTCTGTGCTGCCATTGACTGCCAATCTACAGGTCATGACCCATTTGTGAAAAATAATTTCTTAATTTTTGCTTCTTCACTTAATTTAAATTTAATGTAGGTCATATTTGATAGGTTGATCTGAGGTCATATTTGATAGGTTGATCTGAGGTCATATTTGATAGGTTGATCTGAGTAAAGCCTACAAACCTTTCACCCCGCCTCTTTTTTTCTAAAAAGAGGTTGTATTTTGCTTTTTAATCTAAATAAATCATTCACTCACCAGTAATTTACAATCACCTGATGAGATGAATTGATATGCATCGAAACATGACTGCGATTGTGTAGCAGTTTTGACATGTTTTTGAAGTAATATCCTAAAATATATATCAAGTGATCCCTTGACAAGACAACTGACATGTCAAACAAAAATTGCAACTTTTGTAGTGACCTTATAACATGCATATGTTATAAAGTTGAATAAATATTATTAGCTCTATTAGGTATTAAGCACTCTTTTAAGAAGTGTTTTTGGTTATTGGAATGTTATTCCATGTGTACCAACTCTGTACATGTGCTTGTATATATATATATATATATATATATATATATATATATATATATATATATATATATATATATATATATATATATTTTCAAAAGGTATTAATGCTTGGTACATCTCACACTGGTTCCCCTTGGCAAATTTTTCTCTTCTACAATTAATCTAATCTTTTGTAAATTGGTCTATAAGATGATTTTGCTATCATTTTATGGTACAGATCATGCATTTAATCATTGGTAGTGATTGTGAGATAGAAATAAATTACTAGTATCAAAATTTGCAAAGACTTTCCTTTTTCATATTTATTGCTTCTTGCTTGCTTCACTGTCTATAGGAAATAACTTTTTCTCATTACATTTTGTAAATACTATCATTAAATCTTCACTTCTCTAATTCTTTTATGATCTATTTGTCAGTGTTTTCTACCTGTTAGCACGTTTTTTTATTATTGTATTCCTTATTATGGATGTATTATTTTTTATGTTTATTATGCATACATTATGTATCCTTGTCATACAATAAACATATTCATTCTACTCTGTACTAGATCTGTTTATATTGACATGTGTTTTTGTGCAAAATATTTTTCATTTTTATATTTTTTGTTACAGATTTATTGATGAAATTATCACTGAGGTGGGGGTGCTGAAAAAGTTCTCAGCCTGATCCACATCCAAAAATTTGATCAAATGAGAAAATATCAGCATAAAAATACATTAAAGTTTATATATATATATATATATATATATATATATATATCTATAAGTACATAAAAAATCCAAAATTACCTCATATGTAACACAAACTCAGTCATATACCAGGGTTGAATAAGACTGACAAAGTTGCTGTTGGTTGAAATAGGTCTATTCCCTATATGAGGTAATTTGGGATTTTTTTTATTTACTAATTTATTTGCTCTGTAATAATAAATACATTGATCTCCTTTTGTGGATCAGTTTTAATATTTTATATTACTAGGATCCATTTGGATTAAATACCAACGGATTTATTACCTTAACTAATATATATATATATATATATATATATATATATATATATATGTAAAAGTCAACATTCAAGTTAACAGCAACAATCGGTTTCATGCTTAAACACAATCATCAGGCCATGTGCATTGTGTTTTGCTCAACTATTTATACATACTGGTCATTGATACATTATGGGTAGTTCTATTGTATTATTCTAATAGTTATATGGGTGAGTGGTAATGGTTATGTTTCAAATTATTTTAGGTGCTATTGAGCGAAAATAAATTTGGATCCAGATGCAGTTTTGGGGCTATTTTATTGTGTTGTTTGTTCATATTTCTATTTATTATTGATTATTTTATTGTTGGATGCTATTATTATGTTTACTTGTGTTTATGTGCATGTTCGTAGTTTAATTTGTTTATTATTTACTTATTTATTGGCTTGGATTAATTTATTTAACTTATTTTATTTATTTATTCTTGCTTGTTTTTAGTTTTCAATTTTTTAAGTAACGTACTAAAAAAATTTTTTTTTGTGTCTGCATTTTGAGATGAGTTCTGATTGTTTATTTAATAGTTTGTGCTGATCTATATACAGGGTGTGATGGATAAATTGCACTTTTTCAGACAATGCCCAAATAAGGGTCAGTTCACAAAATCAAAAACAAACAATAACAATATACATGCACAAAATTAGAAATATAAAATGACGACAATTCACCCATCGCACCCTGTATATATATTTTTTCTTACTGGTAGCATACAGCATCAGGTGCTAATTGAAAACTGACCATTTTTCAATCAGCACCTGATGAGTGCATTGTGCATGAAACTTGTTCTACCAGTGTGACAAAAAAAATGTATATTTATTATTAATATAAATTATAGCTTTGTTATTATATATTCAGCATTATTTTATTAGTACTCAATGTGCAATATTTTATATATATATATATATATATATATATATATATATATATATATAAAACTGAACATTGAAGTCAACACTCAGAGGCGACAGACTGTTTCATGCTAGACGCAATCATCAGGCCACATATGTGGTAATTGCATCTAGCATGAAACAGTCTGTCACCTCTAAGTGTTAACTTCAATGTCTTTTTATATATTGACATACGTTCTATCCCTGATATTGAGCACTTTATTCCATAAATATAGCATACCTTAAGACTATATTTCTTCATATATATATATATATATATATATATATATTTAGTTTTCAGGTATACAAAATTTATGGGTTAAATTGCTCAATATCAGGGACAGAGCATATGTCAATATATAAGCAGACATTGAAGTTAACACCCACTGGCAACAGTCTGTTTCATGCTTAAATGCAATCATCAGGCCTGACCATTTCATTTTAAGCATAAAAGAGATTGTTGCCTTTGGATATTGACTTCACTGTTCACTTACATATAAACACACAATAAATATATATGTTTGGTGCATGGCCAAGTGGTACATTCACATTCTGACCATGAAACCTGGGTTCTAATCTTACCAGGGTTGATTTGTCAGGGAAGTAATGTTATTAGCCTGAGAAGATGATCCTAGCATGTGAAATCATTGGAAATTGTCTTAAAACCTTACTATGGCCCAAGGATTGTGAGTGAAATTGTGTACATGAAACTGTTCAGAAGCCATTGATGGTTATGTTACCATCATGATGGTTATGTTACCATCATGACAAAAGAACAACAGCTGCAATTAGCATTCGTTTAATGCAGTGGACTGTAGAAATAGCCGATAAGCATTTGGTAGCATCCCTTTGCTACCCATGCAAATAATTTTGCTATATTTAAGCAGAGCCCAGGACAGAGTTCCTCAGTTTGTGGACTTTTCTTGAGCAGCAAGTGTATTCATAGTATGATTAGCATTAGTTTGTGTTCCAAATTAGTACCAGTTGAGTTTTTTGTCTTGACAGAAGATTCAATTTTGTTTGAGGCTCATGTTTGCAGTGTTTGTGCAAAACCCTTTAAAAAACTTCAGTGAATTTTCCATGGTTTACAATTCCGAACCTTTCTTCTTTTAGACTGGCTACCATTCAAGGCCAGAGAACAGTCTACTACTACTCTGCTATTTGGGCAAAAGTGAATGTAAGACAAAACCAAAAGCACTAAAATGATAATAGGGAAAATTATTAATCTAAAAAGCAATAATAATAATCTGAAGATAGTAATATAATAATAGTGAAAATGCTAAATCGAACAAGCAGCAATAACATGGAGTAAAAAGCTTGTGATAAAATGATGAGAATTCATCTGAGATTAATAAAAATACAAAAATGTCCATTATTCACTTATTTTTCTTCCGTCCACTTTACAGAGATATTTCTACTACTGAGCTAGCCTTGCAAGGCAAACAAAGGGATAAAGAAACCATTATGGAAAAGTGCGAATGCATCAATTATTTTGGGACTTGTTGTATATTCAAGAAACACCAGTGTTTATTTATATATTCATGCTGTGAACATAGAATTAAAAAAAATGAAGCCACTGTAAAATAATTGAAATATTTAGAGTTCATAGAGCATAACAATAAAATTAGTTCTAAAATTCAGTTAAATTATAAATTTGATTCACCTTTTCTTTTCTTTTCTTTTTTTTAATTCAATAACAATTATTTTTCCAATTGAGAGAATTATTCATTACAACAATAATTAGAGAAAATGAAACCCATTTAATTAATGAAAAATTGGGAGGAATATACAGTAGGAAAAGTGAGTGTAGAAGTGTGTATTAATTTATGTTAGCTATACGCATAAATAATGGAATATATTATGTGTGCATATATATATATATATATATATATATATATATATATATATATATATATATATATATATATATGTATAATATATATATATATATGTATATATTTTTTTTTTATATATATATACACTGTAGTAACATATTGTTCTAAGCAGGAACTTATTCAGGGAAAATAATGGTTTTATTGATGAAATAGATAAAAATTTTGAAAGTGGTTATAATTCATTTAATAAAACCTTTTTCTTAATGAATATATAGTTTAATTATGATTTGATAAAAAATAGTACTATAATATATATATATATATATATATATATATATATATATATATATATACCCAAGTATAGGATTGGTATCTATGGGATAAATTCCAATAACCAAAAATGCTATTCTTAAAAGTGTGCTGAATACAGAGTAGACCAAATATAATTTATTCGAAAATTCTAACACAGACGTTGTAAAATCACTACAAAAATAGCCATTTTCTTTCCCCTATCGAGGAGTGTTTGGTTGATTTGAACCTTTTAAAACTCTTTATTCTACATTCAACACTATCACTTGATAAGTCACCAGAAGTATTGAAACAAAATGGCTATTTTTGTAGTGATTTTATAACATGTTTGTTATAATTTTTGAATAAATTTATATATATATATATATATAATATATTATATATAATATATATGTATTATATGTATTATATATAATTGTGTGTGTGTATAAGAATGAGGCTTGAGAAATATGGCATACAATAGTTACATAGATTTTTCATGAAGATTTTTCTTTGGATGGTGATTGAAGTTTGCATGTTAGCAACGAAAAACAAAAAAACAAACTGATACTGGAGTTTGAAACAAAATTAAAAAAAAGAAAGGCCAACTCTGAGTATTGCTTATGTCTTATCACTTGAAAGAGTGTAGTACATGTATGAATTGTAATAGTTCTCACCGAAAAGTCAAGATGAAAGTGATGTTGAAAAATGCAGAGATAACAAAAAAAAAAATAAACAGAAGACAGATAATAGTTGTAGATAGAGGAAAAAAGTTGTGTAGCGATTAATATAATTATTTTCCTGTACAGGTTGTCACTTTTTAATCTGGCAAATATGTGACTAGATGACCTTTTTATGTGGCCAGACCACAAAAGTTTTCAGTTGAATTATTTTCTCCGAATAAATTTTAGCAGTTAATCAATTTTCAACAATTTTTCTAATAGTGTCAAAAAGGGGAAACATGTATTAATATACCCTGATATGCCAAAAGTCATGCGATAGTAATGTTAATGGCCGGTGGTACCACTGCAGCTCGACATCATGGAACTGTCCAGATCTATGTTGGCTGTGCATGAATGCATGGATGGCATAATGGATAGCAACTAGGAATGAGGAATTGGGGAGCTGAGTTTAAATTCCAGTTGGGTTTATTACATTCACTTATGTGCAAATACCGTTGAGAAAAGTATGAATCCATTTTCTCCTCCTCAGTTATGGGTTAACTAGTTGGACTCGTATCAGGAAAAGTCATTGTTATTCTCAAAAAATTGTTGATGCAATATTCACTTGCTTTGAAAAAAAAATTACAATCCAAAATTTTGGGGTTTTAAATTTCATAAAAAAGGTTGATAAGCCATAAAAAGAGAAATCAAATCAGTTGTACTCTAGCATCTGCTGAGTTAGTGTGGAAACCAGGTCTGCTGCCCATGGCAAGGCAACATGAATTACTGTAATCAAGCACTGGTCCTTAATAGTCATGAACAGAGTTATCTGGTTAAAATCATCTAACACTAGCTCAGATAACATCTGCATTTAATGCAGGAGTTTCCATCAACAGGTCAGTTCAATGTTTAGATTTCATGAATTATACAGGGAGAAGACTCATCAGAGTGCACATTTTAATGCCATGAAATTGGACACTGCATTTTACCTGGGCTCAGAATGTTACTAGTGAGTAATGTGCAACATGGTCTTATGAGTTAATTTTAGTTTTCAGGCTGATAGTAGGGTTTGAGTGTAATGCAGACTGCATGAGACCATGGGTCCCAGTTGTTAACAAGGTACTATACAGGCTAATGGTGATTTCATAATGATGTAGAGTGTGTTTATGTCGTATGAGTTAGGTCTGCTAATATCTTTAAACATATCATTGACTGGTGATTGCTATGTTGCATGCACTTACACCTATTCATTGACTCCATATAGTCCAACAATGATGGGTAATTCTAGCAGGATAATGGGTGTATCATTGGGTCTAAGATGCTCAGAATTGGTCTCAGAAGCATTCTGAAGACTTCCAATAAATGGCATAACCACCGTATTCATCTAACATGAGTCCAATCTAGCATTTATGTGATGAAGTGGAGATGGCAGAACAGTGATTGGGAAAGATAGTTAAAAAATCAAGCTTTGCTAAGATCTACAAAGGATAGGAAGTTGTGGAGAGCCATGATTACCTACCTAATGAGCTTGTGTAAATGAATGGTAGAATAGAGAGTGGGATGGATAGTAAAAACAAACATTGCTAAGATCTACAAAGGATAGGAAATTTGGGGAGCCATGATTACCCACAACTTGAAGTGATATGACCCATAAATGATGAAAAGGTCTATTCATATGCAAGATCCTGCTCTTACAAACATAAGGTAGCTGTGGACAGATTTGTGGGATTTACCCCACCTTATCTACCAAGATACCTGCTAGATGCCCTTCTATTCAAGATTATCAAAGGATCTGGACATAAGCCCAAACATTCTCGCTCTCCTTTTGCTGGGAGATGTAGTAGTGACAATACGGATCTTCTCTCTGCCATGGGAAAGGGAGATTTCTTGTCACATCAGGCTGATTAATTAATTTCAAATAAACTATGTGTAAATCAGACATTCATATGCACACTATGCTAATTCCATAAATGCTTTTTCTTTCCTTTTTTAGTTATCTATATAAGCATAAATATATTTTTCTCTTTCTCTTCATTTGTGAGCTATGTTGATCTTTTTATATAAAAATATATGCATAAAAATCCTCACTGTTGAATGTGCATCGTTAGAAAATCTTGAATTCATTTACTTAGAAAGTTTTCAGCTTCATCTGCAACAAGTTGTAGCACCTTTTCACCACAGCTTAAAATCTCTCCTGAAATGTTGCTGACCACTTGTGAAATCAATACTATGTTGAGTTGCTGCCCTTTGCCATGCTAGAGTACGTCCTACACAATACTAGACACTTGACTTCTAGTATGCTAGTG